>OZ004706.1:74414687-75014687 GCA_963924515.1 Vespertilio murinus
AGTTCTAGCCTTAAAATCTTTAAATACTAAAAATCAGGTAGATAAAGCCTCAGGAAGGCAAACTTCATTTGTTGCCTAAGGAATAGTGCCTTCTAAGCAACGTACAAATCACTTCTGACAAGAATCATCTCAAGAAGCCCTTGATTATCATGCACTGCCACCATGCCCTGGTGGAAAAGAAAAGCCTAAGCTGGTTCTTGTGGCTAGGCTCCCATTACCACTGCCGACAGCAATGTGGACCAAAGGTTCATAAGTAAGGATTCATAGCTACCCAAAAGGCATTGCAGATTAATCACTTTTAAATTGCATTTCAAAGTCAGATTCAGGCAAAGCTAACTGCTCTTAATCTGGCATTCTAGAAAAATAACAATACCATTGATAAAATATTTATAACTGAAAAAAAATCCAAGAATTTGATACAGGACACACCTTGGCAATTCTGACTCTAAAGCACTGCATATTTTTGGTGTAAAACATATATGTTGGTGAAAGATGTTGCAACTAATGGAAAGACGTGTGCTTTGAGAAAACCAGAGGGGGGAAAAATGAGGCAGCTAAAATTGTACTTAACAAATATATTTTAAAAGGCATTCAAAGTTGAATTCTCCTTCTCACAAAAATAAACACCACATTTGTTTATTTTGTAAATGAATCAACTTTAGTTAAACATATGAAGAGCCACAAAACAGGTAAGTTCTGTCTTCTTCATTTTAAGTAAAGCAAAGTAAAATGTAAATTTATTTTCATTATAACCTTTTGCTCCATTTGGGGAGGGTAGGGGGCGAGGAATGTTACATTTTCATCTGGCACCTTAAGTAAAACTTCCTTAACAATCACTAAAAAACTATGGTTAATTTTATGTTATGAGTAATTTACCATATGTTTTATTAAAGTATGGTTACATGTTATTCTACTGAAAGCCTGTTTTGTTTCAACTGTTATAATACTACCTGGACATCTTTCCTAAAAGACAAAGGCACCTCAAATAAAATGCATTTGGAGACAGAAGTTGCAAGCAAGTGAAAGCATGGGAGGCATTAAGGAATCAGAGTTTAGTTACTGATTTAGTCAATGATTCATTTTAGGTGGAGGACAAATAATCTAATACTACTTTAACCTTTGAGCCAAGGTAACTTGGGAGATGATCTCATTTGGGCCCAAGAGAACTTAGTGATAGTCTATAAATCTATTTTTAAACTCCTTCTTCCACGGCTCCACCCCCCCCCCCCCCCAAAAAAAAAAGAGTGATTTGAGGTTTTTTATTCTATTGGACAGCTCTACACTCTTCCTACACCTTCTAAAACTATTTCTGGACTGATGAAGACTTTTTCAAACACCTCAAAATCAACCCTTAAAAATGCTTATTTTTTCAATGACAAGCAATTTATATAACAGCTAAGTCAAATACAGTTTATAAAAGACAAAGCAAATAGGAGGAGATAAATGTTTTAAATACAGAAGGAATGCTAATGGGAACAATGACCGAAATCAATGCAGTAAAAAGTCAACAATAGTAGAGATGGATGTTGAATGTTAGGTTGGAAAGGCAAATTTCACCAGAGGATGTATGACTGTAAGCAGGAAAGTCAGAGGTCTCTAATATCTTTTGTCTTTCACTCTACTTTGAATCTCCTATTTATTATTTTTTAGGTTCAAGGTTTGTATGGAATTAAGCCTTAATAAGATAAATAAATTTTTCTATTGACATCTATGATCACAAAAGTCAGGTCTATCACTTTTCATTATTTTTGATATTTCTGGAATAAAGATCAGCCCCAACACACACCATTCTCCCCCCACCCAAGCCACTTAGACTTGCATCTTCTCCCGGGACTTGTTGACAGTCTATTATGAGTAAAACACTGGCTGGAGGCCTGGGGATGCAAATGAACAAGCCAACATAGAAGCTGTCCTCAAAGGACTTAAATTACTGAGAGTGGGGGGCGGGGGGAAGGGGAGAGAGAATAAATAAGTTTTAAGGGCAGAGAAACCAAGATGGAGGCATAGGGTAGACACCTGAAAGCAGCCTACCACAACAATTTTGAATTTAGAACTGGAAAACAGAGGAATCATCGCCCTGAAGCGCCTGACAGACTGCTGAGAGGAGGCTCTACCATTTGGGAAGGAGAGAGAAGGCACGTTGAGCCTCAAGAACTGTGAAGGTGCCGAGAACTGTGGCCACCTGAGTTCGCTGCTGGCTTACTCCAGGCAAGCAGAGAGGGCGGACAGCTAATGCACGGACAGCTAATGCACGGCTGGCTTTCTTGTTCGAGAGGAAAACAGAACCACCCTATTGCTCTGATAGATGGCCCCAGTCAGGAAGAGGCCAGACTGTCAGGCAGTGGGCAGAGATTTCTTGGAGGTGTGTGAAGCCAGTGGCCATTACTGTGGGACTCAGGGAAGGGCTGACAGGAAACCAAAGCTTGTCTGCACCACCCTGAGACTCCGACCCATCCAAGTGGAGCATGGAAGCCCTCCAGGAGGCTGGCTTTCTCGTTCACCGTGAATAGGACTTTCCTGAGGAGGGACGAATCCAAAGCTTTTCTGCGCCTATACCAAAGAGGTGTGCACGCCTGCAACCAATCTTGCGGAACTCACCAAAGCTTGTTTGTGCCACTCCGAGACTCTGCCCCATCCAAGCGGAGTACAGAAGCCCTCCTAGCTGAGACACTGCTGATCCTCACAGCCAATTGGCTTGGAGATCAACACTTCCCAGTGATAGCAACAACAAGCAAGACTTAACAACAAGAATGCACACACAGCAGCCCACAAAGGGCTACACCAAGACTGTTCACTTCAGGTAACTGGGCTCTACCAGAACACCTAACACACAAAACTATTCCATCAAATCAGGAAAACAACTAAAATGCAGAGAAGAGGCAGAACGCAAAGGAAGGAGATGGAGGATAGTAAAAGAATGGACATTGAGTTCAAAACTACAGTTATAATATTTTTCAAGAATTTCCTTTAAAAGGCTAATAAAATAAACAAGACCTATGAGGATATGAAAAGGGATCAATTAGAAATAAAAAGCGATCAACTAGAAATAAAGAAAACATTGTCTGAAATAAAAAATATTACACAGAGTCCTAAAAACAGAATGGAAGATCGCAGGAATCAAGACAAAGATTTGGAACACAAAGAGCCAGAGGACACTCCTCTGCAGAAGCAAGAAGACAAGAGAATCCAGAAAGTTGAAGATAATGTAAGAAACCTTTGAGACAACTTCAAGCGAACCAACATCAGAATTATGGGGGTCCCAGAAGAAGAGAGAGATCAAGATACCGAAAGAATATTGGAAGAAATAGTGACAGAAAACTTCCCCCACCTGGTGAAAGAAATAGACTTACAAGTCCAGGAAGTGCACAGAACCCCAAACAAAAGGAATCCAAAGAGGACCACACCAAGACACATCATAATTAAAATTCCAAGAGCAAAAGACAAAGAGAGAATATTAAAAGCAGCAAGAGATGCCGAAACCGGGTTGGCTCAGTGGTAGAGCGTCGGTCTGTGGACTGAAAGGTCCCGGGTTCGATTCTGGTCAAGGGCATGTACATTGGTTGCGGGCACATCCCCGATAGGGGGTGTGCAAGAGCCGGCAGGTCGATGTTTCTCTCTCATCGACGTTTCTAGCTCTCTATCTCTCTCCCTTCCTCTCTGTAAAATATCAATAATATAATATATATATATATATATATATATATATATATATTTTTTTTTTTTTTTTTTTTAAAGCAGCAAGAGAAAAGCAGGTAGTTACCTATAAAGAAGCACCCATACGATTGTCAGCTAATTTCTCAACAGAAACCATGCAGGCCAGACGGGAATGGCAAGAAATATTCAAGGTGATGAATAGCAAGAACCTATAGCCAAAAATACTCTACCCAGCAAAGCTATCACTCAGAATAAAAGGACAGATAAAGAGCTTCACAAATAAAATAAAAAAAGCTAAAGGAGTTCATCATCCTCAAACCAGAATTATATGAATTGATAAAGGGGGTTCTTTAGGAAGAGGAAGAAGATAAAGATAAAAAGTATGAACAACAAATACGTAACTATCAACAAGTGAATCTAAAAACCAAGGGAAGTAAAAAACATGATGAACAATATGAACTGGTGAATATCATAGAATCAGAGGTATGGAAGGGGAGTGGACTGAAGATTCTCAGGGAAAAGGGGAAGGAGGGGTGCGGAAAAAGAATGAACAAAAACTGTGCACCTATGGATGAGGACAATGGGGGGTGAGGAAAGGGCAGAGGGTGGGGTGGGAACCTGGTGGAGGGGACCAATTGAGGGGTGGGGGACATTTTTGTAATAATCTGAACAATAAAGATTTATTTTCAAAAAAATAAGTTTTAAGAAAGATCTACTCCTTGATCTTATCATTTATTGTATTTCACAGATAAGAGCTAATTTTCTGAAATATTTCTATCACATTTTTGGCTTTAGATAAGAGAAAGCTGGATTAGATTTTTAAAAGAAAAAAAAATAGAGAAAAAAGATGACCCAAAGTATTGAATTCCCATTCCCTTGCCATTTGGAACGAAGTTGCTATTACTCAAGGTCTGTCACAATTATAAAACTAAAATAAAATGTTTTAGTATGGCTATTGAAGGCTCCATCAGGAAACAGATTAAAGGGCTACTCCTTTTTAAATATATATAATTTTTTAATTGATTTCAGAGAGAAAGGGAGAGAGAGACAGAAACATAAATGATAAGAGAGAAAATCATTGATCAGCTGCCTTCTGCAATGCCCCCTACTGGGGATCGAGCCCACAACCAGGCATGTGTCCTTGACTGGAATCAAATCTTCAGTCCATAGGCCAAAGCTCTATCCTCAAAAATTTTTAAAGGAATCACAAAGCCTCTAAAATTAGTTGTAAAAGTGAAAATCCTAGCAAATTAGAAATTATAAAAGGTATCCTATAGTATAGAATTATTCTTTTCCTGCCAACCAAGAAATTCTAAATCACTCAAAAATCATACCAGGACATTCCTTTTTAACTTTTTTATTTTGAAATAATTTTAGGCTCACAAAAAGTTGTGACAACTATATAGAGTTCCTAAAGGCCATTCCCTCAACTTCTCTTAATGTTAACACCTTACATAACCATGGTTAATTATTAAAATAATAAAATTTTCATTGATACAAAATAATTAAACAATCTGCAGGCCTTATTCAAATTTCACAAACTGACCCACAATGTCTTTTTGTTTTCTTTTTTCTTTTTTTTCCAGTCCAGATCTAATTTAGGATATCACCTTGCATTCGGTTCCCTTGTCTCCTCAGCCTTCTCTAATCTGGGGCAGTTCCTCAGTCTGTATGTCTGTATTTGTCTTTCATGACCTTGACATGTTTAAAGAGTCCAGGCCAGTTATTTTGTACACTGCTCTCCAATTTGGCTTTGTCTGATGTTTTTTCATGATTAAGACTGTGCATTTTTGGCAAGTACATCACAGAAGTAATATTGGGCCACCAGGAGGTAAATGAGGACAACCTGTGTCATTGCTGGTGCTACTAACTTTCTGACTTGGTCAAGGTAGTATCTGCCAGGTTGCTCCACTCTTTGTAATCTTATAGGGACACTAGAGGCCCTCGTCCTGGCCTGTGGGGATCAGGCCAAAACCGACTCCCCGACATCTCCTGAGGGGTCCCTGATTGTGAGAGGGTGGTCCTCGGGTGATGCACCCCGGAATCAGGCCCCCTCCCCTCTGGTTCTTGGTGTATCACCCGAGAACTGCCACTGTCAAGTGACTGTAGCTCAGCAGCTCCTGCATTGAGCATCTGCCCCTGGTGGTCAGTGCGCGTCATAGCTACTGGCCTGTCAGCTGGTTGCTTAGGCTTTTATGTATATAGGTATTTTGAGTTGCTGCAAATATCAAGTTTCTCATCATACCTCTGCCCACTAATTTTGTATCTACCAAAAAGTCTTACCTACTATAACACGTTAAGCGCCCAGCCTGTTTTGTCTTCCAGGCGGAAAGTATAGTGTCAGTCACCAGTGACTGACTGGGCGCTTAATGTGATAATTATTACTGTACTTAGTTGCTTAATGATGATTTCTATATCCAATCTCTCTTTGTTCATTAGAATTCTGCTGTAAGGAAGAAATATTGGTAAATACAAGATATATTTTCTTTTCATGAAATGGTTAAAACACAGAAGCTAGGGAAAGCCAGGAGAAGGTAAAAAAAAAAAAAAAGCCCAGACTTCACTTAGGTTTGTCCCTTTAAATCATACCTCTGCTACAGTTGCTTTTAAAAACTACAAAACCAGGCTGAACATGAAACACAACAGATCATTACATCTGGAGATGGGACTGACCTCTTGTAGATCATTACAAATGTTGAGGTGCTATGACTTGCAAAAATACTGGCAAGAGAAACAGTACTAGTCTTAAGGATAAGTGTCTTATCACAATAATACAGACACTAAGAATGTTTCCTATCTCAACCCAGAAAATAACTAGTTCCTAACAGAAAAAGAAAAACGGCCCATTTGCCCATCCACCTGAGCAAACCAAGCTCATCTCTTTACCTATATGTCAGTGCTATGTTTCAAATCCCGGATGAGGAAACAAGAGGCGTCACTGAGAGCCAGATGGCAGGGCCCAGTGGGAAAGGGAAGGATGGGGAAGTCCTGGAATTCCAGGGCCAGGAATTTTTTTCACAGTTTCCTGCAGAGGGTGCGTTTGCTGCTCTTTTCCCACCCCTTCTGAGGAGGCTTCAGTCCTGCTTCCCACATCACTGCCTGCCTTTCCCCTCAGCTCGTCTGTCTGAAAGGGACATGCCTGTGTGCACACCCATGGGACACGTTCATCCCATTGATGCTCGGTCTTCTTACATCTGCCCTTGGTTAAAGAAGAAGCTTAGAAACACTATTCTCCACTTAATGCAGTTTTTAAAGAAAAAATTTTTACATGTCCTAGAACAAATCTCAACTAAGATCCCAGAGCTATCTATTGATTCTGGCTTTGCAGATTCCTCTAACCTTCTCCACTTCAAAGTTTTCCTCTTCTCCAGCCAACGTGTACTGCAGCCAAAGGTCATTGTTACAGACAGACTTAACCCCATCCCCTTCAGATCCTGAACCTCAGTAACAGGGATATGTATGGCCACTTGCCTGGGCACCCTCCTCTCTCCTCTGCCCCAGTTCTGCACTGTGATAATAAGAGAAGGCAAGTGCAGGCAGTGCCAATGGGTGATTTGGGGGAACCATTTGTATCTCTGATTCCAGCAAGCACCCTCAACGATTATGCAACATGAGTAAAAACTGTGTTTAATTTACAAATGTAGCTTTAAATTCCCTAGCACTGGACCCCTCCCCCACCATCCCCTATCCTATGCTTCCAGAGTGACCCACCCTAAGTCCCTTCTTGGCCAGAGCAGCTTTCCTTCCTGTGGTGCCTGCTGTGCCACCAGCCGTAAAAGGCAGGCTGGCCACTCAGGGTCCTGAGCTTGAAAGGAGGACCGGTGGGTGAGACACTGTTCCCGGCCATCCACTGCCAGCCGACAGTGAGGAGGAGTTCCATCCTTCAGGCCTTGCCATGGCAGGTGCTGCTCACATGAGCTATGTGCTCACCGCTCAGATTCACATGGTCCTGACCGATGGCCCAGGCTTCCCAGTGAGTGATGAGACGTTACTTCCCTAAGACTGTAAAGGAACTGCTTAAAGTAGTCATTGCCTCTTTCCCAAGGCTACCGACTTCGAGCAAAGGCCTTGCCTGAATGCAGTGATGCTGTCAAGACAATCTGTCTCCTGCCTTTCGTAATTCCACGTGGGACAAGATCCCTGGATCAAGGACCTCAGGAGCGTCCCGCAGAGCTGCAGCTGAACGCACCGGATGACACGAGGACGGCGGGCTTTACTTTTCCCTGGGCCCCGTGGAGCCGCTCCAGGGGCACGAGTCCTCCGGGGGCAGGACCTCCCCGCAGCTTCCATGACATTGCAGAGGAAGCTGCCTTTTCTACCATTTCCTGCCTAAGCGAGGAGTTCTGCAACTGGGCATGAAACGCTTTGCTGATGAAGCTGTTCCTGATAAATGAGGCAGAGCCCCAGCTGAGCCAATTTGAGAGCATTAAGAAGGCAGGCAGGACCTAAAGCCTGCAGGCGGCAGGCAGACTGAGCACGGCCAATGGTGTGAACTAGATCCATGCAGGGAAGCATTTGAAGGAAAGAGCTTAAATTCCTGTGTCCTTTGAAGATGAAGACATGTTACACTTACAAGCATTTTTCTAAGACAATAAATAATGAAGAACCGTGTCTTGTAATAAAAAATAGCAGCAGGAAAAAAGGGAGCTTAAGCCTTAGCCAGAATTATTTTTAATAAGCAAAGTATGTTTACATATTACCTGTATAATTCAACATTTTTAAAGGCAGAACATGTAGTCATGGAGGTACAATCCAGTCAAGCATAATGTGGATTTGCCCCCTTGTGATGTATTCAATAATATTTATATTAACACATCAAGCGCCCAGCCTGTTTTGTCTTCCAGATGGAAAGTATAGTGTCAGTCACCAGTGACTGACTGGGTGCTTAACATGTTAAGAGCTCTAGCCTATATAATAAAAGCCTAATATGCTAGTGTCCAGTCATCCGTTCAACCAATCAAAGCAATATGCTAATGATATGCTAAGGCTGCTCAGCCACTGCTATAACGTGCACTGACCACTAGGGGGCAGAGAGTTGACTGTTCAACCAGTCACTATGCTATGCACTGACCACCAAGAGGCAGACACTCCAACCGGTAGGTTAGCTTGCTGCTGAGGTACAGCAGATTGGAAGTGAGCTAGATGGGCCGGTCACATCCTGGAGCCCTCCCACAGTCCTTCCCCAACTGGCCAAACTTCTGCATCCGTCCCCTGCCCTGAATGTGCACCAGTGGGGTCCTTTGGCCTGGCCTGTGCCCTCTCACAATCCAGGACCCCTCGGGGAATGTCAGAGAGCCAGTTTTGACCCAATCCCACAGACCAGGCTGAGGGATCCCCGCTGGTGCATGAATTCGTGCGCTGGGCCTCTAGTATTACAATAATAACTATATATGAGGAAAGGATATAAATGAAGTCAGAAAGGAAGGTGGTACAATCCAAGTTCATGTGTGCATGTGGTATTTGCTTTGAAAGTAGTCATATAAACTAATGAAGCTGCCAATATCTCTAACATAATTTTCTATTCATTTCTCAATTCAAAATCAAAGACAATCACCACCACCACCACATCACTCTTTTTTTTTTTTTTTTTTTACTCTGAAAATACAATTGTGGCAAGTTAATTAAGAACATGATTATGGCACATTCCTGCCCATCTTCAGCCATGCTCTTAGCAAGACCAATAAATACAAAAAGCTCAATTCACACCATCAGGTCCACTTTACTAATCAAATGGGAAACAGACTTTAGAGACTTTAATAAATACCATACTTTCATTTGCAATGTTTTTATTTTGTTTGTTTCTTTCAATATCCTTTTGTAATTTTTAAGAGCCACTAAGGATGGGTTTGTTTGGTTTTAACACAGCCTAAAAGCAAAATTGTGTTTAGAGTAAAACTGGGTAAATGGAATCAGAACTAGGAAAGTGTGAATGAGAATGGGTCCAGTGGGGAAAGGGTAAGGATTAAAAAGTAGAAGACAAACTCAGGGAAGTGTGGAAGAAAATATCTATACTAAGAAAATCAGAAAAGTGACTAAGCCTTGTTCTAGAGAACTGTGAGATAAATGATGGCCTTTACTCACATTAACCCTGACATTTATTATCCCAAGTGGTGATGGCTAATGGTTACTAGTCATATAAAAATCTAGAACAACACTATGCAATTGAACTTTCTGCTAGATGAAAATGTTCTGTTCTTTGCTGTCCAATCTGGTAGTCATGAGCCACATGTGGCTACTGAGCTCTTGGAATGTGATTAGTACAACCAAAAGAATGCATTTTTTTAATGTTACCTAATTTTAATTAATTTCATTGCAAACAGCCACATGAAGCCAGTGGCTACTGGATCAGACAGCACAGGTATAGAATATAAGACTATGATTCATTTCAAAGGCTTATTTTGAAACTTCCCCAAACCATTCATTTCATTTATATTTAATAGATCCTGCATACATGAATTAAGTAAAATTTCATACAAAACACAGCTCTTGCTGCCTGCTCCATGTCATGCTTTTCACTTTTATAATCAGTTAAACATTTCCTTGCTGGGTCAGAAGCTACAATGAGCACAAACGGCACTGGGCCTATCTCATTCACCTCTCTGGGCCTGTCTCATTCACCAGGCACACTGTGCACGCTTAATAAACATTTGTTCACTACTGATAAGACATCAGAGTAGTCAAAAAGGAAGCATCTTTCTTGGAAGGATTAGGCATAGAAGGATGATCGGGAATACCTGGATCGCATTTTAAAAACTATTTGCAGGTTGCGTACTAGTGTACTCTTGGTAACTAACCTAGTAATCTTTTTCCACTTTGACTTTGTTCTGCCCATTATTCACACAAAAGTAAGCAATATTTCTCACCAGAGGTTTACATATTCAATATTACATTTTTATTTTTAAAATGATTATTTCATGATTTTCTTAAATCACTTCTAAACCACTATGTATTCTTTTTATTCTTCCCTAAAAAACACTTCAAGCTCACTTGTACCACTTTGCTGATATCCCATAAGCTAAACATAGGACCTCTAGAGGTAAACTGATTAGAAGAGGTCTACAACATTTTTCTGACTGCTATTCTTACAAAGAAAAAAAATTATATGTATTTGTAAATAAAACATGTATATATACACACTCACACATCCACTCATATATACATATATAGCTACACAGACGCATGCACTATTCAGCTTCCAATGATCAAGTCCTTTATTATATACTAGAGGCCTGGTGCATGAAAATCCATGCACTAGAAGGGGGATCCCTCAGCATGGACTGCCTTCTCTCACAGTCTGGGAGTCCTCAAGGGCAGGAAGCAACCTGGCAATCAAGGGAAGACAATGCCCCCATCACACTTCTGCTGCTGCCACTGCCAGCAGTGCAAGCCTTGGCTGGCCTTGGTTACCTGAGTCTTGGGTGGCTGGGAAGCCACCACCCAAGACTTGCCAGCTCCGGATGGCTGGAGGTCTGAGGGGACTGTGGGACTCTGGAGGCAGTCACAAGGAGTGGCAAAACCCGCCTGGAAGCAGGCCTGGCAGTGCTGCACACATGCCTGCGGCCCCAGCAGGGCGGACGGGACTGGACACCACCATCTTTGAGGGCGTGGCATCCAATTAGCATATCCCCTCCTTATTGGCTGTGGGTGCTGCCATCTTTGTGAGGGAGTGATGTTCAATTAGCATATTCCCTCTTTATTAGACAGGATTCTATTATCTACCTAGCTCTACTCTTAGAGCCCTATAATTGTGGTGGTCAGAAGAACTGCATTAGATTTCTAGCTTTTCTACTTTTTTAGATACGTATGCACTTTGGGGCAAATTACTTAAATCCTCTGGGCCTAAGTTTTATCAGTTTGTTGAAAAGATTACATAGTATACTGGCTATGAAAGCACCAGAAGAGTCCCTAATGAACAGTAGGTGTGCCGTGTTTGCTGAATGAATAACTTATTTCATTGGTTTCTTGGGATCTCTTTGAGATGCCTACCAACTCCCTACAAATGAATAAGAGTTGGTTATCTTCTCACAGTGAACAGGCTCTGGAGATTAAAGGCATATTTAAGGGCAAGTTATTTACCAGGGACTGAAGAAACAAAGGAAAGGGATCTATCACAGTCTTATGAAAATGGTGGGAGAACTCACAGAAAAAAGGAAGATTAAAGGAAAGGCCTTTCTCTGCTCTTCAAAAATGGTTCAACTCAGGCTACCTTCTAGTTTATTGTCTGTAACTGTGGCTAACCTGCTGTCCATTTATCTTCCAAGTATGACAGATCACAAGACCACTCACTATTCAGACTCCGAACCTCACATTTGGTAAATTTGACTTCTACACTTTTGCCTACCTGTTCTAAAGCTTCTTAAACTCTCGGAGAGCATTTATAAATAGAATTAAGATAAATAACATCTTTAACGGTTTGTACAAAGAATCCAAAGGTGTGTAGCAATAAAGTACTTCTTTAAAAAGTTCACCTCTGTCATTTGTTTCTAGACTCTCTGTTAGGGAAGTACATAGAGTCAAGATCCTAGGAAATAAAGTCAAGAGGAAAGAAGGGAAGATCATGGCACTCATCCATACCTCAGCTTCCTGCAGGATCCCGTGGTTTAGGCACACCATGTCAGGGCAAGTGATGGGAGACCCACAACCGTCTCGAATTGCCAGCTGCATGTACTGTTTCAGGCACTGGAAGTTAAGAAGAAAAAAAGACAATTACCTGCCACATTACAGTAGCACAGAGGTTACAAAACCACCACTGCCTCTCTTCTTCCTTACTTGGCAGTCCTGAGGCTCTTGTACTCAGAAAACATAAGTTATCACAAGTGTGAATGCTAAGAGCCATCACTTTGGAAAGAATGCAGAGACAGACAATTTGGTATGACTTCATCCTAAGAAAATTGAGTTTATTCAAGGCAGCAAATTCCTGTAGGTTTACATTTTACCCACCATAGATAGGGAAAAGACTTCTTTCTTTCTCTCTTTTTTTCTTTCTTCCTTCCTTCCTTTTATAACTTATTTGACTTCCCAGTTTAATTTTTACCGAGTGGTCCTCTCCCTCAAAGTTTGCCCAGAAATAGAACTGTGACTCTTCTCAAACAGAAACAAAATTAAATTAAGACAATGATTTATTTAGAACACGCTTAACAGCAAATACACCTGGAAAAGACCATGTAAAAGATAATATGGGAGACAACTATGGGCATTGTTGAATACTATGGTGAGGAGGATTGAGTATAACCTGGTTAAGGAAGAATTTAATAGGAAAACAGATTCCCAGAGGAGAGAAGAGGGGAGGAGAGGGAAAAAGAGGAGAGAGGAGTGGGGGAAGAAGAAAGGGAACGAGAGAGGAGAGGAGGGAGAGAAGAGAAGGGAAGAAAAAGAATACTAAGGACAACTTGATCTACTCATTGCATGTTACACCTGGATCTTGGGCAGTGGATGGAGATGTGAGTCAGACTAAGAAGGTAGGAAAGGGACTGATATAGCATTGGGGGAATCTCATTAACTCCTCCCTGCTCCCTCTCAACCCACCCTTCATGCCCACAGGAAATTGAAGGCCATAGTTTCAGAAGATAATGCTCTTAAGAAATCTGTAAGTTGGCTTCTCAATTTCTAGTAATTTGCTCAAAATTGGTCAGCTCTTTGATATAAGCATTATGGGAAAGGGCACCCACAAAATACACAAGCTATTCAATAAATTAAGACTCTTACAAAGTGATCGTCTATATATATAAAAGCCTAAGCAGCCAGACGACCAAGTGAGCAGTTGACCTGCTGGTAGCTATGACATGCACTGACCACCAGGGTGCAGACGCTTGATGCAGGAGCTGCTCCCTGGTGGTCAGTGCGCTCCCACAGTGGGAGTGCCACTCAGCTAACAGACAGGTGCCAGACACTGAGCTCACGACTGGTGAGCACAGCTGCAGTGGTGCAAGCCTCTCCTGCAGATACTCCCCCTGTGCAGCCAAGCAGCGGCAGGCACAGCAGGGCCCGGATGAGCAGAAGCAGTGCAGCACCCAACCTGGGCTCAGGCTCCTCCCCGGCCAGCTGCCTGACACTTCGAGCACTACTTCCTGCTGAGTGAGATCCATGCAGACAGTGGGGTGGAGCCCACGAGCAGGCAGGTAAGGCCGGGCTGTGGAGGTGCAAAGGTGCACTGATCCCCGCAGGCCAGGTCGAGGGACCCTACTGGTGCACAAATCTGTGCACTGGGCCTCTAGTTATTTAAAATTGAACTTGAAACTTTCAAAATCACACATTTATGTATCAACCTGTTACATTAAAAATATTGTTGCTGCACCAACCTTTTATAAAAACTTAACTACTAAATAAATTTTATGGTTAGAATACTGATGACATAATTATGAAACCTAATCCTTTCATTGACCATCTTTATATTCATTTTCTCCATCTGAAATTAAAACTCACATCATGATTGTATTTCAGAAAAATAATCATGTATTTATCTGACTGAAATTACTGTTACAATGTACTAATGAATCAGTGACAAGGGCAAACCATTTAAACCAGATTTGCATCTCTTTTAGTAGTTAATAATTTCCTTCTCCAAGGAATCAAGTTTTCTCTATGATGCTCATCACAGGAAAATAAAATAAAATAAAAACACCTCACTGGAAAATAACCTAAAAATCCAAGAACACGTAAATAAATTATGCTAAATTCATACAAGAAAGCTGAAGAATCACAAAAAAAAATATTTTCAAATTCATTTCCACTTATATTACACATTTGTGAAGTTGAATCTAAGCTTTCCCAAGAGTTTACAATGAATGTTCTATTTGCTAATATAATGTTCTTAGGTGCACTGTAACCACAATACATAAAACCAATGAATTTTTAAGGTTCCCACAAGTACTCTCCGGGCCACAATATTACATGACCCATGATTTTAGGAGAGAGGTTAGAGCTGTATACAGCCAGTGACAGGGTGTAATTATATGAATTCCATTTACTCTGTTGTTAAATGCTAAGGAACAGTGGTTCGAGAAAGAGATTTGTTAAGTGCCGGTTGCTAAGTAATGCTCTAGTGCAGGCACTTGACACTCCATCACTAGGGGCCTGCATTTCTATTCTAAGGCAAAGAGGGAAAACAACCAACTCTGGTTATTGCTTCTTATTAAATTTTCAAGTACCTTAGGTTCATGATATGTCTTCTATTAGCTTGCACTAAAAATTTAATCTTGAACTTCCCCTCTCTTCTTCAAAACCTCTGGCTAAAGCACACAAAAACTGCAAACATACCCATGAACCCCTGTGCATGTTACACAAGCCAAACAATTCCAGAAGAGACTGGCATCTGGTGTGTAAATAAACACAGAGGAACACAGAAAGAGAAAAGAAAGAACAATCATCATTTAGTTGCATTGAAAAAAAATTATATTCCAATAAACAATAGCATTAAACAAATGTCTAAATATGTAATTTTCATAACAGCTAACAAATTATACAAGAAGTGTTTCAAATAGAACATCTCAAATATCCTGATAAAGAAAAACCTTCGTTTTTTAGATTGTCAACATTTGACTTAATTAGTTTGATAAAACATAACATTATTTAGGCCATGAGGTGTCATGTATAATAAAGATTATTCCTCAAAATCATTTCACAACCCTCAAGGATTCAAAGGAGATCTAACCAAGAATTTAACATCAAACACCTGGTGAGCCAGATGACTTGTATTATCTATTCCAGCCCTAAGAGCCTATGAATTATGTACAGTGGGTCCTTCCCAAAAAGAGGTTTCTCCTAGACCCCTTTCAGGGGCATATTTTCCAATGTACCAAAAACCATTCTTTTAAAATATATATATATATATATATATATATATATATATATATATATATATATATATATATATAGTTTTTCTTGATTTGAGAGAGAGATGAAGGGAGAAGGAGAGAGAGAAAAACATCAATGTGAGAGAGAAACCTCAATCAACTGCCTTCCAAACACAGCCCAAAGGAAGGTTGAACCTACAACCTGGGCAAGTGTCCTGACTGGGAATCAAACCAGCAACTTTTCAGTATATAAGACAATGCTCCATCAACTGACCCACACCAGTTAGAGCCCAAAGAGCTTTCTTCATATGTGTACTCATCTACTAGCTGAACAAGGCAAAAAGAACTACAACATTTAGACAAACAGATCCACTAAAGTAATATACATAGATACATATATATTTACTCTAAAGTTGCTCATTCTCTGTCACTAGATTTTATACCTTTCTTTAAAATTTTCTCTAAAAAAAAAAAAAAAGGCATTACAATGAATAGTGAAGTGAACTGGAGTCTAACAATTAAGATTGAAGTACAAACTCTAAAGTTTTCTTCAATGTCTTGGGCAACTCATTAACATCTCTAGCTACAACATTTTCAATTATAAAATGGAACAATACCACTTGCCTGGACTACTCTTACAGAAATAGAGAGTCCTTCATGAGGATAAATACATGAAAACACCATGAAAAGTAAAAAGAGGTATGCAAACATCCTACATAATAAAAGGGTAGTATGCAAATTGTCCCCTTGACCAGAGTTCTTCCAGGAGTTCAGTCAGGGAGTGGGCCAGCCATGGGAAAGAAGGGAGGCCCTAGCCAGCAGCCACTAGGGACCCTACTAGTGCACAAATTTCATGCACTGGATCTCTAGTAAAGTATAATTGGAGAATAAAATAGATGTTTCTGAATTACAGGTAGGCATCCTATATAATTAAGAGGTAATATACAAATTGACCCTCACACCCTTCCATCACAAGATGTCCACCCCCACATTGTCACAAGATGGCTGGTAGGGGAGGGCATTGGGGCAATCAGGCCTGCAGAGAAGGGCAGTTGGGGGCTACCAGGCCTGCAAAGGAGTGCAGTTGGGTGTGATCGGGCTGGCAGGGGAGCAGTTAGGGAACTATCAGGATGGCAGACAGAGTGGTTAGGGGCTTTCAGTCAGTCAGGCAGGCAAGTGGTTGGGAGCCAGCAGTCCCGAATTGTGAGAGGGATGTCCGACTGCCAGTTTAGGCCTGATCCCAAAACTGGCCGTCGGACATCCCCCAAGGGTCCCAGATTGGAGAGAGTGTAGACTGGGTTGAGGGACAAACTCCCCCCCTTCTTCCAGTGCACAAATTTTATGCACCAGGCATATAGTGCAGAAATAAATAAAAGTCCCCAAATGATGCCACCCCCAGAAGTTAGTTCCATGATGGTGAGGTAGGAAGGTGAGAGGAGAATATGTATTGATGGAAGGAAGGAGGTAATGTATACTATTAGCTGAAAGTTTAAATTGATCTTGGATCCTTTTAGATGCAGATGTTGGGGTTCTGAGGACCAAGAAGGGCTGGCAGACCACCTGGATTGAAGCTGAGTTGGCGCACTACTGACCTTGGGTTTCCCATGCCTCACTCACTCAGCCATAGATGGGAAGGAAGGTGGTGAGGGGGAAAGTACCTTGGGTATAAAAGTTCACTTTTTTCATTCCCAGAACAATGCTATACACTAAAATAAATATTTAACAAAACTCAAACTAACATTTCTCTTCTTTGGTACACAATTACATCATAATGTCTCAAGAGTGTTCTAAATAACATCTTATATTTAGGCCAATATTCTGTTTATTCCAGTTCAGACTATTATCTCTAGACATGATCCAAAAATAAAGTCTTTGTTGGATGCTGTTGAGTTAAATTATTAATAAACTCAAGATGGTGTATCTCTCACAATTCAAATGACTTTCAACAAAGCAACCTGGTTTGAAATGTATAAAAGTTTGAAAATTTTCAAAGAAATCAATAATCTATTGCTAGACAACTTGTTTCCTCGTATAGTATTGTCCTAAAAAATGTTATTATAAAACCACTTGCAGAAACCTTGTCTTTTCACAAATATATTACTAGTGATGGGCATCACCTTTGTACTCCTTTGCCAATCGGAAGATTAAAGAGAAGTCCCAAATCAAACAACAAGCCATAAGTACAGTTAAAAAGAGACCAGAATTTTACAGTCTTCATCCTTAAGCATCTTGTATTGAGAAAAACCTTCCTTGTCTCCTTCCTCATTCTGGCACAATGCCCAGCCCATTGGCTCTCACAGCACTCTGACACCCAGCTAGCACAGTACTTTTCAAACTGCGTGCAAAGGTGGATTCTTGGGAGCCCATGAGCTCTCCATCACAAGGTTTTTATTCATTTTATGTTTGTTTAACAATATTAGCAGCAGCATACTTTGAACCATCCCAAGAAAAACGCCATTTCTATTCCATTTCCATGCTCATACTTCATCAAGTCCTCACTGCTTTGCCAGATAAGAATGCTCTCATTGTCATGGGCAGATGAAGAAGCTATGGAAGTATCTGGACCCAGTGAAAGCTGTACAAATCAAGATTCTTAGTGATTCCAACATAGAAGAGTGGCCAGATCATTGAATTACCCCTTGTTCACTGGAACACACCAAACATAGAGCTTAACTGTAAAAAGTGACTTAGTGGAAACTACTAGTAAACATCATCTATCACATTAATGTTAACTTACATTTTGTTGGTCTGTAATTTTAATTAATATGCAGCTTACATATTTATTCTGATGTTCTCATTTAAAAGATGTAAGTCTAAATGTGCTTGTATTATGTTTGGATAAGTTTAAGTGAGACTATAATAAAATGCTCACTATTGGAGTTTCAATTATTTTTCCCTTCAAAAGTAAGGCCCCTGTAAAAAGGAGAACATTGTGATTCTCAGTGGCAATACAGCTTGTTATATGACATGTTCAGACTATCCAATGATAATTTTATAAACTGTACACACACACACCCTTCTCCCTCTTCTCCAGAAGTACTGGCTCTTCCTCCCTACTTCCCAATATTTCCGTCCCCAACTTAGGTAGTAACACCAGATGTTAACAATTGAATGATGTCATACATGTCAACAGTGCAGCGCTTATCACCCTGCCCTGCAAGGAATTGTGAACTAGGCTGTCTCCCCAATAGCCCAGGAATTCGGGGTCTGGATCATATCTTATTCCTCTTTATATTCCTTAGAAACATCTATCACAGGATCTGGCACACGGCAGACAGTCAGATGTCTGTGGGAATTGGAAGGTTGACTCTACCACCTACCAGCTTTGTGGAAATCTTCAGCTCCAATCTCTGAGACATATAAACCCAATCCACCTACATCCTTCCTCCCTTTCCTCTTGACACACAGGAACCAATTCTGCCTCTGAGGGCCAACTCCACTATTATCTAGTTCTCATTGCCTCCTAACTTCCAGAATATTTACCCTATTGATTATCCATTTTCTTTCCTATGTATTGAAATTTTCCAATTCTATAGGTCCTTATTCAGCAGTTAAACATGCCCAAAACTATTATAATCTAAGAAAAATAATAAAACAGCCCTCCCTTACTCCTTTTCCTGGCTAGATACTGACTTTTCATTCCTCTCCTCTTCACAGTCAAGTATTTAAAACAGTTGTCTACCCTCACTTCCCTCACTCCTTCATCAACGCCATCACAACTTAACTGATGTGGCTGTCCAAAGCTGCCAGTGACCTCCATGCCACGGAATCCAATACACATGTTCTTCCTCCCTGACCACTCAGATAGAAGACACACTTACTCTACTCCACTTTCTTGAAATTGTCTCTTCCCTCCCCTTCAGAAAATCCACACTTCTCATTTTCATTCTATGCTTCCTCTCTACCATCCCTTCTCAAACTTTTTCATTTTTCTCTACTCAGTTTTTCAATGCCGAAATGGCAGGATTGTATTTAAACCCTCTTCTCCCTTTGCATTTTTTGGTCAGCTCATTAATTAGACATAACCACTTCCCTGCTCTGCTCTATAATCCAGAGACTACACTTCCCTGATTCCAGGAAGACTTGGCCAATGGGAAGCACAAATTGAACCAATTACCTAGTTGCTTAGCAAAAGAAAACACACACAAACACAAACATACAGACATACACACACACACACACACACACACACACACACAAAAAAAAAATACTTAACTGAATTAACATCTTTAATTCTTCTCCTTTTCCTCAACCAAAGCTCCACAACCAAAATATGCCCCAAATCTAACCACTCCTCACCACTCCCACTGCAATTCAAATCACCACCACCTATTTCAGGGACCCCTACAATAGCTCCCTCCTGGTCTCTTGGCTTCTACTCCACACAACAGCCAGGGTGCTCTTTATATACATCTTTTAAAAATATAAAGCATGTACAGTCAGTGTGGCTCAGTTGGTTGAGCATCATCCTATGGATGAGGAGGTAATGGTTTGATTCCCCAACGAGGCATATGCCTGGGTTGCAGGCTCGATCCTGGGGGGGGGGGGGGGGGGGGGCATGCAGAAAGCAGCAAATTGATGTTACTCTCTCATCGACGTTTCAATCTCTCTGAAATCAATAAAAACATATTAAATATATGTGTAAATTATATTTTATTCTTCTGCTCAAAACCTCCAATAAACGTGCATCTCATTTATTTTTTTTAAAGCTTTTTTTTTGTAATGTATTCTTATTAATTTCAGAGGAGAAGGAGAGAGAGAGAGAAACATAATGATGAGAGGGAATCATTGATTGGCTGCCTCTTGCATGCCCCTTATAGGGGATTGAGGCTGCAACCTGGGCATGTGCCCTTGGCCAGAATCGAACCTGGGGCCCTTCAATCCACAGGCTGACACTCTATCCATTGAGCCAAACCAGCTAGGGCAAATGTGCATCTCTTTTAGATTGCCTCTCAGACTCCTTATCATAGCTCATAAGGTCCTAAATTTTCTATCAGCTACTGCTGTGAGTTCATTTCTACCACATTCTCTATTACTCTGGGAATATGAGTCCTCTTACTATTTCTTCAATATGTCAAACTTGCTCCTGTCGCAAGGCCTTTCTTGTGCCATTTCCCTTCCCTGGAATGCTCTTTCCCTAGAGACTAAATTCCACTTTATTCAGGGCTCTATTCAATGACCTCCTTACATGGGCCTTCCCTGGCTAAGCAGGCCAGCCTTCCCTCCCCTATCAGGCCTCCTTATCTGGTTGTGTTTTTCTTCATAGCACTTACCATACCTAATATTACTTATATATTGCCTGTTGCCCCAATAAGGTTCAGCTATAAGCACAGGAACCTTGCCTGTGCCTCTCACAGTCCAGGATCCCAGAAAACCATGTAGAAAGTTCTACAAAATGTATTATTGTTAGTACTAGAGGCCCAGTGCATGAAATTCATGCTTAATGTCTGATTTACCTCCCTAGATTATTAGGCTTAATATCTGATTTCACTTACTCCCTTTATTAAGCTGAGGAGAAAGGGTACCCCCAGCCTGGCCTGCACTCTCTCATAGTCCAGGACCCCTCTGGAGATGTAGCAGTGTGCTAAGCAGCAGGCGGCCTTGGAGGAGCTCAAATCAGGGCTAGCCACTGTGCCACTCACACTCATTCTGGCCCACTGTGGCCACTGCCACGGAGTCGGGAGAGGGTCCCACCATAGCAGCTGAGCTCGCCAGCCATGAGCCCGGCTTCTGGCTGAGCAGTGCTTCCCCTGTGGGATCATACTGATCACTAGGGGGCAGCTCCTGCATTGAGTGTCTGCCCCCTGGTGGTCAGTGCACATCATAGCAACCGGTCATTCTAGTCATACTGCCCTAACAGTTGCTTAGGCTTTTATTATATAGACTAAAAGGCCTGGTGCACGAAATTCGTGCACTTTGGGGGGGGGGGTGTCCCTCAGCCTGGCTTGTGCCCTCTCATAGTCCGTGACTCCTCGGGGAATGTCCACCTGCCGGCTTAGGCCTGATTCCCCCAGGGATCAGGTCTAAGCCAGCAGTCGGATATCCTCTTGCAGTCCAGGGCTCTTGCAATCCAGGACCCCTCGTTCTTTACCATCTGCCTGCAGCAGAGGCAGGAGAGGCTCCACTGCACTCGCCACCAATGAGCTTGGTTTCTGGTTGAGCGGTGCTCCCCCTGTGTGAGCACACTGACCACCAGAGGGCAGCTCCTGAGTTGAGCATCTGCCCCCTGTTGGTCAGTGGGCATCACAGCGACTAGTTGTTTTGCTGCACCAGGGTTTTTACATAGGATAGGTAGCTAGTTAGTATTAATAAAGGGAGTAAGTGAAATCAGATTATTAAGCTTAATAAACTAGGGAGGTAAATCAGACATTAAGTCTGACTCGCTAGTTCCCGAGGGGAGTGCCTAGGAGACTTAATCCCCGAAGCTGGCTCCCCAAGGGACAACCCACCAATATCCACGATTACAGAGGGACAGGTAAAACAATAAAGGGGAAATTCCTCTGCTGGGCGCATATGCAATAAGAGCCAAGATGGCGACCATAAAGGGAAAGTATTTAGCCTGGGGAAAAGACCAAATTGTACTGGGGGTGGGCCCAGTACAAATCTGGGAAGGATTGGGAATGAGACTGGTCAGTTTGAAAGCCCCCAGTAATATAATCAAAGCCTAACTAAGGCCTCCTGCTGGGTAGCATGGGTTTGCCTGTTTGTTAGCTGCAGCCGTGCTGGCTCCAAGCGCAGGCCCAAGCGTGAGCCTCAGTACAGAAGCGCAGCACCAGAAGGAGTGCAGCCAGGAACAGGGACTAAACTAGCCAGATGGGAGCAGAGGCTGAACTGGACTAAGCTTTGGCACCGACACCCAGGGACGGGGAGTCTGAGATTTTACAGGACTCCAGGCCGACTTTTTCTGGGCAGAGAATTCTCTGGGCAGGTCTGTATTCTGGGAAAGGCCAAAGGGGAGAGATAACGGCCTTAGCAAATGGAATGTGGTCTAAGTGAAAGGGAGCATCTGTTGTGAAGTGGCCTCAAGGCCAGTTTCCCAAGAGAGGGGTATCATTTCAACTATTTGATCAGACCTAACAACTGGCTCTTCTTCTGGGCCTGGTGAAGGCAATGCTGGCCTTCTTCCACAGTGGGTCAGAGCTGAGCCACTGGCTGTGATGAGACACAGGGAACCTGGGGGAATTAAATATAAATCTTACCACTACATCTTACCCTCCATGTGTGGGCCCCTGGAAATGCTTCTCTCGTGACTCTGGACAGACCCCATTTCTAGGGGCAACATTACTGAATGACTTAATAAATCCCCAAGACCTATCAATCCCTTTCCTAGTGATCAGGACTGTTCATCTCCATCTCTTCACGATGACTCTAGGCTTCCTGCCATTACCTCTTCCCTGGGTTTCTGCCTTAGCCCATCACTGGTCTTCCTGTAGGTGTTTTTACCTCTTCCTAATTAATTCTGCCCACTGCAGGCAAAAGAAATTTTTAAAAATCTAAGTCTGATCCCTACTCTCACCTGCTTAAAACCCTTCCATAATTGTAAGCACTTTTTATTTCTCCTTTGTAGCACTTATTATAATTAAGGATTAAAAACCTAGGTGCATATAATTACATGCGCCCCAAAATTTCACTGTTCACTCATTCCACCTATCAACATTATCAGAAATTTCAACCTTTAGATTTCTTTAATTAAGACCTTGTCCCTGAAACCGGTTTGGCTCAGTGGATAGAGCGTAGGCCTGTAGGCCTGCGGACTCAAGGGTCCAGGGGTTGGATTCCTGTCAAGGACATATACCTTGGTCGCAGGAACATCCCCGGTGGGGGGTGTGCAGGAGGCAGCTGGTCGCTGTTTCTCTCTCACCGATGTTTCTGATTTTCTATCCCTCTCCCTCTCTGTAAAATATCAGTAAAATATATATTTTTTTAAAAAGACCTTGTCACTGGAATGCTCCTGTCTCCATTCACATGTAATTAATAGCATGGGGATTTTAATACAGGTTAGATAGGCCAGTTCCCTAGTAGAGGGCAGTGTTTAAAAATAAATAAATGCCAGACAGATGTTTTTATGAGAAGAAACACTGGAAACTTTGGGACCCAACTGGGAAGGGCAACTGTGATATTGTGAGTTATAATTAGAAATATATATTTGGTCTTGGTTCCCATTTTTAGCATGAAGCTTCTAAAACCCTTGGAATTTCCTAAGTGGTGAAAGATATAGAGTATCTTTTGTTATGTTAATGAAGTTACTTTTGAAATGCCCCAGGTCACCAAAATAAGGGCTGGTTGCCAGGGGAACCAACCTTATCATTAGAGGGCTAGAATTTTCACTCTCACCCTTGGAATGCCTGGGAGGGGAGAAGGGCTGGAGGTTGACCTGATCACCATTAGACACTGATTTAATCATTCCTGTCTATGTAATAAAACCTCCATAAAAACCCAAAGAGATGGGGCTCAGTGAGCTTCCTAGTTGGTGAATACGTGGAAATTTCAGGAGAGTGGCTCCTCTGGAGAGGGACTAGATTGAAGCTCCATAACATTCCCCATACCTTGCCCCATGTATCTCTTCCATTTGGATATTCCTGAGTTATACACTTTTATAATACACCAATAATCTAGTATGTGAAATGTTCCTCTGAGTTCTGTGAGCTGCTCTAGCAAAGTAATTAAACCCAAGGAGGAGGTTGTTGGAGCCTCTAATTTATAGCCCATTGATCAGAAGCTCAGGCAACAACCTGGGCTTGTGACTGGTCCTGGAAGCCGGGAGGGAGCAGAGTCTTGAAGGACCCTTAACCAGCGGAGTCTAATGCTATCTCCAGACAGATTATGTCAAAATTGAGTTGAATTCTTGGCATACTACTGAAAGGAATTTTAGAGACAGGACAGGCAATTAGAAAACAAGGGGATGGAGGTGTGGGGCCCATGAGAGAGGAATGCATAGGAGATGGGAGGAGACAGCTCCACGTGCCAGTTGGCTTATCTTACATTCACTCAGGATGGAGGAATGTTACAAGATAAGGGGAGGAAAAAGAGGAAGTACCAGGTGAGCTTTGAACTTTAAAACTGATACCCAGCAGCAAAGTAGCCAATTAGGAGAGCATGGGGGACATAAATTAAGCAAGGGTCCAATTAGAAAGTGAGATGGACAAAGATATTCAAGAGACAGGACAGGTGTCCTGTTTTGTTTTGTTTTTTTCCCATTAGGGAGAGAGAGCGCAGGTTTTTACTGGTTTGGGAGCGTTTGTACATGCTTACAATAAATTTTTATACTTCTGCCTAAAAATCTTTTAGTCCAAGGAATTTTATTCTTCAAACTTCATAGGACAAGAACCCACAAGGAGTATCTGAGAGCTCGCTATTCCATGTTAACACTGCTGGTGCCTGAGAATTGCTTGGTGGTTTGAGGGGAAGCTCCCCTCCACAGATACACATGTTTGAAAAGAGTGCAGGCACCCAAAAGGGAAGGCCCTGGGCAGAAGGAAGAGAGGTATTTCAACAAGAGAGTAGTGAACTTCAAAGATAACATTCATTTGCCTTACTGTTCCACTACCTTACCTACAATTCTTAAAATTTAAAGTGCATCCAACTCACTTTAGGATCCTGTTAAAAGTGCAGATTCTGATAGATCCTCCCTTCCTCCATTTGATGGACAGACATAAACCCCACCTGCTGCCAGACATTCCTGAGCTCTGAAGCACCAATCAGCACATGCCAAATACCCTAAGCCCCGTCCCCTATCCTCCCTTTAAAAGTAGACCCCCGGGTGTCTTCCAGCCTCTTTCTCTCCAGAAGCAGCGGGCGGAGGTACCCTCTCTCCAATAAAAGCCTGTGTCCTGGCATCCCAGTCTCAGCTACCTTCTTTAATTAATCTATCAGATTCTAATTCAGTAGATTTGAGGGGGGTGGGGGGAGGCTGAGATCTTGACTTCCTCTTAAGCTCCCAGTTCTTGTTCATGCTGCTGGTACACTGACCGTACTTTTCAATAGCAAGATCTAAAACAAAGACTCTCTACACTGGATATTTAATAGAGTCATCTGGGGGGCTTCCCCAAAGCCCAATGCCTAGGCGACACCACAGATCAATTAATTCAGAATTTCTGCCCTGGCCTCTGTAGCTCAGTGGTTGGAGCAGTGGCCTACACACCAAAGGGGTCTTGGGTTCAATTCCGGGTCAAGGGCATGTACCAAAGTTGCAGATTCATTTCCCAGCCCCACTCGGGGTGCGTGCAGAAGGCAACCAATTGATATATTCTCTCACATCAATGTTTTCTTTCTCTCTCCCTTCCTCCTCTTCCTCCCCCTCCAATGGGGGAAAAAAATATCCTGGGGTGAGGATAAAAAAGGGTATATATATATATATATATATATATATATTTAAAATATATATATATATATTTTATTGAGCTATAATTTACACACCATATAATCCACCCATTTAAAGTATACAAGTCAATTATTTTTAGTATATTTACTGAGCTATGCTACTATCACACACATCAATTTTAGAACATTTCACAATCCCCAAAGAACCCCCATGCTCAATAATAGTTACTCCCTATTTCCCCTTCAGACCTTCCCTCCTCCCCAAGGTATAGGCAACCACCAGTCTACTTTGTATCTCTAGGAGCTTGCCTATTCTGGACATTTCATATAATTGAATTATACAATATGGGTCCTTTGTGACTGGCTTCTTTCATTAAGTATAATGTTTTCAAGGTTTATTCATGTTACAGCATGTATAAGTATTTCTTTTTATTGCTGAATAATATATTTATTTGTACTCTATTTTATTTATCCATTCATCAGTTAATGAACATTTGATTTATTTTCATTTTTGTTATTATATTTCATGTAGATATGTTTTCATTTCTCTTAGGTATATACTTATACTTGGAGTTGACGTAGTATATGATATAACTATTTGTCTTTTGAAGAACTGCTAGACTATTTTCCAAAAACAGCTGCAGCAATTTACATTCCCACCAGCAGTGTATGTTCCAATTTATTCAAATCCCCACCAGAACATGTTATTGTCTGTCTTTTTTATTTTAGCCAATCCCAATGACATCTCACTAAGGTTTTGTTTTGCATTTTCCTGATAATTAAAGATCTTGAGCATCTTTTCATCTATTTATGGGTCACTTATATATGTATCTTCTTTGGAGAAATGTATATCAGATCCTTTGCCCATTTTTAATTGGGTTGTGTTTTTATTATTATAAAAGCTCAGACTGGAGAACATCCAAGATGGCGGCCTAGGCAGTCTCCTAAGCTGCCGCCTCATCAACAATTTAATTAAAAAAACAACTAAAATAAAAAAGGACTTCACCAAAACGTCAGGAAAGCTGGCGGAGTGGAATAGCTACAACTAGAAAGAAAGAGAGAGGCTCACGGATCGGACTGGGAGCCGAAAAGCACTGAGGTAGGAGACGCTCGCGCACGCGGCCGCCGAATACCTGCCTGGCGGTGGGAGGGGAGGAATCCCCGATTACACGGAACCCTTTCGGACTGTACTGAACCCCGGCCCCGGCTGAAATTCAGTGGTCCCAGGCTCATATGGGTGGCGTCTGGACTGTGGAGAAAGGCACCCAGAGACTCAGAGACTCAGAGACTGGGAGACCGGGGACCAGAGCCGCAGCCGGCAGGGTCTACAGACTCGCGCGCACGAGCAAGTACGCGCTGAGGTCTGACCGCCGCCTCTCCCTCTCCGGAGCGGAAGGAGCCAGAAGCTCCAGGTCTGACCGCGGAGGCTGCCGCTGCCTCTCTGTACAAGGTGGCGGCCTCTCTGTAGCGGAAGGAGTCAGAAGCTCCAGGTCTGACCGCAGAGGCTGCCGCTGCCTCTATGTACAAGATGGCGGCCTCTCTGTAGCGGAAGGAGTCAGAAGCTCCAGACTACAGAGACCAGCCCAAGTCCGGGCGAGCCCCTGGGGCACCCACGCTCTTGCTTGGGGAAACTGGGCCGGTCAGGCGGAAACTCAGGCGAGTGCACAAGGGCAGGGCAGAAGCCAAGACTGTCAGTTCAGCCCTGAGACTCCGCCCCATCCAAGCTGAGCAGAGGCTTCTGCAGTTTTTCAAGTCTGATCCTATAAGACTGTCTCCAATACAGAAGTTATCCCAGAGTAGACACAGCTGATACCCACATCCAATTGGCCTGAAGGTCAATTCACAACAATAGAGACTTAGCTACAACAAGGCTGTGCACGCAGTCCACAAAGGGGATCACCAAGAGTGTCTACCTCAGGTAACTGAGGAGGCTGACCCACTGGGCCATATAGGACACCAAACACACAAAGCCATCCTACCAACTCTGAAATAGAGTGATAATGCCGAGACAAGGAAATAGATCTCAAACAAAAGAGATGGAGGATATAGAGTTCAGAACTACGGTTCTAAGGTTATGCAACAATATCCTAGAAAAGCTCGATAAACTTCATGAGACCCAACTAAAAAGTATAGATAAACTGACTAAATTGGAAAATATTATGCAGAGATCCAACAGCAGAATGGAAGAACACAAGAATCAGGTCAAAGAGCCAAAAGACACTCTGCTGGAGAAGGAAGAAGAAAAGAGGATCCAGAAAGTTGAAGATAGTGTAAGGAGCCTCTGGGACAACTGCAAGCGCACCAACATCAGAATTATGGGGGTGCCAGAAGAAGAGGGAGTGCAAAATACTGAAAACATATTTGAAGAAATAATATCAGAAAACTTCCCTCACCTGGTGAAAGAAATAGACTTACAAGTACAGGAAGCCTACAGAACCCCAAACAAGAGGAATCCAAAGAAAAATTCTTCTCGACACATCATCATCAATATGCCAAGGGTAAAAGACAAAAAGAGGATCTTACAAGCAGCAAGAGAAAAGCAGTTGGTTACCTATAAGGGAGCACCCATACGACTATCAGCTGATTTCTCAACAGAAACCATGCAGGCCAGAAGGGAGTGGCAAGAAATATTCAAAGTGATGAATAGGGAGAACCTACAACCAAGATTACTGTATCCAGCAAAGTTATCATTCAGAATTGAAGGGCAGATAAAGAGCTTCACAGATAAGAAAAAGCTAAAGGAGTTCATCACCACCAAACCAGTATTATATGAAATGCTGAAAGGTATTACTTAAGAAGAGGAAGAAGGTCAAGTGAATTAAAAATCTCAGGAATAGAATAAACTGGTGAATATAATAGAATTAGGGGCAAAGAAAGGGAGTGGATAGATAATTATCAGGGTGAAAGGGGTGTGGGGTGCAGAGACTGGATTAAAATTGTATAACCTATGGATGAGGACAATAGTGGGGGGAGGGGGTAAGGGCAGAGGGTGGGGTGGGAATCAGGTGGAAGGGAGCTATGGGGGAGAAAAAGGAGAAACAATTGTAATAATCTGAGCAATAAAGATTTATTAAAAAAAAAAATAAAAAAAAAAAAAAAAAAGCTCAGACTTATAAGAGCTCTTTATATATTCTAGATATGTCCCAGATAATAATGCACAAATATTTTCTCATTCTGTGGATTATCTTTTCACTTTCTTAAAGGTGTCCATTGAAGTATAAAGGTTTTTAATTTTGACGATGTCCAATTTATTTTTTTGTTATTGTTGTTCATGCTTTGTGTAAGCCAAGGTCATGAAGTTTTGTGTGTGTTTTTTTCTTTCTATTTCTTATATTTTCTTCTAAGAGTTTTATAGTTTTAGCTCTCACAAGTAGGTCTATAATCCATTTTGAGTTAATGTTCCATGGTGTGTGTAATCAGTCCAACTTCATTCATTTGCAAATGGATATCCATTTGTCCCAGAACTATTTCTTGAAAAAATATTTTTCCCCTTTGAATTGTCTTAGCATCCTTGATAAAAATTAAGTGACAATAAACATGGAAATTTGTTTCTGGACTCTCAATTCTACTTTTCTATCCTTATTATAGTATCACACAGGCTTTATTATTATAGTGCTATGGTAAGTTTGAAATCAGAACGCAAGTTCTCCAACTTTGTTCTTTTTAAAGATTGCATTGGCTTTTCTAGGTTCTTCAAAATTTCCATATGAATTTTAGGATCAGTTTGTCAATTCCTACAAAAATGATAGTTGGAATTTTTATAGAAATTGTGTTAAATCTGTATATCCATTTGGGAAACATTGTCATTTAAACAATATTAAATCTTATAATCCATAAATATGGAGTATCTCTCTAAGTTAGTCCTCTTAAATTTCTTTCAACAATGTGTTACAGTTCTCAGAGTGTAAGGTTTGCACTTCTTTTGTTAAATTTATTCATAAGTATTTTATTCTTTTTTATATCATTATAAATGGAATTGTCTTAATGGTATTACCATGTTACTCTTTGCTAGTGTACAGGAATTTAATTGATTTTTGTATATTGATTTTGTACTCTGCATCCTCATTGAACTAGCATATTTTTAAACTCTCAGAATGATTTCAAAGTGCAACCAAGTCTGAGAATCATTAGTTCAATACCATTAGTTTGCTCAAGTCTAATCAAAGGAAATACATCCATTATCACTGCCTTATGTCATTTTATAATATTCAGAGGTATAATGTCCATAAGAACAAAATAGGGCTGTTACTTTTTCTGGATAAGGGTAGTAGGTCCACCCTGTAAGTTTGAGATTAGTCAGTCAATATGGAAAATTAAATCTGGGCCCCACTCAAAAGTACTCCCGTTCCCACCAAGCAAGAGTTATCCAACATTTCTATCTTTATCTCAAGTGATCATGAAACATCTAAATTAAGAAATTCAGTGACAGAAATAGTTGTGAAGAGAAACCCACTGGAAATGCTGCAGCCTTGTCCAGCCCTCACAATGAAGCCAATTAAATCCGCTAAAACTGGAAGGACACTTCAATCACAGCAGGGAGCAGTAGGCATTAGTATTGGAAAGATCTGCTTCCAACACAAGAGTTATTGAATTCAATCACTCCTCGACTGACCTTTCAGAGAGAGGCTTTCCCCTTTGTTCCACCTCCGCTGCCTTTCATGGACTCTGCAATTCTTAATTCTTATACAATTCCAAAGAGATCCATCTGTGCCAGATGCTATCTTATGACACAGTATACCCAGAAAAACAACTGATGGTTCCAGAAGAAAAAAAAAATAAAACAAGAAGGCTTGCCAAGTTTACATCCTTCCATTTCCTCCAAAGAAACATTAGACCTCAGAACTGCCAGCCTTCCGTTGGCCCCCAGGCCCCATCCAGCAGGCCCAGGATAGGCAATGACAGTAAGCACACACCAGATTAAATGTCGCAAATACCACTGAGTTCATCTGTCACTTTCTTCCTCCTCCTCCTCCTGTGTACCTAAGGAGTCCTCATTTGAACTTTCAGGCAGCTCTTTTGATTCTTAGAACACACATAAGGTTTCAGCAATAAGAAAGGAACAAACCACAAACACCAAATTAATAAAGGGCCAAGCAACTCCTTCAGCCATGATGTAGGATTATACAAATTATCTGCATAAAATAGGACCATTCAACCAATCCGAGCAAGCGCTCTGGAGAACGTAGTACTTAACATTTTACTAGAGAAATCACTGAGTATTAAAACTATACCATTTAAAGGATAAAAGGTTAAATGGATGGGCAGATGTATGATAATGGAAGTAGAGTAAAAATAAATGTTAGCATCTAAGAGGAGGTAAAAATATAGTCACTGTTAAAATTTTCACCTTTGTTGTATTTTGAAAGAAAATGTCATGACAGTTGTATAATTTTTTAAAGCTAAAAAGAAAAAAACAACACCATTCACCAAATCTCAGATTTTAATGTTTCTTAAAGCAGGCATTATCTGTATTCTATTTTATACAAAACCCCAACATCTGTAAGACTATATAAACTAGGGTTTAAATAAATTGCATTGAAATAAAATCTTATTAATAAAATCTTATTAATTAAAATTAATGGTAGTAATATTGATAGATGATTATCTAAATTTTTGAAACTGTAAAGAATATGTACACTGTATAAATGAGAGAATAAAGCTAATTCATCATTAATTGCCTTGTTTCCTACAGAATATAACCTAGAAAGCCAGCATGAAAAATAGCTCACATCAATAACTGACAATAGTGATGCTGTTTGTTTCCTCAGGAGGATATTGCCTTCATGGATGATGGTTAAGAACCAAGTATTATCAATTTAGAATAGATGTAAGCCTTAGGCAAACTTCCTCCTTGGCTATATTTATATAAGAGAACTTATTACATTTAAGAAATGTGAGTCCAGCCAGTGTGGCCCAGTGATTGAGCATCAATCTATGAACCAAGAGGTCATAGTTCGATTCCCAGTCAAGGCATATGCCTGCATTGTGGGCTCAATACCCAGAGGGGCGTGTAGGAGGCAGCTGGTCAATGATTCTCTCTCATCATTGATGTTTCTATTCTCTCTCCCCTTCTCCTTTCCTCTCGGAAATAAACAAAACAAAAAAATATTTTTAAGAGAAATGTGAACTCTGAAAAAATAGAAGGGATTAAATAATAATGAACAGTGAGTACACTGAATATGAGCAATCTTATTCTATTCCAAAGGTTAACTGAAATAGTTTCTGACTCAGTAGGTCTAGGGTGGGCTGGTTTGAGGACCACACTTTGAGAGCCATTTTATTAGGCTAGCAGGAGAAAGGAGGAGATGACAGAGAGAGAATATCTGTCAAGCTTCTACGATAGCTATGTGTCTTAAAATTGTCTCATTTAATCTTCATAGCAATTCTGAAGCAGGTATTATCCTCATTTCATATTAAGCAGTTCAGTAATTTATCCTAAATCCCCACAACTAGCAAACATAAGAGTTGAGTTTTAAACCAAGGTCTCATTGAGACACAACCTCTGCTTGCTTTCTCACTACTTCAGAATGATTTCCATGTTATCAGAACAAAAGCATGACAAAATACTGGAATCTTTCAACTTGAAAATGCTACTTTTTTTTCCTTCTGAAGGCTATCAACACTATAAACCAGAAAGGTTTTCAAAGACTAGACACCATTCCAGAATAAAACAGTCTGTGTTTAACACACTGCCTAGGAAAAGCCGATACTACAGCTATAAAACACTCTTCTCCAGTTGCAGTAACAACCTGTGTGCTTTAGAGTCAGCCATTCAGTAATTACCCTCAGCACACAAGACTCCTTGAGAACAACTTTCAGAGTGAGGCCCTCTTGTGAACACCAGTAACTTCCATACCCATGATGCATGTCGGGGGTGTGAGAATACCAATCTTTAGACCAGGAGGTCTTGGCTTGATCCTTGACTTCAGTTTCAACATCTGAATATATGTAAGCACACTGGGAGTTTCCCAGTGTGGACAGCTGACCTCAATCTCTCAGCCTTTGGTTTTATAAGTAACCTGCCAAAAGTCACACAGTTGAAAGTTCAAAGCACACTGATCAGTCCCTTCTTGGGACTATAATTACCAGTATTCAGGTAACATACTCTCTGGTCTCTGGAAAAACCCTGGGATTTTTTAATCAGCTGTTCCTTACATCTTCTTTGTATAGACTAAATGTTTATGCAATTAAAAAAAAGTTGTCAACCTTGGCCAGTATGGCTCAGTTGGTTGAGCATCATTCAAAGCAGTGAAAGGTCGCTGGTTCAATTCCTGATCAGGGCCCATGCCCAGGTTATGGGCTCAATTGATGTTTCTCTCTCACATTGATAATCTCTAAATAAATAAAGAAATAAATAAATAAATAAATAAATAACTTTAAAAATGAACAGTTGTCAGTTTGTATTACTAGTATATAGGCTATTTTCAAGCTTTAGAAACTACAGGTATGATTATAAGAACCTAATATGAGGTTCAGCCATTGTTCATGCTAACAATTGAAATACAGGGAACGCACACTATTTTTCACGCAGTACATTATGTATTTTCACGGAAGTTGTTCTTATTTCATCCAAACAACCTATAATCCAGGAATTAAGAGTATGAATCTTGGCAAGTAACTTAATTCTGCATTGGCTTTTTTGTCTGTAAACTGGAGGGTAAGAGTAAAAGAAAAAAAAAAGTAGTAGTTTTTCATAATACACATTACTTAGTAGGTACTCAAATGCCTTACTTGTCCTTCAATTTTTTTTAGTAGATGAATAAACTGAGGATCAAAGAAATTCAATAAAAACCCTGCATTCATGTGTCTAACAGTAACTCACAATCACATTCCAGAAGTGTCCAACCATTGAAGCTTTTAGTTAACACAGATCTATTTATTTCCACAGAAATGAGGCACTGATTCTGTCCAGCCTGATTCCAAGAGGTGCTGTGCTTATCTGAATTCCACAATATAACCAATCCTTGATTAACTTAATATTTTTAAAAATGGGGTTTTGGAGTTAACTGAATTTTCTAGTTAGTTCACAACCTTTTTGGCTTCCATTTACCTAAATGTTTTAAAGTTCCTTTTCCTGTTTGTCATTGAACATAAACTTTATGACAACACATGGCGCACAGCCTTAGGACCACTTGTATGAGCATTATTTTTCATTCACTCACTTTCCTATGTGTGATATGCTTTCCTTGATGGGGCCCATTTTTCTAACTTGACAGTATTGTGAACACCAAGGTGTAAAACCAGCTGGAACTAGGCTGGCACTGCACAGAGTACATACTGAGCTAGATCTAGATTCATGAGATGAGTTTATTTTGCTACAATTTGCTTCCTCCTTAAAAGAGGAAGTCTGGACTAAGCAATGAGATATGTTCTATTCACATATCAGATTAGAGAAGATGAAAAATTTGCCATTTCCCAGTTTCAAAGAAGGGGGCTTTCCTACAGCAACGGTGAGAATGCTAAACTGCCACAACAGTGTGGGAAGGCAAACTGGCAACACGTATTCATCTAAAATGCACCTACCTTTTGATAAAACAATCCCACTTCTAGAAATCTATCCTAGAGAGACATACTTTCACATTTATATAAGTGTAAACATTTTCATCTATAACAGCAAAAACTGGAAACAACCTTGAAGTCCATGTTATTAGGAGGGGCCTAGATACATAAATGCTGACACAGCCGGAGTATAGAATATTATACAGCACTGAAAAAGGTAGGGAAAGTAGTTCTATATCTATATACACTTACATAGAAACATGTCCACAATACACTAAGTTAAGTTTGTAAAACTCAAGTTAAAAAAAAAGTGGTCTCTATACATAAAGATCTCATTTCTCTATTAAGCGTTGTGTATGAATACATATCCATCCATATGTTTATTTATACATGGAGGAAGAGTCTGGAAGGGGCACATAGGTGAACTGTTTATATCATCAATACTTTGGAGATTTTTTATTTGTTTTATTCTGTTTTAAAACCGGCATGTTTTACAATTATATAAATTTTAAAAAATAGTCTTTAAAAGGAAGACAGCAAGGAAAAAAGGGACAGGAGGAAGCAAAACGAGTGGGTTTCCCTATATTTCTAATTGAATTCTCTACTCCCATCAGTGAACATGATACTGGTCACAAAATACTTTGCAGTGAGCTAAACTCTCGGTCTAGGCTGGTAGTTAAAGGGAAGAGAGGACTGAGCCACGTAGCCTTTCTTTCCGATGCTTCTGCTGGGAACCTTCATTTGCCAATTGTCTTCCTTTTTCTGCCGAGGTAAACAGAGGAACTAAAACGCTATGCATCCCACCCTTAAATTACTACAAACTTTATAGAAGTCGCTGAAGTTAACTAGAATAGCTATTTGGTTGTGGCACGGCTGTTCCTGACTGTCCCAAGTACTCTTGGAAACTGGCAATCAGGCAGATGATTTGCTTGGGATGGCTGCGTGGGCCTCAAAACATGAGCACACAAGCCCTGAAATTGTTACATTAGTAAAACAGTAACTACCTATGTTCACTAAAGTATCTTTAAAAGAAGGGTATCCTTTAAAGACTGATTTGGGTCATCATATGGATGAAATGAGCTAAAACACTTAGAATACCTCCCACTAAATAAGGTGAATACATGCTTGTTGCTGTTATTTATGACAACAATGATGAGTGGTGCCTAACTGTTTTCCTGGGCTTTTCCTTCAGTAAACTTCAAGTCTACGTGAGAAAATAAAATGACTTGATGTCAAAACAAGTAGAATATAAGGCAATACAGATATATGTATAAAATATATTTAATTAGATTTTAAATGTTAATGCTTTCAGAGAAGAGATACCTTTACACTAGGATAGCCAATGCCACCAGGGTAAGAACGATGTTTGTCTTGTTCACCAATAAACCCCTCCCAATTAGTATTCTGCCTGTCAAAGTAAGTTCTTGATGAATAATGAATGGTGGCTTGCCTTGACCAGGCAATGAGACATCATTAGGGGAACTGAGTAGGTGGAGTAAAAAGGAAAGAAAACAGGAGCTTTCTAGGAAGAAGGAAAGAAATGGAGGTCTGAGATGCCTCACATAAGAAGCAGCAGAAGATGACCTGGTTAGACATCATGTGACAGACAATTCATAGGAGAACCTGAATGCCAGCACTAAGAAATATGATTCAAACAGGAACCCATGAATCTTTAATAATAGTAGTGGCATTCTGACAAAAATATTTTAAGAAATCTGACATTAGTATCTAAATGGAAAGGAATGAGAAATTGGAGACATGAAAATAATGTTAATATTACAGATCCAAAAATTGCAGTCTACCATAACAAATATAGTATATATTGATGAGGGCACTGTTCTTACAGCTCTCATCAGCCCCCTTCCTTCATCCTACTCCAGTTTTTTCCCATTTTATTTTTTTTAAATATATTTTATTGGTATTTTACAGAGAGGAAGGAAGAGAGAGAGAGCTAGAAACGTCGATGAGAGGGAAACATCGACCAGCTGCCTCTTGCACACCCCCTACCGGGGATGTGCCCGCAACCAATGTACGTGCCCTTGACTGGAATCGAACCTGGGAACTTTCAGTCCGCAGACCGACGCTCTATCACTGAGCCAAACAGGTTTCGGCCAGTTTTTCCCATTTTCATACCATTCTCCACCCTATGCCAAAGCCATGCTCCTACCCCACTCCCAAATAAAGCCTCGCAGTGGCTCCATAATGCTATTTATCATGACATACAAGATCCTCCATCTAGTCTCTGCTTCACTCTTCAGCCTCATGCCCAAGCACACCCATTACTTCCACCAATATGTTCCAGGATGTCCTCAGTGGGCCTTGGTTATGTGCCTCACATGTGGCTACCCTTCCTCCCCGTTGCCCTCTTCCTATACATAGCCCGCCAATGCCACCATCAAGCAATCTCTTTTTACCTTTTGGTCTCAGCCTCTCAGGAAATTTTCCCTGACCTCCTCAAGTCTAATTTAGGTGGGTTCCATATGCTCCCACAGCACCCACTGCCTCCTCCATCAGAGGGTCTGCTTCCCACATGAGAACCAGTCTGACTATATGTTATGCACACAATTAGCACAGGGGCTGGTACATAGTGGTATCAAATGGAAGAGCAAAACTGACTACGATGAGAATAGACTTAGAGGAAATTGGAATAAAAGTGCAACTTCAAAAGAGTAAGTAGCTAAACCTTGATGATTCAGTGGATATAAGGGGAAGTTCTCTCATTGTATGCCCACTTTCCTTGCTATGGCTTGCATGCTTGGCCAGCCTATGGCATTCTGATTCATGGTTTGAAGAATTAAAAGTAAGGTATGCTTCCAAAAGAAGTCTTCACAATACACAAACACAGTTTACCAACCTACCATCTTTTTATAACCTTCTTTGAAAAAAATAAAGTCTTGTTCCTTATTGTAGAATCACACCCCGTAGGCTTATACTGAATGCTTTTCTAAGAGAATATAGAAAAGCCTGAAGTACTTGTTCAACCTATAATCAAAGTCAAGAATGTCGTGCAAATGAATCTCATTCCAAAAGAATTGTATCAAGAGGAAGGGTGAAGGGGAGAGGAATAAAGTTCTGTTTATTAATATTCCCACACTGGATGGAGCACTGTGGGAGAAGTTTTAATAGTAACCTTCTCCTTGTCCTCTAACAATAAGATAATCTCAGTTCAAACAATACAGAGCTAAGGGGTAGAAAAAAATTAAATTTCAACCAATTTTGTTCTAGAGACCAGAAGTAGTACTAATGGGTAAACCTTATGAAGAAATGTTTCAAATGGATGTAGAAGAAAAGATAGCTTAGAATTAGAGTTTCTAATAACTGAATAGCCATGTTATGGTATGTCCCAATCCTGGAAGTTTCCAAGCAAAATCTAGATTATTGCACAACTAGTAAGAGTGACACATGCTAGCTGTATTCTAGGCACTAAGTGCTTTATATAGATTATCTACTGCAATCTTCTCTATAACCTTATGGAATGATTTATTATCCTTATATTACATAGAAGAAAATGACAATTTAGACTGCCCGAAGACATTAACAGCTACCATGTTCTGGTCCAATCCACTATCATCTCTGGCCTGAATTACTATATTTAACCTTCTAACCAGTCTCCTTGCTGTCACACTTTCCCCCTTAGTTCATTGGTTATGCTGCAAACAGGGTGCTGTGATGGTTTAATTTTAGATGTCACCTTAACCAAGGCACATGGCACCCAGATATTTGGTTTCGCATTATATCTAGTTATGTCTGTGAGGATGTTTCCAGATGAGATTAGCACTTGAATCTGGCTGAGTAAAACAGATTTATCCCACCCCTCTCCATGTAAGTGGGCCTCACCCAATCAGTTAAGGATATGAATAGAACAGAAAGGCAGAGGAAGGGAGAAGAGAATTCACTCTCTCTGCCTGACTCAATGCATGAGCTGGGACACTGGTCTTCTCCTGCCTTCAGACTGAAACTTACACCTGTAGTTCTCATCCTTAGGCCTTAAGACTCAGACTGGAACTACACCATGAGTTCTCCAGAGTCTCCAACTTGCAGACGGCAGACTGTGAGGTGAGCCTCCATAACTGTGAGGCCTCACCTCCATAACTGTGAGCCAACTCCTCTGTGTATATCTCTGTTGGAAATACATATCCTATTGAATCTGTCTCTCTGCAGAATCCATACTAATACAGTGATCAAATTAAAGCAATGTGAGGTCACATCACTCTGTGGGTCAAAACTCTCCAACAGCTTCTGTTTTCACATCAAACTAAAGCCCCGAGTCCTTGCCATAGCCCACAGGGTCCTACACTCCAACACCACTACCTCTCAGATTTCAGCTCCTACTGCTAACCATGTCCCTCACCCTCAACCCCCTCACACACACACACACACACACACACACACACACTCATTCACACTGGCCTCTTTGCTGTATCTGACCACTGAGCACACTCTCAGCTTAAGACCACCCACTGCTCCCCGCTACCTAAAACTCTCTGCTCCCACATATCTATACAGCTTACTCTCCATGTCTTTCAGGTCTCTGCTTAAATAATACCTGATCAGTGAGACATCCCTGACCATCTAACATAAAGTGGAAACCCCTCTCCTATAGCACTCCCTATGCCCCTTCCTCGTTTTGTTTTTCTTTAGAGCACACGTTGGCTGACTTCTACATTCATTTGTTAATATCTGTGCCTTGCACCAAAATTTGAACTACCTAAAAACCAGGCCTTGATCCAATTGTTCACCACTATATCTTAAGCAGAACTATACACTGCCTGATAAATGCTTGTTGACTAAATGAAGCCAAGCAACCAGATTTGAGACCCATTCTCATAAATGCCAAACCATACTGGCATCCAGAAAAATGCCTTCTTTCATTGGGAGGGTGGGGAGACTAGAAGAGTTAAGGCCCCTTCCAAATCTAGGGCTGTGATGCAATGGCAAAGTCACTGGCCTTGAGAGCATGGTTTTCTTTTGCTGCTCTTTCCTCTCTTACCACATTTTACCACTTTCCTTGAATAAGAGGTGAGCAGTAAGCATGGGTGAGATCATAGGTCCAGGAAGCCAGCTCCTCCTTGAGTCATCTCTAATCCACTTCTCGTGCTGTTATAACATGCTCCTATTTCTCAAATGCTAAAGCAGCTCAATCATCAATAAAAAAAAAATATACAGTGTCTAAATTTGTATTTTAAACCAGTGACTCAACTAATAAACAAAAGCTATAATAGCATTATATTAAAACGTTTAACAAGTATGATCATTGGTTAATAAAAGTATATAGGTTTCAGGGGTAGAATTCAATAATACATCATCTGTATATTGTATTGTGTTGTAGTGTGTGCTTACCACCTCAAGTGAATAAATTTAACTAAAAACAAGTATGATGAGTGATTATAATGAAGTCACTTACACATAAACAAAGAGAAAGAAGTTCACTGACTCAAGGTTAAACACCTAAGAAGAGCACAAGGGTAACCTTGCAAGCCAGTATATTTTAGTACCAGAAACCAACAGAATTAAGAGAGGGCTTTGAACTGGCAGAGTTTCCTTCTGTCCCCTTAATAGTACCAGAAGACATGGGAATGAAGACAGCTGGAGTACTTTAAAGCGTCAGGCAAGATTAGCAGGCCACATGACCAGAAGAGACAAAAACTTGTTCTGTGACATTGCAGGAGTAAAATGCTTCATTGTTTCCTGCAGTTACAGGGAGTTATCAATAAAATAAAATAAAAAACATACACACAATGATATTAGAATAAACATATCAAGCCAACAAGTAATTACATTATTATATTTTTATTGGGGGTAAACAGCTCTTCAATAGATGGTAGCTTGAGACACTTTTCCATCCAAATCTTTTATATCCGTCAGAAATGTGCTCATCCATTCATCCTCAAAATTATATTGTTTTCCTGTAAATCTTGCTTCAAGATCTTTAATTAAAATAGACAACCATTAGTCTCTCTTTGGACAAATCCAACAGATAAATTTCTCTCTATCTTAATTGCTAGCCTGTGGGTATTTCAGAATAGTAGTAAGGTTGAAATCACCTATATAACTTCCTTTTTATAAAAGTCTAACGAGGAAGCCAAATAAGTTTTTGTAGGATTTTCTTTCTCTAAAACATTTCGAGCCCAGCTGGTGTGGTTCAGTGGTTGAACATTGACCGCTGTCATGGTTCAATTCCCAGTCAGGGCACGTGACCGTGCTACGGGTTCCATCCCCAGTAGGGGGTTTGCAGGAAGCAGCTGATCAACGATTCTCTCTCATCATTGATGTTTCTATCTCTCCCTCTTTCTTCCTCACTGAAGTCAATAAAAATATATTTAAAAAAAAAAACATTTTGAAAAACAGCACAGTCTAGTATCCTGATAGAACATAGGAAAGAAAATAATGACAAAGCCATTGACCAGGCGCTTGGCACTGTGCTAGTTGCTTTACTGGAATTCTTATTTGATGCCTCCTACAACACTCTGAGATAAGTATTATCATTGCCTCCCTCTGTCCATCCTACAGGTGATAAAACTAAGGTCCAGAAAAGCCAGAGATCTTACCTAAAGTCACACACCATTAAATGACCAAGACTGGACTTGAGCCTGGGTCTACCCAGCTCTGTACCTGCACTCTTACTCACCAGGCTACCCTGGGAGAGAAGATGGAGGGCGGAACAGAAAAGTGGCATTCCTTTCTCCTAAAACAGATCAGAACCCAGAAATGAACCGCTACAGATTCTCTGCTTCACTTGAAAGTTGCCTACCATGTCGGTGCACAGGTATGCACATGGACACACAAATATATACATACACATGCGCACACACATGTGTGTGCATGCACATGCCCATACTGCTAATCCCCCCAAACTGAAATGTCTCCCAGGCCATACGCGGGCTTTGCTTAAAGGTCACCCAACAGGCCCAAAGGAAAAGAAGGGCTTAGTCTGAAAACTTTTATATTTCCTCTCACTTTTTTAGACATTGGAAAATCCATTTGGCTCAGAGAAATGAATAGTAAAAGGAGTTCTAACTACTTCGAGCCAACAAAACGTAATGGAAAAATGGCGAGAATATGGCTGGACTTTATTTTCTTTTTGCTCAGCACATCCTGGCTCTAATCTGAAAGGTAAATAGGCCATGCCCAACATACCAACTCTTTTCAGGTGAAATTATCTAGGTTATAAAAACAAGCAACAACTGTGTTTTCCTTATTCTTTAATTCATGGCTGACAAAAATAGCTTCCAAAATAAATCAACGGGGCAAATATTGCTCACACAAGGGAGCAAACCCACAAATTTGCCCTCCTTTGATAATTGACTTTTGTGAATTTTTCTTCTTTCACTTGAATTATAATTGTGTGGTGTTACCTGAAAAAGAGTGTTGCAGATGCCAGAAGAAGAATTTTTTTAATTTTTATATTTGGGTTATTTAAGTCCACAGGGGTGGGAAAGAGTGTGTGCATGTGTTGTGTGTGTGTGTGTGTGTGTGTGTGTGTGTGTGTGTGTGTGGAGAGAGAGACTTGTTTTGCATATCCTTAGTTAGTGCACTAACATACCTCAGAAATTACAAAAACCTTCAATCATAAAAACAAGTGATTTTGCAACACCTCTCTCCATAACTCCCAAATACCAATTTCTTTGGCTCCATAATACACTTATGCCGGGTAACGTCAGTCATGCTGGTGAGAGCTACGCCCATTTTTGTCCTGTAAATCCAGCTTTCCGAGTTTTATACTACACTTTCTTCCATATATTAACACTAAGCAAACAATTTAACAAAAACCATCTTCACAAATAGAACATGGTAAGTTTTGATGGATTAAATGTTTGTCACATTCCTTTCTCTAGATGTCATTTAAATCAAGAATAACTTAAAGCAGCATTCTTCAGAGCTCTGGCGGTAGGGAGTTAATAGGTATTCCACTAAAAAAAAGGTGGCCTGATCAAATGGAAATGCTCTGAAAGGACTTAAACAGGGTCCCCTTGCTTTCCTCTTAACCACAAGATTTCAGAGCCTCTAAAATGCAAATATACAGTAGGTTCCTCCAAGGGAGGTGTAGTGCACATACCATTTTCCAGGTTAATTTGAATATGAAACACTTTCTCCAAGAAGCACCTCAGTTTCACAGAGCTGGAGGGCCGTGGAACACCCAGGATAGGGACGCCTGTTTAAAGGCAGGCTCTCCCTAAAGAAAGGGAATGAGCTGGCTGGCATCCAGGGGTCAGGTCTTTTTGCTTTTGAGCACTCCCCAACAATAAGGAAGTATGAACCTAGATGACATAATCTAATTGCACTAGCTCCTACCTTTGAATTGCTGAAGGAGAAAGGAGAAGTGGTTGTGCTGTTCTTAGCTGGGGACTGAGACCCACTGAAACAATATGTCGGTGCCAGCTTCCGGTGAATATGACGTAGCAACCTTTGCTTGTTTGTGCTTTACCCAACGTTGGTATACAATCTGGAATTCCACACTATTACATCTCACAGCAAAAACTGAATTCCATATCCTGCTCTCAAACGTCAGTAGTGCTCGGTCAAAATTTTCCATCCTGCCTTGAACCAAATGTTGCTTCTGACTCATTTGTTTCAAGGATTAGCAAGGGTCAGAAACATATGTGGAAAAGTCAGAGAAATAATCATTCTGAGGCACAGCATTCAGACACAAAGCAAGACCCAAGGAAACTAAGTCTGCCCTGAGATGACAAGGTCATTTCCTCACTTCCTATAAAGCAATGCTCACTGACAAGATCAGAGAGCTCCAGCACAAACATCACTTAGTCAGGCCTTCTCCTGCCCCTACCCGAACTGTAACACCCCCTCACCCCGCACTCCTCACCTCTTGTTCAAATTGTTTTATAAGTCCTTATCACCCAATACTGTAACTTACCTGTTCATTATGTTTATTGTTTATTGTACATCTTGCTTTGATAAGAGCAAGGATCAATGCCAGGTTTTGTTTCTTTAACTGATAAATCCTGGCGCCTAGAAGAGTTCCTGGCATCCAGGATGCTGCCCACTAACTTTCTGTTGCATGAATGAACAAACAGTACCATTCTCAGCCATCTTTGGATCTGGAGTTCAAAATGTAAGAAAAGGATTTCAGCACCTTTCCTTTTTTACTAAAGGTCATACTGAGGCTTCTTCTCCCTACTGTAATACTCAATTTAAAAAATGTTTTGCCCTAACCGGTTTGGCTCAGTGGATGGAGCACTGGCCAGTGGACTGAAAGGTCCCGGGTTCAAGTCCGGTCAAGGGCATATACCTTGGTTGTGGGCACATTCCTAGTAGGGGGTGTGCAGGAGGCAGCTGATCAATGTTTCTCTCTCATCAATGTTTCTAACTCTATCCCTCTCCCTTCCTCTCTAAAAATAATCAATAAAATATATTTTTTAAATGTTTTAAGAAAATTAATATGAACTAGCTGGAAAATGTGCCTTGTTGATTACATTAACAAAGAAATGTGGAATAAGTTTTATTTTACCATAACTTGTTTGTTAAAAAAAAAAAGAATGCTGAGTAAACATTAATAATAAACATGCCTCTTTTAAAATGATTCTACTTCCTCAATGATTCCTTTATTTCCTTTGATTAAACCACTGATCACTGTTAACTAATCAATTCAATTCCCTTCACAAGTCAGAGCATTAAGCCCTCACTTGTCGGTGATTACAGTACTGACGGCATAATAAACATTAACAGCCTGACCATACAAGGCCTACCAAAGCAAAGACAAAGGTAAATACTAATGTCAGGCATCAGACCCTCGCCTGTGTCGTGCTGAGATGCCAGCACACTTCTCATCCGACTTTTCACCAACCCATCCTTAGTTTGAAAGTACAGTTAATTCAAATACATACTGGAGAGAGACGTGTACATAAATGGAGGGAAGATCATCTATTTCTGGACCTATGAACACAGGCCCAGAGTAGCTATATCTTAATAAATTTTATAAATTTTTCATGAAAAAGTAGTGTCTTAAATTTCCCAATCAAAAAAAAAAAAAAAAGAATATTGAGGCCAGAGGTGGTCCATGGGCAACAGGTTTATCAGGTTTGCAATCTCATGTTAAAGTCTCAGCTTAAAGATCGCAGCTACCGGGAACCCCTCCACACAGCCTGCCTGGAGGGGGTGAGGTGGCGTGTTACCTTCAACCATCCCTGATCCCACCAGACTCTAGCAGAGTTCCTTCAATGTGTCCGTCTTCCCTGTGGAAAATATCTTATTCACTTTTTGTATTCCCAACATTCAGCAGAGTGTCTAGCACGCAACAGAAACTCAAAAAAAAAAATATTTGAATAAAGGAAAATTTGAGTAAACTACCTGGGCTCATACTTCTAACAGCCACTTTGAACTCATCAGTCTGTTTCCTAGCTTTATACCTTCACCAACCAACCTTCAGAGAAACGCACAATAAAGGTCATGGGCATTGATACCAAGGGTCAGACTGAAAGGGACAAGCCCACACCTGGTCAGTTATAACGTTTCTTTATGATAAACAGCCTTTGGCAAAATATGGAAATAGAAAATTTTAAAAAAAGGAGTAGATATGACAAAGTAAAACAGTGCATACCATGTGCTTTGTAGGAGATGCTCAAGCAAGTATATGAAAGAAAATTCAGTAAATTACTCCCTGATTTCTCCATCACTCAAAATACCCCATGAGCTTCTTCCAGATGATAGTTAGCTGAGGCATGTTAAAAATGCCTCTCTTTTGTTTCTTAGCCAGAATGTTAAGAACAGAAAAACTCTGCCTACAAATAATTAAATTTCGCACACATATTACATACTTCCTAAAAAAACAGTAAATACAGGATTTACCATTCAAGGTACTATTTGGAAACAGATCCAAATGTGGAGTGCTCTCCAAAGTAGGACCATATTGTAGCCATCCTGGCTTCTCAGTAAGCCACAGAAATGCATCCTGTAACTTTACAGTTCTTCCCTTTGTATATCCTCATGATGAAAGCATCAAGGAAAACTTACAGCTGTGCAAAAGATGCACTGGCATTCCTGGAGTGTGGTCATCTTGTCCAAAGACTGTTCACACAGGCAGAGTTTGCAAGTGACAAGCGGATCCAGAGCCAGGTCTCCAGGCGTCGGGTTTTCGGCAGTCATGGTGAGATAATGCAGCCTACCAACTGAGTCCATCAGCCTGTCGTCAGCCTCTTCCGTCTCCTCAAATCCCTGCAGAAAGGTGCAAAGCAGAAAATATATCCATTGGTACAACTATTGTTTAACCAACACATTTGGGCATCAACAGAGCAAATCTTCACCCTCAATGATCTCTAAGCGTACAGTGAATACATTTCTGAGAACCAGGGGCTAGAAAGCTTGCTGCCTTGGTAAGGTGCTCCTGAAGTCCTGAAATTGAAGGTGACCTCACAGTCCTGACTCACATCACGTAAACTATGAGCATTAAATGACCATTCGGAGCAAACACTCCTTTTAGGAGGCACATCACTACAATCAATTCAATAGATTCCAAAAATACTTAAAAGTAGAATGTCACCCAAAAAGTTAAAGAATTACCATATGATCCAGCAATTCTGCTCCTAAGTGTAAACCCTAAAGAACTGAAAAAGGGGATTCAAACAGATACTTGCACGCAAATGTTCACATGTGGGCAGCCATTTGTGCTAGGGCATGACAGTCAATTTGCATATTACCTCTTTGTTATATAGGATATACAGATTCTGCCATAGGAATAATTGTAAATACACTCTCCCCTATGAGAAGCAGACTTTTTCCTCCCAATTTTTTGGCAAAACAAATTACATATTCGGCATTTACTACATAGCCCTACAGTTCCTTATGTCTCAATATATATACAATAAAAACTCAGTGGTTGTAGCACCATAACAATCAAAGATCAATCACCAGGAGGTGCATGGAGCACCTCTCAGTCCCATGGCCCACAGGCTCCAATCCCCCCCCCGCAGAGAAGAGGGCGCTGGGGATGGGTGCCGGGAAGGCAGGGGTGGGGAGTCCCCAGGTGGTGAGCAGAAGTGCTCCCCCTGTGGGGGAAGGGGCGGGGGCACACATGGCAGGCAGCAGAGGGGAGGCAGTACTCAGGGGAAGGGCATGAGCTGGGAGAGGAATTGAGGCAGAAGGTAAAAGCTAAGGGAAAGAGCCAAATGGTTTGGAGCAGACAATGGCTCAGGCACTCAACACCGGGGAGAGAGGAATGGGGACCAGCCAAGCACAAATGAGCTCACAAGGCCCTCAGTGGCAGCAGCGGGGGTCTGGGGTCCTGCCCTCCCCCCTGGGATGCCAGCAGCATCAGCAGAGGTTTGTGGGGCACCAGTAGCACAGACATGGCCCTGATGGCAGGCTAGGCCTAGGGATCCTTACATGCACACGATTTAATTGTGCGTGGAGCCTCTAGTATAGGTATGAAATATTAAAACAATGGAAGGAAAACAAATTGGATCAGTTGGAAAAACATAATCTATGATATCGAACTGTACTGACTTTCTTAATGTCATACCAGAAATAGTTAACAATTACTAACTCTAGTACTCAAGATTTTTCCCTATTCCCTCAGTGGCAATAGATGTCTTGATTAAAACTAAACAGGATGCTAATCAATGAGGTTCAGGACACAGTGTTCTTATTAGATTAACTATGAATGCCTTATCACCAAACAAAATTCAAATCAATCTGTATATCAAATTCAGGATTTCGAAGTTTAAAAAAAATCTCTCTTTAGGGTCAGTTAGGGGTTAAAATGAATGATGTTATCTCTTCCCGGGTCTATGCTTAGAAAACTATGACCCATTTGTTTCTCCAGACTCCCCTTAGCACACAGAGGCTCATGAGTCTCCTTCAACTGCTGTTTTCTCATCTGTTTCCTAACGCTGCTCACACAAAATATTCTGAATTAATTTCCCCCAAAAAAAGGACAAATCCCAAGTCAAACAACAAGAAAGGTAGCCTGTAAATACTTCCTGAGGGGAAGATGGGAAATGACACAGGCCGGAACCATCTCTCCCTACAATGTCAATTACATTTCTTCGCCCATCTGAGGAAAGCTGCTGTGAAGAGATAAGTCCTGTTGTTTCAGTCTAACAAGAGATCAAGGTATTCTTCAAGAAAACCAATTATCTCTCAGTCTCAACCTACATTATTTTTTTAGGAGGAGACATTAAACAGGCCAAAATTTTAATGTTCTCAAAAAATAAAGACATAATTGAATACTTTTTAGAAGGTAGAGCTTAGAAATAGTTTTCTTTGGAAGGCAGAATTGTGTTAATCGAGGTCATCTGAAACTTATCTCTTACTATATACTTAAGTTGTTATTCCTTAGTTTGTGAATTAAATGCCTATAGCATAAGATCAAAGTTATAAAAATATAAATATATCCATCATCTCCAAAAGTTGCCTCCTGCCCTCTTTATTTATCATTATTTTATGTGGGGGAAGGGGGAGGGGAGGTGGGATCTACTCCTTTCACAAATTTTTCTTAACTACAGGCATGATGATGTTCCACAGATGTATACATATCTCCAAACTCAAGTTGCATACATTAATATGTATAGTTTTTTTGTCTGTCAAACAGATCTCAATAAAATGGTTTAAAATATATATAAATTTAAAAAATATTTGTATACATAAAAATATTTTTGACATAAAATCTTTTTATAGAGACCTGTTTTTAAAAAAAAAATGGAAGGGAAGGGAAGGGAAAGGAATGGGGAGGAGAAGGGAAGGGAAGGGACTCAAAGCATTAGTCTGGGCAGTACCTGTGACTCAGTGAGAGAAAAGAAAGAATCATACACTTCAACTTTTTCAGATGAGAAGAATCCAAAATAATTCTTCAAAAAGAAGTGATTTATTTTACTCTGTACAGTAACACAAATTCCCTAAAATGGTGGCTTTCAAGTGTCTTTAAAGCTATAGGATTTTATGCAAACAAAATCATAAGTAAACCACCACATTATAAAAGAGATAAGGTAGAAGCATGCTGGTTGCAGCAATGTTGGGAGGCCAGGCCAGGTCCCTTTGACCTTTCCCTCAGCAGCCCCCAGGCACCATCGCAGAAGCTGAAGGCTTCACCATGCAGTTTGAAAAACAGACTTTTGGTTTCCACTTTGGGTAAAACCAACAGTAAATATGTAAAAAATTAATGACACAGGGTGGGTACTTCATAAAAAGAGTATTAAATAAGAAACCCTTTCACCATTGATTTATTAGAAAGCAAGCTCTTCAAGCAATACTCAGGAGAATCCTGATTTCTCCAATGAATTATCCCACACTTGAGATGTTTGAGAATGGCTGGCTCCACAGTGTCCTAGTGTTTCTTCATTTACTGGTATGTCCTGTTGGATTCACCAGTCTCCACAACAGGAAACCACTGATAGTAGAAACTCACTAGTAGTAGAAACACTACTAGTAAATAGCATGAGATTCAGAGGAGGGGCCCACAGGAAGACAGGCAACACATTCACAGTCCCTCCTGACCCTTTCATTAGACCACATGCTCATAGGTACACTGACAATTCACCACTGCCCTCAAGTTTATAAGAAAAGTCTTCTTTCTAGAGAGCCCACAACTCACTCTTGTTCAACTTATTTTGCTTTATACTTCACGTTTTACCTATAATAATAAAATCACTTGAATGTTCTATTCTCCTGCTTGATTTAAAACTGTAACTATTATAACTATTTTTACCATTATTACTAGCTAGAGGCCCACTGCACAAATTCTGCACAGGTGGGTTCCCTCTGGCTGGGCTGCAGGATCAGGCGAAACCCACAGCCCAGCACCACCTGCAGCTCCTACCTGCCACTCCTGCTCATCCAGGTCCCACTGTGCCTGCTGTGGGCTCAGATCCAACCACCCCGACAGGGAGAGGCTGGTGCTGCCACAGCAGCAATTGCCATCCATCAGCCCTGCATCTGGTGCCCCCTAAAGGGAGTGGCCTGCAGGATCGGGCCAAAACCAGCTCTCCAACATCCCCCAAGGGGTCCCAGATTGCAAGAGGGTGAAGGCCAGGCTGAAGGACCCCACTGGTGCACGATCATGTCAGGGAGGGACCATGGGAGGGCTCCAGGGTGTGTCTGGCCCCATCTTACCCAGTTCTCATCGGGGCCAATCAGGGTCGGCTGGTCTCGGAGGGATGGGAGAGGTTGGCCAGCCAGGGAGGGAGTGTGAGAGGCTCCAGGGCATGTCCGGCCCATCTCACTCAGTCCTGATCAGCCGACCCCAGCAGCAAGCTAACCTATCAGTTGTAGAATCTTCCCCCTGATGGTCAGTGCACATCATAGTGACTAATCAACTGTCTTCCCCCTAGTGGTCAGTGCACTTCATAGCAACTATGAAGTTGACTGCCTGCCCCCTGATGGTCAGTGCACTTCATAGCAAGTGGTTGAGCAGTCTTAGCATATCATTAGCATATTATGCTTTGATTGGTTGTTCAGTTGTTCTGCCATTTGGTCTATTTGCATATTACCCTTTTATTATATAGGATTATTATATAGGATGTGATTGAAACCTCTTACTGGGTATGACTAACCCAATGAAAAAGAATTTCAGCGGGGAGGGAAAGAGAGGGGATTGGAGGGGGAAAGAAAGATGACAGCTACTTTCAGGTTTAAACTTTCTAAAATCAATGATAAGATGGGGGTGGGGTGGTGAGGTGTGGTAAAATTATCACTTGCTTAACTGTAACTAGTCACAGAATAGGATGATGGCTGGGGTGTGCATGGAAGGAAAACCACCCTAAAGCATCTGATTTTGCACTAAATTACCAGGCAAGGGGAGATACTTGTAGCACTTCCATCTACACTATGAGTGTCTCTTGCTCTAAAGTGTTCATTATATGACCAGCAAGTACTATTTTGTGGAAAGAACAGGAAAGCCACTTTTTCCCTCATTTATTTTCACTAGAATTGCCAAAGAAAGGAATACTTCAGAAGCAGTGTTTGGAAGCATAGGATATATAAGAAATTTGCCTGGAAAAGCAATCTGCTCCAAAAATGCAAAGTATGGGAGAGCCAACATTTAAAGCATTTTTAACTAACATATGTATGCCTGTATAAACACCTAAAATCATAGTAGTTATTCTGTTGCACACACAAAAAATAATAATAATAATAATAATCACAAAGGTTAATGTTTTACTAGGATACTTATCTAGTTATTTAGGAAAGTTTAAAATATGTTTTTATTGATTTTAGAGAGAGAGGAAGGGAGAGGGAGAAACATTGATCAGCTACCACCTGCATACCCCCTACTGGGGATCAAGCCCACAACCCATGCATGTGCATGGGACCACACCCAACCAACTGAGTCACACCAGCCAGGGCTAGTTATTTAGGAATTTTTACACCCTTCTGCAAAACTTGAAAACTTAGATAACTTGACAAAGCGTGATTAAAGAGACTAAGAGAAATAGAAAGCTACCAAAATGAATCAATTAGATGTAACAGAATACTAATGTATGTAAAAATCCAGTATATCTGTGCTCAAATCTTAGGTCCAGGCTATGCTATGAAAGCCTAAGAGTTATTCAAGAACTAGGGACAAGACAGAAGGAGAGATACACAAGTACTCTCAAAATGTGTACATGCTCATGCAAGACTGAGTCAACCCTGTGAGGTAGGGGGGATAAAACATATGAATGCATGCCTGCAAGAGGGAGCTAACAAAGGGAAGTGTTTTCAGAAAGGGTAGGTGGTGAGAAGGTACAGTTAAAGAGTTGCCTTCTATCATGAGATTCTCAGGAAGCCAGTAATCTAATAGAGCAATCTAAAGACCTTGTTAGGAAAGCTCCCCCAATACCAACTAAAAATGACATGCCAGGCAACCAGCTTCCACTCAACACAATCTGAAAATTAGCATTGCATTGACCTTGGCACTTCTCCCCAATAGAGTGATGTATTTAACTGCTGATTTATGTTCTTAACAGAAGCTATTGGTGACTCAAAAACTCACTAGTAGAATGCTGACATTCATCAGCCATTTGCAGATATGCTACCCTAAATACAGTCTGGAACGGAGGGTAGACCAGCAGGCTGGTAGAGTAGCCAGGGCAATAAGCAGTATTGGTATTTAGTGAGACAAGGACTTATGATGACCTCCATCGTGGCCAGTGTTATGGTTCTATCCCTGGCTTACATCTTTGACCCACTCTCTGGTTATTCAAGGACTAGATGAACCAGTGCACATCCAATAATATCAGAAAAACAGTTTTAATATGTGCCCTGAAAGGGCAAAAACAAAAGGGGACATAGCCTCACTAGTAACTACAGAAATGCAATTATTCAAGTATATTTTATATCTATTTAATTATTGTTAAAAGAATAATGCTCAAGGCCAATGAGTAAATACATGGCATCACACATAAGACACTTCATCATTATTTAACAAAAAATAAACCAGAAATTACTCTCTAGACTAAACAAACCCAAGAAATGCTTAATTCTTAGATGTGAAAGAAGTAAATATTCACCTACTCAGGATTTGTGAGAGAGCAGCACTGTTGATAAACACTGTTTATCACCATGTTTCATGTAATAGAAGGGAAATTCTGTTCTCTTTCCCACTATTTCAAAACTTTGTATAGAGGAAAGGAAAAAGGAAAAAAACCTCAGTCTTTAATTCCTTAGTTTTAACATCTTTGTCTCATCAGTTTTCAGGATGGCAATAAGATTTCACTTTGTAACTTGAAGAGCATTATCTTCTAAAATGGAACTGATATGATAATATATCTCTATTAACTTGTTTTGTGGATGGAAAGGACAGACACTCCATTAGGACAGGCATCTTAAATATTAGCAATACCTGTTTTCTAGACCAGCGTTTGCCAATGGGTGATCCATGGAGGTGGTCTGTGAGGTCCAAAAGCTTGGCAACCACTGTTCTAGACAGTCACTTTGCTATTTGAAATCAGGGTTTGAATAAAGTCTGTTACAACCATTTTAATAAGATATAAATTTTTTCCAGCTTTATTGAGATATAATCTTTATATATAAAAGACTAATATGCAAAGTGTCCCCTCTGGAGTTCCACCGGGAGACTGGGAGTTCAATCGCTCACTATGATGTGCACTAACCACCAGGAGGCAGCACGGAATGAAGGAAGTCCCTGGCCAGCAGCAGGGGAAGGAAGGCCCCATCGGCCCTGATTGCTGACCAGGCCTAGGGACCCTACCTGAGCAAGAACTTCGTGCACTGGGCCTCTAGTTGATGCATAACATTGTGTAATTTGAAGGTGTGCAATGTAATGATTTAATATGTATATTTTGTGAAATGACTACCATTATAAAGTTAGTTAATGCATCTATCATCACATACTGTTACAATTTTTTAATGGTGAGAATAATAAGATCCAATTTTTCCCCTACAAAATACATAGGTGAGATATATGGAAAGAGATATTAGATCATGGGCAACAAAGAGCATGACACTGTGATGAGCTAACTCTAAACCCTATAATGTACAGAGTATCTGAGATGTCAAGTTTTAACAATGGCAAAATGCCAATCCTTTTTCTGAAAAGCACATTTCTTTTTTTTCTTGCCTTCTTTTCATGCTTTCATTATCACTACAGAGTTAGGGCCCAAGAGGAGGAAATCTGTTCTGAGGTTTCCTAACAATAAAAACATATTAAAGGAGGTAGGGATGAATTTGAGAATCACACGTCAATGATATTTTTGGCACTGCAGTCTTACATCCATCGCGGTAGCTCCCTCCTTGACACCACCATGCGCCCTGCCCACCCCTTTTTCAGTCCATGGCTCCCTGGCCGCCCACCATTATTCATACAGCCCTGCTGAATAATTTGCTTCCCCCTGCCTGGCATAACAACAAAGCTCGGGAGCAGAAAGGAATGCCGCTCAAAGGCAGGTCAGACAGTGATGTAATTAACAGATCAAGGAGAAACGTTATTCCAGGCAGGCCCATAGAGCAAGAGAAGGGTTGACGTCTTGGGTCATGACATTACCAGCAAAACACAGTCACCACAGCACAAATCTCTAAATCAAGTGTGTATTGTTTTTTTTTCTTCAAGTGAATAAAAGCATATGTAAATATTAACATCTCCTGTGAACGCTGCATATAAAAATTTTAATTAGAAAGAAATTTTAAACCAGTTTGGGAAAGGAATCTCCTCCATCCCACACTAAGTAAAGTGCAGGATGTGTATTTTTGTATGTCTTTGCCAAAATAAGTTTCTTAAGGAACCAATAATACAGGAAATAAAGTCAACCCACAAAAAACTGAATTCCACAGATGTTAGGTGTTGGGGGCATAGAGGTGATTAAACCCACTCCCCACTTATAAAGAGTAAGCTTGTCGAGGAAGTTGTCAACAGTTAAATTTATGGAATCATACAGAGGACAATTTGTGGATTTATTGCTTCAGCCAGCAAAGAGAGAAATGAAATGTCTTGTTCTATCTTTCCAATAAAGACAAAAATCCAGTTGATTAAAAGTCTGGGACTCGAACTCATGATTACAGGGGAATTAGAAATCAATGAGACATGTTCTTTAATAGATACTACAAGTCATGTGATCAGGTAGTTTTAGCCATGAATAAGAGAAGTGCTTCTCACTTAGGTGGTTGTGCTTTCAATTCAAGGAAGGGATCTGATCGTAAATGAGAAGTTTCTCATTCCGTGTTACAAAAGCACTGGCTACTTTTACTCTCTTTAATGCATTGTTTTCTATTCTTAAATAACTACTACAGTATGACTCATTGGATTTAGAAGTAATAATTGACCAAGTAAATAGCAAATGCAAAAGTTAATAAAAATAAGAGTTAGTACAAGACACCCCCCCATATATACCTAAAAAGGAAAATAAAAATAAATAGATGTTGTTATGACTTCAAATTACCGAATGCTCAGGTGATATCAGAGAAACCATGGTTGAGATGACAAACATCAAAGTATTTTTCACGCTCAGGTAAAACAACATGAATTGAGAACTATCACTCCAGTTCAAAGTCACTTCCAAGCTTATGTGAATTCCTCCAGGCCAGAGGCCTCCACAGCTTATACATCTTTATATCCTCAGCGCCTAGAATTCAGTTCTTTGCAGGTTGATTTTATTTCCTGTATTATTGGTTCCTGGCAAACAAAAGGCACTCAGTACTATAGTAGGTAAGTATCCTGAATGTACATGGGAGAAAGAAAAATATCAAAGGCCTGGTTCTCATCTCTATTCCCTTCCAGCAATTCAAACACTGAAAATATTGATAATGCATGGTAGCTCAGGAACTTCTGTATACTCAGGCAGGCATCCCCGAGAGAAAGTCTGAGCACTCAGGAGCAGCGGCTGCAGACACCTACTCCACACAGCCCGGAGCGGAAAGCTTGGCCTCTCTCCCATCTCCAAAGTAATCAATTGCACAAGTTTAGCCCCAAAACCGTGTGGACTTTGTCTCTCCATCAACATCTGGGTTCAGCATGATTCCTGACCTCTGCTTCCAACTGGAGATTTCAAACACTGCACACCTCACTTAACAAGAAAGTAATGCCATTAGTCAAGGCCAGGGGCAACACACACACGCCAGAATTAGCAGAAGCACTACCTAGAAATGATCCTGGTGCCCTCAGAAATGTTTCTAAACATCTGAAGTATTGAAACTACTGTTCAGGAAGAAAAAATGTAAATATACTTTCTCAGATTAAATGTATTCATATTATTAGAGAGGAAGCTGGTTTCCAGGAAGCTAAATGGTCTTACTATAAAGACAAAAATAAGCTTTTTTTTTTTTTTTCTTTCCAGATAGAGCATAACTTCTCTCTCCGCTGTAGAGTTTGGCTGAGAAAACTTGGTCATAATCTGGGAGACCCAAAAACTATTTTTTTTTCTTTTTTTAAGGCATGTCTTAAACTGACCTAGTTTGGAAGCCTGGATGCCTTCAAATTGCCAATGAACTGAAGCCATTCATGAGAATGAGGCTTCTGAGTGCTGAGAATGTTCTTGGGGCTCAGCACAAAGATATTTGGCATAGATGACTGTAAATATTTGTAAAACTCTGGGTTTAGACAGTGTTTGACCACATTTAAGCCTCACTTCCAGCACAGTAGTAGAGTAGGAGCAAGTTATCTAGGGTGATTGGTTTGGGGGACTTCTTGGTTGAGTTTTTTTCATTTGTTTGTTTTAAAATAAAAAGCCAAGCAACCCAATTCAGCAACTCAATACTTTTTTTTTTTTTTTACATTCTCTCTACAAGTTTGCCGTTCAATTAGTCAGAGGCTACTTTTTAAAACAGGTTTTTCTTTTTTTTCTTCCCTTTCCTATTGTTCGCAGGTTATGCCACCACAAAGAATAAAATACCAGTCACAGGTGTGCAAGAGGAAGAAGGAGTTGGGAGAAAATGTGGCCTTGGATTTCCTAATACAATCCTCCCCAAATGTCTTTGTGGATCTGCTAGAGCTATCCTTCTTTTTCTCCCTCCCGCCCCCCCTTCTCCTCATGAAGACAGGGCTGGGAAGGGAGGACAGAGGCAGGAGAAGGAGGAACCAGCAGAGGAACCTGAGGTGAAGAGCACCGAGGATCCAGAGGCTCAGCGCAGTGAAAGCTGCAGCAGCCTGATACTCTAATTAGCCAGCAACTCAGGGAAGACTGGCTGGGTTTCTTCGTCCTCTTACCCACACCCTAAAAACTGAGTCACCTCCAAGTTCATTTATTTCGCTTCGGCTTAGGCACCCCCTATCTGCTGCTTCAGAAATGTTAGATACCTTTTCCTTTAATTCATACCTGGCTAAATTCAAACACACACCCAGACGCGCCCAAGTGAGAAGACCCGGGAGAGTGCTGTGAGGAGCCCCAGCTCATGTTTTGATAAGATCCATGTGCGGCAGAAAGAAGAAAGTGAGTGGCTCTAGTGGATGCAGCAAGACAGTGAACATTTTCCCCGAAAGAATTCATTTCTGAGAAATCTGAATGTGAGAAGTATATGCCTCAGGAGTAGGCTTTACAGCAGGATCCCTGAAAACTCACAACAAAAGCAAAAGGCACCCTGGAAAAGCTAAGCTAAAACACCTTTTCTCTGCTGAAACAGCAGGAGCTGGTTTCATTTTAACTTAAATTGGAGCCCAGCAGTGTAAGATCGGAGTTTCGCTTTGTTTTATCAGCAATTACCTGACAAAACAATCAGCATGATGTATGGCCAAGGACCCATCGATAATATAACAGCTTCTTAATATCTATGTGTGTCAACATACTGCTGTGCATTTCCAAGTAACAGAAGGTAAACAGCCGAGCTTATGCATGCCAACTTTGGGTCTCCCTTTTAAAGACATTGGGAGGTTTGATCTAACCTTGAATTTTCCCAATACATTCGGTGGGCTGCTTTTGTGCAAATTAAACTGGCTTCTCTTTACCTTTACAAAGCCATCTATTTTTTTAAAAGTTAACAGGTGTTTAAGGGCATTCAGCATGAATTCAGTTCTGTAGGACTGGAGCACGGAGACCCGGGACCGAAAGCTAAGACCCCGTGGCATCCCAGGGGCTGGCCCTTTTTCCTTTTCTTCGTCCACCACCTCCCCCAGGTCCTGTAACGCCTGCAGCTTTCGGAAAGCCTGCTCCACCTACCTGGCCCAAGAGCCGGGGTCCTCCGCCGCCGCCGGGCTTCTCCGCAGCCTCCAGCTCGCACGCCCGCACGCCCGCACGCCCGGAGGAGGAGCTGCCTCGTTCTCTGCCGCGTCCTCCTCCTCGGGGCTCTGCAGCTGACAGCTTTGCGCTCTGCAGGGCTGTAACAGGACTCGGCTCCCGGACCTATGGGGCCGAGGAGGAGGAGGAGGACCTATCACCAAGCGCCTCCTGTCTGGGGAGCTGCAGCGGTGCCCCGGAGCCTTGCAGAGCGTGGGGCGCAGCTCGCCTGCAGCAGCAGCAGCAGCAGCAGCAGCGCCAGGAGCTGGGAGCCGGGAGCCGGGCGTTTATTTATACAGGAAGCTCAGGCGCGGCACTTCCTACTTCCCATCAGAGCCGCACTTCAACTGCAGGTGATGGTCTTAACCCTGTCCCAACCGCCCCGGAGCTGCGCAGCAATCCCGCCTCCCGCCGCCGGCTCCCCCAGACAGGACCTCCCTCCCTCCCGCCGCCGTCTGGGGCGGCGAGCGGAGCAGGGCGCCCCGCTGCAGCCCCTAGCGTCCTTCCTCCCGCCAGACAGGCCACCTTTGGCCTTGAGAGCTTGCTGCTCCCCGCATTGGGTCCTCCACGGGCACCTTTGTCTCCCTGATTCCCAGCTCTTTTTAAATGTTTTCCTCCTACTTCCAGCAGCCCGGACCTGCCTTCCCACCTTTGCCAGAAAACTGTTTTTAGAAATATTTTCCATGCACATCTCATCGAATATACCTTGCACCTACTTATTGAAATAGTATTGACTATATTCCCAATGCTGTACTTTGCATCCCCATGACTGTTCTGGAACAATCCATTTGTACCCCTAAGCCCTTCACCTTTTTCACCCATTCCCGTGTCCCCCCTCCCCCCCAACTCCTCCCATCTGGCCACCTTCAAAATGTTCTTTGCATCTGAGTCTGTTCCTGCCCTGCCTGTTTGCTTTGCTTGTTTTTTTAGATTCAGTGGTTGACAGATATGTATTTATTGCCATTTTATTGTTCATATGTTTTTTTATCTCTTTGTCTCCTTTTCCTTAAAGACCCTTTAACATTTCATTTAATACTGGTGGGTGGTGATGAACTCCTTGAACCTGATTTTGTCCTTTTGTGTTGAGTGGTAAAATGAAAACGCAGGCAAATGAAATCAAGACCGTCTTAGTTTACCTCATAAAATATTGGCACACTTTTATAAAACAATGATTTTGCTTGAAATGCTTTGTCAACAAATTATGTGGGAACACTTAGTAACCTAACAGGTTGTACTCTCAACCAAAGAAAATGTAACCCAGTGATCTGGAAGCTGGGCAACTATGACTCCCCTTCCTTACTCTGAAACCTTAGACGCTTAATTTGTAGAATGTTTACAACAGATTATACCCTTGCTCCCCAGACCCTCCAGAGGTCGAAATCACAGTCCCAAATCTGTGGCAGTTTAGAAAAATCTTTACTCCGAAACAAGAACCATTCTGTACTCACTCTGCAACCTCCTTTTACAACTGCACTCAGGAATGCTCTTGCTGCACAGAAGGGACTCTCGAACCCTCGTGGAAGGGATCCGGGAGTGCCTGTGAAGCAAGAGCACGTAGCAAATTGCTTCCCAACTTCCTCCACGTTGAAGAAAACCTCCAGGTCAAAGCCAGGTGCTAAAGAACACAGTGTATCTATGGGTACGATGGGGGGACAGGACAGGCGGGAGAACCCCTCCACGAGCGGGGGAGGAAGGGAAATAAGACAGTAAGAGAATTCACAATGGGAACACAAAGTAATAGAGCCAGAGGACATTTGAGTTTGAAAAGATCCCCTAGCTGGTTTAGTACAAATGCTCAATTTTAATAATGAGGAAACTGATGTCCAAGGAGATTTAAGTTGTTGGCCTGAACCGGCTAGGGCAGTGGTAGACAAACTCATTGGTCCACAGAGCCAAATATCAACAGGACAACGATTGAAATTCCTTTTGAGAGACACATTTTTCAAACTTCTCCTAATGCCACTTCTTCAAAATAGGCTCGCCCTGGCCACGGTATTTTGTGGAAGAGCCACACTCAAGGGGCCAAAGAGCTGCATGTGGCTCGCGAGCCGCAGTTTGCCGACCACGGAGATAGGGAGCAGGGCTGGCATGAGACTACGTCTGTCTTAGATGACAAAGGCACCTGCTAAATGAAAACCACCCCCACATAAGTCTAACTTCCAATTTGGCAGTAGCAGGTTCTGAGATAACCCTCAGCGCATTTTCTTGGTGTAGTGAACATCGCTGAAGGGATCAAGAAAGGTAATATAGCACCTTCTAAGACGTAGGTTTAGACATTAGTGTTGATACAAAAAGTTTGGCACCTTAAACCAAAGTTCAACACAGAGTCCACTTTTGAAATTACCATGCAATTGAGTTATAATCCCTTATCAACAAGGATAAGGGAAGAAGCTGCTGCCAATATGAATGAAAACATAGGTTAAGCAACAATCAGGCTGCCTGTTGTCAAAAGCCGGGAGGGGGTTGGGGGAGAGAGAGAAAAAATATACTGTGTAATTAAAATAACTTCAGGCCGAAACCGGTTTGGCTCAGTGGTAGAGTGTCGGTCTGCGGACTGAAAGGTCCCAGATTCAATTCTGGTCAAGGGTATGTACCTTGGCTGCGGGCACATCCCCTGTAGGGGGTGTGCAAGAGGCAGCTGGTCGGTGTTTCTCTCTCTCATCGACGTTTCTAGCTTTGTCTCTCTCCCTTCCTCTCTGTAAAATATCAATAATATATATATTTTTTTTTAATAAAAAAAAACCTCTTCTTTAAAAAAATAAATAAAATAAAATAACATCAGCATTATTATCAAGCATGCAAGTGAATAAAAATTGCACTCAACTTTTAGTTGGACTATCTAAGCATGTAGAGCACTACAGTATTGCTTTCCTATCCACCTAATGAGTCCACCGAGTGCATCATTCATCCCCGCAAGCATTTTTTATCTCCTCCCAGAAAAGCTGCTAGGAGCCGGGAAAACAAAGGTAAGTTGGATACAGTCCTATCCTCAGAGAGCGCTTAGTCCTGGAAAGGAGTCAGATGAGCAAATCAGTTCTCAGGGTATTCTGAGGAGTGATATGATAGACTTAGACAGGACGTGCCCAGGGAATTCAGAGATAAATAATTTAACTTGAGGAAAGGGATTGATGAAAAGAATAAAGGAAGGTATTCCTAAGAAAGCAACTTAAAGCTGAGTCCTCAAGTAGCTGATTGGGGAAGGTGGAGAAAGGTGAAGCAGGCAGAGGGAACAGCCAATGCAAAGGCCTAGAGATGTGAGACTTCAGGCGAGGCTTTTTATAATTCAGGCAGAATGGGTGCGTTCAGAATAAAAGAATGAGGGCCTCAACTAACAGAAGTGACAACTGGCATGAAAAAGAAGGGGACAGATGGAGAAAGATTTTAGAAACAGAATTCATAGGACCCAACAGATCTAACTGGATGTGGGAGAGAGGGGAGAGAGGAGAGCCCAGGCTGCTGGTGCCGCTAATTGAGACTGGGAATAAAGGCAGAGCGGTCAGGAAAACGATGACAATCCCATTTTAATTGTCCAGATCCTGAGGTGCCTGAGGGACATAGTGGGAGGTCTGTCCAGTAGGTTGGCAGCAAGTAGAGAGAGATCGGGGGTAGAGAATCTTTTAGAAATTACCATCATTTTGGTTGTGGCCATGGATGAGATGACCAAGAGCTGAAATCAAAAGGTGGCATGCTGTTGAGAGAACAGACTCTGAACCCATCCAGACTCTACTCATTATCATATAAGTGTAAACAAGTTTTAACATACCCCCAAATTCCTGTAAAACAGGGATGATGATATTCATCTCACAGGTTATTGTGGGGTTAAATGAGATCAGCACTGAGTCTGGAATTGGATAGACACAACCTGCTCAGCTGTACAGCATGGCCCTGTCCTGCTACACAACATGCACTCAGTCAATGTTAGTCGTGTAAGGAAGGAAGGGGGGAAAATGGATCATAAAAGAGAACCAAAGGAGGACCAGAGCTTAAAGGGCAAATAAAGAGGAGCCCTCAAATAAATCTAAAAAGGAATTGCTTCTTTAAGACTGGAAACATAAATGTAACATTTGCTATCCCAGACTAAGAAGTAGATTCCAACCACTGCAATCCATAAAAGTGTTTTTTTATATATATTTCTAAGCAGTAAGAGAGAATAATTTCCTAATTGGAATTACAGAGCTTCCTAAAGAAAAGGCAAACAAAATTTTGACATGGATGGTAAGTAATCCAAACTGTAGGAATTATATTAACTTGTAATGTACCTGAATTTACATAGAGCAAAACTAAAATAAACCCAAAGCATACTTAATTTTTTTCCTGCATCTGAGGCAAAACTAAACAGAAATATATTTACTAGATTGCTAGGTATCTATGTATAAAATACTTATATAATAATATATGCCGCAGTAGACAATAGGTAATAGATATGTACTGTAAAATGCACGCGAGTCCTACATAAGAAGAGAATCAAGAAGTGAAATTTCTTCTTTGGAAAAGTTTTCTCTTTAACAAGGAAAATTCAAGGTTCATTCTTGAGCTATTAAAACTGACCTTCTAATCTACCTTTATATGTAAGCTATGTAACTTAGATGTGACACCTCAGTTTTATCCCATGTTAAAACATAAAAACATTTATGATTTTTTTATGATTTTACTGACTTGTTCAGTTTCAAGAAATCATATGACAGAACACAAGTATTGGGAAATCTGCTCTGCAATAGGTGCAATTCTCTCTTTACTGGAAAAAAATTTAAGGCAAAGGTCATGGTGCTCTGCCACTACAGTGTGGTGATTTCTCACTTCCAAACAGCTGCACTTTAATTTGCTTTTTTCTGTTGCATCTTATACATTCAATTCAACCTTTATCAAGGGTACTGAGTATAGAACTAAGAGAAAGACATAACACAAAACGAGACTAAGAACATTTTCCAATAATGTGATAGCAACTATGTCAGAGATACACTCAGGCTGGCATGGAAGGCAAACTACATAGAAAGTCAAAATATGACTCAAAAATTATCACCCTGTTACCTCAGACTTGATAACAAAAGTTTTCAAAAAGCTGGGGACATGTCATTTGGTTCTATTTCATCCATACAAGAGCATCTCCACATTTCACAGAGCAAGTCAAAACCAGCTGGACCTCCACAGGAAAAGCCTAACCAGAATACAAGTCAGAGGTCACACCAGATGTTTTTGTCAACAGCAGACCACATAGGTGACTGTGGTCTCATAGATTATAATGGCGCTGAACTGAAAACAATAAATGAACAACAAAGACAAAGAAACAAACCAAAAATAGACACAGACAACAGTATGAGTGTTACCAAGGGAAGAGGGGTTGGGAGAAGTAATAAAAGGTTAAAGGGGTCAAATATATGGTAAGGGAAGGAGAATTGACTTTGGGTGGTAAAGACACAATGCAATACACAGATGATATATTATAGAATGGTAAAATTAGAACCTATAGAATTTTATTAACCAGCATCACCCCCAATAAATTTAATTTAAAAAAAAACGCATCTGTTAAATGCTACATTAGGAAAACCTGAAATGCATGTAATACTTATTTTTAATGACCTTTATTTTAACTGGTGACAAATAAGTTTAAAGGGAAATTAATATCAAGAAACTCTACAGTGTATATGCTTCAAAAAAATAATGGAGCTGAGAAATTCCTATTGCCTTGTAACATCATAGCGCAACATAGTTCTCGTGTTTGTGGTGATGCTGGTATAAACACACCTACTGCACTGCCAATTGTATAAGAGCATAACACATACAATGATACATTAATAATGATAATATATTTTAATGTACATACTTTAATAATGATAAAAATGACCATATTACTACTTTATATATTTACTATACTATTCTTTTTATTTTATTTTTATATTTTTATTGATTTCAGAGAGGAAGGGAGAAGGAGAGAGAGATAGAAACATCAATGATGAGAGAAAATCATTGACTGGCTGCTTCCTGCATGCCCCCTACTGGGGATCCAGCCCTCAGCCCAGGCATGTGCCCTTGGCCGGAATCAAATCTGGGACCCTTCAGTCCACAGGCCAATGCTCTATCCACTGAGCCAAACTGGCTAGGGCTATGCTTTTTATTGTTACCTTAGAGGGCACTCTTTCGGCTTATTAAAAAAAAAAAGCTGCTGTAAAATTATGTCATGTTATAATGGCAGCAGCCTCATACCTCTTGAGTTTACCCCATCTCTTGATTGCAACGTTTTCTCTTGTGCTTGATTTATTCTCATGCTGTTTTTACAGTGACATGCTGTACAGGCTTGTAGCCTCGGACAGGCGTGCAGTAGGCTATACCATCTAGGTTTCAGTGAACTCTGTGATGTTGGCACAACAATGAAATCACCTAAAGACACTTTTCTCGGATGTCCATCATTGAGAGCCATATTTATTTAATTTATTTAAAAATATGAAGACCAGTTTTAAATAAGCGTTAATTGCGTGGCTGTAATATCAAACTGCCATGGCCATTCTGCCATGTGAGAACCCATCATGACCCTGGAGGAAGAGCTGAACGAGTGAGCAAGATTCCAAAGGATTCAGTTGTTCAAGACTTTTAACATCCCACCTTCAACACCCCTAGCCAGCTGGGGGCATGAGCTCAATTAGGAATGTGGACCTCAGCGCTCTTGTTCATCACCTAACTCCAGAAAAAGTGACTGCATCAGCCCTGAATTAAAGTTCTCCACTAGAAAGTCAGATGAAATAGTCTTGAGAACCCTTGTGTTTGCAAAGTTTGCATTAATCCTCCTACTGATATTATTACCATCTTTTCTAAATCCTGTATATCAGACAATCAATGAAAAATCACCTCCAACAATGTTCCCATAGTTGTCATCCCAGACAGTGTCCTGACTTGTGTGCAGGGCACAGAGAGCTCAGTACTGTGCCTCCATATCCTATTTGACACAGAGGCTTCGCCTGAAGTAGAAGTCAAACCATTTCTTGGCTTACATCATGAGGAAGTTCACTCTTCAAATTAAGATTCCACTCTACAGGGACCAAATCACTCACAGGTGGAAATAGTATATAGATGTTAATTTCCCAGTAGAACTTTAACACCACCTTAAAAACCTGTTTCTCTATAACACAGGTGGTGTCTGGTTCCCTTCTTTTCCTGCTTTCTCATTTTTACTCTTCCTGCAAAATAGTGAATTATAAAGTCCCCAGTGAAATCGGGAGCCAGATAGAAATAACAAACCCTATTGTCTGCAACATAGCAAAGGGAAAAAAATTAAGGGCACGGATGGAGAAAAACAGGGACCTTGAGAGGGAGAGATCCTATTCTGTATTCCACATGGGGGAAAAAAGAAAGAAAGAAAAAAAGAAAGAAAGGAAGGAAGGAAGGAAGGAAGGAAGGAAGGAAGGAAGGAAGGAAGAAAGAAAGAAAGAAAGAAAGAAAGAAAGAAAGAAAGAAAGAAAGAAAGAAAGGAAAGAAAGAAAGAAAGAAAGAAAGAAAGAAAGAAAGAAAGAAAGAAAGAAAGAAAGAAAGAAAGAAAGAAAGAAAGCCTACTCTGGGAAAGTCCATTTCCCTTCCCCATGTACCGCTTTTCATGTACAGTCTTCCGCATCCTCCTCTGACTGTCCTAAGAGGGTTGGTTCGGCATAACTCCCCACAGCACATTCCACACACAGCCCTCACAAGGAGCAGGGCAGAGGCTTAGCTAGATATTAACCTTGTGGCAGAAAGCACAGACTGTTCAATGGGGAATGGCCAACAAAAGGGACTCTCAGATCTTTCTTATAGTGAATGATCCTTAAGTGGCTCCTTCTCATTCCTCTTGGCCCTGGGAGAAGAATCATACTTGATTAAAGATATGAAGACCCATTTAGATAAGCGGTAATTGCAGTCACGTGATATGTCTTGGCAAAATATGTTTTTCCAAGGGCCTCACAATAATTTGTAAACACACACTATACCCGAGCCACATAACTATATTTATCTCCTGGAAGTCGCTGTGTCACTAGTTGCATGTAATTAATGATCTCGCAAGGCCAGTACTGCCCAGAGTAACATCTTTTCAGACATGCAGGCTTTCCTCCCTACTCTATCTCAGCTCTCTCTTTATTCCTCCAATTTGGCACCCACGGAGCACTCTATCTACATGCCTGTCTCCCTCTCTAGTCTGTGAGAGGAGTGTCATTATATTTCTTTTTCACTTTCCGCTCACATCAGCCCTTCACTCACCCATGAACCAAAGTTAACAGCCTGTGGTGTCTTCCACGTATTTTTCTCTGTGTTCATTTAGTCATGCTGATGTATGCTCACACACCACACACACACATACACACGCGCACACACACACACACACACACACACACACACATACACACACCATTTATCTTAGCTCTGTGAATTGTCTTTTCATATTCTTTGTCCATTGTGCTTTAGTATAGTTTATATTTTTCTTATTTATAAGAGCTATTTATAAATATGAACACTTGGCTGAAATATACTTTACAAAGACTATTATTCCACACATTGCTGATGTCTGTGGATTCATTATGTTACTACTATAGGCCTGGTGCACGAATTTGTGCATGGGTGGGGTCCCTCAGCATGGCCTTCTGGGATTGGGCCCAAACCAGCATCCCAATGTCACCTGCTACTCCTGCCTGCTGCTCCCACTCATGCTAGCCCCTGCTGCCTCTGCCACAGGTTCACGCCCAGTCAGTCCTAACAGGGAGAGGCTCACACCACCACAGCAGCACTCACCAGCTATGAGGCCTGCGTCTGGTGCCTATCCTGAGGAAGTGAGAGGGAGTGGACACAATCAGTCCTCTAGGTGGGTGGTGGAATGCCCTTGCCAGCCTAGGATTGGGGTCCCTATGACATTCACGCCGGTTGTCAGAAGCCACCTGGCAGCCACTTTTATATCATTTCTTCCTTGTGGAGCGTCAAAGGAGGGGAAGTGACCGTGGTGCAGGAGGCCGACTTCCAGGAGGCCGGCAGCATTGTTGGGATTGTGCCGGCTGTGCTGGTCCATCGGTGCCTGGCCCATTCTCTGGAGATTGGACCTGCAGGAATACTGAGGGAGTGAGTGGCTGCCAACAGGCTTGTGGGCCGCAGGAACAGGTTGGTCAACTGAGCAGCATGCCCACTGTGGGAGCACACTGACCACCAGGGAGGTCCTGCATTGAGTGTCTGCCCCCTATTGGTCAGTATGCATCATAGCATAGTTCAGTCGACCAGTCGACGGGTCGTTGGGTCATTCAGTCACTTAGGCTTTTATATATATAAACTAGAGGCCCAGTGCACAAAATTTGTGTATAGAGGAGATGTTCCTCAGCCCCGCCTGTACCCTCTCCAATCTGGGACCCCTCAGGGGATGTCCAGCAGTCGGATATCCCTCTCACAACATGGGACCACTGGTTCCTAACTGCTTGCCTGCCTGCCTGCCTGCCTGCCTGCCTACCTGATCACCCAAAACACCTCTGCCTGCCAGCCTGATCACCCCCTAACTGCTCCCCTGCTGGCCTGAATGCCCCTAACTGCTCTCCCCTGCCAGACTGATAGTCCCTAACTTCTCTCCCCTGCCAAACTGATTGCCCCTAACTGCCTCTGCCTGAGCCCCTGCCACCATAGCTTTGTCCAGAAGGATGTCCGTAAGATGTCTGGCCTAATTAGCATACTACACTTTGATTAATATAGATTCCCATAAAATGGTTTTTTGTTATATGTGTTATGACAGCCCTTCTTTTTCATATGTAGCTTCTAGGGTTTCCAGTCTTAAGAAGAATTCCCAAGCTTCAGATTGTACATGTGTGCTTTCTTAGATATTCTTGTAACATGTTAATTGTTATGGTATTTTTATATTTAATCTAGTAAGGAACTGTATTTAAGTGGTATATAATGGGTCCTGTTATATTTTAACCAATAGGGAATTATCTATAACAGAACACTTTATTAAGAAACCCAATGTTTTTTTTCACTGAATTGAACTGTAGCATGTATCAAATATTCAGTTTTCTGTATTTTAATTATCTATTCTGACTGATATATTTCTGATTCTACTCTGTTCCAATGATCTATCTGTCAATTCCTAGGTCACTACTGTGTTTATTATAGTGACTTTACAGTATTCTTATTTTTCATACGTTCCATGGGTATTATAGGGTATTTATTAATCAATATAAAACTTTAAGGTCATTTTATGCCATTTTTTAAAACTCATGTTTCTAAATAATAACTCACCCAATCAAATGACCTGATCTTGTGAGATCTAATCCCACCTGGCAACATACAATTGATTAGGGCACCACAGAGGTTATTCTGGCTAATAACCTAAGTGGTTTTTTAAATTGGCACAAAATTCAAAAGTAACATATAACTTGTCAACCTTTTTAAATTCATCTTCTCCCCTTTGTACTTTGCATCTAAATTCCAGACACACTAAACTACCTCAGGCACCCAAGTTTCTCGTTCACAAATTCCCCTGGTTCTCCATTTGCCCAGCCATTCTTCCTCGCCCTTTCCACCTAATGAGGGATTGCTCTGTCCCCAGAATGCAATTCAAAGTATATCTTTTCTGGGACAACCCCCTCTACTTTCTTCCTCTGTCACGTTAAGGTGAGATAACCTCCTCTGGCCTACCTCCCTTATAAAATTCTCTTACCCTATTATGGCACTCAATCCTTCATTCAGCAAATTTTTATTAAGCTCATATTTCCTACCAGGTTCTTTATTCAATGCTGGGAATACAAAGATAAATAAAACACAAGACTTCAAGTGGAACAGCAAAAGAAAGACATGAAAGAAAGAAAGAAAGAAAGAAAGAAAGAAAGAAAGAAAGAAAGAAAGAAAGAAAGAAAGAAATGTAAGTCAGAGTGGTGCTAGCCCTGATCCAGGACTGCAGTGTTGTGAGCCCCCTGGCAGGGAGGGAAGAGTGTAAGGGCCAGAAGTGTGAGAAGCCAATGGGGAGGAGGCTGGGCAAAAGGAACTGCACGAGCAAAGGTAAGGAGATGGACAGCAGGTAGACTTTGTTGGTGGCAGAAAACATACATGTTTTAATCAAGGCACTCTATTTAAAAGATAAACTTTAAAACTACTCATTTACAAACATTTCTAAGCTAAAATAAATTTGTTACTTAAATTCTAAAAATCAAACAAACAACAACACCAAAAAACAATAATAAAAGCAAAAGATAATCACAGAAATTCAACCCTAACCTTATTCCTAATTGTCAGTAATATCCAGTGCTTTCATTAGAGATATATGAGTACTTTCAGATTTTATTTAAAGACAGAAAAGGGATTTTGTAACTGTTCTAATGAGCATTAGTGAAAAAAATATAAAAAGTTCAGTCATGTGAGATGTGAGAAATGAGGAGAGACTCATCTACCTTCCCAGGTAAGTGTGAGAACAAATCAAGACAAATGATGGCCACTTTGGTACAAGGCCTCTGGGCCATTCTAAAGGGATTAGCTCTTCCTTTCCTAAGACCGAATACATACACACAGGCTAACGCTGGCTGGCTCTCCTATTCAGTGGTTGTAAGGAAAATCACCAATCCAACTGTATCCCCTTTGACCAACAGAGAAAAAACCGTACGGAGAGACTAATGTTATTGCATGTTGTTACTTACACATTCTGAAAAAAACGAAAACAAAATCCAATCTTTTCAGCCTGCAGTTTTTCAATATCTTCCCTCAGGACAACATAGACGTTACAGTGCCGACCTGAGGGCATAAAAACTGCAGATGAGAACCTGCAGATACCATCATCCTCAAAAAAAAATGCTGCAACCTGGGGCAGCCGGCGCCCAGCTCAGGCTGATTGTTTTGGTTCAACAGTTCAGATTGCTCGAGATGTTCCTTTGATAGCATATCAGTTTATGCCTCTTACCAGAAAGCACACCAACTACACAGTAAACGTCCCGAATAAGCAAGGTGGAGACGTTCTGAGCCTCATCATGACCTGAATGACGCTATGCTTCATTTTAAAAAATATATATATTTCATTGATTTTTTTTTTTACAGAGAGGAAGAGATAGGGATAGAGAGTTAGAAACATCGATGAGAGAGAATCATCGACCAACTGCCTCTTGCACACCCCCTACTGGGGATGTACCCGCAACCAAGGTACATGCCCTTGACCGGAATCGAACCTGGGACCTTTCAGTCTGCAGGCCAATGCTCTATCCACTGAGCCAAACCGGTTTTGGCTATGCTTCATCTTATACCGCATTCCAAAAATCAAGTGGAGGACGACATGACAGAGGCATAACCATTATTACCTCTATTCTGCAAGAACTGAGTAAAAGGTATTGAGCACAATACTCCAGGTTTACAATAAGTAAATCTGTAAGTGAATTATTCCTTGCTCATCATAAATTATGTTGCCATAGAGGAAGGTTTGTTTTCACCTCTGAAAAACTAATTAAAATCTATGTTACTATAGCAATGCTACCTCATCTGGGTGCTTCCATAAACATCATCTCATTGAATACTCAGACCAACCTTACAGTTGAAGTTTTATCATTCTATGTTTATAGGTGAAAAAACTGAGCCCTGAAAAATGACCTCTCTCTCCTGAGGCCACATAGGTGGCTACCGCACAGCTTGGACTAGAACCTGCTAACCATGCCCGGTGACTTCCTGCTAGAGCACCCATGCCTCCTGAAATAAAGTTATAGGTGAAATCAAGCTCTCCTTGTTCTCACATCAGACCTTTTGTGGAAGGACAAAAATAGAAGGTTGGTGCAAAACTTTTAATTCTATTTTTAAACCTCTACTCAGGTTTAAAAGGCCAGGTGTTGGGCCAAAATATATCAGACACCATTCCTACCTCTGCAAGGCCAAATCTTGACCAAGAAGAAAAATATAAAATATACATTGGGAAGAGAACCCAACAAGTGTGAGTTCATTAGTTCTCAGCAATGGCCTTTGATAAGAGGGAAGGGGCAAGTTTCCTGGAAGAGTCAAGAGTCAAAAAGAGTGACTCAAAGACTATTTTAGTACAAGATCTTATTTCAATCTTGTTGTCCATCTGTTTGCTGAGAATGTAAAGTTGTCTCATCCGGGTCAGCAAAGGAGATGAAATCATCCACTAAAGCCACGAATACAGGGGCTGTGATTACATGACATAGCCACGTGTTTGGAAGCCTGTCTGGACGGCTGCAGTGATGGCACCTCACCCCAGGAACGTTAAGTTCAGGGATTCAGCAAACCTAATGAGTAATGCTGTGAAGTTCTTTATTCATTTATTGCAAGCTAATCTAGGAGAAAGAACAACTCAAAGAACTGCATGCAAGAAAACAGCAGTTAATAAATATTTAAAATGCAGGCAGGCATTGACTAACCAATGACAATACCCATTTATCAAATGTTGCAGCCAGTCACTCTTCCCTCCCAACTCCTCCTCACCATACTTCCCTATATTTCCTATGGGATTCACTAAGGGCATCAAGCTCACTACTCTCTTCTAGCCTGCCCTTCCTTTTGTGGCATCTTGTACCCATGCATCTTTCATTACCTGGCACCCACAACCATCACTCACCTGCTCACCATTCTTCCTATCTCCTTTGAAGGGAGAGAAAATGGAGCTTCCAGAGAGTATCAAACTTAGAGACGTTCAGTGGGATTAGTTTTCAGGAAGCTAATGAATTGGGGCTCTAGCACAGAAGAGACCAAACCCCAATTTTAAGGGCAAGAAACTGTCAATATTATAATTACCATTTCTGCTATGTTGCAGAACAAATGGCCATTTGCAATTTGGCTAGAAACCTAAACTAGCCAGTGTAATATTGTTTCCATAGAAAAATTAGTTCCAAATTCTAGACAACTGCAAGCAAACTTTTGGAACACTTCATGTTCCTAAGTTTGGGCCACTTACAAAAGAAAGCAACAACATGACCTTTCTCCTTAAGTTTCTTTCTCTTTACAGCTGCAGAAGTATACAAAAAATACGCATGTCTACAATGGGGTGCTAAGCTTTGAACTTCTTTCTCAGAAGCCGCTTCAATTGAAAAGGATGTTGATGACCACCATTAGTTCCTAAGAGACCAGAGGTACATGCATTCTTCCCATTATGCCCAAGGAGAGTGACTGGGCCCACTTCTGGATAAGCAGTGATTACAGGGAAAAGAACTCTCAGCATTATAATAAAGAGATAGAAAGGACAACAGGTGGGGGAGGGTTTTATTCACTTTTTATTTGCAAAGGGAGTCAGCGGAGTTGCTGCTACAGTAGCCCGAGGCAACAGTTGAACTGGCAGGAAGCAGCAGGCAGGTGGTTTCTTCTGAGAAGATATTATAAAGCATATTCGTGAGTGTGTGTGTGTGTAAAGGCAATTGAGCTTTAAGGAGTAAGACTGGAGGGACAATGACAGTGTACTTCAAAAAGGGAAAATCGGCCACAAGACAACATACTAGACAAGCCTGTTCTAGTCTTGTTTTCAGTTCAAAGAGCTATAATCATAGGTCAAACCTAGAAAGAAATCCTTAGACATCTCCGTGTCACAATTAGAATACCAAGAATGTAGTCAAACCAGATGAGTAAGAAAAGAAGAGTCCGACATCCTACCAGCAAAGGACGGTGCCTCCAAAGCCCACGGCAGCCACAGTTAGACTGTAATTCCGCCACCTTAGCGGAAGCTGACGGGACCCAGAATGGATGTTTGTCTGGAACAGAGCCGATCAGATTTTCTACCAGGAATTTGGAATTGGGATTTAGGGACAGCTAATCTCTGCACTTGGTTGAAGCTCTGCAGCAGCCATATTCCATCATCTATAGGAGCAGCAGGAAAAGGCAGAGAGGGGATAGCAGAGCCAGTGTGCAAGAGAAAAGATGAGAAAAGAGTCAGAGAAAGAGAATGATAGTTTAACAGTTCTCAGTTGCAGTTCCTTCCAGAAGCCACTTGCATTCCTATATTTGAGCTCCTCCAGACACTTCTTGTTTTTATAACAAGTTTTTGTTACAGCCAGTTTAAACTGATTTCAGTTATTTGAAATCAGAAGTATCTTGATTAAACCACATTACCGTAAAGTAAATAAACATCATGCTATACAAACAGAGCATAGACTATTGCTCTCTTTTCTCCCTCATCTCATCTAGAGTAAGTTTCCTTATTTCTCTGAGCCTTGGTCCCTTCACCTACAAAATGCAGACAATAATTGCCACATATAATTATTGTGAAAATCAGAAAAATATGGGGAGTGCTTCTGGCATACATCAAGCACAAATTAAATGTTAAGTTCCTAGTAGAGTTCTTTGGAGCAGTAGTCATGGTGGCCCTAGTGCAGTGGTCGGCAAACCGCGGCTCGCAAGCCACATGCAGCTCTTTGGCCCCTTGAGTGTCCTAACGCCACTTCTTCAAAATAGACTCACCCAGGCCGAAAAATGACTTCTGAGCATGGGCTATGAAGTTTCAATCGCACTGTATGTGAGCGCCCACACATGGTATTTTGTGGAAGAGCCACACTCAAGGGTCCAAACAGCCGCATGTGGCTCACGAGCCGGGTTTGTCAACCACTGCCCTACTGGGATCACCATGGATATCTCAGTAGAAGGGTTCTACCTAAAACCAGAACTTATGAACACAGAAACAATTTTCTTAAATTCTATACTTTACAAAGTAATCAACCCAAGTTTCTTTAATGAGATACTCTGGTATATGCAAAATATGACTTGATTTTAAAATACCTTCTAACACAGCATCTACTGCAGATTACTTCTGTATTTTCAGGGAAAGTCCTAGGGCAATCCCAGTTGCCACTCTACCCAGAGGACCACTTTTTTATCAACTTGTCTTTCTCCATCCGTTTACACGTTAGAGCCATGGTTCTAATCCTTGTGGAGATCACAGATACGTGGAGCTCATGCTTTGGATAAAAGTATGAGCTCTCACTTCAGAAGATTTACATATAACATAAATACAAAATTTTGCACATTTTCCAGTGTGCATGTTGCAGCTGAATCTCATCCATGAATCCCCAAGGACTGAACAGTCCAATAAACTTCTTTTCTTGGCAGTTCCTTAAATAAGTCTATGTGTCAGAATGTACCCCTAGGTGTGATCCACAGACAAGAGATAACCTGCATCAAACTTCCTACCCCAGGCTAATAGCCTTACTGAAATGCAATGCAGTCGGTATGCACTTGTCTGGGAGGGGAACTTGCATATCTCCCATACTAAAATATGAATGAGGACAGAATATGTGTCTTTTTCCCCCTGAGATTATGTTCCATACAGCAAATATTCAACAAATGATAAATAAATAAACATGTAATATTTTGTAAATATAAATTATGACTTATGCTTATCTTTTTCTTGGGAAATTCAAGGTAGTGTACAGTCAATAAAAGGATTTTAATCCCTTTCAGGACACACACACCCCAAAAGAATTAAATTTGTTGGCACTGACTTCTATACAATGCACAATTTCTGGTCTTCTTTGGTTCTTTTCTACTATAAAACATTTCTAAAATATATTCTAACATACACTCAAACATATGAGCACTCTCCCTCACATTAAAAAAAAAAAAGCGTCAGCCTAGTTGGTGTGGCTCAGTGGTTCCACTCCTGATCAGGGCACATGTCCAAGTTGTGGGCTTGATCCCCAGTAGAGGGCATCTCTCTCACCATTGATGTTTCTATCTATCTATCTCTCTTCCTCTCTCTGAAATCAATAAAAACATATTTTTTTAAAAGCAAGTATCAGATTTCCATGGAATTGAGTTATACCACAATTAGTCAAAATAAATTCACTTGTTATTTCTTTATGTATGTTAAGGATAGTAGTAGTGAAAAGAAGGAAAATTAGAGTATAGAAAAACTTTGAGACATACATAATGAATATCTTCAATAAGATTTTGAATGATTAGCTAATCAAAAAAACAAAGTTGAAACAAAGATAGATATATAAGAGCAAACTCCAATCTTACCTCTATATTATTATTGCCATAATTCATTCATAGGTAAACTAAATGCCACCTTCTTACCCAAACATAGTCTTTTATTTGTTAATTCAACAAATCCTATATAATAAAAGCCTAATATGCTGTGTCCAATGGTCAACTGTTCAACCAAAGTATAATATGCTAATGATATACTAAGCCACTCAACCACTCGATATCATGTGCACTGACCACCAAGGGGCAGATGCTCCGACCAGTAGGTTAGCTTGCTGTTAAAGTCTGGCCCATCAGGAATGAGGAAAATGGGCTGGACATTCCCTAGACTCCTTCCACAGTCTCTCCCCTGCTGGCCAACCTCCCGAGTCTCTCCCAAGCCCCGATCATGCACTAGTGGGGTCCCTTGGCCTGGCCTGTGCCCTCTCTCACAATTCAGGACCCCTCAGGGGATGTTGGAGAGCCAGATTTAGCCAGATCCCACAGGTCAGGCCAAGGGACCCCACTGGTACACGAATTCATGCACTGGGCCTCTAGTATTAAATAAATCCTTATTATGTGCCAGGCACAGTGCTAGACACAAGGGGTACAAAAATAAACAAAAATGCCAGGTGCCTGACCTCAGAATGATTGTCATTCCTTTCTAGCAGGAAAAACAATTTTTTAAAAGTGATAATAATAAAGTGGTGCTAAGAGATGCACAGGTGCTATGGAAACACTTGGCTGGAGCCCAAACTTAGTCTAATCTAGAGCAATGATTTCCAAGTGTGATCCCTACAACAGCAGCACCAATGTTACCCTGTGGTTTTAGCAAGACATCCAGCTGATTCTGATTCACACTCCATCCCAATGCTATTCAATAGGATCACAGATGTTTTAAAGTGTCCCCATGCCATTCCACTGTAGAATCAAGGACTGGTAACTACTAGTCCACAGGGTGGGGAAAGACCTTTGTAAGTGACATTTAAGCTAAGACCTGGATGAATAGGAGTAAGAAAATAAAAAGGAAAAAAAGTAGTTTCAAAGCAGAGAAAACTGGGTATTTAAAGGGCAAGGGGCAGAAACTCATAGTGCATTTGAAGGATTTACAGAATTCGGTAGGGATGGATTATAGAAAGGTTGAGGGATAGTGCTTTGAGATCAGAGTAAGAAATTTGATGAGATGATAAGAAGGAATCCATAAACTTAAGAGTTGAACTAAAAGACCATGGGAAGCCTTTTTAAGTAACTTGACATTACCAGGTCTTTGTTTAAATATCACCTTGGCTGCAGCGTTGAAATAGGTTGACCAGAAGCAAATTTAATCAGGTGCTTCTAGGTAAGACTGTCTTGCTAATTACAAGGGAGAAATGGTGCTAGTGGTAGCAATGAGGGGAGGAGGAGGAATCAGCTTCACACATTACTTAAAAGCCAGAATGGATAAGACTAGGGCATTAGGAAGACGATGTAGATGTGAGAGGTCAAGAATTCAGTGTTTACTTCCATGTTTCTGGTAAGAGCAATGGGGTAGGTAAACGTTAAGTTCAGATTTCAGAAGACTGAATTCAAAGTCGGATATACAAGTGAAAATGTCTAGTAGTCTCTTTAACAACAGATCTAAGAAAATATTTACTTAGGAGTCGTCTGCTTGTTCGTGGTTATTGATGTCATGAGTGGTAATGATATAACCTAAGTAATTCAAGTTTAAGATGAAGAGAGCTGGCCGTGTGCCCTGGGTGAGCCATGTGCCCCAGGGGGGCCAAGTGTCCCAGGAGAGCCGTGTTCCCCGGGGGAGACATGTGCCCTGGGAGAGCCATGTGTCCCAGGGAAGCAATGGGACCCCGGGGGGAGGGGCAGTGTGAACCAGAGGAGGAGCGGATTCTATTCTTGTGGTCCTGAGATAGTCACCATAAAACAAGCAGACTGCCAAATGAGGAGCGGATTCTATTGCTGTGGTCCTGAGATAGTCACCATAAAACAAGCAGATTGTCAAATGACAGCGGGGAGGGGAAGGAGACCTGGGGGGAGATAAGAGAACAGCCGAAGGACTGGTATGCATGCATATAAGTACAACCAATGAACACAGAACTCTGGGGAGGGAGGGCATGAATGGGAGGGGGGGGGCAATGGTAAGCTATGTACACATATAATACCTTAATAAATCAAAATAATAATAATAATAAAATAAAAATAATTTTTTAAAAGATGAAGAGAGCTTAGAATCTATCCCCTTAGGAACACTAATGAATAGAAGAGAAAGCGATACAACAAAAGAGATAGCAAAGAATTTAAAAAAGAAATGACCAGAGAGTTAGGAGGAAAACCAAGGGACCAAGTGAGTGTAGCACATGAAAACCAAAGTAAGAGAAAGCTATGAGAAGTGGAGAGAACATTGCAGAATCAAATGCTGGTAAAAGTTCAAACAAGGTAAATAACAAACCGGTGTGTTGAATTGATGATATTAGAGGTCAATGACGACTTGAACAGGAGAAGCTTCAGAAAGTGGAAGAGATAAATGGCAGTGTGGAATGGGCTGAAAAGAAAGCTGGAGGTAAGGAAATGGAGATGGCAGGTGGGCAGCATGGTCAAGAAATTTGACTATAACCAAAACCGGTTTGGCTCAGTGGATAGAGCGTCGGCCTGCGGACTGACAGGTCCTGGGTTCGATTCCGGTCAAGGGCATGTACCCTAGTTGCGGGCACATCCCCAATGGGGGATGTGCAAGAGGCAGCTGGTCGATGTTTCTCTCTCATCGATGTTTCCAACTCTCTATCCCTCTCAATTCCTCTCTGTGTAAAATCAATAAAATATATTTTTTTAAAAAGAAAAGAAATTTGACTATAAAAATGAGAAGATAGAGTGGTATCTAGAGAGGAATGTGGAATTAATCCAATATTTTTTTAATGCAGGCTTATGAGAAAATGTAAAAGGCAGAGAAGATCATGGATAAATTGTAGTACAAACCATTGAAAAGATGGTAAGAAATGGCCCATAAGTCCAAGAGGAGAATTTGCCCTACCAGGTGAGACTGCAGTGGGCACATGCATCTATATGTACTTTCATTTTGGTGTCTTCATTAGGAGAGAAATTACAAACCTGGACTATTTGAAAATACTACTGTTATACTTACTATGGGAGCTGCTCAGATTGAGTCTTATTTGGAGCATTTGAGTGTATCAGTGAGCTCCAATACAAGTTCCTGAGACTATAAGAGCTGCTGCCCTGATCAGACCAGCTATATAGTAACTGCCTTGTCTCTGTTTGCTTGGGGCTTTCCTTGTTTCAGCACTAAAATACCTGTGTCCCAGAAAACTCTCTCATGCATAGCAACCCGGAGCCATGGATCACACTGGATCTGGCTTTAAGACAGCCCCTTTGAATGTTAGCAATATGTTATTTTTCTATAAATGAGTCATGATAACCCTCTCACACAAATTACCAAATTTAACTTACTTATATTTTTAACCCAAACTAAATCTTGGAGTTCGCTGCTTACAGGGCAAAGTAGTATTCCTTGTTATTCCTTTTATGGAACTGGGAGACATGATGCTAATGACATGATTCATTTGTTCTATTTCCAGTCTCATTCTATAAATCCTGGAATGTGCAAGTCCTGCTTATGGGTTTGTTGAAATGTTTTGCCTAAATGATTACAAAAATATTGAATCTGTAACGGAAAAATATTCTACTCATCTCTTAATAATTCAAAATGCTCCTTGTTTTGCTAAGTGGATAATTTTATAGAAATAAGTTCCATTGCAAACACAAATGTTCAAATGTGAGAATGATTCAGCATTTCATTAGAATACAGGACATAATCTAGAAGTAACCTAAAAGTAGACTACTTATAAACCTAATGATTTAGGAGATTAAGGGAGGAGCCAGGCAAAAAACTGAGTAAAATTGGTATAGTTTAATTTTTAAATAATTAGCTTAAATAACATGCTTTTACAAATTTAAATGGCTAAATGACAATCTAAGCAAATTTCACCACAAAATAGCAATCTGAGTAGAAAAAATATGTACAAACGTTAGTGCTTTTTAGGTGGTAATTAGAATTATTGTGGTGATCATTTCATAATGTATACAAATATGAAATTGTTACGTTGTATACCTAAAACTAATGTAATGCTATAGGTCAGTTATACCTCAAAGAATGTTAGTGCTTTTCAGAAGTACTAATGTATTGATATTTCTAAAGCAGTATATTTTTTCTCTAGCTTAATTGAAATATCACTGATACTTAATATTGTATACACAGGTTGGTGTACACATGTTGATTTGATATACTTATATATTGCAAAATGACCACTATCACACTGTGGCTGATACTTCACATAACTACGGTTTCTTTTTTGCAGTGAGAAGATTTAAAATTTACTATTTTATCAACTTTCAAGTATATAATACAATATTGTTAACCTCCTGCTGTATATTAGATCCCAAAATTTATTTGTCTTACAACTGAAAGCTTGTAACCTTTTACTAATACCACTTCATTTCCCCCACCCTCCAGCCTGGTAACCTGGTAACACCATTCTATTGTTCCTATGAGTTCAGCTTTTTCAGATTACACATACAAGTGAGATCATACAGTATTTGTCTTTCTCTTCTGACTAACTTCACTAAGCACAATGCCTTCAAGATCCATCTATGTTGTCACAAATATCAGGATTTCCTTCTTTCTCATGCTGAATAATATCCTGTGTGGGGTGTGTGTATGTGTGAGTGAGAGAGAGAGAGAGAGAGAGAGAGAGAGAGAGAGAGATACTTTTTATTCTTTTATCTGTTGATAGACTCTTAAGTTGTTTTCATATCTTGGCTATTGTAATGATCATGAAAGTACAGATATCTCTTCAATACCCTGTTTTCATTTCCTTTTCATGTATACCCAGAAGTAGAATTTCTAGATGATAGGGTAGTTCTATTTAAAATTTTTTTTAAAATCTTTATTGTTGAAAGTATTACATATGGCCCCCTTCCTCTCCCATTGACCCCTTCTAGCCCACCACCACCACCCATCCAGGCCTTCACCATCCTACTGTCTGTGTCCATGGGTTATGCATATATGCATACAAGTTCTTTGGTTGATCTCTTGCCACCCACCCACCCTCCCCTGCCTTCCTTCTGAGATTTCACAGTCTGTTTCATGCTTCTATGTCTCTGGATCTAGTTTGTTCATCAGTTTCTTTTGTTCATTAGATTTCACATATGAGTTAGATCATATGATATTTATCCTTCTCTGACTGGCTTATTTCACTTAGCATAATATGCTCCAGGTTCCTCCATGATGTCTCAAAGGGTAAAAATCCTTCTTTTTTTTACTGCTGCATAGTATTTCATGGTGTAAATGTACCAAAGCTTTTTTAATCCATTCATCTAGTAATGGGTACTTGGGCTATTTCCAGATCTTAGCTACTGTAAATCATGCTTCTATGAATGCGTACATTCTTTCAGATTGGTGTTTGGAGTTTCTTAGGATATATTCCCAGAAGTGGGATCACTGGGTCAAATGGAAGTTCCATATTTAATTTGGGGGAGAATCTATATTATTTTCCATAGTGGCTTCACCAAGTTACATTTCCCCCTACAGTGAACAAAAATTCCCTTTCTCCACATCCTTCTCAATACTTGTTATTTCTTGTCTTTTTTAATAATAGTCATTCTAACAAGTGTGAGGTGATATCTCATTGTAATTTTGATTTGAGTTTCCTTGATGATTGGTGATATTGAGCATCTTTTCATGTGTCTGCTGGTCATTTATTGTCTTCTTCTTTTTAAAATGTCTGTTCTGTTCCTCTGCTCATTTTTAATTGGATTTGGGGGGAGTTTTTGCTCAGTTGTATGTGTTCTATATATATCTTGGGTATTAACTCCATACCAGATATAGTATTTGCAAATATTTTCTCCCATTGCATAGGTTGCCTTTCATTTTGTTTATTGTTTCTTTTTGCTGCACAGCTTTCTAATTTGATGTAGTCCCACTCAATAATTTTTGCTTTGCTGCTTGTGCTTTTGGTGGCATATCTAAAAAAGCATTGCCAACACCACTGTCAAGGAGCCTTTCCCCTGTGGCTTTTTGTTTGTTTTGTTTTTTATTTGTTTGTCTGTTTGTGGGTTTTGTTTTGTTTTTTAGTTTTATGGTTTTAGATCTTATGTTTAAGTCTTTAATTCATTTCACTGCATGACCCAAGATACCTGCTAAAACTCCAGCCATCACAGTCAAGATTATAAGAAGGAGGAAATGAGAAAAGAGCAAAAGAATGTGTGCCCCTCCTTTTCAACAGCAATTCTGGAATTCCTCAAATACTTCTACTTATATGTTATTGGCTGATACTTAATCACGTAGGCATAGATGGATGTAATGTAGATGGGAAGTGTAGTTTTAAGTGGGCTAAAGTTCTGGCTAAAGGAAAAGTTGAAAATGGAATTTGGGAAGGCAATTAGTAATCTCTGCCACAGATGAAGAAATCAGCAACAAAGCTCAGGCTCTCTCTGTTCCATCTTTCTCTCTTACTTTGAGTCAACCTCATTGTTGTACAGTGTCCCAAATTGTTACTGGCCTTACAAGACAAGTATGACAGGAAACATGGAGTTCTAAAACTTGACACTATTATCTTCTGCCATGGTTGAATAAACTGAAGGCACTAAACCACATGCACTAGCCATATCTGTTGCCTTTAAAGTCACAATGAGCTCAGCTTCAAAGACTATCATAGGCTTAGAATCAAGAGATATTTATTCAGTACACAATGTCCATACCCCTTCTGGGCAAGGTATGCATAAAGCCAGGTCTTTTGTTAACAGAACCCTAAGCTAAGAATAGAGATAGAGATTCTTCTACATCACACTGAGTAGCAGGTATACAAAGAGGAAGTTTCATTGCAATATAAATCACCCAACTTGCTTACATATTTGACCCTCAGGCTATTTTTATAGATTTTGTATGTGATCAAGCAGCAAGAGCAAGATGCTTTCCAATAATGGACAGAACTATCTTGCACAGAAAGTAGATTACTACAAACTCCCTATTTTAGTGTTCTACTATCTTCTTTATGAATTTTGCCCTGAAACTTCTCTCATTCCTTCCATACTCATTTAGGCACCTAATTATCTCATGCTGCCCCACCTCCAACTGAAGGTATCTCAAACCATCCTAGAGGAGGTACTATATTGTCTCATGGCAATGATCACAGAGTTAGTTAAGATAAAGTACATAACCATTTTTTGCCCCTTCTAGGTAATGCCTGGTGACAATGTATAAGACTCCCTGAATGAGTATTATAGGCTCAATAGTGTCTTCCCAAAATTCATAAGTTGAAGCCCTAACCCCAGTACTTCAGAATGTGAATGTGTTTAAAGACAAGGTCTTTAAAGAGGCGATTCAGTTAAAATGGAATCCTTAGGGTGGGTCCTAATCCAACAATACTGGTGTCCTTATAAGAAGAAGAGATTAGAACCCAAGTCCAGAAGGGAGACCATCTGAGGACACAGGAAGAAGACAGCCCTCAACAAGTCAAGGAGAGAGGACTCAAAAGAATTCAACCCTGCTGACACCTTGATCTCTGACTTACAGCCTCTAGGACTGTGAGAAAATAAATTACTTTGTTGAAGCCACCCAATTCATGATAGTTTGTCATAGCAGCTCTAGCAAACTAATGCAAGGAGTAACTAAGTATTTCAAATGGTACCAATTTAGAATTGGTGGGAAGCTCCATTGAAAGCATACCAGTTAAGCAGTTACCACCTTTGCATGCAGGCAGACCTAGACCCAAGTTAATAGCAGAAGTCGTATATTTCTAATGGACATTTAAAAAATCTATAATTTGAGGGACAAAAGAAAGTAGCATCGTATTATAACGGAAACAAAATAGGCATTCGTGAGTCCATACTGATATAAATAAGTGATGAGGAATTGACCAGACAGAAGAATCCTAGGTGTTCTTAAGTATGGAAAATACAGTGACTTCTAAAGAGTACGGTAGGGAAAGTGGAAAAACCTGACCAATACTCCTCAGCCAGGTGATCAAGGCCAACTTCAACAAAGTCAAGTCATGCTTATAGTCTGCACTCTTGACACGATGTTTTACTTCTATGGTTGTCCTCCTGAAAATCCTATAATCACAGCCTACTCATGAGAAAAACATCAGACAAACCCCAATTGAAGGACATCTCAAAATGCCTGACCTGTATTCCTCAAAACTGTCAAGTCCTCAAAAATATGAAAAGTCTGAGAAACCAAGGCAAGAGGACCCCAAGGAGAGATGATGACTAAACATAATGTGGCAAAATATAATATGGCATTGTAGACAGGATCCTAGGAAAGAAAAAGGACGCTGGGTAGAAACTAAGAAAGTCTGAACAAAGTATGGGCTTTAATTAATTTAAAAGTGATTATAGCAATCTATTTAATTTGTATCCTATATATTACACCTGTACAAATGTGTCCTATATAATTTCAACAAGTAAGGCTCCTCTCTTCACCACTCCAAAGACCCTCAACAGCTGCTAAGGTCCTCGCTGGCTGCCAAGCAGCTGGATGAAGCATGCTCAAACAGCTGGAGAGGAGGAGAGTTCTTGGTAATGCACAAGCCAGAACAGAAATGAGCCTCATACAGTTATCAGAGGCAACTTGCGGTGGGCACCAGTGCTGAAATTAAAAGACAGTACACAACAAAAGGGAGGTCAGTGACATCCCCTTGGTGAATTCCCCTCTGCTCAGGGTCAGCGCTCAGCCTTACAGGTTCAGCAACTTCTTCATTAGTATCTTGAAGTTAATCAAACTCATGGATGCTGACTCATATTACCTTACCTACATGTTATAGAAAAACAAAAGGCCACATTGTCAGGCAAATCCATCACACTAGGCTTGGTGGGGTGGGGCCTGAGCGTCCGAATTTCTAACAAGCTCTCAGGTGGTGCTAATCCTCCCGGCCCATGGACCAGACTTTATATAGCAAAGGTCTGGACAAGGTACGTGGAAACCAAACTATCAAGTTTATTGGTGCGCTGAATGTGAACTAGGTCACAGGAGAGGTTGACTGCCTGTTTAATGTCGTCCAGTGCTGACTGTCTGATGTACCCATCTCCCACTGCTAGCACTGCTTGATAGTTCACCCTTTACCCTGATGGGCCTCCCATGGATGCTGCCAAAATGCAGCTCCAAAGACCCTTCTTTTTAATTTTTTTTTTTACTTATCCAGTTTAGAGAAAGAAAGAGAGAAACATCAATTTGTTGTTTCACTTATCTATGTATTCATTGGCTGATTCTTGCATGTACCCTGACCAGAGATCGAACCCACAACACTGACGAATTGGAACAACACTCTAACCAACTGAGCTACCCAGCCAGGGCAGAGACTCTTCTTATGATGCTTCCACCCTTAATCTCCTCCCACCTCCAGTGGGAGTAACAGATTCTTTAAAAACACACCAAAAAAATGCCTTCAATTAGTTTATGAGCTGGTTTTGCTGACCAGGGAGTCATTCCCTCCATGAAGCCCTGATAAATCTCTGCACTGACCTAGTGCATATAAATGCTCTAGATTAGCTCTTTTAAAAAACAAAAAACATCCCTTAGTCTTAATAGAAAAGGAAAAACACTGCATTTGCATTGTTGCTGCAGCAAAGAGGACGCTCATTCCTAAACTGTTTATGGAGCCCCAGCTGAGTGCCAAACATGTGTTAGGTGTGGGGATGCGGTGATGAGCAAAAGCAGACAGGGCTAAGCCCTGGTGCAAAGGGGCCACTGGAAAAGAGCAGCATGCGGTCTGGCTTCAGAATGGCTACAGAAACACTTACTCCTGTAACTTCTACTTCTTCCTTCTAGTCAGTTTCTCGTTTTTCAAACCTCTGGTTTAACAGCCCTGAGAACACAGGCACCCTATGCTGAACTACAAAACCTGCCCAACCGGCCAACTTAGTTCCACAGCACATTTCCCTGATTTCATCATCTGATCAGTTCTGTTCACGTGGCTGGCTGTGAAAAAACCCCAAAATAACTCCCAGAAAATTCTTCTGGGTCAAATCAAACCATATTAAAAATTAGACCACGGTCTAGAAACCCTATACCCATCAAATGAGAGCGAGTGATGAATTTACAAACAGCACACATGAAAAATCGTGTTTCTAACAGATTGGTTTAGCAGGAAAGGAAATCGTGATTTTGTTTCATTCACTCAGCTTCTTTCACACATGCCCACTAAGGGAGAACATGGTTCAATGTGTAATTCTCAAAGTCTATCATGCAGCCTTAGCTCTGGTTTGGCTCAGTGGGTAGAATGTCGGCCTGTAGATTTAAGGGTCCCAGGTTCAGTTCTGGTCAAGGGCACATGCCGAGGTTGTGGGCTCAATCCCCCAGTAGAGGGCGTGGGGGAGGCAACTGATCAATGATTCTCATCATTGATGTTTCTCTTTCCCTCTTCCTTCCTCTCTGAGATCAATTTTTTTAAAATATTTTTTAAAAAGTCGAGCATGCAAAAGAATCACCCGGAAGAGTATACCTAGAATGCGCATTCCAGGGTCTCACTCCCCTAACCCACACTCCACCCCCTACTACCAGATAGTGGGGTTCAGCAGGCTGGGGCTGGGACTTTTTACTCTACATTTTTAAACACAGACCCCACTGATTCTGAGAAATACTGACTTAATTCTGATTCTACTTTAATGGATTTCAACTTCAGCTCACATTACACTTCCGTGAGAAGCATTAAAAAAATAAAGAGTCCTCATGCCCGTACACCAAGATCTTAAAACAATCAAGTCAGAACATCCAGTGCATGCGGCCGGGGCCGCAGTGTTTCTTCAGGTTTCCTGAGTGATGGAGTGTTTAGTGTTTCCAGGTGGTACTATTTGTCTGGGTTGTTAGCCATCTCCAAGGTCCTCTCGGATTCTGTGCAGCAGCTCTGCCTGGAGCGAGGTTTTAGAGTCTGTGTGTCTAACAAGTGCCCCTGGTGATCCTTACAATGGCATCTGAGAAATGTGTCTGGCTCACTGAGTCAGAAACTCCCATCCCCAGCAAGGCTCCTCCAATGACCTTTTCACTCCAGCTATGGAGCCCCCATCCCATGCATTATGTACCAGTACCTACCGTAATACCTAATTTAATGGTCACAACCATGTTATGAATAAAGACTCCTAGGGCTAACTCCATCGATAAAGAAGCAGAGGCACAGAGGTTAAGCAAATTGCCTACTAACCATAGTCACTTAGATGATGAATTTGGACCCTAACAGTGGGACCAATCACACGACAGTGGTGCTCACCAAACCTAAGTTGAAGAGCTTGCCTACACATTGCCTGTTACCAGAAAAAGAATACAGCAAGGATCAAGGGCGTTAATGTTTATTGTATCCCTACCATGTTACCAAGTGCGAGACTAGGGGCTTTATGTATATGATTTCATCTAATCCAAAATCAGATATAATCCAAATTGTCATGGACACCCTAATTGTCAGGACATGCCTTACTCAGTGATGAAAAGAGTTAACAGTGGTAGAGCATTGTGGGGAAAAATAAAATAAAATAAAATAGCCAAAGAAACCTTCCAAGTGGATTTGGCAGGCTGGATGCTGAAGAGCCAGTTATGTGGATGCATGTTGGGGAGAAAGGAGGCGGAGTGGAGAGTGGCTGAGGCTGGCTGTGGAAGGATTTTTGACGGAGGGGGAGCCATGGAGATCTTAACTCGGAGAAAGGCCTGGGCTCCCCGAGGTCTCAGGAAGGGACAGGAGTTTCATTCAGACAGTGTTTCTCAGGGCAAATCTTAACACGTCAGGACAAGTGGCAGAGGTCCACCCCCTCTGGGGAGTGACATGATGTGGCACTACCTTTAAAGACAAGCCAACATCTCCCACTTCTGCAGAAAAACAAAGCCACTCCTTTTGTCCTGCCCTAGGCTTTTCCCTGACTAGTGGTAAGAAGGGAGAAGTGGGTTGCAAATCCAATGCCTTGCATTCCAAGGACCTTAAGCATTTGCCAAACGGCCAAGAGAGACTGCCTGTGTTTTGGGGAGAAGCAATGGTGACTGGCTGCCGAGCACCACCTTTTCCCCATCGCTAACTGTTTAGAGCATCCGTCTAAGAAGAGCCACCAGGAAATGTGCCTTGCCTCCTGGGTGCCAGAGGTCCACTGCTATTTGCCAGGTCACAGGGCATAGTAAGCCTTAACAATATGGAAACTCTATGCTGACCAGCTAAGGAAAGGGTCTAAGAGAAACCAGGGACTAAGATACACAGACAGAGGCTGAAAGGGAAGGTCTAGACTTGCTGGCTGAGAACCTGCCCCAACAGCATAAAAGTTCAGGATTAACAGTGCTGATCCTAGAATATGAGCTAGTCGGTATTTCCATGTGGACTACTGGCTGCTCTATACCCAAAGACATTAACTGGAACTGAAAGGCAGGCAAAAATATGCAAGTGAATCCCACTCTTAACTGAAGCAAGGTGGAAAAGCGAGGATTTCTATGAGAGATGTGTTCCCCTACAAGACCAAGAACAGGTGGGTTAGGTATTGAGAGTAGCAGGATTACAGGAGTGAGGAGAGTAGATAAGGAGGCAAAGCGTAATAAAATCTAAAAAAAAGAGTCAATGCACAAAAGGAAACACATGAAATGATTTTCCCTGAAGACAATCCTATATAATAAAGAGATGATATGCAAATTAACTCTCATGCCATCACAAGATGGCTGCCTACAACCAGGACAGCAGGGGGGTTAGTGATGGACAACCAAACGACTGAACAAGCAGGCTGCGTGGGGCAATCAGGCCAGCAGGTGGGGGGGGGGGGCAGTTGGGGGCAACCAGGCCAGCAGGAGGGGTAGCTGAAGGCAAATAGGCCAGCAGGGAGGGGCAGTTGGGGGTAACCAGGCTGGCATGGGAGGCAGAAGAGATGACCAGGCTAGTGGGGAAAGCAGTTAGGGATGACCAGGATAGCAGGGGGGCAGTTGGGAGTAACCAGGCTGGCATGGGGGCAAAAGAGGTGACTAGGCCAGTAGGGGGAGCAGTTAGGGATGATCAGGATGGCAGGGGGACACCGAAGGACAACTAGGCCGGTGGGGGGGACAGTTAGGGGCGACGAGGCAGGCAGGCAGGTGAGCAATTAGGAGCCATAGTTCAGAATTGTGAGAGGGATGTCTGACTGCTGGTTTAGGATGTCTGACTGCTGGATTGTGAGAAGGATGTCTGACTCCTGGGGATCGGGCCTAAACTGGCAGTTGGACATCCCCCATGGGGTCCTGGATTGGAGAGGGTGCAGGCTGGGCTGAAGGGACCACCATTCCCCTTCCGAGCACAATTTTTTTTAGCCAGGCTTCTAGCAAATAATAAGTTTAATAAGACTAAGTAAATACTTAAAATCATTCTATACTTCCTTTATTGTGCTCCTGCCATGATTTATCAGCAAATTTGACAAAACAAGCATTAAAAAAAGTCTGATTATAGCTGATTGAAGAGTTTATTATTTTTAAAATCTTCAACTATGTGTTTTGTTCCCCGTGGGCCTCTAGGGCTGAGTAGACCACATAAATCAGGCCAACCAGAATGAATAGGTCGAGGTTTTTCACTTCTTCCATCCAAGATAAAATAGCTGACAGCATTTATAATTTAACATCGCTCCAAGGCAGACTGTACTCACATTTCCCACCTTTAATACATTCCATTTAAACCCATAGCTATTGTTTTCCCTTTGTACGTTATAAAGTCATAATCTCCTTGATGTGCTACACGGATAATGACTTCTCTGGTGGCAAATAATGCAATACCTGCTTGCAGCCCTCTGAACCTTCCCAGGCATAGCAAATCAAGAACAAGCCTATTGTTTCTAAGAATGATTTGATATATGCCCATGAGCAACAAACTTCTAAAAATGTTTTTGAAAACACCTATTATATTAAGGAAATCAACCTTCCCCCAAATTCGACAAATCTCTATAAGAGCAAATAGCTCTCAGTACTTTGCAGATCTTGTCTACGTCTCATTAACTGTAATCATCACAGGGCAGGGACTTTGTCTAGTTTTTCACCCACTGAGCCTAATATACTGCATGGAACATAACAAATGCTTCATAAATATTGGTTAGAAGAATTGGAGTTGCCTACGGTAAAAAAGAAAACAAAATTGTGTGCCTTTATTAAATATCCTTGGCTAAAACCATAAAAAATAAAAGAATTGAACTTGATCAGGTTCTCAAGAAACACCTACAGATATTTCTATATTTACATTCATCTGGCACTTACACACCTTATTTGATTGAAAGAAAGACACATAGGCCCAGCTGATGTGGCTCGGTGGTTGAGCATTGACCTATGAACCAGGATGTCACAGTTTAAATTCCAAGTCAGCACACATTCCTGGGTTGCTGGTTCGATCCCTAGTGTGGGGTGTGCAGGAGGCAGCTGACCAATGATTCTCTCTCATCATTGATGTTTCTACATCTCCCTTTCTCTCTGAAATCAATTAAAATATATATTTTTTTAAAAACAACATAGGAGACTATTTCAATGACACTCATCTAGTAATCCCCAGAATGTGGTATTAGAATTCTTTACCTTCACATACTAACTGTGGTTTCCTAGGGAATGTTTTGACCTTTTCAAGACTCCTTTTCCTCATCTGTATAATGGGATTACCTTAAAAGCTTCCTATGAGATCTAATATGGTGATAGTAGCTATCATTAATAGAGAACTCATTCGCAAGAAACTTCACTAAATTATATATATATAATATATAATCTCATTTAGTCTTCAGAACAAGCCTATGATTATTCCCTCCATTCTTCAAATGAAGAAATGAAGGTATTTAGACATTTGGCTACTTGCCTAAAGGTCATACAGGTCGCAAGTACCAAAACCAGGACTGAAATGCAGGTGGTCTGACTCCAAAGCTAGTGAGTGCCCCCAACCTCTGTGCTACATTTGCATCTATGGGCCTAGATTTTCTCTAGGCACAGAAAAAGAAAAACGTGATAATATCCTTGCCTTCTAAGATAACTAGTTTTCTGTGGTGCAAAAGGGACTCTTTTAACTTAGTACACCCTTATGTATATCTTGAATTTTATATTTTACGAATATATTCCCTATTCAGAAAAATAATATACTAAAGAAAAGTTTCTTGAAAACAGAATTGCTACAAGAGTTGACAAAAATCAACAACAATGCTAATTATTATATAAAGAGTTAGGGGGGCCGAAACCGGTTTGGCTCAGTGGTAGAGCGTCGGTCTGCGGACTGAAAGGTCCCAGGTTGGATTCTGGCCAAGGGCATGTACATTGGTTGCGGGCACATCCCCGGTAAGGGGTGTGCAAGAGGCAGCTGGTTGATGTTTCTCTCTCATCGACATTTCTAGCTCTCTATCTCTCTCCCTTCCTCTCTGTAAAAAAAATCAATAAAATATATTTTTTAAAAAGAGTTAGGGGGGTTATCATTTTCACTATTTAGCACTAAAAGCATTATGAAATACTAGAGGCCCAGTGCACAAAATCCGTGCTTGGGGCGGGGTTCAACTCAGCCCAGCCTGCACCCTCTCCAATCTGGGATCCCTGATCTGGAGATCAGGCCTAAAACGGCAGTTGGACATCCCTCTCACAATCTGGGACTACTGGCTCCTAACTGCTCACCTGCCTGCCTTCCTGATTGCCCCTAACTGCCCCCACACACACCGTGCCAGCCAGGTCACCCCCAACTTCCCTCCCTGCCAGGCTGGTAGCCCCACACAGCCTGCTGTTCAGTCATTTGGTCACCCCTCACTAACCCCCTTGCCAGCCTGGTCGCCTCACACGGCCTGCTATTCAGTTGTGGATAATTTGCGTATCCCTCTATTATTAGCATAGATTATTATGACACAAAAGCCTACCCATCCAGGTGTCTGTTTAATATATGCTGACATTTCTAATATAATTGTCACATTAGTTCTTTTCCACACTTATGAAGGTTTCATTGACTGTGCCAGGAGTGCGCCCAACCCAGGCCTTTGCACTTGCTGTTTCCCCTGCCAGGAGCCTTCCTCCCCAATTCATCCAAAGGCTCCTCCTTCACCTACCTCCTTTGGGTCTATGCTTACATGTCATCTTTTCAAGCACACTCTAAAACCCCGCAGTCCTTTCTTTTTCTCCATAGCACATATTCCCCTCTGGTAGCACACTGGGTTGTTACTTGTTTACTTGTAGGATCTGTCTACTTACCCCAGTCCCTTAGAGTGCTACCCTGTTTCCCCAAAAATAAGACAGTGTCTTATATTAATTTTTGCTTCCAAAGATGCGCTAGGTCTTATTTTCAGGGGATGTATTATGTTTCCATGAAGTAGGTCTTATTTTAGGAGGATGTCTTATTTTCGGGGAAACACGGTAGCTCCACGAGCTCCAGAACATTTGTCTCTTCCATTCACTGCTGTTTCCCCTGCCCCGAGTAGAGGAGGCCCTCATTTAATTGTTGAACAAGTGAATTGACTGTGGCCTATGAAATCCTAAATTGACATTTTGAAATTTTTAATTTAATATGTATCCTATTTATTTCATAGGGCCTGCGTTAGGAAAGATTGTGGAGTGACCTATACAGTATTTTCTGGAAGAAAAGAAATCCATTTGTTAAAGTGTCACAGTAAGTAAAAGTCAACCTTTACAAACTCATTCTTTGACGTTCCTCTTCTGAAAATGTTTTCAATTGCAAGAAGGGGTGTGTTACAGCAGGCTTGCTCATTTGACCTGAGCTAAAGAAGTAGAAAGACAACAGAAGCTGAATTCAGACTGTGGGTTTCCTTGTCATCACACCCAGTGAGTTTTAATATATATAACTGATTTCAGAGAGGAAGAGGAGAGAGAGAGAGAAACATCAATGATGAGAGAATCATTGGTTGACTGCCTCCTGCATGCCCCCTACTGGAGATCAAGCCATAACCAGGGCATGTGCCCCTGACCAGAATCAAACCCAGGAGCCTTCCGTCTGCAGGCTGATGCTCTATCCACTGAGCCAAACTGGCTAGGGCCCCAGTGAGTTATTTAACCTTCCTACACCTCAGTTTCCTACCCTATAAACAGTTGATAATTATAACATGCTGAATTTTATAAACATGTTGTGAAACTTACATTGGTTTAAGAATGAGTGATGCACTTGGTAAACTGGTAAAATGTAATTATATACTAACTAATTGTAATCTCTTGGAAGGAGTAACATAAATGTTTCAGTTACCACCAAAATATCTAGTAAAAATACAGCGAAATTTAAAGATTAGAAGAGAAAGTCAAATTTGGTAGAAAGTATAAACTTAAAAGGTCACTTAAAAAATGAATGCCAACCGAAACCGGTTTGGCTCAGTGGATAGAGTGTCAGCCTGTGGACTGGAAGGTCCCAGGTTCAATTCCGGTCAAGGGCATGTGCATTGGTTGTGGGCACATCCCTGGTGGGGGGGGGTGCAGGAGGCAGCTGGTCGATGTTTCTTTCTCATCAATGTTTCTAGCTGTCTCTCCCTCTCCCTTCTTCTCTGTAAAAAGTCAATAAAATATATTAGGGGGGGAAAAAAAGAATGCCAGGCCTGACTAGTGTGACTCAGTGGTTGAGCATCAACCTATGAACCAGGAGGTCATGGTTCAATTCCCAGTCAGGGCATATGCCTGGGTAGTGAGCTCAATCCCCAGTGTGGGTTGTGCAGGAGACAGCCAATCAATGATTCTCTCTGATCATTGATGTTTCTATCTCTCCCTCGCTCTTCCTCTCTGAAATCAATTAAAATATATATATATATTTAAAATGATTGTCAGTTTACTTGAGTTTTACATTTTTATGCTTTGTGAGGCACATTAGTAACAAACCTACAGAAAACAGTGTGGTTTGGCTGCCATTAGACAGTCTAAGAATTTTCAGAGAGAAATGAAAGTTTTTAAGAGCACATTCTATCAGAGCAAAGCACAACTCCGAGAAGCCACCCAGAAAAATTCAACTGAAAACAAGTATTTGTTTAACTTCCAAGAAGCAGTAGTGACTTGCTGGTTGGTAAGGGAGGGTGGGGGTGGGGAGAATGAGTGCAAAATCAAAATTCTCCTGCTGCCTTTTCTTCCCATTTATTAAAGTTTAAGCAACCTAGAGCACTAGTTAAGTATACAATCTTACCTATATGTTCCCAAAAATTCTAGTTTAGCACTTCTTAGTTGGGATTCAGGAATCTTTAGTTTAACACCTCCACCAGGTGATTCTCATCATATTTGACAGGAGTGACTGACAGGTGTTCAACAGTCATTCAATCTTTAGGATTTGCATTACAAATCTGAGCACACAGGACAGAGCAAATCTGAGGCCTGGTCCAAATCCCTCATTTCATAAGAAAGAAACAGACATATAAGGCAAATTAAGGAGTTTTCCCAGCTCTCCTATTCATTCCTCAAAAATAGACACCAAAGTCTAAGTGTTTCATTTAATGTAGAAATTACTTTTTTTAAGGAAAAAATAATTTTCATCCTTAGCCCAAAGAAATTAAACACATTGGATTAATAAATAGTCCAGTCTTGTGGTTCTTTTTTATCAAAGGCTATTAAAGTGCCTTAATATTTCAATTGGGGTTTTTCAGATAAGAGAAAGTAATAGCCTTTTTCTCCCTCTCAAGTTGAAAATCCTGAGACTTATCATTTTAACATATATTCAAGCTATAATTTTCTGCCTGTCTTGGGGTAATCAGCAGACCTGTATATGTAAATAGCAAACTCATCTAAAATATTTTCTTACCATTATTATAATGCTACATAAAATCACCCCTGTATTCACGAGGCAAACTTTGGCCCTCTTTCAGAGAGATGCTCCTGCCTACAACTGAATGCATCATCCCTTTAACCTTCCATTTACTCAGGGATCAACATCACATCTACTGGAAGAGACGCCAATAAATTCAAAGGGAGATGATTTAAGATTAATAAAACAACTACACAAAGCAAATAATAAAACTACCATCCTGACTAATAATTTCCAAATGTCTGGGTACCATTTTCAATTGAAAGAGTTTTCCTACTAACTCTAAGGAAAACCCATGCTTTGTATCAGCTATCCAAGCAGAAACTCACACATAAGAATGAGGCTTCAGAGAAGCTGAAAACGGTCTAAGTATCACATTACACCTGCCAATTAGTGGAGCCCACTATGTGCTAAGCATTACTACCATCTGTTATTCCATCTAATCCAAATTAACAGCCCTGCCAATTGGAATTATCCCTGTTTTTGAGATGAGAAAACAAAGTCTCAGAGAGGTCAGTCATTTGCCTAAGTTCATCTAGCTAACAGATCAAGGAGCCAGGATTCATAATTATTCTACTGTGGAAGTCAGAATTCCTTCTCCAGAAATACCATGTGACCAAACTGCAGCTAGGTCAGAAAGCCCCAAAGCTTTCAAAAGAAGGCCCAATGCTCCACAGCAGCTTCCATTGCTTCCACAGCTTGGCCTCATCTGGGCACCTCCAAATCCCAAACAAAGAGGAGGAATCTTCAGATCTCTCTGTAGCTACTGCTAGGTGGCTTCAGGCAGTGGCTGACTTTGCACCTCCTTAGAGATCCAAGAGCCAGTGTACCCAGTGGTCAGAGTGAGACCATCCAGATTACAACTTGTCACATCCATAAGGGACACACTCAGGGGCAGACTCAGTGAGCACCAAAGCCCCACTGAAGCAAGTCCTGCCCCATAAGGTGTCTCCAGCACAGAAGTTCTCCCATTGTAGACACAACTGGTCCTCACAGCCAATTGGCCTGGAAGTCAATTCCTCCCAGTGATACCAACAGCAATTAAGGCTTAATTACAACAAGACTGTGCACCCAGCCCACAAATGGATGCACCAAGAATGTCCACCTCAGGTAATTAGGGAGGCTGAGCCACTGGGCCCTATAGGACACCTAGCACACAAATACACTCTATCAACACAGGGAAGCAGCCAAAATGCGGAGACAAAGAAACAGGTCACAAATGAAAGAAATAGAGGAAAGTAAACTACTGAATATAGAGTTCAAAATCATGGTTATAAGGTTACTCAAGAATCTTCTAGAAACCTCTGAGAAATATAATGAAACCCTCAAGGATATGAAAAAGGACCAATTAGAAATTAAGCACACACTAACTGAAATAAAGAATAATATACAGAGATCCAACAGCAGACTAGAGGATCCCAACAATCAAGTCAAAGATTTGAAATACGAAGAAGCAAAAAACACCCAAATGGAAAGGCAAAAAGAAAAAGAATCCAAAAATATGAAGATAGTGTAAGGAGCCTCTGGGACAACTTTAAGCGTACCAACATCTGAATTATAGGGGTGCCAGAAGAAGAGAGAGAGCAAGATATTGAAACCTATTTGAAAAAATTATGACAGAAAACTTCCCCTACCTGGTGAAAGAAATAGACCTACAAGTCCAAAAAGCACAGAGAACCCCAAACAAGAGGAATCCAAAAAGGATCACACCAAGACACATCATAATTAAAATGCCAAGGGCAGCTGAAACCAGTTTGGCTCAGTGGATAGAACGTCTGCCTGTGGATTGAAAGGTCCCAGGTTCGATTCCGGTCAAGGGCATGTACCTTGGTTGCGGGCACATCCCCAGTAGGGGGTGTGCAAGAGGCAGCTGATCGACGTTTCTCTCTCATCAATGTTTCTAACTCTCTATCCCTCTCTCTTCCTCGCTATAAAAAAAAATCAATAAAAAATATATATTTTTTTTAATATATTTTTATTGATTTTTTACAGAGAGGAAGGGAGAGAGATAGAGAGCTAGAAACATCGATGAGAGAGAAACATCGACCAGCTGCCTCCTGCACACCTCCTATTGGGGATGTGCCCGCAACCAAGGTACATGCCCTTGACTGGAATCGAACCTGGGACCCTTCAGTCCGCAGACCGATGCTCTACCACTGAGCCAAACCGGTTTCGGCAATAAAATATATTTTTTAAATAAAAATAAAATAAAGTAAAATGCCAAAAGCAAAAGATAAAAAGAGAATATTAAAAGCAGCAAGAGAAAAACAGTTAGTTACCTACAAGGGAGCATTAGCTGATTTCTCAACAGAAATTATGCAGGCCAGAAGGGAGTGGCAAGAAATTGATGAATAGCAAGCACCTACAACTAAGATTACTCTACCCAGCAAAGCTTTAGAATTGAAGGTCAGATAAAGAACTTCACAGATAAGAAAAAGCTAAAGGAGATCATCACTGCCAAACCAGTATTATATGAAATGCTGAAGGGTATTCTTTAAGAAGAGGAAGAAGAAGAAAAAGGTAAAGATAAAAACTGTGAACAACAAAGTGATAACAAATACACCTCTATCAACAAGTGAATCTAAAAAGCAAGTGAATAAATAATCTGACAAACAGAATAAACTGGTGAATATAATAGAATCAGGGGCAAAGAAGGGGAGTGGACTGACAATTCTCGGGGGGAAGGGAGTGTGGGGGTGCGGGAAGAGACTGGACAAAAATTGTACACCTATGAATGAGTATAGTGGCTGGAGGGTAAGGGCAGGGGTGGTGTGGGAACCGGGTGGAGGGGAGCTATGGGGGCGGGGGGGGGTGGAGAATTGTAATAATCTGAATAAAGATTAATTTTTTAAAAAGTGAATGTACTAGTATATAGGTCAGTTTAAGTGATTCTCCAAATTAACTTCCATATAGAAACAATGTGTATAAGTAACACAAATGTGCTAATTTATAGCTTATATATATATACTACAAAAATTCAACAGTAATCACAGCAGGACTTAGAACTTGGGCCAACAAAGGAGTTTTTTCAGGGAAGAGTATTTTATCATTGACACCTGTTTAGAATTGTCATCCCATGGTGATATTAAAAAGCAGGCCAACACTTACTGCTTGTGTTTTCATTGGGTCCACCCTGACAGGCCACGTGGGTCATGGCCAGGGAGAAAGGCATTTTAAGTCAATTCATGAATAAAATGGGAAATACAGGCTCACTGAATGGAGAGTAAAAAATTATAATAGGTAGAAGACATATATTTAAACTATCCCACCCTCTCAAGAATACCAGAGTACTAGAAAATAATCTATACTTCCACTGCAATCTATGTAACAGATGTGGCCATTACAAAAAAAAAATTGTATATAAGAAAGGCTCAGACATAGATATTTTTCATATTTCAAGATGCAACTGTCAGTGTTATTTTTTACTGCCACTATACATGGAATAAGTTATTCTCATTTTCTTAAAAAGGGGAGACTAAAGGACACAAAAGTAAACTTGTGCCTCAAGAGAGGCTACAAAAAGAGAGATACCCCAATTGACAGGTTAAAAACTCAAACCAACAGTCTCACCAGGAAAACCATGACACCTGAGCACAATTCCTAAACTTGTATCTAAGTCTGTATTCCCTACTGTCACCTTGGCAATCTTGCCTTCATTCCAGTAGGCTGAACCACGTGGCTGTTCATATCCCAAAGAACAGCCAATCTGCTTCTAAAACCTCGGGAAACCTGACATCTGTTGGCAGCTGAATCACACCACATGGTTCATCTGTATTAACAACTCCAGTCCTGAGTGGCCACAAATGAGATGTGCAACCTGGTGCTAAGCCAAGATTGGGGCCCTGGAATAAAAAAGTAAAATAAAATAAAATAAGGCTATATAAGGAGACACCTCACAGATTTATCTAGCAGTCTTGTGAGCCCCAAATATTCTGCATGGCCTTGTGTTCTATACAGGTATTTGATTTAATTAAATCCATTCTATTTCAAATTCAAGTAATAGTTACCTCTACCTGTAGTAGACAGTGGGGGATTGGGAACTAGGAGGAGGGAAGTAAGGGTGAATAAAACAATTCCTGTTTCCAAAGGCTCTCAGTCCAAAAGGGGAGACTGCAGGATCCCTGAGCTAAAGATGACAACAGAATAGAAGCCCTGGTACAAAGAAGAAAGAGCGATCTGGAGGATCAGGGAAGGTGGTAAAGAGGTAGGTTTAAAGGACAACAGGAGTTCACCAGGCAAGAGGCAGGAAAATTGCCTACGGTTGCATCAGTACTTGTGAATGTCATATCAATTTACCTTGCACATGAGTACCTTTAATACTGAAGACAAGACCCATCATTCTTATTGCAACTAGACAGACACAAAGAAATTTGTAATATCTACTTCTCTTGGTACACGCATGACAAAATATCTGTGAATCAACACATTTATGGAAAAACAACTCATTTACAGGGGACTTACTTTGTGCTGGGTATCACAATAGGTATGTTAGTCCCACAATATCCCCTAAACAGTATCTATATTATTATCTTTACAGATGAAAACCCCTCAGTTAGATCAAGGTCACCTACTAAATGGCTGAGCCAGATTTTGAACTAGGTTTATCCAATACCTATGGTTCCAGTCTTTACCACCACTCCCGAGTTCCTCTTTTATACATCATATACACAGCTAAACCAATCCCTTGTTTCTCTATTCTTTAGGAATCTCCAGGTTGACATGGTCCTGTTCTCCTTTTGCTCTCCTGTGAAACTACCCTGTTTCCCCGAAAATAAGACAGTGTCTTATATTAATTTTTGCTCCCAAAGATGTGCTAGGTCTTATTTTCAGGGGATGTCTTATTTTTCCATGAAGAAGAATACAGTACACATTTATTGTTAAATGAAAATAAAGGAAATTTATTACCTGTATACAGTAGGTACAGTAGTGCGGTAGTTGTGAACACAAACCAGACAAACTGTGAATCCTACAGTATCAAGAATTTACTCATTTATTCAATGACAATCATGTCATCATCTTCTGGAACATCATCATAACAATCCAATTCCTGAATTTCCTGGTGAACTTCTTGTGACTCCATTTCTTTCAGAATCAGTGGAGCAAATCTCTCATGTTTAGCAATAGCACTGTCTTTAAATGAGTACTTCTTGTCAAGGTAGCCTGCTCGCAGTGCATTTGCAATGCAACTGTCAGTGATTTTCTCCCATGAATTCTTCACCCAAGTCACTTCTTGCAGTTTAGGTTTCATAAAGTTTCCACGCTGATTTCTCTCCATTCACACAGCAGTGATGTCAGGACTCCACGTAGTCACTGGTTGCTAGACACCAGTCGGGGCGGCCCTAGCGATTAGTTTACAGTAAATTAATTTTCATTCTGAGACAGAGCCTGGGGGCCTTATTTTCAGGGGATGCCTTATATTTCACTCAGAAGGAAACCTGTAAGTAGGTCTTATTTCCGGAGGATGTCTTATTTTCCTGGAAACATGGTAGCAGTTTCCCTCTCACAATTGCTTCAGCTGAAGCCCCTCCTTTCAGCACTAACTAAACCATACATCAGGTGTTGAACTTGTCTGGGGAAGTGGAAGAGAGTTGAGTTTGCAGGACGTAGAGCTTTTTTAGCCTGAGGAGTCCCTACTTCCAAAGGTCCCCCAACCCCCATTTTCTGAGTAGCAGAAGGAATAGAAACTGCAGCTGAAATAACTCAAGAACTTGAGATAATTTAATACCTCTGTGTGCTTCATTCCTCTCGAAATTTCCCCATTGCATACAGTATGAAAACACAGCAGAACTAGATGGACCCAGTGAGCTAAACCTAAAGAAAATGTCTTTCTTTCCAAAGCTCAGAGGGCATGCAAACATTCCTACTTTTTTAGTGCTTGTATTTTTTCTTTAACAAAAGGGGACAGGGGAGGGGAAAGAGTCCATCCAAAAACAAAGACCCACTGAAATGCTAAGGTCAAAAAGGAGAATCCCACCCTTGCCACTCTTCCTCTGAGTTGGTTCAGACTCACCCCTGGTTTCCCAGCCCCAATTGTCTCCCACTACATCTGGCCCTTGAACAACACGGGTTTGAGCTGTGCAGGTCCGCTTATACATGGGTTTTTTTTCAATAAATATTTTCTCTTTCTTATGATTTTCCCAATAGCATTTTCTTTTCTCTAGCTTTTTTGTTGTAAAAATAGAGTACATAATGAAAATATGTGTTAATCGACTGTTTATGTTACGGTAAGGCTTAACTGTAGGCTATTAGCATTTAAGTTTTAGGGGAGTCACAAAAGTTTGATGTGAATTTTTGACTGTGTGGGAGGTCAGAGCCCCTAAGCCCCATGTTGTTCGAGGGTTCCTGTACTCACAAAAGAAAATAGTACACGGTGGTCCACTTAATTCCCCCCTCATCTGAAACAGCTCCTCAACAACTAACTCTAGGACCTTTGCATGTGGCACAATTTTCTTGCTTTTTAAGGAAATTAAATCAAATTGTGGTTGGAGAAGGAACTAGCTAAGCATTCTTTTAAAAGTTCAGAACAGTCTAAATTACGGGCTTGGACACACAAGAAAAAGAAAGTTTTGTTTTGTTTTAATCCGATTTTAAACTGAATTAGTTGAGGCTGCTGAAAAGATGAACTATATAATTATAGCAATCTACGCAGATAATACAGCCACAGTAAAGGAACAATCAGACTCAAGGACAGAGACCAAAAACCTTTCCTTCCTTCTCCACTGAAGTCATTTTTCTTTTCAGTAACAGAAAGAGGAAACATAAATATTATATTGCATATTTAATGTGCAAAAACCTCCTGACATTAAATAACTTCAAAATATTTCTTATAAAATATAAATTTTGTCACTTCTTATCAAATAAATGTATCCTTTTATGGAGGAGGAGGAGGAAGTATTCCTTAAAGGGTTACTACATAAATGTATTTACACTTAACATACAGTAGGTTTCACATTCATAAACAGTCAGGCACCATTTAACAACAGGGATGTAACCTGAGAAATACATTGTTAAGTGTTTTCGTTGTGTGAATATCAGAGAGTGTATTTACACAAACGTAGATGGTATAGCCCACCACACACCTAAACTGTATGGTGCAGCCTACTGGCCTAGGCTACAAGACCATACAGCATGTTACGGTACAAAACAACATGAGGTTAAATCAAGCACAAGAGAAAATAATGCATTCAAGAGACTCAAGAAAGATGTATGTGGAAGCTACTGCTGATGTAACACAACATGTTTTACAGCAAACTTTTTTTTTTTATAAGTAGAAAGAGTACACTGTAAAATAGTGATAAAAAATATAGTATAGTAAATACATAAACCAGTAGCAGTCATTATCACGATCAAGTAGTATGTATTGTGCCTAATTTTATTTTATTTTTAAATATATTTTATTGATTTTTTTACAGAGAGGAAGAGAGAGGGATAGAGAGTTAGAAACATTGATGAGGGAGAATCATCAATCAGCTGCCTCTTGCACACCCCCCACTGGGGATGTGCCCGCAACCAAGGTACATGCCCTCAACCAGAATCGAACCTGGGACCCTTCAGTCTGCAGGCTGACGCTCTATCCGCTGAACCAGGGGTGGGCAAACTTTTTGACTCGAGGGCCACAATGGGTTCTTAAACTGGACCAGAGGGCCAGAACAAAAGCAACCTGACCATGCTGGTACTCTCATCTTGGGCTGCTGGTGAAGGAGCCGAGGGGAGAGCAAGAGAACCCTCTGCTCTTTCGGCTCCTCGAGCCAGATAGAACAGCCGAATGGGCCAGATCCGGCCCTGCAGGCTGTAGTTTGCCCACGGCTGCACTGAGCCAAACTGGTTTCGGCTGTGCCTAATTTTAGGTACTATACTTTTATACAACAGGCAGCTTATGGGTTTGTTTACAACAGCATCATCACAAACACGTGAGGAATGCAACGCACACCATACTACCATGGCTCTGACATCAGTAGGCAATGGGAATTCTTCAGCCATACTATCATCTTACGGAACCACCGGAGGAGACGCAGCCCACCATTGACTGAAGCATTGTTACGCAGTACATGACTACTAAAACAATAACACTTATAATACACATAACAGGAAGGGATTAATACTACCTTAAGAATCATTCCTATTGAAATGTCCTAAGTATCAAAATAATTTTTAAGCAATGACAGCTTGTTATTAAACATCTTTTAAAAGCCATGTTTAATCGGATTACTATTCCCATTTAATCTTTAGGATTGAAGAGAATCTCAAAATGTACTGACTATTGGGGAAAGGATGCAAACATCAAATTTCTACAGGACAAAAGAGTCTTTTTACTATGTCATACCAGCAGATAGTTGGCATAACTGAGCAAGTGCTAGAAGCAAGAAAGCCACGCTGCCATGGGTTTGAACATTAACTTAGAAATGTCTCTCCAATGTTCACCCCTAACATCAAGATAATATCAGTTATTATCTTATTATATAATATTATATAATATTATTATATAATAGCGCAATGAGAACATATATTTTTAAGTGATTTGTTTAAATGTTTTCATTGAAACTGAAACACAAAAAGCAATGCCAGCAACTGCAGTACACGGTGAATACCACTTTAGGGAACAAATGTCTAACTTGTTTAACAAGGAACCAGATTTCAGAGATAGTAAGAAAAAGCCAGATCCAGCGATACATGTTTAACCCCTTAAGGAGGGTGATTAAAGCAACAAGATTAAATTGGTGGTTGAGCGTCCACCTATGAACCAGGAGGTCATGGTTTGATTCCCAGTCAGAGCACATGCCCGGTTGTGGGCTCGATCCCCAGTGTGGGGCATGTAGGAGGCAGCCGATCAATGATTCTCTCTCATCATTGATGTTTTTTAATCTCTCTCCCTCTCCCTTCCTCTCCGAAATTAAGAAATATATATATATTAAAAATTAATACATTTAATATTAAAATGCAACATGAAGGACATAGCCCCTTTAAAGACTTGACAATAAACTTTAACTTGGTCCTCACACAAATTAGGTGTAAGACCAGGGTGTTTATAACAGCAGCAATCTGCCATTCCAATACTAAGCAGGCAGCATTGTTCCCAGTGTCTTAAAAAATGAGAAAGAGCTTAAGCAAGAAATTTTCAAGTGCAAATAAAATGTGGTAAGGAGCTAGAAAATGAGACATGGAAAAATTGAAAGTACTGAAGGTAATTCACTTACCAGGAAATGATATAAAAATAATCAACTCATTCAATGAAAACATAATGCCGAATTAGGTCAGCAACACTGAAGACATAATACAGAATTAGGTCAACAACACAGACCTAGAAACCTCCTTCCTGTCTCAGACTCCACACGTACTCCATTTGGTCACTGCTGGCTACCTTTCCACCGAGCAAGCCAGCGCTCGGCTAAGAAAGAACAACACTGAATTGAAAGGAGGCCCGTCCTCCTCTGAGTGTCAACGTGCAGAAGCCCACGTGGAAGGAAGCCTTCACAGAGTCATGGCCACGAGATCCGAGAGCTGGAAGTGAACAGCTGAAACGAGCATAAACCGTCCCCACAAAGAACTTCTGTCTCCTACTGCCTGACCCAGAGTCAGCGCTGGAAACTTCTTCGTGGCTCCATCACCAGAAAGTCGGGAATGGAAGGAGGGGAGGAGGCTGCAAAATACAGCCTTCCTCGTTCCCTTTTTCAAGACTCCAGTGGGCTGGGGCCCTTAGATGTTGGAAATGACGGCTTCTGGCTTCTAGGTGGGCATGGAGGTGTCCCACCGGGTCCCTGCTAAGACTGGCAAGAGCAAGACCGGCTCCTCTGCCCATCTCCTCTGGATTCCGGGTTCCTCTCTCTCCCTCCTTCTCCCCAGGAGCCGGGAGCTCCTGCCATGCATATGCTCCAAGGCCTCCGCCTTACGCTACTTGGCACTCCAACCCCAGAATTCCCACTAGCTTCGTTCACCTGGGGGTGCTGGAGAATGATCTGATGACACAGTCACATTAAAATGTGAATAATTGACAGGCCTCTTTCCCACCTCAACCCGCCCTCTCCCTCGCTGTCAAATCAAGTCAATCTCCCAGGCCCTGTGTTTTAGGTAATACGGAGAAGGAATCTGGGGATAGGTTGGGGGTGAGAAGTTGGTTTCTCTGTTGCCCCATCAATCACAACACTTGGAAAATGACAAGGCAGCAGCCGGGTGGCAACTCGGAACTTCTTCGAGGGCAGGAGGACTGCACCCCTGCCCGGCTTCCTCCCACCACCATGCACGGCGCCCAGACCACCTCAGGCCATCTCCTCTCGTCTTGTACTTTAACATAGAAATGGAATCCTAACACATGCTACGACCTAGATGAACCCTCATGAGTGGCATAGGTGAGCACATTATGCTAAATGAAAGAAGCCAGCTACAACAGGACAGATACTGTGTGATTCCACGTAGAGCAGTAGCTAGTACAGGCAAATTCACTGAGACAGAAGCTAAAATAGAGGTTACCAGAGGCTGCGGGGAGCGGAATGGGGAGTTTCTGTTTGAAATGAGGAAAAGGTTCTAGAAAACAGGCATACCTCAGAGATATTGCAGGTTTGGCTCCATACCACCGCAACAAAGCAAGTCATAATTCTTTTTGCTGGAGGGTGCTCTTGCCTTCAATTTGCAAAAACTGCAGCATCTGTGATGCTCAATAAAGAGAAATGCAATAAAACCAGGTGTGCCTGTGGGTGGTGATGAGGGCTGCCTGACACTGTGAGTGTACTAGTGCCACTGAAAGGTACACTTCAAAACGGTCAGCTTTATTCTATGTATATTTAACCACGATTTCAAAAGTCACAACAACACAAATACAAAAGAGAAAAATCAGCAAGGGGAGACAAGCTCACACACAGCTCCCCCACCTCCTGCCTCACCCATCCCTCACTGACACCAGCGTTAGTCCTGGCACTTCTGGGTCTGTCTGTCTTCTCTGGTTAGGGTTCCACCCAAGGAGGTCTGGCTCCCAGAGCAGACAGAGAGGCTCTGCTGTTCCTGATTTGCTGTTCCTGATTTGTGTTCCTGACTTGCATTTTACCTGTTCTCTCAGGATGTGGGCCCCATTCTTGTTCCCCTTGCTCTCCCATGCTATCCCTGCACCAAACTCCCAAGGATTGGTTAGTGGGTGGCCTTGCATCCATATTCATTACTTTCAGGTAAACCTCGATGTGGCCTGGGTCAATCCATTCCTGCTTTCAGTAGACTCCATTGAACCCTTGGGGGCTGGGTGGATGCATCAAATTATTGAGCTAGCCACTAGGAAAAAACATGGCGTTTTCCCTCTCCCCTTCTTTACCATGTGCTTAGTATCTCTGTAACACAATAGTTATTCACTCATTAGATCTGATTCACTAATTATTATGCCACGCAGCTGTGTTGTACAGCATAATGGTTAAGAGCATATGACTGAAGACAAACTTCTGTGCACTAGTGTGTGACCCTGGGCAGCCTTCTCAACTCCCAGTGCCTCAGTTTCCTCATCCATAAAGTGGAGATAATACTCAGCCCTGTCTCATAGGATTCTGATGTACATTAAATGTGTTACACATAAAAGGCTTAGGGGAAATACCTAACATGAACTGAGCACTCACGGTGTTGTTCCTCTGTTGCTCATTGCTGATGTGTGACATTGTTTGTTCCAAATGTTTGACACTCTTGACCCCACAAGTTGAGGAATGGGGTGCAAGAGAATGACTTGACTTTTTCCTTTACAATTCTCTCTACAGTTTTTCCCCCACTTGTACTACAGAGGCCAAAATGCCAGCCAGCCATCTGGCACATGCTAATCCAACCACAGTTCTCCACCTCATTAGAATTCTCAAGAAAAAGACTCTTTTTTAAAACGGTAGGATCCAAACCTGTAAGCAGAGGGGAAGAGAGACGATGGAGGCAACAGTGGAAACTCTGGTCTAGCTATCCCTGTCTCCATCCCCTAGACTTCCCAATTATGTGAACCCACAAATTCCTTTTTTTTTTTTTTTTTGCAAAGGCTAGTTTTAGTCACTTGCAACTAAGAGAGTCTTGACTGATAATCTTGAAAATGATTTCACTGAAAAAAAATAGTGGAAATATTAATATCCATTTGATCTCTCTATTCCCCCAGTGTTTTTTCTGTTATACTTTTTTTTTAAATCTTGACCTGAGGATATTTTCATTAATTTGAGAGAGGGAGAGGGGGAAGGAGGGAGGGGAGGAAAGAGGAAAGGAAGGAAAGAGAGACAATGATATGAGAAAGAAATACCTATTGATCTATCAGTTGCCTCCTGTATGGGCATCCCACAACCTAAATATGTGCCCATGACTGCAAGTCGTACCCACAACCTTTTTGGCATACGGGATAACACTCAACCAATTGAGCCGCTTGACCGGGCTGTTTCTGACATGCTTTTAAAGAAGAAGAATAAACTTAATTTGTAGCTAAATGACTGAGGACATCATTGCACTCTGAAGATTCGCTAAGGAACAATAAAAACAGAACTCACTATCTTGAATTCAAGCCAGCCTGTTCATCAAAGACTTTATGAAGCATTAAAAGAGACTTCCACACTTATTTCAGCAACTGTAGCACCGGAACAATGAGGAGCTCACTACAGAGTTAATAATAGATGGGTTGACTCTTCCTGACACTGACCTCCTTGGGCTTCCACTGAGGTCTCCTTGCAGACTCGCCTACTTGCACCCCCTGCCCAAGTCCCCTGGAGTGAGGCCCATCAGGCCCCCTGCCTTGCGCCCTGCTTTTTGCTGTAGCCTCTGTGTCCTTTCCTCCCCTACTGCTGGCTGCTGCTCCCAAGACTCAAATTAGACATTATGAGTCATGAAGAAATTATCAAGATATGGATGTTCCCTTTGGGATCTCCTTAATTTTGATTTTCACTACTAAGTGTGAAAATGTAAAACAAGTTATCATCCAAGAGTTACTAACTGTAATGAATGGACACTTGAAGTATGAACACACAGAGGTACACCTGCAGACACAGACATGCAAATATATGCCCACAGGTGCACACAGACCCATAGCTACACAAAGACATGCAAAAGATGACTAAAAATATCTTACAAATTTAGAAACACACTAAGAATCATTTTTTATGTGTGTATATAAGACAGGAACTATACAATTCCACCAACCAAATTATTTTCCTTCCAACAGAGATGCATGTTGCTAACATTCCATTTTTCCATGTAAAGCATACATCATTCAACAATGTGTTTGTCTTATAAGGAAACTCAGTTAACAATGTCAGAGCATTCTTCAGGAGTTTAAAAACTGTGTAACAGCAATATTAAATCAAACGCCAGATCACTGAACATGCTGGCTTCAATTAGATGAGGGCAGATGGGGCTGACATCTATCTGGCAAATGTTTTTCTCATTTGTTTTCATAACAGCAGAAATAGACTAATTAGACTTCATTTTAAATCTCACATAATTTTTATCTCGTCTCACTTTCTATCTAGTCTGAATCCTAGACAGAAAGTCAATGAAATACAAACATTTGGCCACCATTTTTGCTTCAAGGGAAGTGTGAGGTTGAGCAGCAGTGTCTATGTGGGTATTTTCTAGTAACTAACAAAAGCTACCTGTTTCTAATGCACAGCGAGCCACTGTGAGGAATTTGATGGGAAACATCTACCTGTTCTCTTTCTTCTGATCCAGTCATCAGTTTCTCTGGTTTCATCATCTGAGTTGAAGATAATCTCTAGACATGACACCTATATGCAAATATAAATTAAAAACTAATCAGTTAAATATAAAGCTCTGGATTAGAGAATTTCAGACTTAAAAAAAAAGTCTTGGAAGTCATTTAGTTCAACCCCAACACTTCATTAACAAATGTATCCAGAAAGATTATAAGATTTTCCCAAAGTCACAGAGGTGCGGCTAGAACCGCAGGCGCTAGCTGAGATGGCAGGTCAAACATTTTCTTCCACTGTTTATACCGTTTCCTTAAAGACTAGAGCACTTGCTTTAATAATCCACTCTTACTTGTCAACACTTATGATAAGAACAGTGGGTGCCATATGTATGTAAATGTCACCCCAATAAATTTAGTTAAAGAAATAGGATTATCATAACCTTTAGCATGGGGTAGTATGGAAACAAGCAAAATATTTGCATTAAATTTGTTCGTGTTCTTAGAATATCAAAATCACATGGTATGAATTTACTATTTACTACTTTGCTATCATTTTAAAGGTTTATAAACTATTCACTATTGAAATTTAGAAACATAAATTTGGTACTAAATGTTACCTTGTGTAAATTAAAGCAGAATTCTTACAGTCTAAAGCGCCCTCTAGTGTTCCTATGTAAAAATTTCGTTTCAGATAAAGTGTCATCCTTTCTAATTATGAGTTAGAGGGTCCTTTTTGTCCTGGGCAGTCCTGGTTTATTTAGGTCTATGCTTGCCATCCTGTTGGGTTTAACACTTGCCTTGGTATTTTCACTTTAATAGAGAAATACCATTAATAGTTGCATTAAAAGAAGCTGGGGTTGGTTGAATCGTCCTCTACTTTGTATTTTCAAGCTTCCTTCACAGTCTTGTCCAGTACCGTAAGCACATGACCAGAGCCATGGACTGAATGTTTGAGTCCCCCCTAAAAGTTACATGTTGAAGCCCTAATTCCAAATATGGTGGTATCTGGAGGTGGGGCTTTGGAGAGGTAATGAGGTTTAGCTGAGGTCATGAGGATGGAGCCCTCACAATGGGATTAGAGCCCTTATAAGAGCAAGAAATCAGAGCTGCTGTTTCTCCCCCTCCACTCCCCCACCACACACACACACACACACACACACACACACACACACACACACACATTGAGGAAAGGCCAGGTGTGACCTAACAAGAAGATGGCCATCTGCAAGCCAGGAAGTGGACTCTCACCAGACACAGAATCTACCAGCCCCTTGATCTTGACCTTCCAGACTCCAGAAATATGTTGTTTAAGCCACCCAGCTATGACCCTTGGTTATCGCAGCATGCACTAAGACAAGCAGCAGAGATGGCACTCTAAGGGAGGATAACCAGCAATGACCCATTTCTATTTTCCCCAATCCTTTCCAAACACAAATGGAACTACTTCTTCCTTTTCAAGATAGCAGGGCATTTGCTTACAGAAGAAAATGCACTCAACCAGGAGCTTCCAGGGTCAGCGAACCCCTCTAGCCTCTGAGAGAATACCCTGATGCCCTGTGCCCTTGAGTTTACCAGTGAGGCACGCCATGCCCATGCTCAGGCCTAAAGGAAGTGTGGAACTGCAAAGGCACAGCTGGTGGGGTGAGTGGGAAAGGTGGGTTAGAATATTCAAGATGTTTTCAGGGAAAGAGGTCATGAGTGATGCCTTAGACGCATCTAGAGACCAATCTAAACACTTTTAACATAATGATCTGGTCATTTCTTGTATACTGCATATCTACAACAAGCTATATTATTATTTGGTGAATAATAATAAAGTGATGCTTTTATTTTGCAATAAGCTCAAAAATGGAAGTTCACATTTAGTAAAACATTTAGTGCTATATTTCCAATTCCCAAGTAAGTTGATGAATGTGAAGTTGCACAAAATGTCAACCCTGAGCCATAAGGGACAAAGTGATATCAATTACCGAGTGAAAACCCCAATACACAGATCCGCTGAAGAAGCATGAGAATGGACAACCAAATGAATTGCTATTTTGAGAACCCTGGACCTGAGGTTTATGATTTATCACATGCAGCTGCAGAGGTGCTTACCTAACATTTACAGCCAGTGATTGCTCTTCTAAATTGACTTTGCCATTTTTTTCCACACAAAAGTTCTTAGTTTATTAATCCTTTCATGGAAAAAACACACAATCACCACATAAAGTGACTGAAAAATGTTTACTCCTCTGTTGTCCAATCTCCAGCTCACTTTTACCAGCACCAACATTGGCCTCTGCAGTCCTCCTGACTTCGTTTTGTTCTGCATTTCTTTTGCTGTTTACTTGAAGTTGTCTTCTTCTCATACAGGCCATGTCTGCATGTCTATGTTTGGGTTCATTTTTCTTTTAGTAATCTAAGGAATCATAAATCATGCCAAAGCCAGCGGTCTTGCCACCACCAAAATGGGTTCTGAATCCAAAAACAATGCTGACATCTGGTGTGGTCTTACATGTATTGGCTAGTTTTCCCTAAATTTCTATCTTAGGTACTTTTGCCTTCCCAGGGTGAAGGACACCAATGATCATTTGTTTCCACTGATGTAGTCTGTTGGTCATGAACCTCCTGGTCTGGGTAGTTACTGTGTTGTTCATGATGAAGGCTGATCTCCAAGTAGCCAGGGAAGAAAACAACTTTGCCAATTTTTTTATTTCAGGTTTTAGTGTTCATGTACAAAAAGTGAAGCAAAAGCTATAATGTGTTTGGAAAAGAAAACAGAAATGTAGTCTGTTTAACCTGACATTATTGTGAATCTTCCCATAAATCTGGTTTAAAATATTAACTATAAATACTGTGATAATGCTGTATAACCTTGGCAGAACATTGTGTGTTACTAATTTAAGATATCTAATTTTAAAATTAAAATATGAAGCAGAAATGTAATTGGAATTGGTTAAAGTATAAATGTAAGTCATAATTTCACTTAAAGAAGTTGCATTATATACCAATTGAAATAGAGGCTGTATTTGTTAAAACTTACAAATTTCGAATATGCCAAGTATCAAACTACAAAATTTTTGTAATGAAGGTGATGTTGAACTAAAAACAGACAAAAACCACCTCAGTGTGGCCACACTAGACTGCTGTCTTAGCTGTCCATCATTAATTGGGACTACTTAGTAAATCAATGTGTCCTATCAGTGGTATCAAACTTTTTCATAAATGAGTCCTCTGGATTTGAGGTGCATTTATTCAATAGCGGTTAGGGGAAAAATGTTGATTACCAAAGGATTTATTGATTTTTTTCCAGCAGGTGAAAATCATAACATCGGGCAATGCAGGAAGCAGTTGCTAAGCAACCATTTCAGTGTCTTTAAAAAAATCCAAACAAATCTTCCTTTTAAATGTCTGAAGCATGTGAAAAATTAGAGAAACTTTCCATAAAACTTTAAGGAAAATCACACAACTTACAAAAATTACATTATTCTTTTTTTCCCCAATAGCAGTTAGAAATTTTAATTAAAAAGCTTAAGGAGCACTAGAAATCAGCTTTTGAGGCTTGGGAGAATTACAACTATTGAAAAACAAAGCTTGCAAAAAGGAAGACAATGAAGCATCCCAATTCTAGCAGAGCGAATAAATTAAATGATAGACATCAACTCATGTCTGAGGTTTAATATTGCTCTTTGGAATACTAATATATCCACTTGTGAGGAGAAACTTTTCTAATGCCCAATGGAATGGAACAAAATTAGGAGTGCCTTTGATTTTGTAGCATCCCAGTTGGGGAAACATCAAAAGAATCACATCTGGAGAGAATTTATTTGATGAAATTTGTCTTCTAGAAATGTTTGTCAAGGAAATGTACCCTGGAGGCCAAAAAAGAAGGTATCAAGGATTATATTTAAGCTTCTTATACATTTTAATACAAAAATATTTTAATTGAGAATATACTCCATTTCACAGAATTCACTCAGTACTTGTAGAGAGATCATGTTTCTCAGGTAAAAATATGGTTTACAGAGACAAGTTAATTGAAAGTGTCAATTTCAATTTTTTTAGACATTATGAAAATTAAAAATATGCCAATATTGGAAACAAAAGCATTTCTTCAGAAAAATGCCAGTGATGTAGTAGTAGAGCCAGATATAACTAACAAGCTGATTAAGTATGTAAACTTAACAAAATATTTTTGTATATTTAACAAAAATAATCATTCTATTTATTTTTAATATATTTATATTGTCAAATAATATAATATAAAGGTGGGGGAGGTTAAAGCCTTCCTTTATTTTACTTTATTTTTATTTTATTTTTTTAAGTATTTGTTATTGCCCTGCTGGAGTGACTCAGAGATTGAGTGTAGACCTATAACTTAAAGGTTGTAGTTTGATTCCCAGTCAGGGCACATGCCTGGGTTGCAGGCTTGATCCCCAGGGTGGAGTGTGCAGGAGGCAGCTAATCAATGATTCTCTCTTGGGTTGTGAGGACCTAAATGTGTGGAGGAGACAGAAGTGGGCTGGAAGAGGTTAATGGGGGGGAAAGGAGGACCTATGTAATACTTTCTACAATAAAAGTTTTTTAAAAATTATTATCTCTCATCATTAATGTTCCTATCTCTCCCTCTCCCTTCCTTTCTGAAATCAATAAAAATATATTTTAAATAAATAAATAAAAATAAAATATTTATTGATTTTTTAAAATATTTTTTTGTTGATTTCAGAAAGGAAAAGAGATGGAGAGATAAAAACATCAATGATGAGGAAGATTCGTCGATTGGCTGCCTCCTGCATGCCCCACACTACGGATCAAGCCCACAACCCGGGCATGTGCACTGATGAGGAATCAAACTGGTCACCTTTTGGTGCACAACCAATGCTAACCCAACTGGGCCACACCAGCCAGGGCAATATAAACATTTTATTTTTTTAAATTTTGCTTTAATGTACATATTTTTTTAAAGAATTTCATTTCTAGAATTCATCTATCACCCAGAACCATGGGAAAGCTGGTTGAGTGGAAGTTCTATTATACAGAAAGAGAAAAGAGCATTCAGGGCACAAGCACTGAAAAACTGAGGCACGGGAGTGCACAAGCATGCAATATGGGCTTGCGGTGAATCCTGGGTGGCGGCAGGTGTTGCTTTCTTCAACCCAAAGAGAGAAAAGCTCCCAATCTCTCTGAAATCCAGTTTCTGAGAGAAACGGGACTGTCTGCCATTGGGCTGAAAAGTGAGGGTGGCTTGCTTGCAGAACTGCGCACAAGAAAAATTGTTTGCTGTGCTGGGGCGCAAGACACAGGACGTGGTCGGACAGGCAGAGACGGCTCAGTGCCAGCCATTGCTATTTGCCATGCACTAGCCTAGTGATGCCCTGAGACTCCACCCTGCAAAATCCACAAACACACCCAAGCTCCAAGCAGTGGTTTTGCATATGATTGGCCTTCTCTATTGCAGTTTAACCTAGCATACTTGCAATCTGGTGCAGACAGCGCCAAAGCTTCCAAGCTCCAAGCAGGGAGGAGAGAACTGGGGTTCTCACTGTAGCTCCTGCAGGGTGGCCTCAGACAATAGTTGACCTGCACCCCATTGGAGATACAGAAGCCAGTGTACCTAGTGGTCAGTGTGAGACACCAAATTTTAACTCCTCACATCCATAAGTGACACATTTGGGAGGCAGACTCAGTGAGCACCAAAGCCCCATTGAAATAAGGCCTGCACCATAAGCATGTCTACAGTGCAGCAGTTCTTCTATTATAGACACAGCGGGTCCTCACAGCCAATTGGCCTGGAGGTCAATTCCTCCTAGTGTACCAACAGCAATCAAGACTTAACTACACCAAGACTTTGCACTCAGCCCACAAAGGGGTGTACCAAGAGCGACCACCTCGGGTGTTTAGGGAAGCTGAGCTACTGGCCCCTATAGGTCACCTACCACACAAAGCCACTGCATCAACAAAGGGAGGCAGCCAAAATGCAGAGACTCAAAAGCATGTCACAAATGGGACAGATGGAGGAAAGTAAACTACTGGACAACACAGAGTTCAGAACTACATTTATAAGGTTACTCAAGAATCTTCTAAAAACCACTGAGAAACTTTATGAGACCTCCAAGAAGCTTAGTGAGACCTTCAAGGACTTTAATGAGAATGCCAAAAAAAGGAAAAGAACCAATCAGAAATTAAGCATACACTGTCTGATATAAATAATATACAGAAACTCAACTATAGATCAATGTACCCCAAAAGTCAAACCAAAGATCTGGAATATGAGAAAACAAAAAACACCCAACCAGAGAGGCAGAAAGAAAGAAGAATCCTAAAGTGTGAGGATAGTGTAAGGAGCCTCTGGGATAACTTCAAGTGTGCCAACATCTGGATTTTTGGGGTGCCAGAAGAAGAAAGAGAGCAGGATATTTAAGGCCTATTGAAAGAAATAATGACAGAAAATTTTCCCTAACTGGTGAAAGAAATAGACTTATAAGTCCAGGAAGCACACAGAACCCCAAACAAAAGGGATCCAAAGAGGACCACACCAAGACACATCATAATTAAAATGCCAAGGGCAAAAGACAAAGATAGAATCTTGAAAGCAGCAAGAGAAAAACAGTTAGTTACCTACAAGGGAGTAACTATATGACTGTCAGCTGATTTCTCAACAAAAACTATGCAGGCCAGAAGGGAATGGCAAGAAATATTCAAAGTGATGAATAGCAAGAACCTACAACCAAGATTACTCTACCCAGCAAAGCTATCATTCAGAATTGAAGGTCAGATAAAGAGCTTCATAGACAAGAAAAAGCTAAAAGAGTTCATCACCACCAAACCAAGATTTAATGAAATGTTGAAGGGTATTCTTTAAGAAGAGGAAGAAGAAAAAAGTAAAGGTAAAAACTATGAACAACAAAAAGACATCAAATACATACCTACCAACGAGTGAATCTAAAAGTCAAGTGAATAAAAAATCTGAAGAACAGAATGGACTGGTGAATATAATAGAATCAGGGACACAGAAAGGGAGTGGGCTGCCGAAACCAGTTTGGCTCAGTGGTAGAGCCTCGGTCTGCAGACTGAAAGGTCCCAGGTTCAATTCCGGTCAAGGGCATGTACCTTGGCTGCGAGCACATCCCCGGTAGGTAGTATGCAAGAGGCGGCTGGTCGATGTTTCTCTCTCATCGACATTTCTAGCTCTCTATATTTCTCCCTTCCTCTCTGTAAAATATCAATAAAATATATATTTTTTTTAAAGAAAAGAAAGAGAGTGGGCTGACAATTCTCAGGGGAAGAGGGTCTGAGGAGTGTGTTAAGAGATTGAGCAAAAATCTTACACCTATGGATGAAGACAGTGGCAGGAGTAAGAGCATGGAGTAGGGTGGGGAATCAAGTGGAGGGGGACTATGGGAAGGGAGAGAAACACCGTAATAATCTGAACAATAAGGATTTATTATATTTTTAAAAGAATTTCCTTTCTAAAAGGTTTCACTACAGTCTGTAGACTTACCCATATAATAAAACTAAATTTTTAGTATATAAATTTTTAAATTATATAATATATACATTATATAGTATGTGTCATTTTAGTACTTTATTTCCTTTTTGAAAGTGTACTGGTTTGGACAAATAGTTTACCATTGACCAAGAGTTTACACTTTATCAGGAACTATGCTCAAATTGCTTTATCAATTTAATCTTGACACATACCCTAAAGGGTAGGAATTATTACCTTCATTTTATCTGATAATAAGTGGCAGAGTGAGGATGTGCACTCATCATCATGTTTTGCTACCTCTCTCTCTACATTACATGGCACACTACTGGCCCACCACAGAGACAATGTGCTTCTAGTTCATGACCATGAATTTGGTTGCATCATGACTTCTGACCCCATTGTCCCCTTGGCCAATGCAGTATATTCTTAGAATAGCTGGCACATTTCAGGGCCAGACTACAGCTGCAAACCTGAGCAATTAAGCACCTGAAAAGGGACCTGGGAGAATCACATTAACATATGTCTTTCAAGACACAGGTCACTTTTGCATGTGTAATCTCTAGTTCTGCAAAAAAAAAAAAAAAAAAAAAAAAAATTCATTCAGTTTTATCTGGTATCCTATACACAAGGATGATCCATAACAGAGAGCTATTACATGAATGAGAATTAAATAATACAGTAATAATACATAACAACTTTTGGGTCAACAGCAGACCCAAATACCAATACATTGGTAGTTCCATAAAACTATAATGGAGCTGAAAATGTCCTCTTACCTAGTGACATTGTAACTATCATAAATAACTTCACAGTACTACCTGCTTACAAATAAATATATGACAAAATAAGAAGCAAACCACCATGGGGATAGTATTTCTGAAAAGAGTGACACCTCCTCAAGAAGAGCCACAGGCAGATCCTTCAGGAGGGGCTCCAGATGAAGGCATTGTTATCATAGATGCCTGCTCCGTGCATATCACTGCACTGAAGAACTCCCAATGGGACAAGATGTGGAGATGGAAGTTAGTGATACCGAAGATCCTGACCCTGTGTGGGCCTGGGCTAATAGGTGTGTTTGTGTCTTAGTTTTTAACAAAAAGACTTAGTTTTTAAAAGCTTGTAAAATAAGGACATAAAGAAAACATTTCTGTACCTCTGTACAATGTTTGTATTTTAAGCTAAGTGTTATTACAAAAGAGTTGACATTTAAAAAATAACAACTAAAAACTTAACAAAGTGAAAAATTAAAATAAGCTAAGTTTAATTTACTAATGAAGAAAACATTTTTTTCAAGAAAAATGATTTTAAATATATTACATGCAATAACATTAATATTTCAAAAAAAACAGTTTTAAAATAAATCATTATTGTTCAGATTATTACAAACTTTCCTCTTTTTTCCCCTTTATTGCTCCCCTCCACCAGGTTCCCATTCCACCCACTGCCCTTTCCCCACCCCCCATTGTCCTCATCCATAGGTGCACAGTTTTTATTCAGTCTCTTCCCACACCCCCCACTCCCCTTTTCCCCAAGAATCGTCAGTCCACTCCCCTTCCATACCTCTGATTCTATTATATTCAACAGTTAATATTGTTCATCTGATTTTTTAATTCCTTTGGTTTTTAGATTCAATTGATGATAGTTACGTATTTGTTGTTCATAATTTTTATCTTTTTTTTCCTTCTTCTTCCTCTTCCTAAAGAACCCCCTTCAGCAATTCATATAATTCTGGTTTGGGAGTGATGAACTCCTTTAGCTTTTTTTTTATTTGTGAAGCTCTTTATCTGGCCTTCGATTATGAGTGATAGCTTTGCTGGGTAGAGCATTTTTGGTGTAGGTTTTTGCTGTTCATCACTTTGAATATTTCTTGCCATTCCCATCTGGCCTGCATAGTTTCTGTTGAAAAATCAGCTGACAATCATACGGGTGCTCCTTTATAGGTAACTAACTGCTTTTCTCTTGCTGCTTTTAATATTCTTTTTGTCTTTTGTTCTTGGCATTTTAATTATGATGTGTCTTGATGTGGTCCTTTTTGGATTCCTCGTTTGGGGTTCTGTGCGCTTCCTGGACTTATAAGTCTATTTCTTTCACCAGGTGGGGGAAGTTTTCTGTCACTATTTATTCCAATATTCTTTCGGTATCTTGATCGCTCTCTTCTTCTGGGATCCCCATAATTCTGATGTTGGTTTGCTTGAAGTTGTCCCAGAGGTTTCTTACACTATCTTCAACTTTCTGGATTCTCTTGTCTTATTGCTTCTGTGGAGGAGTGTCCTCTGGCTCTTTGTGTTCCAAATCTTTTACTTAATTCTTGCAATCTTCCATTCTGTTTTTAGGACTCTGTATAATATTTTTTATTTCAAACAATGTGTGCTTTATTTCTAGTTGATCCCTTTTCATATCCTCAAATGTCTCGTTTATTTTATCGGCCTTTTCTAGGAAATTCTTTTAAAAAAACCTTATAACAGTGGTTTTGAACTCTATATCCAGTCTTTTGTTCTCCACCTCTTTTGTTTGAGATCTATTTCCTTGTCTCGACATTTTCGTTGCTTCCCAGAGTTGGTAGGATGGCTTTGTGTGTTTGGTGTCCTATATGGCTCAGTGGGTCAGCCTCCCCAGTTACCTGAGGTAGACACTTTTGGTGCTCCCCTTTGTGGACTATGTGTACAGCCTTGTAGTTAAGTCTTGATTGTTGTTGGTATCCCTGGGATGAATTGACCTTCAGGCCAATTGGATGTGGGTAGCAGCTGTGTCTACTCTGGGATACCTTCTGTATTGGAGACAGACTTGAAAAATTGCAAAATTGCAACAACCTCTGTGCTCAGCTTGGATGGGGCGAAGTCTCAGGGCTGAGCTGACAGTATTGGCTTCCCGTCAGCCCTGCCCTTGTGCGCTCGCCTGAGTTTCTGCCTGACCTCTGCCTTCCTCAGCTCCCCTGAGTTTCTGCCTGACCGTCCTGATTCCCCATGTAAGAACATGAGTGTCCCAGGGGCTCTCATGGAATTGGGTTGGGTCTCTATAGTCTGGAGCTTCTGACTCCTTCTGCTATGGTGAGGCCGCGGCAACCTCCACGATCAAACCTCTCTACGTGCACTCACTCGCACGCAACTTTAGACCCTGCCCACTGCGGCTCCCGTCTCCCCCAGTCTCCCAGTCTCTGAGTCTCCAGGTGCCTTTCTCTAAAGTCTGAACTTCACCCATATGAGCCTGGGACCATGGGGTTTCAGCCAGGGTAGGGGTTCAGTGCAGTTAGAAAGGGTTCAGTGCAATCAGGGACTTCCTTTCCCCTCCCACCAACCAGGCATTCGACCGCACTTCCTCTCTGCATGCGCGTCACCCTACCTCAGCATTTTGTGGCTTCCAATCCAATCCGTGAGTCACTCTCCTTCTTTCTGGTTGTAGAATTCCCACTCTGCCAGGTTTCCTGTGTTTTTGGATGATGTCTGTTCTGATTTTAGTTGTTGTTTTGAAATTGTTGTGCAAGGTGGCAGCTTAAGTTCTTACCTAGGCCACCATATTGGTTCTCTCCGAAGAAAAACAGATTTTAAATATAACATTATCAAAACAGTATTAACATAGTATAATATCACAAAAGTTGTAGAAAATATTAAAAATCTGCAAGTACCAGGATTACTTTTAATACAGTCTAAAAAAAAATTTTCCTCTGGCTCTATTTTTGTTCATCAGTTTATGTTGTTCATTATATTCCACTAATGAATAAGATCATGTGACATTTATCTTTCTCAGACTGGCTTATTTCACTTGGTAAAATGCTCTCCAGATTCATCCATGCTGTTACAAAGAGTTCCTTCTTTTTTACAGCAGCATAGATTGTGTAGATGTACCACTGTTTTTTAATCCACTCACCTGCTGATGGGAACTTAAGTGTTTCCAAATCTTAGCTATTGTAAAAGTTGCTGCTTAGAACATAGGGGTACATATATCCTTTCTGATTGGTGTCTCCGAGTTCTTGGGATATATTCCTAGAAGTGGGATCACTAGGTCAAAAGGGAGTTCCATTTTTAAATTTTTGAGGAAACTCCATACTGTTTTTCACAGTTGCTGCATCAGTCTGAATTCCCACCAGCAGTGCACAAGGGTTTCTTTTTCTCTGCATCCTCACCAACACTTGTTATTTGTTGATTTGTTGATGATAGCCATTCTGACAAGTGAGAGATGGTGTGTCATGGTTGTTTTGATTTGTATCTCTAGGATGATTAGTGACTGAGCATGTTTTCATATATCATAAATATCCTCTCCCAAACAAAAAATTTCTAGAACATCAAATAATATCATTATACAAAAACATCAGAAATAAAGAGTTAATGTAAATTTTTATTAAGCTTTGGGTTACAGACTATTTTTTTGGGGGGGAATCTATAAAATTGGCCCTACTAAAATATAACAAGGATTTCCAGCACAGATCCCAACACAGTGTCAACAAATGGTTTATTGAATGAGCTGGAGGTGAATATAAACAAGTAGAAACACAATTCATTTGTACATTTCAATGCTTCAGAGAAGGGAAAAACTTGCCCATGGACCCCTAATTGATTCAATTTCTTAAGAGAAAAATTATAGCTTTTCATTTAGTTTTCTATTTGTTGATTGGTAATTTAAATATAGGTTGGAGAATAGCACTGTTGCATGTCTCACTTCTGAAGTCTAATACCCCACCCCCCTTTCCTCCTTTTTCCAAAAATGTCTTATAGGTGCTCAGCATCTGGGGATGCTCACAGATCTCCCCACCTAGCCCAGCTTCTTTCAAAATGTTTACTGTTCAAGAAATCCTGTGACAATGGATGCAGAACACTGGGGGGTGAGGGAATGTATGGGAGTGGGGGGCGCAATGGTAAGATGTAAACATATGATACCTTAATAATAAAAAATGGGAAAAAAACAAAACAAGAAACCCTGTGAAAGCTCAGCTTAGAGGGTGATCACTCCACACCTGTAAGTTTGTATGGGTTAGTCAAAGTCTACCCCAACTTTGAAGCCCAGCAGGATGCTTTGAACATTGAAATGGCCATTAAGACCAAAGGTGTGGATGATGTCACTATTGTCGACATTTTGTCCAACCACAGCAATGAACAGAGACAGAATATTGCCTTAATCTACCAGAGGACCTAAAAGGAACTTACATCAGCACTAAAGTCAGCTTTGTCCAGCCACCTGGAGACCGTGATTCTGGGCCTCTTGAAAATACATGCTCAGTCCGATGCTTCCGAGCTGAAGGCCTCCATGGATGGACTGAGGACTGAGGAGGACTCTTTCACTGAGATCATCTGCTCAAGGACCAACCAGGAGCAATGGGAAATTAGCAGAGTCTACAAGGCTGGTCTGAAGAAGGACATTATTTCTGAGACATCTGGTGACTCCTGCCAGCTGATGGTTACTAACCCTCACAAAGGGTAGAAGAGCAGGAGATGGCTACATCATCAATTATGAACTGATTGATCAAGACATCCGGGATCTCTATGATGCTGGGGTGAAGAGGAAAGGAACTGATGTTCCCAAGTGGAACAGCATCATGACCGAGCAGAAGATGTCACCTCAAAAAAGTATTTGACGAGTACAAGAGCTGCAGTCCTTATGACATGTTGGAGAGCATCAAGAAGGAAGTCAGGGGAAACCTGGAAAATGCTGTCCTGAACCTAGTCCAGTGTTTCCAGAACAAACCCCAGTATTTTGCTGACCTACTGTATGACTGCACGAAGGACATGGAGAGGACATGTAATAAGCTCCTGATCAGAATCGCAATCTCCTACAGTGAAGTGGACATGCTGAATATCAGGTCTGAATTCAGGAAAAAGTTCAGCACGTCTCTGTTTTATTACAACCAGCAAGACATCAACGGTGACAACCAGAAGAAACCGCTCTACCTGTGTGGCGGGGTGACTGAGGCCTGTGGCGGCTCCAGCGTCCTCCCATGTCCATCCTGTGAGGGTGAAAGCGTTGCCTGCCCCAATCATATTTCAGTTGCCTAAGCATTCCCTGACTTTTAGCCAAAGAAATGAACACAGATCTTGGAAGTGAAATCTATGATGTGAAACACTTTGCCTCTGTGTACTGTGTTGTAAACAGATGAATAAATTTTTTAGAAAATAAATGTCTTATATGTATACCCACTGTTGCCTCACTGCCTTTGGAATTTTCATGCTTATGAGAATTCCCCATCTGCATATATTTAAAACTTTGTTTTCTCCTGTTAATCTGTCTCTGTTAATGTGATTAATAGCTCAGCTAGAACTTAGAAGATGGGAGGAAAAGTATTCGTATTTTTAGCCCCCACAGTTTGGGGAGCCATCCAGGAGAATTCACTGTCTGGGGCAGGGCTAGCCCCCTGGACTGCTGCAGCTGAGAGATCATGGGCCTCTGACCACGGCCGGCAGAGGTGGTAAGCATTTTCCCTACCAGCCTCTCTGGTCTCTTGTCCACAGGGTTTGGTGGAAGTTGGAAGTGGTGAGTCCTTTTCTCTCTTCTAAAATTAGATTGGCAGGGGAAGATATTTGTGAAACTAGTTTCTTGGGCAAATGTGACTGGTGAAAACTTGTTTTGAGTACTATTGCATTGATCCAGTTCCTTCCAGAGATGGTCTACTATCTCCACCAGCTGGATGATACCTGTTAGGTTTGAAAGGAAACAGGAAACAGACCACGAGGGAATTTTTAAGTAAAGTTTATTCCCCGGTGATGGGCGGAACCCATTACAGAGGTAGAAGTGGGGAGGGAGCAGGGGACGGGACCCAGCCGGGCTGATGCCTCCTAGACATGGAGGACAAGCAATATGTGTCTTGCCAGGAGGTACCTTTTAAGGGCCAGAATGCAAGGGGGTTGGGCCCAGGGCAGAACAGGAAGGGGTGGGCTTTAAGGACACTTTGGCCCATGCTGATTGGTGGTTCAATGTCTTTGAGATGTCTCTGTGACAGGTGCCAGTCAGGTGTTAGCTCCACCCACCAGTTGGGCAGGGGGGAGAACCTTACACCAGTCATGTGTTAAACTCCGCCCACCAGTTGGATGGGGGAGAACCTTTCAATACCTATTGTTTGCTTTGAAAACATACTGATTTTACTTGAGTCTCCAAAGCACTGTCATCTGCTGCTGCCCCAAGCTCAGACAGATGAGCATTCTGAGAGTTACTGAAAAGAATATAGTTGTCTCCAGAGGGCAGATGGCAAGCCTATGATCTGTTGAAGAATGTTTCACCTAGTTTTCACCTCTGTATATAACTAACCAATTTTACATCTATTCCCCCTCCAGAAAAATGACAAGCATTCCATGGTCACTTCCTGGGTGGATATTAAAGAGTATTGGAAATAGCACATGCAGCTGTTAGCTTCTACAAATACACAATCAAAGGCATTTAAATGCCCAGTCTGCAATGCTGGCAGCGAAAGACAAGAATAACAGTTACTTTTTTTTAACCAAAGATAAATGCCAGATTATGCCTGAAAAAGGCAGGATCAGCCTAATTCCTGGGTGGAGAAGAATAGCACCAATGTCAACAGGAGAAAATGGTATTTGGGAGGATGCACAGGCACCACTAATTAAAGGCCTTTTAAGAGAAAAATAACTTGGTTTTGTTAAATTAGGAGAGAAAAATATTGGCCTCAATTGCTTTTTAAAACTAAGAACAAGATTTTGTGGATAAAGAGGTGATGCAAATGCACAATGGAAAATGACTCAGCCATAAAAAAATAATTAAATCCTGCCATCTGCAGCAACATGGATGGACCTATTGTGCTGAGTGAAATAAGTCAGATTATTTTACTTATATGTGGAATCCGAAAAATAAAATAAATGAACAAGTAGAACAGAAATAAAATAGAAAACATTACCACAGTTGCCAAATAGGAGGAAGTTGCGGGGCGGGGGGGGGGGGGGGGGGGGCCGCTGGGTAAAAATGGTGAGGAGATTATGAAGCACAAATTGGTAGTTACAGAATAGTCAGGGGGGTATAAAATACAGCATAGGAAATATAGTCAATAATATTTTTAAAGCCAATAGGATAAAAAATAAAACAAAGGCCCTAACTGGTTTGGCTCAGTGGATGGAGAGTCAGCTAGTGGACTGAAAAGTTCCAGGTTCAATTCCAGTCAAGGGCATGTACCTTCTTGGTTGCAGGCAGATCCCCAGTAGGAGGTGTGCAGAAGGCAACGGATCGGTGTTTCTCTCCCATCAATGTTTCTGACTCTCTATCCTTCTCCCTTCCTCTCTGTAAAAAATCAATAAAGTACCCGAAACCAGTTTGGCTCAATGGATAGAGCATGGACCTGCGGACTAAAAGGTCCAGGGTTCGATTCCGGTCAAGGGCATGTACCTTAGTTGCAGGCACATCCCAGTAGGGGGTGTGCAAGAGGCAGCTGATCTATGATTCTCTCTCATGGATGTTTCTAACTCTCTATCCCTCTCTCTTCCTCTCTGTAAAAACTCAATAAAATATTTTCAAAAATCAATAAAGTATATTAAAAAATAAATAAAACTAAGGACAAGATTTAAGTATATACAACAAAATGGTTTTCTCTGAGTGATGGAATCTCAGTGACTTTTTAATTCCTTCCTACATACTTGTTACTTAATTTTATGACATGGATATGTACTTCTTTTATTTAAATTTTTTTAATTTATAGATTTCAGAGAGACAGAGAAAGAGAAGGAAACATTAATTTGTTGTTCCACTTATGCATTTATTGGTTGATACTTTTCTTAATATATTTTTCATCGATTTTAGAGAGAGGACGGGAGATGGAGGCAGAAATAGAAACATCAATTGGCTGCCTTCTGACAAATGGAGACAGAAATAGAAACATCAATTGACTGTCCCATATTGGGGAGTCAAGCCTGCAACCCAGGCATACTCCCTTACCAGAAATTGTACCAGCAGCTACTTTGTGCAGGGGGTCAATGCTCAACCACTGAGACATTCTGGCCCAGCAATTGGTTGATTCTTGACCAGGAATTGAACCCACAACCTTAGTGATGTACTACCTTTATAATCAAAGTAAACTGGATAAGCTATTTGACTTTGAAAAAATGAGGGAAATACAAAATGAGTAGAGAAAAATTATACAAAGAAAAAAAGAGTACAGTGGCTTTTAGTACAACTTGAAAGCTGGTATTGTGATTCCTCCAACTTTGTTTTTCTTTCTCAGGATTGCTGCACCTATTCAGGGTCTTTTAGGATTCCATATAAATTTTTGGAGAATTTGTTCTAGGTCTGTGAAATATACGGTTGGTATTTTAATAGGGATTGAATTGAATCTGTAGATTGATTTGGGTAGTATTGACATATTAATGATGTTTATTATATCAATCCATGAGCATGGTATATTCTTCCACTTGCATACTTCCTCTATCTCTTTTTTCAATGTCTTGTAGTTTTCTTTTTACCTCCGTGGCTGTTTAGTCCTAAGTATCTAAATTTTTTGTTGCAATGGTAAAAGCGTTGTTGGTTTGGTTTCCCTTTCTGAGAGCTCATTATTGGTGTATAAAAATGCCATAGAGTTCTGAGTATTAATTTTAAATCCTGCTATGTTGCAAATTCATTGTACTCAAAACATCCTGGATATGTAGACCAATGGAACAGAACAGAGAACCCAGAAATCGACCCAAGTCATTATGCTCATTTAATATTTGAAAAAGGAGGCAAGAGCATACAATGGGGTCAAGACAGTCTCTTAAATAAATGGTGTTGGAAAAATTGGACAGATACATTAAAAAAAACACACACACCTGAAACTAGACCACCAACTTACACCACATACAAAAATAAATTCAAACGGGATAAAGAACTTAAATGTAAGAAGTGAAACCATAACAATCCGCCGAAACTGGTTTGGCTCAGTGGTAGAGCGTCGGTCTGCAGACTGAAAGGTCCCGAGTTCGATTCTGGTCAAGGACATGTACATTGGTTGCGGGCACATCCCCGGTAGGGGGTGTGCAAGAGGCAGCTGGTCGATGTTACTCTCACATCAATGTTTCTAGCTCTCTATCTCTCTCCCTTCCTCTCTGTAAAATATCAATAAAATATTTTTTTAATTAAAAGAAACCATAACAATCCTAGAAAAAACCATTGGCAGCAAAATCTCAGACATCTCTCATAGCAACATGTTTATGGATAAATCTCCTAAGGCAAGGGAAACTAAGGAGAAAATAAATAAGCAGGACTACATCAAAATAAAGAGCTTCTGCACAGCAAAAGAAACCATCAACAAAATTACAAAAAATGACCACTCCATGGGAGAACATATTTGCCAATGACACATCCAATAAGGGGTTAAACTCCAAATCTACAGGGAACTCATATAACTTAACAAAAAGAAGATAAACAACGCAGTTAAAAATGGGCAAAGGACTTCAATAGACACTTCTCCAAAATGGACATCAGAAGGCCAAAAGGCATTTGAAACAGTGCTCAAAGTCACTGATCATCTAAGAGATGCAAATCAATGACAATGAGGTACCACCTCACACCTGTAAGAATGGCTATCATTAACAAATCAACAAACTACAATTGTTGGTGAGGATGTGGAGAAAAGGTAACTCCCATGCACTGCTGAGAATGCGGACTGGTGCAGCTTCAGTGGAAAACAGTTTGGAATTTCCTTAAAAAGTTAAAAATGGAACTGCTATTTGACTCAGTGATCCCACTTCTAGAAATATATCCCAAGAACTCAGAAACACCCATCAGAAAGAATGTATGCAAACCTATGTTCATAGCAGTACAATTTATAACAGATAAGAATTGGAAACAGCCTAAGTGCCCATCAGCAGATGGGTAAATTTTAAAAACTATGGTACATCTATACAACAGAATACTACCCAGCTGTGAAAAAGAAAGAACTCTTACCATTTGAAACAGCATGGATGGACCTAGAGAGCATTATGCTAAGCAAAATAAGCCAGTCAGAGAAAGATAAGTATCACATGATCTCATTCATATGTGGAATCTAATGACCAATATAAACTGATGAACAAAAATAGACCCAGCTGAAACCGGTTTGGCTCAGTGAATAGAGCGTCAGCCTGCAGACTGAAAGGTCCCAGGTTCGATTCCTATCAAGGGCATGTATCTTGGTTGCGGGCACATCCCCAGTAGGGGGTGTGTAAGAGGCAGCTGATTTCACCGATGTTTCTAACTCTCTATCCCTCTCTCTCCCTCTCTGTGAAAAATCAATAAAATATATATTTTTTAAAATAGACCCAGAGACATATAAACATCGAACAGACTGTCAAATCTCAGAGGGAAGGTAGGGGAGGGTGGAGAGGGGGAAGAGATCAACCAATGAACTCATATGCGTATATGTATAACCCAAGAACACAGACAGTAGGTGGTGAATGAAGGTTTTAGGGGAGGTGGGAGGGGGGGGAGAGAGGACAATGGGGACATATGTAATACTTTCAACAATAAAAATTTATTTTTTTAAAAGAAAATAGGTAATGGTGAAAAGAGAATATAAACTAATTCCTTCATTCAATCATTTGACAAAGAAGTCTTTAGTAAGACACCATGCTAGAGCACAATAATTATAGATTGTGGTTGTTGTTATGGAAACAAATAAAGAGCTTAGACAAGGGGCAGAGAACACTATGCATAAAGTGGCCAGAGAAAGCCTGTCTATAGAAAAACTTCATCTAAGCTCCCAAAGAATCAAAGCTAACCCTACAAAAATGGTGGGGAAACAGTCTGTGCTAAGGCCCTGAAGCAGGAAAACCTTGGTGACTTCAAGCTGACCCCAACAGCTACCGTGTTTCCCCGAAAATAAAACATCCTCCGAAAATAAGACCTACTTACAAGTTTCCTTCTGAGTGAAATATAAGGCATCTGCCCCGAAAATAAGGCCCTCAGGCTCTGTCTCAGAATGAAAATTAATTTACCCTAAACTGGTCGCTAGGGCCGTTCCGACTGGCGTCTAGCAACCAGTGACATTAGGCAGAGTCCTGACGTCACTGCTCTGTGGACACAGAGCAGAGGTCAGAGTGAGCGGTGAGTGTGGGGCAGGAGAGATGATGAGACTTTCACAGATGCGTGTAGAACAGGAGGATTAAAGCAGATGGGACCCGGCAAAGGTGGTGAGTGCTGGTCTGTCTCTGGTGATACTACCTGATGCTCACGGCTGCCTTCATGATGACTGAAGGTTCTCAGTCAGTGGCAGACCCTGCTCCAGCCCAGATCCAGGCCCCAGTAAGCCCAGTGACAGTCCCCAGGCAGGCCCCAGGGGATAAATGTCTGATAAAGGGGTAGGGGGATGTCTGGTGAAGGTGTTCAGTGGCACAGGGGTGGGGGGAGGAGGATCACTTAAAATGACACAGGAGGATCAGAGGGGGCAATCAAAATGACACAGGAGGATCAAAAGGGGTTACTAAAATGGTAATCCCCCCCTCTGATTCTCCTGTGCCATTTTGATTCCTCCCTCTGATCACCCCTGTGTCATTTTAAATGATCCCCCTCCCCCCACCTTGATACCCCAATTCCTTTTTTTTACCCCTAGAAATGAGCGCAAAAAGAAAAAGCTACTCTGTGGAGTACAAGAAAGGAATCGTGGAAGACTCTTGGGGCCAAAATCTTACTGCTTTCTGCAAAGAGAAGATGTTGAGTATCAGATTGGTCCGAAAATGGCAAGCACAGTATGGTAACCTCATTGAACAAGTGGACAAGGGAAATGCTAAAAAGCACAAGTGTGAATCAGGTCGGCAACCATCATTTTCCGAGCTGGAAGACCTGATCTGTGAATGGGTTGTTGACAGGAGAGCAAAGGCTTTGGTTGTGAATAGGGCTCAGATTCAAGAATTTGCCCTTGCAATGGCACCACAGTTTGACATAGCCCCCGAAGACTTCAAAGCATCACAACACTGGCTGGATAATTTCCTTCAGAGAAGTGAACTGTCTTTAAGATCTACAACATTGTTCAGGTTGGAAGATACTCAAGTTATTAAGCAAGCACTTGCATTCAAGTCCTTTATTGAGGTGCTGACTTCTCTAAATACAATCTTTCCAACATGATTGCTATGGATGAAACTGGAGTGTTTATGGGCCAATCATCTCAAACAACAATTGAACAGTGGGGTGCCTCCTTAGTATACATTCCCTCCACTGCTTATGAAAGTGCACGTGTTTCTTATATTTTGTCAATTCGTCTGGATGGCACTAAAATCCCACCTTTAATCATTTCTAAGGGCAAGAAGGAAAAGATTGAACGTGTTTTGGGCGTTTTTATTCTTGAAACTGAAAAAGCCTGGGCCACACAAGCAGTTACAAGGAAGTGGGTTGATTTAATGCTGCCGCTTATTATGCGAGGGAGCCAAAGAGGTCTGCTAGTCTGGGGTGCAGCCAGCACTCACCGTGCTAAAGACATGAAGACATTTCTTCACGAAAGAAAAATAGATCAGATAATGATTCCCGCAGGAATGACGGCCTATTTCCAGACTCTTGATATTGCAATAAACAAGCCATTCAAAGACAATTTGACATTGAAATTAATGACTACATTGAAAATAGAATGGAGAGAAATCAGTGTGGAAACTTTGTGAAACCTAAACTGCAAGAAGTTGTGACTTGGGTGAAGAATTAATGAGAGAAAATCACTGACAGTTGCATTGCAATTGCACTACGAGCAGGCTACCTTGACAAGAAGTACTCATTTAAAGACAGTGCTATTGCTAAACATGAGAGATTTGGTCCACTGATTCTGAAAGAAATGGAGTCACAAGAAATTCACCAGGAAATTCAGGAATTGGATTGTTATGATGATGTTCCAGAAGATGATGACATGATTGACATTGAATAAATGAGTAAATTCTTGATACTGCAGGATTCACAGTTTGTCTGGTTTGTGTTGACAACTACTGTACTACCGTACCGTATACAGGTAATAAATTTCCTTTATTTTCATTTAACAATAAATGTGTACCGTATTCTTCTTCATGGAAAAATAAGACAACCCCTGAAAATAAGACCTAGCGCATCTTTGGGAGCAAAAATTAATATAAGACACTGTCTTATTTTCAGGGAAACAGGGTAGAATTCAGAAAGAGACTCAGTGGGATAGAGATGGGGAGAGGAGGGCGGGAAGAGGGGGGAAGGAGAAGGTGGTTAGAGAGATAAGCATGTGCCAATTCCAAAGCCCAAAATAAGGAATCTGTATTTTAATCTCAATACAATGGAAGCCATTAAAGGACTTTAAGCAGGGGAGAGGTCACGTGATTTACATTTCAAGTTGATTGCATCCACTGCCCAGTGGACTGAGTGGAGAAGAGGACCTAGTTGTTGTTGTAGCTATAGTAGTACTCCTGCCCCTTTCACCCCTGCCTTTGTAGACCCCCAAAATCCCTGCAGCCTTAGGTCCTACCTACCTGGCACTCTGCCCCACATATGTCATTAGCCAGTTTTAGTTGTTCATTCAGCTCCCAGTCATCCCTGAAACCTTCACCTCCAAAACCACAGACCCATCCAAATTAATGCCCCTCACTCTCTAGCGATCCACACAGACCTCACTGCTCTTGGTCTACAGTCCATCTGTAGCCTTCAAGGGGAAGCATGTCAAACTCATGGCCCACAGGCCTCATGTGGCCCGCAACCAATATTTCTGCAGCCCAGTCAACATAACAGTATGTAGGAAACATTTTAATAAAAATTTTTTAACTTAAATTTTTACAATATCCTGTTGTACATAATTATTAATAGCAAACTACAACGTTCGCTAATGACTGATTACTATAATCGTATTGCATTCATTTCCCTTACGCACCTTACGCACAGGCACAACATTTCTCTCCACTAATACTAGCCCCAAATATTTTAGCAGCCAATTGCCACGTCATTAGTCTTGGACTGACTTGTTTGGTGTGCACAACAGGAAATAGGTCACTTTTGGGAAACAAGAAAATAGGTTTATTTGCGTAACGCTTCTAATTTGTATATTCAGTGTCTGGTAGGTTAATGTTCAAGAAAAATGTTAATTTTTATTAAAATGTTTTCTATTGTTTTAACAATTACTCATTTATTTCAGCCCTTTGTATTCAGCATGTCTCTATCGGGGGGAAAAAACCCACGTTTCTATGAAAATTGAAGCTTTTGTTTTTTTGCGGCCCACATAAACTTAAACCTTGTTTATTTGGCCCATATTAGCCTTTGAGTTTAACATGCTTGCTCTGGGGATTAAGCCTGAGTCCCATAACCACCTCTCCTTTATTCCTCTACTTACCTCTGATTTCAAACTCATGCCACCTTCTGTGTTCCTGGTCCTAGGTGTCACTGTATTTTCTTTGCAAATTATTTTATTTCATTGAATTGTAAAATGCCTGCATTTGAAAAGGATTTTAGAGACTGTCGGGTTCAACCTGCAGGTTTTTATGACAAGGAAGCAGGCCTGGTCTCAAAAGTTAGAAGGTCTCAAAAGTTAGAATTCCTGACTTTCCATTTAGAGTTTCTTGCATAATTTTAAAGCAATTCTTTTTTAAAGTATATTTACAAAGTGCTTCATGTTTTACACACCACTTCTACATACCATCTCCTAGAATCACTGATTGCAGGTAATAGGTATAAGGAAGCGAGAAAGCAGAGGGCTGAGGAAGTGGCTAAGCCAGGCGTAGACAGATCTCTTCAGGCTCCAAGTACAGCAGTATAAACTACAAAAATGTCCCCATAGCCCAGCTGGCATGGCTCAGTGGTTGAGCATCAACCTGTGAAGCAGGAAGTCCTGGTTCGAATCCTGGCCAGAATACATGCCTGGGTTACAGGCTCAATCCCCAGGGTGGGGCCTCAGGAGGCAGCAATCAATGATACTCTCTCATCACTGATGTTTCTATCTCTCTCTCCCTCTCCCTTCCTCTCTGATATGAGTAAAAATATATTTTTTAAATATCCCTACAAGCTAGACGAAGTTAGTCCAGGGGCATTAAAGTCACAGGTTTCTTATTTTTGCCCATTATTATTGGTTAATTATACCTTTGTATAATACCTGTGTATTGGGTTTACATTCCTTCTGAAGATTGAATTGTTTACTACAGTTTAGGAGGGATTTTATCCAATAATGGCGGTTTATTGGAATGAGGGTGAGGGCTTCTGGGCAGGAGAGAAATTTTAAAGAACAAAAAAAAAATGAAGAAAAGGAATGCAAACTTTGCTAAGTTTATGATTTGACTCAGGGCTGGATGTGTATGCAGACCCAGTGCCATCTGGCAAATACCATGGTCTGAAGATGCTTTCTAAAACTGGTTTTCATTTTAAGTAAAAGTTAACATAGCACAATGTCAATATAGAATAAAAATGGTTTCATGGAGTTCATTATTAAAATATTTGTACTTGTTTTGGGTTTTTTTTGGGGGGGGAGGGCAAAAGTTATACTCAGAAACTGAGTGTGTCTTTGCCATCAATTTATTTAGCAGAGATTCATGGTAGAAGTTATAATAATTTCACAAGCCCAATAGCATACAATTTAATTTTACTAAGATAACTTTACTTAGTATCTTTACTAAGCCAAATAAAGAAATAACATACTCCAAATAAAAGACATATTAATCACACTATTATTTCAGGCAAGAGGAGATGAGAGAAATAAAGTCCAAATTTAATACCTTTTTAAACTCAGGACAATCGATGATTAACCAAGAGCTGATTTCCAACTGTCAGGGCAGAAGTAAAAGTCCCCAGTTGCTAGAGCATGTTGCTAGGGAATGAAGACTCTAATGTTGGTAGGAGGTCTGATCCCTTTCACAGGGCCATGTGTGGTTCGTCACCACTGTCTGAAGAGTATCTTGTCAAGAGGTATTCAGAGAGCTTTCAGGCTAAGTCACCTCACCCAAACCAAAACTCTCCAATAGTCCTCACAAACTCAGCATTTGTAGCTTAAATGTCCCCTTGCTTTAGTTACTCCTCCACGGGTTCTCTATTAATAAGCTGCTGACTGCTTATCAAAGAGCAGAAGTAGAACGATGACATCCTCGTGTGACTAACTTCATACTAGTATCAAAGCAAATTATTTTGTCTTTTCCCTAAATAAATGGATTAAAACAGTTTGAGTCACAAGCAAATGAGTTTGAAACAATATTAAACCAATACACAGAACTATATACAAATTGGATTATTTGTACTATATTTGTTTCAGCACGTTTGAGCTTCAGAGTTTCAAATTCAATGTCAAAAAATTCTGAGCGACAAAACAAAAAATTTGTCCTTGGTTGCTTTGCAGGATATGAAAAAGATTGCTGCTTCGGAGTTAAGTATATTTTGGAATGCATTGCAATTAGTTCTATTCTTGTTCTGAAAGTGGATAGGGGTGAGGGGCCCCACATAAATGACACTCAGCGGCAGCAGCTGATGCAAGCTGGGCACCCAGCCTCACCCAGGAGAAATGGCTCACTCTTGCCCTCAGAGCCCAGCAGAGCAGGCTAGCGGAACATTTCCATAAGAATTAGTGCTTCCGTGCTCTTTAATTTGCTTTTACTTTGAAGTGGGCAGAAGTTTTTTTTTTTCCAAATGTCAAACCCATCTCCTTATGGTATTTAGGGACAGTTACTTAAGTGTGTTGTGAAACCTCTCAAGTGTGAATGAAAAAAAATCTGCACTTAACTCAAAGGTCAAGTAAGTAAGAATATATCTCATTCCCCTTTGTGAACAGTTGCTGAGCTAAGAAGAATTTTATGGGTCTTTTAAGTGAAAGCACAGAGTTGGGACTTTCTAATTATTACCCATTAGACTTGGAGAAATGGCTATGATTTAAAAAAATAAAGCAAACCACACTGCTAGTTTTTTCTTTTGTTAAAGATACAACTGTATTTTAGCACAAAGTCCTAGAAGCAGAAACAAGGATGGGAGCAACCCACAAAATCCAGAAGTCAGAAAATTCTTCATGACATGTAGGAAAACGCAGTCTCCTTTGCAGAGTTTTTCAACCTCTGCTCCCTATTAATGCGGACGGATCACGAGAATTCTCGCTTCATATTACACAGTGTTTTACAAAGTATCATACTTTAAAAAGATATTGCTTATAAGAACATGTAATAAATAACTTCAAGATGCAATGGGTATTTAATTTTAAAGTGTGCCTTTAACATTTATGTAAAACGTTTTTTTGTACTCGTTCAATAGAAACTTATCTGGCCAATGGGTAAAGCTAGCAATGAAACTACTGGTCCGCAATGTGTTAAGAAGGGGGTCAAAACACTACCTGAGACCAAGAGATAAAGAGCCCCCCAGGTCCAGCCTGGGCTCATCACCCAGTGTGGGAGTAACTTTTCCTGCTTCAGGCTCACTGTGTACACCTTGGTTCTGTGTGTGTGTGTGCCAATAGCCCTCAGGCATACCCCCAGTTTAGGAGTGCTTGTAAAGCCAGCTGCACCCACTGGCCATGGGAGACAGACTCCCACTACTTGCTCTGTCTCTTTTTTATTTTTATTTTATTTTTTTTACTTTTTAATTGAATGTATTGGGGTGACATTAGGCTAAGAAAGAATGTCTAAAATAGCAAGTGTTCTATTGAAAATAGCCATGTAAATGCACATCTCTCTCATATCACCGAATCTGCACACATTTCAGGACATCCTCTGTGTTGCTGCATTCCATGGGGTTCACACTCCTCACCAATTAAACCACCCAAGTTGTGACATGTGGAATCTGGCTTAGCTCAGTTGAGTGCTGTGAGCCTGGTGGCACAGAGGAGTCAATAAAATACCTCACCCTGCATACCTCTCATACCTACCCAGAGACCCCAAGACTGTGGTTCTCAAATATACAGGAAGCTCACAGTGCGCTACCTCAGCCCAGGGGGCTTACGCATTCCTCAGCATTCACTGACATCTGGAGGCACCCACTGACATCTGGAGGCGCCGGCACCTTTTCTAACACTGTGCTCCACTGTGAGTGGCCAACGTTTAAGATTAGGTAACATGACCCGTTGAAGATGATAAAACTGTATTGCTAAGATCATCCTTTTCCAACTTTTTAAAGCACTGAACGGCACTTTTGTATACAGGAGTTTGAGCTCTATGAATTCTTGGAACTGAGAAATGGTTGTATTTGTGTTGTTTTCATTTCTTTGGGTCATTACACTGAAACTGTCTTTATAGTTAAGCTTCAGATGAAAGCAGAAAATAAAAATGTTATAAAAATACTAAGTAACAGTACTAAAATGTCATGTGTCTGCTTTCTTAAAAATCAAGTTTTACATTACAAGCATTTTATTTGCCACTGAATTAACATAAGGTGCTGGGAGTTCAGTGCCATAAGCTTGTATTTTTAGGCAGTTTTTGATTCTTAGATGTATATTTTACAGCCAAGAAGAATGACAATCATCATGGATAACTTTCTCCATCATTAACATATGCCAAAGTAAAAGAATACATGGCCTGGCCAGGTGGCTCAGTTGGTTGGAGGATCATCCTGTACACCATCAGGTTGGGGGTTCAATTCTGGCCAGGGCACATACCTAGCTTGTGGGTTTGATTCCCAGTCAGGAAGCGTATGGGAGTAAACTGATTGATGTTTCTCACATCAATGTCTCTCTCTCTCTCTCTCTCTCTCTCTCTCTCTCTCTCTCTCCCTCCCTCCCTCTCTCCCTCAAGTAAAAAAAAAAAAAAAATACATCCTCAGGTGAGGTTCAGAAAAAAAAGAATGCATGCTACAATACAACTATATTAAACTCCAATACAAAAAATAATAAGTAAAAATAAACAATTCAGAACACTGTATAAAAGCAAACAACTGAACTGGCTTTCATAAATTATGTAGTCCCTTTACCAACCCATTAGGTAGCAATGAAATTAATATACTTTCAATGGGCACCTATCAAGTAGGGGCTATGGCTCTGTGGCCAGCTTACCTTTGGCCCTGAAAAAGCAGAAATCAAAAGCCAGAGCAAGAAACCTGTGACAATGCATCTGCCATTAAACAGGCACATGGCAACTAATCCTAAAGGCTTTGTCACTTGAGCCTTCCAGCCAAATTCACTGCAAACAAAACATCCTGAGGGTTTTATAGCTGAACCGTTAAGTGCAGCCACCACTTTACTTCCGCCAAAAGGACAGGGTGATGCTGAGCCTGCCAATACTTTCCCAAGGCCTTAGAGCTCAGGAAGACTGTGGCAAATTTAGACAAAGTTGGACAATCCCTGATAAAGTGTCAAAGATGTTGGCATCCACATCTCTTTAAGAAATTGGAGAGATTTTTTTAAATAAATAAATAAATAAATAAATAAAACAGCCGAAACCGGTTTGGCTCAGTGGATAGAGCGTCGGTCTGCGGACTGAAAGGTCCTAGGTTTGGTTCCGGTCAAGGGCATGTGCCTTGGTTGTGGGCACATCCCCGGTAGGGGGTGTGCAGGAAACAGCTGGTCGGTGTTTCTCTCTCATCGATGTTTCTAGCTCTCTGTCCCTCTCCCTTCTTCTCTGTAAAAAAAAAATCAATAAAATATATTTTTAAAATAAATAAATAAAATTTTAGTTTGACTTAAAAAAAAAAAGTTAAATAAAACAACACAGTTCCACTACATCCATAGGAAACTTTTTTGAAATAGCAAAGTAAAAAAAAATAAGTTCTTAAATACAAAAAAAAAATACTCTTAAGTGTCAGAAAACCAGTGGGGGAGGATTAACAAAAATATTATTATTTTTGTTAATCCTCACCCACCTTAGAATATTTTGTCCATTGATTTTTAGAGAGAGTGGAAGGGAGCAAGGGAGGGAGGGGGGAAGAGAGAGAAAGACAGAGAGAAACATTGATGTGAGAGATACATTGTTTGCCTCCCACATGTGCCCCAATAGGATGTACCCCAATAGGGCAGGGATGGAATGTGCAACCCAGGAACAGGCCCTTGACCAGGAAATGAACCCATGACCCTTCAGTGAGCGGGACGATGTTCCAGGGCTGAAACTATGGAACATTTTTTTTAAAAAACTATGAGTAGCGCCGAAACTGGTTTGGCTCAGTGGTAGAGTGTCAGTCTGCGGACTGAAAGGTCCTGGGTTCGATTCCGGTCAAGGGCATGTACATTGGTTGCGGGCACATCCCCAGTAGGTGGTGTGCAAGAGACAGCTGATCGATGTTTCTCTCTCATTGACGTTTCTAGATCTCTCTCTCTCTCCCTTCCTCTCTGTAAAATATCAATAAAATATATTTTTAAATAAATAAATAAATAAATATAAATAAATAAAAATAAAAAACTATGAGTAGCACTTACCAAAGAAATCAGACTCTGAAAGTACAGAATATCATGTTCTGGAACAGTTCAAGTTTTAGATGACTTAAGTATCACTTATTCCTTGAACTGTTACACTAACACATACTTCAACCAGGTTCTTATATTTTAAAATTATGTTTAAGATCCCCATCCCCAAAATAGCCAGCAGCATGTGACTCGGATTTCCTGGAATTACAGATCAACAGGGCTAGGAAGATATTCAAGATGATTTGTTTCAACACCTATTTATAGATATGTGTCCTGAGACCCAGACAGCATGAAGGTCATACCGTGGAATATGCAAACTACAACCCTGATTTCTTGATTCTTAGCTTAATTTATGGAATCCTGCTTGTGATTTATAATGACAATAGTTCAAAAAATGCTGAGATTGGTTGCAACAGTCATTCCATGCATAGTTTGTCAAGATAATGATACATAAGCAAACCCCCCCTCCCCAAATATTCTCAAACTCTCAATAAGGAAAAAACAACAACAACAACAAAACACCATTTATCACTCTTTTTGCCCTAAATTGTCAAATGTGTTACTTAAGTTCTTCATTTTCCTTTAATCCTACAGTCTAAATTAGAAACATTTTCTTTCTTAAAACACCTGGTCATCAGGTTTATAACCGGAGGTTATAGATAAGCCCCAAATCTCAGTGGCTTAAGACAAAAAGGGTTTCTCATTCATGTTCAGCAGGGGGCACTGCATGTCACTATAGTCCAGGAACATAGGCCAATGGAGTAGCCACCATAGACAGATCCCCACAGCGTCTCATATCATACTTAGGATTAAACACTCCCCTTCTGAAGTGACACAAAATTATGCTCAAAAATCATTGGTCAAATTGTTCACATGGTTGCATCTAACCACAGAAGGTCAGGAAAGCCAGAAATATATGAAGAATAGCATTATTGCATATCCTATATTTCTGAAACACGAAAAACAGGATATTGACCTTCTTTGATTAAGTACCTAGTAATTTTTTTTTAATCATAAGCAGAAAGAAGCAAAAAGAATGTCACTAAGAATTAAGAACCTTCATCAATAGTCTTTGTTCAACTACTAGATAACCAAATACTCTGGCAAGATTTCTCAGTTATCAATAACAGGTGAGGCTGAGCATCAACCTATGAACCAGGAGGTTATCGTTCAATTCCCCGTCAGGGCACAGGCCCAGGTTGTAGGCTCAATACCCAGTAGGAGGCATGTGGCAGTCAGCCAATGATTCTCTCTCATCATTAATGCTTCTCTCTCTCTCCCTCTCTCAAATCAATAATATATATATATATATATATATATATATATATATATATATTAGTTTAAAAAAACAGATGAGAAAGGATGACTAGTTCTAAGGTCCCATTGAGTCTTATAAAATATATAATATTAATTTGCTGAGTTTCTGTGGTCTTCTCATGGGTTGCATTAGCAATGATAAAATATGGATATAACCTCTTGAAAATGCAACATTCAAATATGAAAATCTTACTCTCAAAAAGTCATTGGTGTGTGTGTGTGTGTGTGTGCTTTTTTTTGTTATTTTGGTTTGTTTTATTTTTTCCAAATAGTCATAGAAGTAGAAAATTTTACTTTTCCAAGGAATTATGGCATATAGCATGCAGAGATAGGGCTTGTTTGAAAGAATAATACGGCAATATCCAAGAGTAGTTTTTCTAATCAAAGAAAAAGTATTCTGTTCATTCTGGACCTATGTTTTATAGTTTAGGTGTACAATCATTTATTTCTCTCTGCTTACTAGTATATTATAGGGTTGAGAATTCTACAAGGCAATAATGTAACATTACACTTTCTCTTACAAGAAGCAGCCCATGACATTTTACCTGAACTAAAGTCATTTTGTACAACTAGTTGAAGAGAATGGACACTCATATTACTCCTGATCATTAAGAATAATTGTAATAGGAAAAAAAATATTTTTACATACTATGGAATAAGAACAAAATAAGCTCCTCTTTGAGAAAGGAACATGTGAAACTAGAAATATGCCTCCCTTTGAAAGAAAACTTGTTTTAATAAAAGGTAGGTCATAGAGCAAATCACTTGAACCCAGAACACTTTATTTGACTTATATGTTACTAAATCTGTGCTGTTAAGGAAACTGAATTTGAGAGGCAAGGGAGCTAATGAATGAAGACTCCTGGTTAGCTATTTGTCAACTATGGGGAATGGTCTCAAGTAAGGTTAAAATTAACTATGCTCTTTTCTCTTCCACAAATGATAGATTCCGCCCTGGGTTTCTTTTCCAACTGTCCAGTGTAAGGAAAAGACACTCCTGCTTTCCTGCTGTCTCCTCATTTACCCATCTAAAAAAAGTAGACTTTTATATAGGTATAAACCTCAAGAATTGTGAAAACATGTTCAAAGTCATTAAACATGACCAGAGTTGGAGATGATGCCAAGTCATAAATCATTTCAGAAATATATGAATGTAAAATAAACTTAGTGAGTTTTAAAAAGAAGTTATTTTCCAGCTTTGAGCTAAGTCTTGGCCCCACAGACACTGTACAAAATTCAGTGTGGCTTCAGCACTGAACCAAACAGCTCTGTCTGCTCTCTCCCTGCTGCAGCTGTTTGCAACTAACTTGAATTATTATCATTAAAGCGCTCCTCGCAATTTCTGGGCCCAAAACACAGTGCAGAGCATTGTTCATTCATCTACATTATAAAAAAAAAAAAAAAAACACACACACACACAGAGATTTGTATTGAAAATAAAGATTTACCTACAGCTCCAAGTCATTAAATCAGAAACTGAATTGCAAGTTGACGGTGGTGAAATACAAGCTCAGAAAGAACTAGAGAAACAGACTCATTAAGGTTTACATTTTCTAACTACCCAAGTTAACCAAGGCAATCTTAAATTGGAAGCATTTTTGTGCCTTTCAAGAGAACGCTTTCATCTATACAATTTTAAGGGGTGGCACTAGAAATTATTCTAAACCACACCAGATTACCTAGGAAACTTTCCCAAACACACATACCCTTCCACACCCCAAACCTACTAAATCAGAAGGCAGTATGTATATTTTGAAAACGTTCCACAAAAGGTTTCTGTTATATACCTTAGTTTGTATATTCTACTCTCTGAAGGCCCGTCTGGTTCTCAGCGCTACATTAATAAATGGAGCCAATGAGAAAAGAGCTCTACAAGCAATAATGATTTATTGGTTGCATGGTGGCATCGTGGTGAAAGAAGAACTGCACGTGGTTTTCATCTTGTGGTACAGCTGTTGACTCAGTTTTAATATCAGGTTTGCATTTCACACATAATCTTGTGTAGAGGAGGGAGATGACTATGCACTGGCCCAAGTGCAAATAATTTCTTCTTCATTAGTATCTGGGTAACTAAACTTGCAAGTAGTTACTACACTTAAATCTTTTGAGCCTCAGTTTTGTCAAGCATAAAATGAGAATAAAAGTCCCTCTGTCACCTGCTCACAGCACCTCATGCAGAGGTTGACCAAAAAAAAAAAATAATAATAATAAAGTCTGGGTAAAGTTACTATCAAACCCACCACACTTCCTCCTGCTCTGCCTCCTCACTTCTCTAAAGATAAGCCTTTTCTTATGTTTTAAAAGGCTATTCTCATTATAAAACCAATAAGACACTTTGATTTAAAAAGAGAACTATGAAGTCTTAATTACTCACACCAGTGATGCAAAGGTATGTCACAGATAGATGAAATCGTATACTCAATCTACAAACTTTAGTTTACTTATTACTATTTCCTAAACCACACACCTCACTATAGTTATTTCTATCTCCAAGACAAATCCTCCACCTTTCCAAATACAGCAGGTTCTGGAATAATGCCATTCAAAGTTGTTTCATTATAACATTGATGAATTGCATAGGAACTTAACTCTTGTTTATACCAATCACCTATGGCAGCGATTTTCAACCTTTTTCATCTCATGGCACATATAAACTAATCACTAAAATTCTGTAGCACACCAAAAAATATATATTTGCTGATCTAACAAAAAAAATAGGAATAATTTTGATTCATTCACACCAGACAGCTACTGTTGGCTGTTGTCATTATTTTAATTTGACAAGCTAAGGGAAAGAGAGGTAAGTATCCCCTACAAAATAGTCAGGTATTGCATGTTTTGAAAATTCCTGCAGCACACCAGTTGAAAATCGCTGATTTATGGTAAAACTGGTTTCTTTAAGTTGCAGAACCTATGGAGAATGTTAAATGAAGATTTACTGTATAAGGCCCCCGGGCAAGTCACTTTATCTTGTGGGCTTTCCTTATGTAAAGTACTTTTACTAAAATCTTCACCATTCACCATCTACTTCACAGGTTGTTGTGAGATCCAAATGAGAATGTACATCAAGTTTATTTAATGTATATTTAATATTAGAGACCCAGTGCACAAATTCATGCATGGGTGGGGACTGGTCAGCCGCCCCATAGGAGCTGATCAGGGTGGAGCTGGCCAGGGGGAAGGGCTGTAGGAGGTTGGGGTGTGAGGGGGAGGGTGATTGGAGTCCCAATCAGGCCAGCTGACCGTCACTGTGCACATCATAGCATTCTGGTCATTCTGGTGGTTCTGTCATTCTAATCGCTTGGCTTTTATATATATAGATCAGTGATCACCAACTTTTTGGACCTCACAGACAACCAGTGGTCAGTGGACCACTGGTTGGTGACCAATGCTCCAAAGGGTTCCTTAAACCAACTGTCACCAACCTTTCGGACCTCATAGACCACCAGTGGTCCATGGACCACTAGTTGGTGACCACTGATATAAGATATGCAAATATAAGGGGCAGATTATGTAGCAACTCTTAGCCTTTCACCAGGCTTCTTAAATGTGACAAGTTTGAGTTCTTTTTACTCTCATTTTCTTTCTTTCTTCCCATATTGTAAGGGAGATGGTAAAATAAAAACAACCAAATGTGAAGAAGGTATATTTACCTGATGAATATGTTGATTTGGAACCATAATATCATATACAAGTTCCAACCTTCATAATAGATATCCTATTTGTTTGTCATATATGCATTTCACTTTAGTAAAACACATACTGAGGCTTTTTAAATTTCCTATGCCTCCCTAATCTATTCTCTGATGTGTTCTGTGAAATCGTAATTAAATATTTATATTTAAGACTTTATACTTTAAATATTTTCCAACAATTGGAAAACAATAAGAAAAATAAATAGCAAAGGTGAAATTTTCTAAAATGAGCAAATTTTAATATAGGGGCAAAGCATACCAGAATTACTAAAGATAACAGAGAACATTGTGGCCCAGAAATACCTAACATATTTTAAGATTTGCCCACTTAGTGTTGGTTGATTTGGGAATGCCTCCTTAGATTCTTGTATCACCTGACATGTCATGGCACACATCTATTTTTTAATTAAAAGAAGTAATGAATTTTCACAATAATTTTGCAAAATCCTTTAAAACTTGAGAGTGCATGAAACCAGAGTAGACAGTTATTATGTTGCCAAAAGGGTGTGGTCCCAGAGTTTCCACTGACGCCTCTACAAGTCCTCTTCAGGCACTTAACATTTCTGTTGTGTCTGAGTTGACTTTTTCCATATCCTAGCAATGAAACTCACTCAGCTCACTTAATGTCTGTTGCCTAAAGCTCAGATCCCCTGTCTAGCATTAAGACCTAGGTTCCACAATAACTTCTTTCAACCAATGATTTTATAAATCTCGATTCCAGCATGCATCAAGTAATAAAACCATACATTTAATTTAATTTAATTTACTGCTCTATTAGTCATTTTTATTTTTATTTATACTTCAAAATGTTTTACTTATGTGCATTTTGAGCAATTTTGGAATCAAATATGCTACATCTTTGCTGTATGGGATGATGCTCCAACCAACTGAGTCACCTGACCAGGGAAGTACCTATATTTTTAAAAATATATTTTATTGATTTTTTACAGGAAGGAAGGGAGAGGGATAGAGAGCAGAAACATCAATGAGAGAGAAACATCGATCAGCTGCCTTCTGTACACCTCCTACTGAGGATGTTCCTGCAACCAAGGTACATGCCCCTAACTGGAATTGAACCTGGGACCTTTCAGTCCACAGTCCAACACTCTATCCACTGAGCCAAACTGGTTTCAGCCTTAATTTTTAATTGCACAATTTCAGTAGGACATTAAAGAGAAGTCTCAAAAAAACGTTGAGTTATATGTCATATTTATAGAAAATTCAATATCATAAATACATAAATTTTCTCCAAATTAATCTATACACTCACTGTCATTCCAATAAAAAATAAGATAAAATTTGGGGCTGGAAAAGTTATAAAACGCATTTAAGGACTTCTAGTCAATAAGGCATGTTGAGCTGACTTGGAAACCCTCCATTCCCATGCCTTGCCATCCTATCCTATACCCTTCTCTGCTAGCAAATAAGCTCTACATAAAATATAACAAATTATTTTAAAATACATAGCTGGAGTGAAAGCAAGAAAGGAAAACCTCCCAGAAACTCTAAACCCACAATGGTGATTAGGAATTGAAGACCTAGTGTAATATAAGAATAGGATATTCATTTTGGAGTGAAGTTGATCCGCCATGTGGAAATAAGCACCTTACATAAAGTCTGAAGGGATGCAGTACAAAAGCATGCCACTGGCCCTGGGCTAGAGATACAAAAAGAGACACTCACGAGAAATTAGAGACTAAGTCTGTTCAAGGCACGGGAAGAAGTTCAAATGCACCCTAACTACACAGGATTGGAAACTAGCTCCCAAACTGAGGGAACATGCAGACCTCAACAAATGAAATGGATACATAGAATTCAAATGCTAAACTTCTAGGGAAAGATGATAAGACACATAAGCAAGCAAACCACCATGAAAAAGATAAAATTAGTGGATGAATCAAAAAGGAGGATTCACTGCACCCAAAGTATAGATAATAGAGCACTCCTAAGAATTTTAATATTTGTAAGGTATTTGACAAGATAAAAGATGAAATATAACATATGCCTCAAGACATTTATAATGACCGAGACATTATAAAAGAACAAGGAGAATTCAAAAAGAAACACTTTGCTTTATGATATTGCTTATGTATAGTGTTAGGTATGAATAGTTGTAGATCAAGAACTTTGGGGGGCCGAAACCGGTTTGGCTCAGTGGTAGAGCGTTGGTCTGCGGACTGAAGGGTCCCAGGTTCGATTCCGGTCAAGGGCATGTACATTGGTTGCAGGCACATCCCCGGTAGGGGGTGTGCAAGAGGCAGCTGGTCAATGTTTCTCTCTCATCGACGTTTCTAGCTCTATATCTCTCTCCCTTCCTCTCTGTAAAAAAATCGATAAAATATTAATAAAAAGAATTTTGGGGGACTGAGAAAAATCAAGGATAACCATGTTATATGATTTTAAGAAAAAATTGCACACATATACACACATGAGTGTGTTCACCCTTCTTTTCCAATTTATTTTATAAACCTTTCTTCTACAACTTGTACGTACTTGTGTGTGGCAGTGCTAGGAGGTGTATGTTTATTTCCAATTGGCCTAGTTGCAGGCTCCTCAAAGATGTCCTATGTCAAGTTTTCTGTCATTGTAATGTTTTTTAAGAACAACAGAATTAAAAATATTGCTAATGAAAAAACATAACAATTTAATAGAAATTGTATTTGTTATTTAAGAATTTCTTCTCCATTGTATAGATGTACCATAGATTTCTGATCCAGTCATCTGCTGATGGGTACCTAGGCTATTTCCAAATCCTAGCTATTGTAAATTGTGCTACTATGAACATAGGGGTGCATATATCCTTTCTGATTGGTGTTTCTAGTTTCTTGGGATATATTCCTAAGAGTGGGATTACTGGGTCAAATGGGAGTTCCATTTTTAGTTTTCTGAGGAAACTCCATACTATTCTCCACAGTGGCTGCACCAGCCTGCATTCCCAATAGAGTACCCAAGGGTTGAATTCTTACCATTTGCAGCAGCCTGGATGGAACTGGAGAGCGTTATGCTAAGGGAAATAAGCCAGTCAGTGAAAGAAAAATACCATATAATCTCATTCATTTATGGATAATAAAGAACATTATAAACTGATGAACAAAAAGATAGATACAGAGGCAATAAAGCATCAAACAGACTGTCAAATTACATCAGGAAGGTTGGGGAGGGGTGGAGGAGATAAGAGATCAAGTGAAGGACTTGTATGCATGTATAGAAGTATAACCCATGGACGCAAGACCCTGGGGGGTGAGGGCATGTAGGGGAGTGGGGTGGAGTGGGGGGGCAATGGGAAGGTATGTACACATATGTAATACCTTAATCGATAAAAATAAAAAATAAAAAATAAATGCTATTCATTGAAAAAAAAATTTTTTTCTTCTCATTTTCCCCTGGTGAACACTCTAGTTCTCCACATCATTGATGTCGGGATTGGCCATTGACTTCCAGCTATGAGTGGAGGCTTTAGGAAGCATTACAAGTCTCAGTCAACCCCCTTGAACACCATTTAAAAAAAGAAAAGAGTTATAAGGATAGAATAAGAATGTCCAGCTTGTGCTTATAATAACTCCGAGAGTACAGACTATAGAAAATGGGGAATGTATTAGTTTTCAGCAGTCATGAAATAGCTTACCACAAATTTAGCAACTGCTCTGGGACCTAGTCTTGTGGCCTTCACCCAACATGGCAGCTTGCTTCTTTGACATCAGCAGGTGAATCTCTCTCCAGTATTTTTTTTTGTAATGTTTTTATTGACTTCAGAGAGAGGAAGGGAGAGGGAGAGACAGATAAAAACATCAATGATGAGAGAGGATCACTGATCGACTGCCTCCTGCATACCCCCTACTGGGGACTGAGCCCACAACCTAAGCATATTCCCTGATGGGGAATTGAACCATGACCTCCTGGTTCATGGGTCAACACTCAGCCACTGAGCCACCATGGCCAGGCTCTTCAGTCTTATATAATGTAATGTCATCATGGGAGTAACTTATTCCATCATCTTCACAGACTCTAACCACACTCAAAGGAAAGGAAATTACAGGACTGTACACCAAGGGGCAGAATGTTGGGGACATCTTAAAATTTTGCCTACCATCAGGAAATAGCACTTTTAGAAGATTTAACATGACCAGCCTGACCAGATAGTTGAGTTGGTTAGAGCATCATCCCGATATGACAAAGTTGTGGGTTCAATCCCCAGTTAGGGCACATACGAGAGTGAACTAATGAATGCATAAATAAGTGGGACACCAAATTGATGTTTCTCTCTCTCCCTTCTTTTCTCTCTCAAAATGATAATAATAAAAAGAAAATATAATATGCCCCAGGTCACACCACTTCGATTACCTTGGCTCATTACTACTCTACAGGAAGTCCATATAGTATTTTTAATAGGGCACTAGAGCAACACATAATTGCCCTTGGGATCCTAGGGGCACAGCAGGGTTTCCTCACAAGCATGTCAAACTCGGCCGCAAGTTTGACATGCTTGCTCTAGAGACATAGAGGCCTGACTGGAGACCCCATGCCAAGTCATCACCTTTCTTCTGTCTTTCAGGTCAATCTAATATCCTAACTCTGGATCCAAAATTCCACTGCTGTGGAATAAACTGCACTTGTTCTCTGTCAACGTAAATACTTTATGTGTGGCTCAATGTATTTTTCAAGTTGTCTTTTCAACCTTTAGGAACACATTAGTAGAAATGCTATTTAGACCGTTTCCTCATCACTCTTTTACTATTAAAAGACTTTGATTGAATAACATTGCAAATTCTGGAAGATAACATGAAAGCTAATAATTTAAAGCTCTTTTAAAAGTCCTCAAAGCTGATACAAGAAATCCATTAGCATTGTGTTTATTCTAGAGTTTATGGGCTTGTGGGCATCATCTTTATTGTCTTATAGGAGCACATACTTTTTAAAAATTGATCAATGACAGGCTACAAATGGTAAACAATTAATCTTAGCTGTTTTTGTTTCTGTGATTTTTCTGGAAACAGAAGGTGGAAAATGTCTTATGTGCTTATGACACAAAGGCAATATCGCAGCTCATTTCCCCAGCTGTGGAACAGATTGCAAACCTCGTTGTTAAATCACATAGTGTATAGTTTAATTGATTAATATTAAGATTCTGCTAGCATCATTTTAAGATATGAAAATAGTTGTGACATTTATGTGAATAGAATGTTAATTCCTATAATAACCATTTCTGCCCTTCCCTTCTAAACTCTTGTCAATTATATAGCACTGAGCCGAAACCAGTTTGGCTCAGTGGATAGAGTGTCGGCCTGCGGACTCAAGGGTCCCAGGTTCAATTCCGGTCAAGGGCATGTACCTTGGTTGTGGGTGCATCCCCAGTAGGGGGTGTGCAGGAGGCAACTGATCGATGTTTCTCTCTCATCGATGTTTCTAACTTTCTATCCCTCTCTTTCTCTCTGTAAAAATAAAAAATAAAAATAATAAATTACATAGCACTGAAAAACTGTAGGTGGTTTTGCATGTGTGACCCTTATAATGAACAAGCAGGACTCCTGGGTCATAATCAGAAAGTTACTTTATCTATTTCCTCCATTGCCTCTTTAAGTTTATGGTGTGGGGATGGCTCTTCCCTTGTCCTTGGATGAAATTCAGAATAGTTATCAGGGCTTCTAGTCACTCTTAAATAATGAAAACACTCCAAGTCAGTCTAAGTCCAAAACTCAATCCCAATTCTGTCATTAATGTGGTCTACCTAATACAGCCCTCAAACTCTTTCAACAGCATGTAAAGTTAAACTTTTTCCTCCTGCAGCTATGGCCTGCTGAGCACTGGCCACCTGCACTGGGGAAGATGGACAAGGAAAGATTCTTCTCTCTTTAGCCAAATTGCTAATGTGGTTTGAATCACTTTCTGATACAAAGTGCGGATGAGAGAGGGGAAAGAAGGGGCAGCAGCAATGTTTTTCCATGACTAAGACAGATATAATGACCTAACACTACTGATCTATGAACTTGGTGGGCATTTAAATCTTACTTTTTCTCTCGAGCCAAGAGTGGGATGGTGATGAGGGAAATAGGGTATGGAGAAGTAGAGAGCCTCCACTCCAACCCCATCAGGAGATCGTCCACCTACAGATGGGAAGGTATTTGCAGAAGGTTACTTACAGCTCTTCCTTTAGTTTACTCTGCTAGGGTCCAGGTGGGCCTTTACACATAACCTGAGATGACCCCCAGCTAGCTCACTATACACTATGGTCTACCTTTGGCCCTCTGTGCTATCAAAGTCTGGAGCAATGCAACTATATCTCTTTTTATCCACCATAGAGAACCTAGCCAGCCAGTCTCTGTCCTTTAGATTTCTCAAGCATCAATCTCTGATTCACTGTGCCTCTGAGTCTGGAGGGCATACACATTAAGCACTTAAAATGGTCTACATAAAAACCCCTTCCTCCAGGCTTAAGATGAAGAGGCAAGTGTCTCGCACCTCTCTCTCATGGTGGCTGGAGGGGACATTCAAATCCACTACCAACTCTAACTACTGTCTTCTAATGGTTATTTTCTTAACCTCTCCAGCCTGTTTTCTTTTTTGAATTAATTTATGTTTAGATAGAGAGGAAGGGAGAGGAAGAGATAGCAACAACCATTAGAGACACATCAGCTGCCTTCTGCATCCCACCTACTGGGGATCGAGCCCACAATCCAGGCACGTACCATGCCCAGGAATCTAACTAGGACCTCTTGGCCCATGGGACAATGCTCATTCCAGTGAGCCACACCAGCTGGGCATCTCCAGCCTGTTTTGTCAGCTGGAGGTGGTAGATGAGCTAAACTGGTTCTCCTTACTTCTTTTCCAGTCTGCATTGTAGAATGACACTGGACTTTGGAATGTGGCCTCTACTGTCTCCAGCCACAGCTAAAACTGAAAATTCAGAAGGTTCCATTTTAACATCCTGTTACATGTGTACTCATATTTCTATCAACTGGTTCGTTTTTAATTTTTTCCAGTAGAAAATACAGGTTCAGTTGGTTCACAAACTCCTGCAAGCAGGGTTTGAACTCCCCAGGGGTAAGTAATTGCAGAACTGAGGTTCAAACATCAACCAAGGGGATGAAATGACAATGACTGAGGAGATGGGGTGTTGGGGTGAGATGAGGGCCTAGTCAGGGGCAAGAGTCAAAGACACAGTCTGAGTTCCCAACCTAGGAAGCCCCCTGAACACTAAACAGAGTCCTTAAGTATTTATTCTCCCAGCCCTGCTCCTCCTCTATGACAGCATCCTGGGAGTGATCTTAGATTCCTCACTGTCTCTCACTTGCCAGATCCAGTCAGTCACCAAGTCCTATTAATGCCAGAACATTATAAAATGTCCTTCCTACCCAGCCCCTCCTCCCACTTCCTCTGCCACTGTTTTTAAATAGGTCCTCATTAACTCGTGTGTGTGTGTGTGTGTGTGTGTGTGTGTGTGTGTGTGTTTTCTTACCTATGGTTTTAAGATAAGAGAGTGGAAGACTCTTCCATGCTAATGGAAGAGTCTATAGAGAAGAACAGATTGAAAATATTTGAAAGAAAAGACTTCTAGTAAATCCAGACCCTTAAAGGAGAAGGAGAGATGGAAATTTAAATTCATGAAAAAAGACAAATCTTGGACAGGAAAAGAAAAGCTTTGCTTTGTGAGGTACTGACTATCTTATAAAGCTAAATTTATTCAGCTTTTTAATGTTAGCATTTTATTTTATTTTTTTCTGAAACAAGTTACAAATAGATGGTAGTATTTTGTTGTTATTAATCCTCACCCAAAGTTTGTTTCTTTCCCCATTGATTTTTTTGAGAGAGAGAGGGAAGAGGGGCAAGAAGAGAGAGGAGAGAGAGAGAGAGAGAGAGAGAGAGAGAGAGAGAGAGAGAGAGAGAGAACAATGTGAGAGAGATACATGGATAGTCCCGTCTAGGACCTGGCATCAAACCTGCAACCCAGATACGTGCCCTTCACTGGGAATTGAATCTGAGATTCTCCAGTGCCCTGGATAACACTCTAACCACTAACCAGGGCAAGATGATAGTATTTTTAATGTTTTTATTTGGGAAAAAAATTTAACTTGACAAATTTTTAGTCTCTAAATATTTTTTTTTTACTTTGCTATTTCTTCAAGTCCAAATCCAATTCTGCAATCTTGAGTATCTGCCTACTACTGACTTATCTCTCTCCTATCTTTACCCTTTCTCCTAAGGGCTAAACATTTTTATTGGCTGTTTATACTTTCCTGTCTCCTTCACTCTCATTAATCATTCCACTGCAGTCTTCTTTCTGGCTGCAGTTTCTTCTGAAAATGCCTGTGGCTGAGGTCACACTAATCTAATCTCCAAACCCCATGGTAACTTCCAAACTCAATGGTAACTTCGTTGTCCCCATGACACTAATGATAGTTCCTTTCATCTTAAATTTCTAAATTCCCTGTGATTCTCCTGTTACTCTCTCCTGATCTTTGTCCTTCATTCTGACCACTCCTTACCAGTCTCCTTTTGTGGGCTTTTCCTCTGTGTCCAGAGTTTCATTGTTGAAGGCCTTGCTGTACACTTCCCAGGGTCCACCTCATCTCTGCCTTCTACCACCGTCTGTGTTCTAACAGTTCCTGTACAATTATCTCATGAAAGGTGTATCACTCAACGAAATAAATATTACCTTTTTCCGGTGAAGGAAATGAGGATAAGAAAACTAAATTAATTTGCAAAGTTTCCATTATTAGCACTAAAAGGAATGCATTTAACCCACAACCGTCCCAATCAGAAGCCATGGTTCTTTGATTCAAAAGCAATAGTGTTAAGGATAAAATAAGGGAATGTAAAAACTGAGATAAAGGTGTCTATTTTAATGTATTTTTGGTCTTGTATAAGTAAGAACACTTTGTCAAAGTAAACCACAGCACATTTCAACATTTTCCATATCCTTTCACTGATTATGGATTCAGCCAGGTCCACATATGTGTACAGGACACATCTTAACTCCTGATTTTGGATTAATAGGGATTATTTCTCCAAGGTAGAAAAAAAACACTAGATATATAAAGAGACTGTATTTAAAAAGGAGGCCCTTCTAATAAATTACCATAGATAGAAATTATTTGTATTCAAATAAAGTTGCTGCATAGTAGCCATTTTTTATGGATTTTCTATTTAGTGGATTCAACAAAAAGTTTTTAAAAAATCATCACTATGAAGCCAAAGGAGGCAGTCATAAATCAGGAAGGATCTGAGATTAGGAAGGACAACTTGAATACTAAAAATGTCATTGCTACATAAAAAGTTGCAATGGAGACAGTGAGTAACATATTGGAAATGATTGAAAATCTAATCAAAGTATTTGATAAGCTTAAGAAATTCTGCTAACATTCAAGAGAAACAGCAAAAAGGCTACATTTACAAATTAAAAGATTATATAGGAGATTAATACATAAATGTACGCATAACTGCAAAAAGAAAATATCAATAAAGAATCAGAAAAAAATAATTGAATGTTGAGATAAAAGAAGATTTAAGTGTTCAAACCTAAACTACTCTCAAAGAGTGCCACAAAAAATTAATAAAACAGGTTATCATGCAATATCTAGAGTATTGAAGTAAAGACTGTGAGCTAAGCATTTTATATAAAGCAAGAAAAACAGAAAATTATTCTCATCTATATAAAGCTTCCTGCAAACAATTTCTTAAAAACATTCTCAGGTCTATATTGCCTCCTAAAAAATTACTTGAACACATACTTAAATGTGTTGTGATATGAATTTAAGAATGAAGGAACTGTACTGTTATTAAGCTATATAAACAGTAGAACAACTTAAACAGACTTAAGTCTAAATAAACTTGATCAATATAGGCATGACCCTTAAATGTGAAAAGTAGTTCTTTAAATAGAAAATAAATTATTTCAGCATTTATTAATAATAATAACTTTGATATTAACAATCCTAGATTATATCAACAAAAAACTAGGAAACAAAGGAGCTGGAGAGAGATGGCAAAAGTGTCAAATTTCTCATCTTTACAGAAAGAAAAGTCATAAATACCATTACTTCCTTGCACTGATTAGGGAAGACAAGCATAACTAGATAGATAGATAGATAGATAGATAGATAGATAGATACACACACAAACAAAAACCTTAAATGCAGCAATTGTTGGATTTTTAAAAATATAATTCATACCTTTCAATATATTGGGAGGGGAAAGGTGAATAAAATATAGCCCAGATAGCTAAGAAAAATGTTGAACAGTATGGGCGATTCTTATAACATTGTTAATATTTTTAAGAAAAATAATGCATAGAAAAAAATCTTAATTTTGTAACAACAACATTCATACACATAAATGCCTACATGCATAGTTAAAAACCTGGAAAAGTTATGCCAAAAAGTCAGATGTGATTTGGTGGTAGGAATACAGGTGATTCTGACATTTTCCTTTACACTCCTCTGTATTTTCCAAAACCAAAATGTAAAATTAGTCAATTGTCACACAAACTCTTTAATCTTTCATAAACCTACTTATAAATGTAAATATACTTATATGCAAATGTATATGAAAATCTAAACATTCTTATCTCTTCCTGCTGATATTGTTTCTCAGAAAACATTTAAATAATTATAAAGTATTGAAGTATACTAATGGAGAGTATTATTTTAAAATGAAAAAAGTCTGGACTAATTAATTTTTAAGGGTAAGAAGTATTAAGTTATAATAACTTGAAATCATTTTCTTTTAAACATTTTTATCAAGTACAGTTTACATTTAATATTTTTGTATTACTTTGAGGTGTACAGAATAGAGGTTAGACAATCATATACTTTACAAAACATTCCTGATATTTCCAGTAGCCACCTGGCATCATACATAGTTTCTACAATGCTAGAGGCCCAGTGCACAAATTCATGCACAGGTGGGGTTTCTCAGCCTGGCTAGCAATTGGGGTTGATCAGGGCTAGCCGGCCAGGGAGGGAGGGACTGTGGGAGGTTGACCAACCATGGGAGGTTGGCTGTGGGAGTGCACTAACCACAAGGGGACAGCTCCTGCATTTAGTGTCTGCCCCCTGCTGGTCAGTGTGTGTCATAGCTACCAGTGGTCATTGGGTCATAACGGTTGTTTGGGCGTTTATATACATAGATTAGTGACTGTATTTCCTATATTGTACTTTAAACCCATGACTATTTTATAATTTCTCAATCCCTTCACCTTTCCCCCCTCTCTCAGTTCCCCAAACTTCTCCCCTCTGGCAACCATAGTCTATTCTCTATATTGTTGAGTCTGTTTCTATTTAGTTTGTTAATTTATAAATCAGAATTTCTTGAGATACTTTTGAGGAATGGAAAAAATATTGCCCAAGTTGCTCACAGATACATTCCCAAACTGCAGACTAAAAAACTGGGCTTTGCCAAGGGTGTGGCCAAGGGACAATTAATCGTTGTGGTTGTGTGTACTAGACCTGGCAGTGGAGTCTTTCAAAGAATTGAGAAAGATTTTCTATGAACCAACTAATTCAGAGAATAACCTCTGCCTTTGGGGATCTGAAAGAAACTGCAATGGAGAATGGTGATAAAAGAGGAAGAGTCTTTTACAGGTGCAAAGACTCTCTCTTGGGGTAGAAGCTTTAAGGAGACAACTCTTTACCTTTTGATGTAAGGCTTAATGACAATCAAAAGCCAGAAGAAGCTGATTAAAATATAAGAAACTAAAGGTAAAACATCTACTGCTAAATAGTTATATTTGGGTCAAATTCAGTAAGTAATATTCTTTATAGGGCAACAACTGTCTACCCTATCACACTAAAGTTCATTTTTTAATGAATATTATGTAAGTTACCCCTTTACTATCTAGAAATGAAATTCATAGAAAACATAGCCTAATTACATAACTGTACATACTTTCTAAACCAAGCAAATATAACATCCTAACTATAATATAAAGTAGACATAAAAGAGTAAATTTAATAAAGTAATACACATTTTAACTTACTCTTCCTCTGACACTAGAATGACACTATTAAAGAGGATTTTTAAAAAGCCTTGAAGGGCCGAAACTGGTTTGGCTCAGTGGTAGAGCGTCAGTCTGCGGACTGAAATGTCCCAGGTTCGATTCCAGTCAAGGGCATGTACCTTGGTTGCGGGCACATCCCTGGTAGGGAGTGTGCAAGAGGCGGCTGGTCGATGTTTCTCTCTCATCGACGTTTCTAGCTCTCTATCTCTCTCCCTTCCTCTCTGTGAAATATCAATAAAATGTATTTTTAAAAATAAATAAATAAAAAGCCTTGAAGGAATTGGTACCATGCATTCTAGAGAGCAATGGAGCGTCTGGCAAATTAGCCATATTATAGATGTCTTGTGAATCACCAAAATTTCATCTAACCTAATAATAGAGTAATATACAAATTAACCGTCATTCCGCTACACCAGCCACATCCACGCCCAGCAGCCAATCAGAGAGAGTATGCAAATTAACCCCACCAGCCAATCAGGGAGTATGCAAATTAACTTGGCATGCAAATTAACTTGGCAGTTAATTGGCATACATGGAGGAAGGGAGGAGTGAAGACTGAAGACAACATAGAAGGAAGAGGGAGAAAAGGTGGAAAGCAGGGCAGCTGCAGCTGCTGGAGGGAAAGCACTGGCAGCACATGCAGGGCGGGGCGAGGTGCACAGTGGAGGCACGTGGTCATGGAGAGGGCAGGGGCAGCAGGCACCGTGAGCAAGGCGGGTCGTGTGGGCAGAGCGGGACACGCAGCAGCAGCGAGAGCGGCCCCAGAGGTGAGGGGGGGAGAAAGGGGGTGCCGGGCAAGGTGCGCAGTGGTGATGGCTGCGGAGACTGTGCCAGCAGTGGCCGCAGGTGAGCCCCCTATCCTGCCCGCCCTGCCCGCTGTAGTGGGAGAGGTGGCAGTGGTGGGAGGGAAGCCCACCGGAAGTCTTATAGAAATATTCCTGCAACAGGTGTAATTATAAAGAAAATACATATATTTTTAAAGACATCCTGGTTATTAAGGATTAATTCCACATATTTTAAATGTAGTGATGGTATTTAATCACTAAATCAATGTCAGTATGTTGAGCTCCATACTCCGAATACACATAACCTGAAATATACATCCATATAAAAACTTTATAAAGTCTTTTCAGAATTAGAAAACTTGTCAGTTACCCCAAAATAACATCTATCATCTATAGATTGAATCAACAGCTTGCACTAGTTAGGGAAGCAATGTGAGGTGTTGAAAGTGACATATGTCCTTGGTCAAGATGCTTAACTTCTCTGAATCACAGATCCATGTAAAGAGGATAATAATTGCTACCTGTTAAGGCTGTAAAGAGTTGTGTGGGTTTTTTTTAACTTATGTATAATACCTCAATAAATAAAAGTTGCAGCACTAGCAAGAATACTTCCCTAGATTCTATATGGTTTCTTAAGATTAGATGCAATCTTGTGGCTACATATCAAGACAAATTCTTTTACAGCTGGTGACCAATAAAAAAGGTCTCAACAATAAAATTTCAGAAAAGAGATACTTTAAGATAGAAGATCTTGAAAGACAAACATTAAGTCATGAAACCAAAATGTGGGTTTTCCTGGCATGACTTCCTTCATTGTCTCTGAGTTCGTTGTCTCACAGAATCGAAGAATGAAGTCTCAGACAAAAACAATTAATAGAGCCAAAATTTATCAAGAAAAGACAATCCTGGAAAAGGTGCAACTAGGATTCCAGGAGCACACCAGTGTCCAGAGCTTCCTTTCCATGTTACAGTCCAGCATTAAAACCTATTAGTCCATGTGTACAGTCCCTCATAGCCCATAAGCCACATGGGTTCAGGGGAGTATGTCTCCTGCCATCAACCCAAGAATCTAGTGCGCTAGGAAAAGAGAAAGAGTGAGAGAAAAAAAGCTCACACTTTTTAATTTAGCCTTGCTAGCTTCTGATTCGTCCTTTCAAAAATGTTTGCCTTAGCAACATCCTTAGGATTGGTTTATATGTTTCACTGCTTTATGATTGGCTATTTGCAAGCTGTTTCTTAGTAACATCCATCCTTTTAAAAATCACTTCTTGGGTGTACTCCTTTCTCTCCCTGCCCAGTTGAGTTGTCTCAGTAAGTCTGCCTGGTTGGGTAGCCTGCTTCTGTGTCCTCCTCCGCCCATGGTCCCCCCTCCCTGTTTTATCTAGTTTCCCTCTGTGTCCTCAGTGGAACTTCCAAAATCAAGCCTTAGCTCAGTAGGGTGTTGAGGACTAGAAACTCCAATGATGGTTTGCATTATTCCAGATGAAAATCTCTGGGGAGGAGTCTAAAGGCCAACCATTCCTGAAGGATTTGCTGATTTAGTAAGTTATGCTTTTCACACACTTCACCATCTTACTCTGCTCTGTTTATACTCATCTTTCTTAGTGTACTCCTTTTCTTCTGTCAGCCAGTAGAAGTAGGCCTCCCACCTATTGTAATGAAAAACCCAGGATGCTAGTTTAGAATAGTTCACTATCTTTGTAAATGACCTATATTGCTTTTAGCATCACACTTTGAGTTTCACTGGAGATCTAGCTGATATTTGCAATGTACTTTGCTGCCATTTCCTACCTTATTGAACTCGTATGTAAGTTCATTTAAAATTAGCAAAATCCACATTAGTACAAGAATTGGAAAGAATATAAAAATGTAATGGGTATTCTCAAAGTATGGATTATGACTATGAAGTGTTTCAATATTCATCCGTAGAAAGAAATAATTAGAATCTAGATGACTTCTAAAGTGCTTTCCAGTTTTCATACTCTAGGACTATTATTTCCATGTAGTTGAATCATTGGAAATTAACAAAGCGGTTTAATAAGGCAATATGTGATCTAGGCTGCACTGAGACTACTCTCTTCACAACTAAAGGTATTTCTTAGAATACTGAGCTAAAAATGTAACTGCATTCTGCAACCAATGCAAACATGTTCTAACTGATGGGATGGAAAAAAAACGTTCAGTCCAGAGTGCCTGCAATTCCTCTGTGAGCTAGCGTGGCAGGGAGAGTGTGGGGTCAGCGAAGCATCAAGTTACAGACCAAATTAAAGGTCTGGAGAAGAGTGGTAGGGTCTAATCATCCACTGTCGAAGCTGCCAGAATTGGATCAACCACCCATACCCGCTCACAAAGGACTGCTCCAACATATCCTAAGCACACAGAGTAAGGGCTTCAAACATGTCTTATTAACAGGGCCTTCGGTTCCAAATAGATCTTTATGGAATTATTTCCTTGAAGTTTTTAGTTCTGTCATATTAAAATTTCCATGAAAAAGTAATCAAAACCTAATGCTTACAGTGTTCTGCCATAAAGAAAAATAGCGTGGGTTTTTGTTCCTATTAAAAACATGTGTTACATATATATACATAATTATGTAAGTCCCAGACCCAGTGTACACACATATACACAAAAACCTTAGGGAAAAAAAAAACTATAATAGTTTTGCCCAAGCCACAAAATTCATAATATAATTTGTATTCTGTCCATAACTCCCCTCATTAAGCCAGTACTTTGAAAAGGTCAGCAAGCAATGAATATTTCTGCCGATTGTTTGACACAGGCTGCAAACAATAGATTTATACAGATGAGTTAAGGTCACTTTTAAAATTCAAACAGTATTTTCTGGACCTGGTTAGCTGAATCGTGTGCATCTGCACTCTTTTTCCTAAGGGAAAGTTAATTTTAGAAAGAAGAAAAAGTTTGCCAGGGAAACAATCACATTGGCTCAATACCTAGACAGTGACTCTTCTTCAAGTTCAAAATGCTTCACAGAAAGTCTCCTACTTGTCCTTAAAATCCTTGAAAGCAGTACCAAATGCCATCCCTATTTCAAAACAAGCATTTCGTTTCATTAAAAGCTGTATGATTTCATTTTATACCTCCTTTATGGTATTTTTAAAAGTTAGTGCTTCACCTCAATTTTCCAAAAGACCAAAATCTTTCTTTTCCCAGGTAGTTACATTCTGAGAGTTTGTTAGGTGCTTAGAATAGTTCAGGTACATATACATAGACACATATATATGAAAAACAGCAGATGTACATCTATGACAAAGTACAATTTGGAGAAACAGTTAGTTATCTGTGTAAATTCAAATACAATATAACTTACAGACACTCAACCAATTCAGGGTGGAAGAGCTTGGTTTAAATATTTAGGAATGTAGCCCTAGCTGGTTTGGCTCAGTAGATAGAGCTTCAGACTAAAGGGTACCACGTTTGATTCCCTGTCAGGGCACATGCCTGTGCTGTGGGCTCAGCCCCCAGTGTGGGGCGAGCAGGAGGCAGTGGATCAGTGATTCTCTCTCATCATTGATGTTTCTATCTCTCTCTCCTTCTCTGAATCAATGAAATATATCTTAAAGAATAATTAGGAATGTAAACAGGATCAAAATGAAGAAAATGTGACCATTCTTCCTGTTTCCTAGAGATAATAGTCCACTTGGCTCTCTAGCCTTAAAGGAACCGACATAAAAATGCCAGTAGTCACTGACAGAGAAAGTCAGTCATTGCAAGCAAATGAAGATTTTTTTATTCCTACCAGCATAGGCCTCATTCCTTTCTAATAACCAGAGTATTTGCAAAGGAATTCTTACATTTTTTAAAAACTGATGTTTAAAAAGCTAACTCTTTAATGGGGGCTCTTAGAAGTGGTGTCTCTCTCCGTCCTATATCTGAGTTTCAAATGAACTTTAACCCTCCCTTCCCAAAACTGTCATCTCCAAACCAATGGTACCCCCACCAAATTCATCAACTTGAGGGGAACCAGCTTTCACTCTGTTTTTATTCTCTATTCACACTTCTATTTCCAGGTGGGGCTTACAAACAGTTGGGTGCCCGCACCTCCTGCACCTCCTATGAGGACCCTACAGATACTTTCAAGTGATTATAAAGAAAGAGCGCATTGCTATCACCTAAAGTGGTTAATACACAAAAGCCCGCAAACCACCCCTCCACACACACACACACACACACACACACACACACACACACCGATTTCCAAATCAGGATCTCAGCAGCGCTGGATTAGGAGGAGTATTGCTCTAGGCTGTGATCAAGTTCTAGCTTCATAGTCACCCAGAAAACCTTGGAAATTTATCACATGTTTGATTTTCAGGAAAATTAAACCCCAAAGACCTTCAGCCTACCAATTTGGTGCAGATACAACAGACGCTATACCGACCTTGGCCAAGAGTGAATACCCCCTGCCCAAGTTAGGATGGTAACAGAAGGAAAGGCGCTGCGATGTTGCAGCTGGGAAATCATTGCACACTGTGTGTGTGCGCGGAGGGGGGGGGGGGGCGCCGAGGCGGGTGCTGGTGTTTGCGCCCCACACCTGGTGAGGGTGGAACACCCGCCTCCTCCCCCAGAGCCAGGGGTGCGGGGTTCCGGGAGCGGCCCGGGGTGAGGAAAGTGAGAGAAGGAAGGAGACCGGGATCCAACGTGCCGCGGAGTAAAAGCCGGGATGGCGGAGGGTCCCGCTTCCTGGCGGGCAGCCCTCCCGGAGCTCCAGGACGCCGAGGAGACCGGGAAAGGGCGGGGGAGGGAGAAGGTGATGGCCTGGGGACGCCGGACCGCACCTGGTATGCCGGCCGGCCGGGCCGCGCTCGGAGGAGGGCTGCACCCCGCGCCCCTCCTTACCTTGCGCGCGGGGTCGGAGAGAGGAGCAGGGGACGTGGGAGCGCGGGGCTGGCGAGCGGTGCGCCGCTCCGAGTCCGTTGTCAGCTCCGCCCCAAAGCTGCTCCGGGTCTCGGAGGCGCTCGGATCTCCTGCAACCTGCCCCCCGGGCGTGCCTCAGCCCTCCCCTCCAGCCCTGCCCCAGCAGCCAGAGTCGTCCTCTCCCCTCCCGGGGCCCTGCGCCGCGCTCCCCTTCTCCCCCTGCTGTTTATTCCGGAGAGCAGTGGCCCCTCTCCGAGCCTGCCCCCCTCCGGCGCGTGCACGGAAACGCGCTCTTAGCAAGAAGGCAGCGAGCGACTAGGTCCTTGAAATTCTGGGGCTGAGCAACCTCAAAACCCCCTTTAAAAATGTGATCTGCCCAATGAGGTGAAAGATTGGTACCACATCCATTCATCCCCCCGCCTCCGTCCTCCTGGGTCCTCACCACCACATCACTTAACGCTTGATATCAAATGTAGATTGTGCTCTGAGAATCTCCTGCTAGTCATTTTAGTTTTTTCAAAGTAATTTCTTCTGTTTTATTGTTGTTGTTTTTTTTTAAATGAAGACGTTCCCACTATTTAAACTTAGGTTGCCAGGACACTCGAGTGGCCTAGGCCCCAGGGGGAAAATAGGTTCAGCTGTACGAAACTGTCTCCTTGCCAGCGTTGTGGACACCTGCCACCTGTCTGGGTTCCAAGGCAGGGCCAGGGCAGTAAATTACACCCGGCTTTGTTTACTGAGCATGCCCTGAGCCTCTGTTCTTACTTAGGAGAGACGCCGTTCCGAAGCCAAAGTTCTGGAAAGGAACAGGTGGATGTACTCAAAGATAGTTCTAATGGCCAGAGAACTGGCAATGGGCAGAGCATACTAAGTAAAATAAAAGATAACGGTGCAAGTGGGTTCGTGAAAATATTGCTGTATCACTAATATGCAGGAGCTGGAGTGACACAACCCCTACTGGGGATGTGGAAGGTGACTAGTTAAAGTTGCATTGCATTGCATTCACTCATTCACTATCCATATACTATACTTTTATGGAATAGTTAGAGGCAATGTAGCATTATTCCTAATCAGTCATGTTAAAATTTAAAGAATGTTAGGAATTAACACGAGTAGCAACCAGTTTATTATGGAGCCCTGATCATGCAAATACCTATTAAAGATTGATCAGGTAACTTATAATCTGAGGGCTGGAAAAAAAATGAATACTTAACTAGAATTGTCATTTTTTTTTCTATTGGGCAGAAAGTGGATATTAGAAGAAAAACTTACCAAACAAGTTATTGCAAAGAACAGGCTTAGATGACATAGGAAGGTTAGCACAAAGACTTTGGCTTTCTTATTCATTCATTATTTATTGAATGCTTGCTAGCTAAAGACACTGCTGGGTGCTAAAGATACAAGAGTTAATAAGAAAGGCAACATCTCCAACCTCACCAAGCTGAGTAGAGGGATAGACTAGTAAACAGGCTGCTAAAACTAGACACTCTGGTGGAGGACAGCACACACAGAAGAAAGTATACATGAACCCCCAGAGGAAGTGACTTTTACACTGAGGCCTGAGGAGTGGGTGTAATTTGGACAGGGACAAAGATTATGAAGAGAAAGATTTTTCCAGTAGGGAATATAGCACTGGGAGAGAGCCAAAGGTAAGAAAGACATGTCAGTTGAAAGAATTTAAATAATTTTTTAAAGCTCATTATGGCTGGAGGATGTTTTTTTTCATCCTCAAATGAGGAAGGGGTTAGGGATGAGAGCGAATCAGGGAGAGCTCTAGAAAGGGGCACAAGATCAGTGACCATCCGAGTAGAGATCCTCCTGCCTTTGTGAAATATAAGTTCAATCCCATGACAAATCCCTGGGAGAAACTTTTCCTGAAGTGTGGAGGGAAGAGAGGAGAGTCAGTGGTAGAAATAATAAAAGTAAATAGAAATTAGATATAGGAGATGGTTTATTTAGGTTTTTTAATGAAATATTCTATTTTCACAGTAACTCTCATACAGTTCAAGGATTAAAATAATGTTGAGCCAAAACCAGTTTGGCTCAGTGGATAGAGCGTCGGTGTGCAGACTGAAAGGTCCTGGGTTCAATTCCGGTCAAGGGCATGTACCTTGGTTGCGGGCAAATCCCCGGTGGGGGGTGTGCAAGAGGCAGCTGATCCATGATTCTCTCATCGATGTTTCTAGCTCTCTGTCCCTCTCTCTTCCTCTCTGTAAAAAAATCAATAAAATATATATATTTTAAAATAATGTTGAATAGTGGAATGAATTAATGGAAACTTTGACATACAGGAATCACTTTGGTGATTCCCAAATTTCCTATTATGTAAGAGCTCGCCCCTACTCCAGCTTCCCTCTCCTTTTGAGAATTTTATTATAGCTTTCACTCCTCCCATCTAATTGTTTTATGACCTTCCTCAGTCCAGACCCATCTGCTCCTGCTACTTCTAGTAGGCTATGCTCTCTAGATTCACTAAGCTCTAGACATCTATGGCTGCTATCAGGAGCAGAATTACTTGGCTGTAACCATTGTGGGCTATAATCAGAAGATCTCATGAAAATCCTGAGGCCTGGGCCAGGGTACTCTGAGGTGCTAGGGCTCCCTGCTGGATCCTGCCACCTGACTCTGAGACAAATGAGCAAAGGTGAAAGCAAGAGAGAAGTGGCTTGGCATGTGCCTTAGTTGGTTGGGTGTCATCCTGCGCACCAGAAGTTGGGAGTTCAATTCCTGGTCAAGAGTACATGTCCAATGCTAGGGTTGTGGCTCAGTCCCCGGTAGGGGACCTTTAGGAGGTAGACAATCAGTGTTATGCTCTCACATCGATGTTTCTCTCTCTCCCTTCCCCTTCCTCTCTCTCTAAAACTCAATAAAAATAATATAGAAGAAAGCAAAGGGGAAGAGCTGCCTTAGGATAGCAGAGCCAGAGTAGAACAGCCAAACTTTTTAACTCTAGATCATGCTCTGCATTATTCTTTTGTTGTTTTAAGATTATTTGCTGCTCTCTCTCTCTCTCTCTCTCTCTCTCTCGTTGAGCTCTATTTTCTTCAATTTTATTTTCCATTTTTATTTCTATTTCTCTTCTCCTCTTTTTATTTTAAACTTCTTATTACTTCTCTGACTTTTGTAAGTCTAATCACCATTTCCCTCATTTTCTCCTACTGCTCACTCCCTCACCTCTTCTCATTGTCACTATTGTCATTAACAACCAACTGGATATTGCTGTGTTCACATATTTTAAAACTAATCTCACAATGCTAAAGTATGTACTTCAGCTAATTCTTTTGACCAAAATAGAATATGGTATCTAGTTTTTAGAAGAAACAAATGTGTCCCTATATTTATATTTATGAACAGGTTTAAACAAGAATCTGGTCCTCAGCTTATTCAAGCCATGCTCATTTACAGAACTGATATTGCTGGAAGGTCTTTAAATAGCAGCCAGACAACACTCATGCCACTGTCTAAGCACCAAAAGGGGATGCATTTCAATTAAAGAAATATTTTTAAGCTATTGCTATGTGCCAGGCACTGTGCCAAGTAGTGGGAGAGAGTATATGGCATGAACATGGTCTCTGTCCATGAAGCTTATAGTCTGGAAAGGATAGATATATGTAAGAGGTAGATATGTGTATGAGAAAAATAGATATATGTGTGCAGTATATATAAAAATGTCTCAAAGCAAAATGAAAAAACATTAAGAATCAGGGATTAAGAACAGGATGGGGCAAAAGTAGGTTTATAGTTTTGAGTACGCAAAAGTCTATCCTTGCATTATTATTTACTAGAGGCCCAGTGCACAAAATTCGTGCATAGAAGGGTGGGGGGGTCTCTCAGCCCAACTTGCACCCTCTCCATTCTGAGAGCCCTCAGGGGATGTCCTACTGACAGCTTAGGCCAGGGGTGGGCAAACTTTTCGACTTGAGGGCCACAATGGGTTCTTAAACTGGACCGGAGGACCGGAACAAAAGCAACCTGACCATACTGGCACTCTCATCTTGGGCTGCTGGTGAAGGAGCAAAGGGGAGAGCAAGAGAACCCTCCACTCTTTCGGCTCCATGGGCCGGATAGAACAGCTAAATGGGCCGGATCCGGCCCTCGAGCCGTAGTTTGCCCACGGCTGGCTTAGGCCCACTCCCCATGCTTCTCTGCTGTCTATGAAGCCCGCTTGGCTGCTCCCAGGTCACTGTGGCGAGGACCAAGCAGGCCCTGCTTTCAGAGGCCGCCCCCAGGACTGGAGGACTCCAATGGGGCTGAGAGTCCAATGGGACTGGGCCCTGCCATCTTGTGGCTAAGGGCGCTGCCATCTTTGTGTCAGAGTGACTGTTAATTTGCATATTACTCTCTTATTAGATAGGATTAATTTTCATATTATTTTCTATAGGAACAATTTTAAACCTACTTTTGCTTCACCCTGTACTTCAAAAATAAAACTAACAGATACTTTCAGGCACATTCCCTCTTCACCTCAACTGCACCTTATCTAATAGCAATTATTAGCCTCTTCCGTGCAGAGACAGCTATGCTCACCAACTACTCCATATGTGCCCTATAGTGCCGAGATTCTTTGCAATTAGGTGGGGTCATAGGACTGATTTGGTCACTGGCCAATGAGCAGGCTCATAGAAGGGCAGGAATGAGTTCTCCTGCAGCCTTTCTCCCACTCCCCCATCATGAACACCAAGGACTTGTGTTGAGATAGTGGATCTATAAGATCAAAGTAGCCTAAAGAAATAAATAAACCACATGAATGGAAGCCCTGGGGAGTTGCTTGCACCAACAGAAAGCTTTACAGAATGAGAAACAAACTTTTGCTGTTAAACAAAATTGTTGAACTGCTGTTAAATAAACTTTTGCTGAAATAACACATCCTACCCTTATATACCATTTCATTAACCAATAAAATCTTCATAAAAAGAGTTTAATAAGGTTAGTTTGCATTCATTTGGCAAACACTTACTGACCACTTACTATTGTTTGGCACTGCTTCAGGTGCTGAGAATACCAGGATGAATAAAACAGAGTCCCTGAAGCTTTAAGGAACTTACTGTTTTACCCAGATGACAGGCAATGACATTTTCAGGTAGTGATAAAGGCCACAAAGACATAACGATCTTGCCCAATTTCATTAAGTGTCTTTACTTTCCTCCCTACTCAACTCAGATTCTATGCACCATCATGTTCATTGTCCTGCCCGTATACTCAACTCACGTACGCTTCTCTCCTGTCTTCATACTTGCCTGGCAAAATCCTAACCTGATTAAACACAAACCTTTGCCATCCTCACATCTCCTGGGTATCTGAATATGTCTGGAGGAAAACAATAATCCTAACTGGCCTCACTTGGACTTCACGGTCACTATTCCCACTGGGTCCTCCTGACAGCTTCCTTGCAACCATATTACATTCCCCGATCCATCCATCCTCATTCTCCTACCAAACTCATGGGTCCTCCCTCCTGAAACTTGCAACAGTCCTCTCCCACACTCACTCATTGTCAATGATTTTGCTCCTGACTTTCACTGAAAAACTTAATGGACTTCTCAAACTTCCACCACATCTGCCAAAACCCACCTAGTGAGAGTACACCTCGTCCGTGTTTAGAAACTGTCCACGGTCCTTCTAAGGACAATTCCTCCACTTGCACACTAGATTCTGTCACCTCTCATCTCCCGTGGGATACATGGAAATGTGCCACCCAGATCCTCCTTCCAAGGCCCAGTTGCAGAGCCTGCAGTCAGGAGCCTCCATCTGTCAGCTCCTTCGGGGTCTGCTACCGCTGTGGAGTCATTGCATCTGAGGTCATGCCCTTCCTGGGACACCTTGCATGCAGTAAGCAAGGTTGGCATATAAAAGCCCAACCAGGCAGAACACTCAGAAGAATACTCACTCCAGAGCTCCCCACAGGGTTGCCTGACGCTTTGTCAGATCTGATTCACAGTTGGACTTCTTCCTCTATACATTCCTGCTTCCTTAACCCTTCATTTCACAGGTACTGATCCCTAATAAATTTCCAGCTCCTCAAATTCTGCCTCAGCATCTCCTTAAAGAACCCAGCTTGACATATCTACTGCAGGTCGCTCAGCTCCAGCTATTGGCCCTCCATCTTTCATCAATGTTTCCCTCTCTACTGACTCATCCCCATCGCCTCATAAATATTCAATTTTTTCTTCCTTCTTAAACAGCAGACTCCCTTTGAGCTAACTTCCCCATTTCTCTGCTCCCCTGAACACTAACATTTCTGAAAAGATCATCAGAATCCATTCCTTGCCTATCTGTCTCTCTATATCCCCGCTCCTGGCACCGTCATACTCACCACCCCACAGAAATAGCTGTTGTCAGTTATATATAATTCATCATTGTTATATCAGATGGCCAATTCTCAGTTCTCTTCTCACCTGACCTTTAAAAGCAGCTTCTGACCCAGTTAACCACCCTCTCCCTCTTAGACACTTGTTCCCTCGGCTTCTGAAACACAACGTTCACTTGATTTTCCTCCCACTTCACTGGCTACAGTTGCTCCTTCTTATCTCCTTTGCTGGTTCCTCTTCCTCTCCTGAATCTCTAAACATTGAAGAGCTCCAAGGTACAACCTTGAACCTTTCCTCATCTATACCAATGATGAGTTAGTGAACTCATCTGGCCCCAGGGTTTTGAGACCATCTACATATTGACAAGTGCTAAATTTATATCTTGAGCTAGAGATTCTTCCTTTGAATGCCAGACTCTAGCATCCAGCTGCTATTCTGAGTCTCCATTTAGATGCTAACGGGAATCTCAGACCTTACATATTTAAACAAAACAGCTGATCCCCATCATTTAGCTCTATGCTCAAATGCTTCCTCAATACCACCAGGCCTGCAGGGGAGGACAGTTAGGGGCAAGTAACGGTATTGTGGAAGGAGAAGCACTTGAGCATAGAGCTAAATGATGTGAAGGTGCAACAAATCATTTGAAATTTCTGAGGAAAAAGCAGTCCCAGCAGAAAAGAGTAAGTGTAAAGGTCAAGGTAGGAATGAGCTTGTCTTTATGTAGAAACATGAAGGAAGGCTATGTGACTGAAACAGCCAACTGTGTTGGAGAGTTGAGATCAAGACTGTCAGCAATTGCATTACTTAGGACCTTATAAACCACTGTGCTTGAATTTTACTCCAAGTATGAGGGGAAGCCATGGGAGAGCTTTAAGCAAGAAGGGTACCCAATCTGATTAAAGCAACACCTTGGTTGCTATGTGACTAGTAGGTGATGGGGTGACAATGTGGAAGCCACCTGACCAGTGAGTGGCAGGCTGTGCGGAAACCCACACAAAAGAAGAGAAAGGACGGTTTTTGAATGGCATCAGTGGAGTGGGAAATGTTATAAAATTTGAGGTTGGAATGACATGATTTGCTTATGATGTTTTTGGTAGGGGCCTAAAAGGAAAGAGAAGATTCAAAAGAAATGTCTAATTTTGCGCTGCAATCCGGAATCCATTCAGGCACATTTATTTTTGTCTTTGGATGTATCCTATTTCCATTAAGTCCATTGCGTACAAGGATCCTTTGGGCAGCCTGCTAGTGGCTTAGTTGTTGGGGGGGGGGGGGATGAAGGGAATCACATACAGAACGGGAGAACATTTGAGGGAGAGCAATACTGCATTCTGTTTTTGAAGTGTTGCGATGAAAAGATCTGTGGAGATGGCCTAGAACTGTGGTTGGCAAATGAGCCACATGCGGCTCTTTGGCCCCTTGAGTGTGGCTCTCCCACAAAATACCACGGCCTGGGCGAGTCTATCTTGAAGAATGGCGTTAGAAGTTTAAAAATGTTGGCTCTCAAAAACGAAATGTCAGTCCTTGTAGTGTTGCTATTTGGCTCTGTTGACTAATGAGTTTGCCGACCACTGGGCTAGAACTCTGAGGGAAGGGTCTGGCTTGGGCAATGCTCCTTTCCTCTATGATAACCAGCCCAGGATTCCCCCCTCCAGTTACAGGACTGGAAATCTACTTGTCCCCGGCCAGAGATACAGCAGAATGGGGAGTGGTCGCCAGCAAGAGCTCTGGGACCTAAACGGGAGCAACTCTCCCCTCCATTCCCGGGAAATACTGCAAACAGCGACTCTGCGATTAGCAAACTTCTCTCCCACCCATGGCCCGTGACCACGCCTCTTTCCCTCGCGCCCGACACCTCCGCCCTCCCCTCCTTCCCCCCAGGCCTGGGAGCGAAACCCACGCAGGCCCCCTAGCGCCCGCCCAGCGCAGCCCGGCCGCCGCCGCCGCCGCCGCCGCGCGCAGCCCCGCGCGAGACCGGCGCGCGCGCCTCCAGGCGCGGCCCGCCGACCCCTCGCGGCCCCGCCGCGCCCGCCGCCCGCTTTCCCGCGGAGGCGCCGCCGGCCCCGCCCCCCGCGCGCGCGCGCCGGCCCCGGCCCGCGGCCTGATTGGCCGCCGCCTTCCCGCTTTCTTGCCCGAACCGCCATTTTGAAAATCTTGTTGATTCTGGGGAGCGGGGAGCGCGGCGCGAGCGTCAGGCCCGGCAGCGTCCCGCGCGCCCTCTCCGCCGCGCCCGCCGCCGCCGCCCCCCGGAGCGCCCTCGAGCCCACGCGCGCCCGGCCCGCGGCGGCCGCGACCCTCGGTGAGGGCTGCACCGGGGCGGGGGGCCGGGAGGGCTCCGCGGGGCCCGCCCGTCCGCCGCGGCCTCTCGGACGGCGGCCTGGGGCGGGGGAGGGGACGCGGCGCGGCCCGGGGGAGGGGAGGAGGTGGGAGGGGCGGCGCGCCCCGCGGTTCCCGCCGCGGGGGTTCCCGGGCCGCGGGCGGAGCGGGAGGGGCGGCCCGGGGGAGGGAGCGCCGCCGTCCGGCTTCCCGGAGGGGGCAACTTTGAGGGCGAGGGGGGGGGGTGTGGTGTCCCGCGGCCCCGGGTCCTGGGCCGTGAGGGTCGGGGGGTTGGCGCCGCCCGCCCCTCCCGCCCGAGGCGCGGAGACCGAGGCGCCCGCGTCCTCCCGCCCGCAGGCCGCCAGCATGTCGTCCCCGGGCCCTGCGGCGGCGGAGGGAGAGGGAACCCCCGACCCGCCCGCGTCCGAGAAGGAGCCCGAAATGCCCGGCCCGAAGGAGGAGAGCGAGGAGGAGGAGGAGCAGGAGGAGGAGGACGAAGACGAGGAGGAGGACGAGGACGAGGAGAAAGGTGGGCAGCCCTGCCCCTGAGGGTGGCTGGGTTTTGCAGGAACTCAGGTTTCTGGCTCTTTGGCGCCCAGAGGCACTCCACCCACTGGCGTGTCCAGCGAGAAAGCGAAGTCTCGCCTCTGGTTTTGTGCTGAGCAGCAGCGGAGGGTTCACTTCGCGGGTCCCGGGTTTTAGCAAACACTCTGTGGGGGCGGGGGGTGCGGGTTGTGGGGTGCCGCGGGCGCCGCTGCATCCGAATCCGCTTTCCTAGCCTTTCTGCCCGTGGGCTGGAAGTTTGGAAGTTTCAGACCTGTGTTTAAAGAACTCGTAGCCTTTCACGTTAATGAGGTCGTCTGTTGCATTTGAGGCTATGGAAAAGTCTATGGGAACCAGGACACGCCGAGCTGAAGGTTGGAAGGTTCGACCTGGACCCGTTGAGTTTGTCGGCTGAGTTTCAGGGGCCTCGGGGAGCTGCTTTCCCGGGGAAACTGATGGCGGGGCAGCTGTTGCTCCTGGAGAGAGTGGCTGCGTGTGAAAGCTCTGAGCTGCGAGAGAAAGTGAAACGGGAGCTCAGCGCTGCTGCCTGAGGGGTTTCGGGGGGAGAGAGAGAGCATCCGTCACCCTTTAAAGGGAGGCATGAAACACGAGAACTTGGGGGGTTGAGGAAAGGCACCGCCGGCATCAGCTCCTCCCGAGGAGAGGGGGCAGCGCCTCTGGGAAGTGTGCCCCAGGAACCTCCAGCCACCCGACTATCCGAGAGAGAGACTTTCGCGTTCTGAGATGATAGCAGCCCAGTCTAGGTTTGCTGTGTGGCACAGCGCAGCCAAACGGGGGGAGGACGTACGCATGAAGTGTTTAAAAAAGCAGGCTTCACTGTTCATTTCTTTTAAGCCAAAGCCAGTCAGTCCACGGTCAGCATTTTGTAAGTACAGTCTGGGTTGAGGTGACACAGAATGGTCTGCCTTTTGTTTGTTTGAAGTGGTAAGTGCTCTAAGAAGGGGGCATGTCCACATTTAAGAGCAGAAATGCTTAGGGGGGAAAAAGTTATTTTGTTAACTGTGCATAGTCCCATAACAAAATTGGCTGGAATATCTACTGGTCCAAGATTTTCTCAGCACTTTTTCCTCCAGTTTTTTTTTTTTTTTAGTCTTTTATTTTTTAGTTGTTTTTTGTTTTGTTTTCTTTTGTTTTATTGATTTCAGAGAGGAAGGAAAAGGGAGGGAGAGAGATATTTGAAACATCAATGATGACAGAGAATCATTGATAGGCTGCCTCCCCGGCTGGGGGTCCACCCCTTAACTCAGGCATGTGCCCTTGGCCAGAATCAAACCCAGTACCCTTCAGTCTGCATCCTATACTCTGAGCCAACCAGCTACGGCTTGTTTTTAGTTGTTTTTAAAGACAGGGTTTGGGCCTTAGCCGGTTTGGCTCAGTGGATGGAGCGTCGGCCTGTGGACTGAGGTGTCCCTGGTTCGATTCCGGTTAAGGGCATGTACCTTGGTTGCTGGCACATCCCCAGTGGGAGGTGTGCAGGCGGCAGCTGATGGATGTTTCTCTCTCATCAATGTTTCTAATTCTCCCCCCTCCCTCTCTGTAAAAAAATCAATAGAATATATATATTTTAAAATAAAGACATGATTTAGGTGCCACAGAGATCATGAATTTCAACATGAAAATTAAAAAATATAAATTCCCAAGTAGTTCTGATTTATTATTCCTCATTTTAGGTGTCAATGGAACAACTAAAATTTTAGATGTTTTTATCTTACTTAGTCCTGAAAAATTAAGTATCCTACTGAGGCATAAAAAAAAGGCAATGAAGTCTGTAGCAAATAAGGGATTAATTGACTTTCAGCAATAGTTTTCTTGGCAGGACTTGGGGGGGATGCCTAGTAAAAGATGATTCCTAGATTTCTATCTTTGGCATCTGTATGCATAATGTTACCATTTTCTGGAAAATAGAATTCATGAAGGTGAGTGAGTTTGGAGATGATTATGACTTCTGTTTGGATGCATTCAGTGAGGTGCCTATAGGACAAGAAGTAGAGCTGTCCAGTGGCAGCCCGGTGAGTTGAAGCTGTGGGGAAAACTCTGGACTTGATAGACCAGGAAGATTATTAGCTTATACATGGTATTTAACTCAAACCTAACGGTTTAAATCACTCAAAGAAAGTAGGGTAATAACAGGAGTTGCTTTTTGGGTGCTTTCTTTTCTGTATACCATTGCCAGAATTTACCTGCTGAAATCCTCTTTTCCTGATGCTTTCTGTGCAAATCCTTTTCAGTTTTTAAAGTCTTTATTGTTGGAAGTATTACATATGTCTCCCTTTTCCTCCCATTGATCCCCTTAGCCCCCCTGCCCCAGGCTTTTACCACACTATTGCCGGTGTCCATGGGTTATGCATACATGCATACAAGTTCTTGTTAATCTTCCCACCCACCCACACCTTCCCTCTGAGATTTGAGTCTATTCCATGCTTCCATGTGCAAATCCTTACATCTCCAAATCTTAACTGTCCTTCAAAGCCAGTTCCAAAGTTTTGATCCTCTTTGGATTCTTAATCCAAAGATATTCTTTCCTCAACTCTCAGAATTGTTTGTGTCTTTATTAAAAGTGTCTTGGCCCTGACTGGTTTGGCTCAGTGGATAGAGCATCGGCCTGTGTACTGAAGGGTCCCAGGTTCAATTCCCGTCAAGGGCATGCACCTTGGTTATGGGCACATCCCTAGCGGGGGTGTGTGCAGGAGGTGGCTAATCGATGTTTCTGATTCTCTATCCCTCTCCTTTCCTCTCTGTAAAAAAATCAATAAAACATATTTTTAAAAAAGTGTTCTACTTTTCAATATGATATTTGTGTCTCATTCTCTTCTTCCTCCTCCTCTCTCCCCCAAGCATGATCTTCTAAAAGATAGTCACTATCATAATCATCTACTCAACCTTCCCTTGTAGCTATGCAGCTTTGAACAAAATAAGCATTCAGATCAATGATTGAAGGATCGCCAACATTATAGTGTGGGGTCCTCTTATTTATCTGACTTGATCTCAGTCAGGTAAGTGGTTTTAGAAAAGCCAGCTTAGTGTTTTACGTTTTAAAGTATATGTTCTCAGATTAGACAGAATTTAACATTTTTGGGATGATTTATGATCGCAATTCTGAACATCATTTATTAAACTACAGAGTAATGCCTTCCCACTTGTTTGCATTAAATGTAAACTTGTAGAATTTTACCCTATCCATAGTAACTCCAGACTGCTTTGTCTTACTTAAGGTCCTTTGTTTTCTTTTCTGTCAATCAACTACATTGTTGCTTTTCTGTATATCTTTTAAGTTTTTATGATCTTGTCTAAGCTGTTTTCTGTGATATAGTAGATTGAATTTCAGTTATTTCCTATATATATATATATATATATATATATATATATATATATATATATGAAAATGGTAACATTATGCATATATATATATATATATATATATTTCCTATATATATACAATAATAGAATTATGTCTAATTAAGGAATAGACTAAGTGAGGACCCTGGCAATTTTTTGGACTTAGATAGCAATAATTATAGTTGAATATACATTTTTTTGCTTTCTGGCTTTTTAAAATATTGGATCCCCTGTGAGGTTGTCAAGTTAGTATAATATTACTAAAAAATTTGGTGTTGCTATTAACTGACCAAGTATTTTCATCTGTTTATGTTATATTCTCAAAAATTCTATTAAGGAGAAGAGTATGGTATTAAGTTTCTGTGATTATTTTCTATATATTTATACAATAGTTAATAAATTTCAACTTGTTAATTAAGAGGTATTAAATTAATTTCTAGAAAAGAGTCTCATCGTGGAAGGCAAGAGGGAAAAGAAAAAAGTAGAGAGGTTGACAATGCAAGTCTCTTCTTTACAAAGAGAGCCATTTACAATTGCACAAGGTAAGTTTATTCTATGTTCTTTCATTTTATGATGAAAATGCCTAAAAACAAAAATGATGATTAGCAGTGCTTAGTTTTTAGTGTTCATTTAGTAGTAATATAGCATTGGTATTATTTTATTTAGTTTGCCATATTTAAGCAAAAGTTATGTAAATTATGTTATAAAAATATTTTTCATTAAGTTTGCAAGTGCATTAACACATAATGGTATTTAACTTTAATTATTATGGTTTTTTTTCTAGGAAAGGGGCAGAAACTGTGTGAAATTGAAAGGATACATTTTTTTCTGAGTAAGAAGAAAACAGATGAACTTAGAAATCTACATAAACTACTTTACAACAGACCAGGCACAGTAAGACCTTTTTATACCTTTATCCTAGTAGCATATTTATGTACTTAAAATACTTCACAATAGAAGCAAATTTTAGTCCTAGAAAGGACTTTTAGTGATCAACTAGTTTAATTTCCATTTCATACAAGTGAACAAACTGAGACACATATTGTCTAAATGATTTATTACAGGATACATAGCTGGGTATTAGCAATTAAGATTGCAATATCCAGGACTCTTTCTACTGAACTTGTTTTTTATGCCATTCTGAAATGTCAGATTGTGATGATTTTAGTGGTTTTTTTAATTGTATAAGAAATTATTATTTCTTATTTATTTATTTTTTTTTAGTTATCCAGAATAAACAGTATAATTATATATCCTTTTGAGCAAATAACTGATAAGTTAGTTGGTACTTCTTTTCCAATAGATATGTTAAAATCAGTGTTTCATTAATGAGTTATTTTACTGCAGTCACCTCTTATCTGCATGGGATGCATTCCAAGACAGCGGTTGCCAACCTTTGTTCAGTGGTTCACGGACCACCAGTTGGCAACCGCTGCTCCAAGACCCATAGTAATTCCTGAAACCAAAGGATAGTATTGGACCTATGCATATATACCTATGATAAAGTTTAATTTCTAAATTACACACGGTAAGAGTTTAAACCTAAGCAGCAATGAAATAGAACAATTATAACAATACCAGAGGTCTGGTGCATGAAATCAAGGCCTTCCCCTGCTACTGACTTGGGCTTTCCTTTGTTCTGTGCCGCCCCCTGGTAGTCAGCGCACATCATAGGAGTCGGACTCTGTCGAGCTCCCAAGGGAACAATTTGGATATTTAGCCTTTTATTACATAGGATAGGATACTATAATAAAAGTTATGTGAATGTGGTCTCTCAAAAATACCTTATACTACTATACAATATTCACCTTTTCACCAAAGAAGCACTTTATGGCTTCTCTTTAGCATGTCTGAATTGCCCCATCACTCCTCTAGTGCTTTGGGGGCTAGCCTATATATTCCTATATATTAAAAGGCTAATAGGCAAATCAACTGAATGGCAGAAGGACCGGTTGCTATGATGCGCACTGACCACCAGGGGTCAGTGCACTCCCACAGGGAAGCACCACTCAGCAAGCTTTACGTTTTAAAGTATATGTTTTAAAGCTCATGACTGGCGAGCACAGTGGCAGTAGTGAGAGAGGGCCTAAACATCTGCCAACGGGTCCTGGACTCTAAGAGGCCACAGGCAAGATTTAAGGGACACCCCCACCCCTGCTGCCTCATAGGTCATGCACGGGGCATCTAGTTTATAAATAAAATAAGGATTATTTGGTTTTGTGTTTTTTTTATTAAATTATTATCTGTGTACATATATTACCATTGCCCCCCCCCAAAAAAAAAAAAATTCCCTCCCTCCCCAGAGTTTTGTGTCCATTGGTTATACTTATATGCATGTGTACAAGTCCTTCGGTTGATCTCTTATTTCCCTCATATTTCCCTCCCCTCCCCGTTGTAATTAGACAGTCTGCTTGTTGCTTTACTGTCGCTATATTTAACTTATGGTTCATCAGTTTATAATGTTCTTTATTATTCATAAATGAGTGAAGTCATGTGGTGTTTCTCTTTCATTGACTGGCTTATTTCACTCAGCATGATATTCTCCAGTTCCATCCAGGTTGCTGCAAATGATGAGAATTCCTTCTTTTTTATGGCAACATAGTATTCCATTGTGTAGATGTACCATAGTTTTCTGATCCAATCATCTGCTGACGGGCACCTAGACTGTTTCCAAATCCTAGCTATTGTAAATTGTGCTGCTATGAATAAAGGGGTGCATATATCCTTTCTGATTGGTGCTCCTATTTTCTTGGGATATATTCCTAGTAGTGGGATTACTGGGTCAAATGGGAGTTCCATTTTCAGTTTTTTGAGGAAACTCCATACTGTTCTCCACAGTGGTTGTACCAGTCTGCATTCCCACCAGCAGTGCACGAGGGTTCCTTTTTCTCCACAACCTCGCCAACACTTGTCGTTTGTTGATTTGTTAATGTTGGCCATTCTGACAGGTGTGAGATGGTATCGCATTGTTGTTTTGATTTGCATCTCTCGGATAAGTAGTGACTTTGAACAGTTTTTCATGTGCCTCTTGGCTTTCCTTCTGTCTTCTTTTGAGAAGATTCTATTTAGTTCCATTGCCCATTTTTTAATTGGCTCATTTATTTTCCTTTTACTGAGTTGAATAAGCTGTTTGTAGATATTGGAGATTAAACCTTTATCAGTAATATCGTTTGCAAATATGTAAAATAAGGATTATTTGAATGCAAGCACTGAGATAACACCACTGTCCTTCTGAGCCAACTACTAAATGACTGATAGGCAGGGAGCATGTACAGTAATCCTCCCTTTTCCACAGTTTCCCTTATTTTATTTTATTTTATTTTATTTTATTTTATTTTATTTTTTGTCTGTGTGGATTTCTTTTCCTTTGTTTTTAATTTGTCCAAAATCAAAATTTTAAATTATATATATTGTGTAAAGTTTTACATATATCTTCCTTTTCTCCAATTGACCCAACCCTCCCCCCAAGTCATTACCATCCCAGGCAAGCCCCCACCGCCCCAGTGTCTTGTTCATTGGTTATGCTAATATGCATGCATACAAGTCCTTTGGTTGCTCTCCAACCTTCTTCTCCTCTCCTGCCATTTATTTCTGGATCTATGCTTGTTCAACAAATTATGTTGATCAGTATATCCCACATATGAGTGAGATCATGTGATATTTATCTTTCTCTGACTGGTTTATTTTGCTTAGCATAATCCTCTCCAGTTCCATCCATGTTGTTGCAAATTCTTTTTTATAGTGGCATAGTATTCCATTGTGTAGATGTATCAGTTTTTTAATCTAGTCATCTGCTGATAGGCATGTAGGCTGTTTCCAAATCTTAGCTATGAACATAGGGGTGCATGTATCCTTTCTGATTGGTGTTTCTGGTTTCTTGGGATATAGTCCTAGAAGTGGGATTGCTGAGTCAAATGGGAATTCCATTTTTAACTTTTTGAGGAAATTCCATACTGTCTTCCACAGTGGCTGTTCCAGTCTGCATTCCCACCAGCAGTGCAGAAGGGTTCCTTTTTTTCCACATCCTCGCCAGCACTTGTCATTTGTTGATTTGTTGATGATAGTCATTCTGAGAGGTGTGAGATGGTGTCTCATTTTTAAAAAAATATATTTTATTGATATTTTACAGAGAGGAAAGGAGAGAGATAGAGAGCTAGATACGTCGATGAGAGAGAAACATCGACCAGCTGCCTCTTGCACACCCCTTACCGGAGATGTGCCCTTGATCGGAATTGAACCTGGGACCTTTCAGTCCGCAGACCGACGCTCTACCACTGAGCCAAACCGGTTTTGGCCCCCCTAACTCTTTATATAATAATTAGCATTGTTGTTGATTTTGTCAACTTCTTAATGACCAGTTTGGCAGTATAGTGCATATGGTTGGCTATCAATCCAGATATAGAGATTATGAGTTTTTGTCTGTCAAGAGCCTCTCCTGCTGAAAAGGGTTTCCCCATTTAAGCAATCCGATTCTATAAAATCTATACTAATAAAAGGGTAATATGCTAATTATAGGTTGACCAGGAATCTTCTGGATGTCTGACTTCCTTCCGGACAAAGCCATAGTGGTGGGAGTAGAAGCAGTTAGGAAGAATCAGGCCAGCAGGGGAGGGCAGTTGGGGGCAAGATCAGGCTGGCAGGGGAGGACCATTGGGGGTGAGAATAGGCTGGCAGAGGAGGACAGTTGGGAGTGAAATCAGGCTGGCAGGGGAGGGCAGTTGGGGGTGAGATCAGGCTGGTAGGGGAGGGCGGTTAGGGGTGATCAGGCAGGCAGGCAGGTAAGCAGTCAGTAGCCAGTGGTCCCAGATTGCAAGAGGGATGTCTGACTGGAGAGGGTGCAGGCTGGGCTGAGGGATCTCCGGGCGCCCCTCCCCCCCTGCTGGTGCCTGAATTTGTGCACGGGGCCACTAGTTGGTATATAAAAAGGCCATAGATTTCTAGATGTTAATTTTGTATCCTGATATATTGCCAAATTCACTTATTAGGTCTAGTAGTTTTTTTATGGAATCTTAGGGTTTTCTATATATAGTATCATCTGCAAATAAGGACACAGTTTTACTTCTTTTCCAATTTGGATGCTTTTATTTCTTCTTGTCTGATTGCTATGGCTAGCACTTTCAGTACTACCGTATTTGCCGGCGTATAAGACGATTTTTTGGCCCTGAAAAAATACGTATTTGCCGGCGTATAAGACGACCCCCTAACATTTCCACTAAAAATACAGAGTTTGTTATATACTCGCCGTATAAGACTACCCCCCACTTGGAGGCATATTTTTCAGGGCCAAAAAGTCGTCTTATACGCCGGCAAATATGGTATATCAAACAGGAGTGGTGAAAGTGGACATCCCTGTCTTGTACCTGTTCTCAGGGGAAATGAGTTTAGTTTTTGCCCTTTGAGTATGATGTTGGCTGTAAGTTTGTCATACAAAGTTTTTATTATGTTGAGGTATGATCTATCCCCACTTTGCTAAGTTTTTATTAAGAAAGGGTGTTGGGCCAAAACCGGTTTGGCTCAGTGGTAGAGCGTCGGTCTGCGGACTGAAAGGTCCCGGGTTCGATTCCGGTCAGGGGCATGTACATTGGTTGCGGGCACACCCCTGGTAGGGGGTGTGGTGTGCAAGAGGCAGCTGGTCGATATTTCTCTCTCATCGACGTTTCTGGCTCTCTATCTCTCTCCCTTCCTCTCTGTAAAATATCAATAAAATATTAAAAAAAAAGAAAAGCAAGGGTGTTGGATTTTGTTAAATGCTTTTCTACATTGATTGATACGATGATGTGGTTTTTCTCTCTCAATTTGTTTATGTGATATTTTTATTGATTTGTGGATATTGTACCATCCTTACATCCCCAGAATAAATCCTACTTGGTCATGGTATATGATCTTTCTAATGTAATGTTGAATCGGATTTGCTAGAATGTTGTTGAGGATTTTAGCATCTGTGTCATCAAGGATATTGGCCTGTAATTCTCTTTTTTTTGTGATGTCTTTATTTGGTTTTGGGATTAGGGTAATGCTGGCTTCCTCTTGAATTTTTTTGAATAGTCTGAGGAGGATAGGTTTTAGTACTTCTTTGAGTGCTTAGTAGAACTCCCCTTTAAAGCCATCCAGACCAAGGTTTTTGTTTGCTGGAAGATTTTTAATCATTGCTTCAATTTCTTTGGTAGTTATCAGCCTATTAAGGTTTTTTTGTTCTTCCTGATTGAGTTTTGGGAAGCTTGTATTTTTCTAAGAATATGTCCATTTCATTTAGGTTATCCATTTTGTTGGAATAGAGTTGTTCATAGTATATTTTCATAATCGTTTTTCTGTGGGATTGGTTGTTACTTCACCCCTTTCATTTCTGATTTTGTTTATTTGGGTGCTCTTTCTTTGCTTCTTGGTGAGCCTGGCTGGAGGTTCATCAATCTTGTTTATCCTTGCAAAGAGTCAGCTCTTGGGATCTTTTGTATGTTTTTTTGTTTTGTTTTGTTTTTGTCTCTATGTCGTTTATTTCCACTCTGATCTTTATTACCCAGTTTCCCCGAAAATAAGACAAAAATTAATTTTTGCTCCCAAAGATGCACTAGGTCTTATTTTCAGGGGTTGTCTTATTTTTCCATGAAGAAGAATACAGTACACATTTATTGTTAAATGAAAATAAAGGAAATTTATTACCTGTATACGGTATGGTAGTATGGCAGTTGTCAACACAAACCAGACAAACTGTGAATCCTATAGTATCAAGAATTTACTCATTTATTCAATGACAATCATGTCATCATCTTCTGGAACATCATCATCACAATCCAATTCCTGAATTTCCTGGTGAATTTCTTGTGACTCCATTTCTTTCAGAATCAGTGGACCAAATCTCTCATGTTTAGCAATAGCACTGTCTTTAAATGAATACTTCTTGTCAAGGTAGCCTGCTCACAGTGCATTTGCAATGCAACTGTCAGTGATTTTCTCCCATGAATTCTTCACCCAAGTCACAACTTGTTGCAGTTTAGGTTTCACAAAGTTTCCACACTGATTTCTCTCCATTCACACAGCAGTGACGTCAGGACTCCGCGTAACGTCACTGGTTGCTAGATGCCAGTCAGGGCGGCCCTAGTTACCAGTTTACGCTAAATTAATTTTCATTCTGAGACTGAGCCTGGGGGCCTTATTTTCTGGGGGATGCCTTATATTTCACTCAGACGGAAACCTATAAGTAGGTCTTATTTTCGGAGGATGTCTTATTTTCAGGGAAACACGGTATTTTCTTCCTTCTGCTTACACTGGGCTTTTCTTGTTGCTCTCTCTTTGAGTTGTAGGGTTAGATAATTTATTCACATTCTCGTTTTCAAAAAGTTATCTTTGTAAGCCTTTTATAATGGACCTGGAGATTATTATACTAAGTGAAAGAAGCTAGTCAAAGACAAATATCACATGATCTCACTTACGTGCAGAATCTAATGAACAGAGTAAACTGATGAACAAAATAAGTCCAGAGACATGAATGCATGGAACAGACTGATAGATATCAGAGGGAAGGGAGATAGGGGAGGAAAGAGAATGGCTTAACCAAAGAACTTACATACATTGTATGCATAGCTCATGGACACAGACAGTTGTGTGGTGAAGGCCTCGAGTGGGTTAGGGTCTGGATGGAGGGGAATAAAGGGAGGAAAATAGGGGACATCTGAAATACTGTCAATAATACAAATAAACTTTAATAATTATATATGAAATATTGTAGTAATAAGTATAGTTTTCAATTGTGAATAAGAAATTTTGCATAAACCAGTATTGTAGCCTAGAGACAGATGTGAAAATAACGATGCAGGCTTGTATTTTTTTCTTGTGTACATTACTGGGTAATAAGTAGTATTAATAATAAGAGAAACATTTTCAGGTTTCCTCATTAAAGAAGAATGTGGGTCAGTTCAGTGGCTTTCCATTTGAAAAAGGAAGTACCCAATATAAAAAGAAGGAAGAAATGTTGAAAAAGTAAGTTATTTTTATAAATACCATGTTTTGATCATGTGGTTTTTTAAAATATATTTTATATTGATTTCAGAGAGGAAGGGAGTGGAGAAGAGATAAGAGGAACATCAAGGATTAGAGAGAATCATTGATCTCAGCTACCTCCTGCACACCTCATACTGGGGACCCAGGCTTGTATTATGCCCTGACCAGCAGTCAAACCTCCTTATTCATAGATCAATGCTCACCCACTGACTCACACTGGCTGGACTGATCTATGTGCTTTAAATTTTATTTTTAAATATTTAATGTGACCACACATACTTAGACTGCTAATTCTTTGCTTTAAATGCCTGGATCTGATTTGTCTTCATAACGATTAACTTAGGATCTTCATTAGTTTTCAATAAATAATGAGTATCAAGATTGTTGAAAATGCAAAGATGATTTTATTTCTTGGAAGAACAATATACACAGGCAAATCATTCACAGTCAAAATTTCAGGTCTAAAGGGAATATAGTGAAAACTTTTCTCTCCTATTCTGTCACCCACTCTGTTCCTCCACTTATAGGTACTATTTAGTTGTCTTGAAAGTAATAACTTTGATAAAAACAATGTCCTTCACCATAATGCAAGCAAGATGATATATGAGAGTTTTTGTTTATTAAATTCCCTGTAGCTTAAGAACTCTAATCCTCTTCCTCCGTATTGCCTATGGAGGTGGCAGCCATCTCTTACTTGTCATCTTTGGCTGCACTCAGACCACTCATGAAACCAAAGATTATCAAAAAGAAGTTCATCAGGCACCAGTCAGACCAATGTATCAAAATTAAGCAGAACTGATGGAAACCCAGAGACATTGACAATAGGATGTGCAAAAGATTCAAGGGCCAGATCTTAATGCCCAATAACAGAGCACATGCTGCCCAGTGGCTTTCGGAAGTCTTTGGTCCACAATGTCAAGGAGCTTGAAGTGCTGCTGATGTGCAGCAAACCTTACTGGGCTTAAATTGCTCACAGCGTCTCCTCAAATGGCAAAGCCATTGTATTGCGGAAGGAGCAGCCCAGTTGGCCATCAGAGCTGCCAGTTTCAATGCTAAGCTGCACAGCGAAGAAAAGGAATAGACAGATTGTGTACATCTTTTATTTGTGTTAATAACAAAATCCTGGCATTAAAAAAAGGAATTATTTTTTTTAAAATATATTTTATTGATTTTTTTACAGAGAGGAAGGGAGAGAGATAGTCAGAAATATTGATGAGAGAGAGTCATTGATCAGCTACCTCTTGCATGCCCCCTACTGGGGATGTGCCCGCAACCAAAGTACATGCCCTTGACCGGAAACGAACCTGGGACCTTCCAGTCCACAGACCGACGCTCTATCCACTGAGCCAAACTGGTTTCAGCTAAAAAAAAAAAAAAAATATTTATTGTCTATTCCTTTCTTGAAACGTTATATAGTAGGAATGCTGAGAGGGGAATGTAATATTTAGTCACAGCAGTCGAGAAGAATGATCAAGTCCATGAATATTATAGTATTGAAACTTTACATTATTTTCTAATGAATTAACTTAGGTATTGTTTTACTATATTTAGAATTTAATTGGTAAATGGTGTTTTCAATTTTTAATACTCTTAATCTGGTTGTGTTTGTACACTAATCAAAAATTATTAGGAGTATTTCTAAGATTCAGAGAAATGTTAGCTAAATGTTTGTAGCCTAGCAGTTTGGTTAGCTATTGCGTTTATATTGTGGAGACGTTTATAAACTTTCCTACATAATCACCTTGGTTTCTTTATTTTCTTTTTCAGATTTAGAAATGCCATGTTAAAAAGCATCTGTGAGGTTCTTGATTTGGAGAGATCAGGTGTAAATAGTGAACTGGTGAAGAGGATCTTGAACTTCTTAATGAATCCAAAGCCTTCTGGCAAAGTGAGGACCAATTTGTATTATTTTAGTAACAAATCAATTATTTATAGTCTCTTTTTTAATTATTTTTTTTAAATGGTGATCCATGAAAAAAGTAGCTACCTTAGGTCACAGTTCAATAGTGCAAGTGTGTTTCTTGAGAAAACCAGTGAACTTAAATTTGTAGCCAAAGTTACTCTGTTGTTCCTTCCATTTTGTTACACAGATATTTTAAAAACATGTACTCAAAAGTTTAGAGTAAATACTATTAGTATTTACTGCTTTGTCAGAGACACCTTAAATGAAACATCTTTTCCCTCCTGCTAGTGTGTGATTGTAAGGAATATGACTAGCAAAGTTTGCTGCCTCTTCTTTATTAGTAAGTACTAAGATGACAGCTGTTTTACCTTTGCTTTTCCATAATCAGTGAAAGAGCTAATAAATGTCTTGGTATTAGAAAAATAGTTTTGACCTGCAGGCTTCTGATAAGTTCTCAGGAAACCCCAGGATACACTAACCATACTTTTGAGAAGCACTTCCTTGAAGTTCCCTTGGGGTGTAGGGGCAGCCTGGGTGAGGGGCCTGTTGTGGTTTGCAGGCCAGCCACGCCCCCTCAGCAACCCAAGCAGAGGCCTTGGTATCTGGGATTTATTTATCTTCTATAATTGAAACTTTGTAGAGTTGAGCAGAAGCCAGGGGAGACAGAAAGCTTGGCTTTCTTCATCGCTGGGGAAACCCAATCCACCTGTTCTCTCCAGTCTGTGGCTGCCACCATTTTTGTTGGGATTCATTTATCTTCTATAATTGAAACTTTGTAGCCTTGAGTGGAGTCTAGGGCCGGCCAGAGAATGTGGGAAGCTCGGCTTCCTCCATTGCCAGGGAAACCCAAGCCTCCTGCTCGCTCCATGGCAGCAGCCATTTTGGTTGTGTTAATTTGCATACTCATTCTTGATTGGTTGGTGGGTGTGGGTTGTGGAGATAGTCAATTTGCATATTACTCTTGTTAGATAGGCTGTATCTTGAGGTTATATTATGGCATTTTTCTTTATGTGTGTTTATTGCATAAAAAACAGGCAAAAACAAAAGATGCCTATAATTTTCAGAAATAAGTAATTTTTAAAAGATAAGTTTGTATCTTTTCACATCCATTTGCAGGATTTTTTATGGTTTTCAATTTTAGAAGTTAGCAAATTCTCCCCTAAGAAAGCACTTAAAAGTTAAATTTATTGGTTAATATAATAATTTTCTTCACATGATCTTTTCTTTTTAAATGTGTATACTTTAATTGAATATCAAAGTATGAGCAATGCATTGATTATGTGGTTCTTAATTTATCAATTAACACATTCAGTATTTACTACATATTTACAATCGTTTGAGAATATAATACTGACATTATGGAAAGTAGAGCCCAGGGGTAATATGAATATAAACTACATTGTTCATAAATTCAGGGTGTATAAAATGAAATTCATTTACTTAATGGATGATTCTTCCCAGTCCTTTCATTGGAGGGTCCCCTAAATAGGAACCTTCTTTGACAGCAGCTGATGTTTTTAGGAAGGAAATACTAATAAATTATAATATTCAAAGTATTATCTTGATAAAGTGTAAATAACTGTTTGAGCTTAACGTGGTGTATACTTGGGCTTCTAATCCCATGTCAGAACATAGAATACATATTTAAACATTTGTGAAGAGTCTTTTGCCTAGGTGTTTATAATACAAATGAAAGGTATTTGTAGTTCAGACCAAAAAAAAAAAAAGATTAATTTGACATTGTTAAAGATGAATTATTCTCTAAAGCTGCTAATCTTGGAAATATACCTTGAGACAAATAATAATTGAGTTGAGAAGTAGGTCTCAGAAATAGTTGATTGACTTGGAAAATACCTCACTGGTGTTTATTTTATTTTATGCAGCCATTGCCAAAATCTAAAAAAACTTCTAGCAAAGGCAACAAAAAGGAACGGAACAGTTCTGGAATGGCAAGGAAAGCAAAGCGAACCAAATGTCCTGAAATTCTGTCAGATGAATCTAGCAGTGATGAAGATGAAAAGAAAAACAAAGAAGAGTCTTCAGAGGATGAAGATAAAGAAAGTGAAGAGGAGGTAAAATTTTAGCTTTTTGATTTTTCATTTCTTTTTCTAGAGAGAGTTAAATATTTCTGCTATGTAATAGGTATAGCCAGAAAAACAGATTTTAGGAACCACCAGTTCCATATTAGATGTTGTAAATTCTGAAGACATGTAGTTCAGTGTAAACCCTTTCTTTCCCTTAATAAGCTTTTAGTTTTGTTGACATGCCAGAGTGTAAAAGTTAGAAAAGAGTGAGGTTGGTGTGGAATTGAATTTTAGCCTGGGCCTTGACTAGAGTGGGTCAAATGGGAAGGGAAGGCACAGGGGGAGGAGTACATATCCTGAACAGGAACACAAAGAGCAGATTTTTTTGAGAATTTTCTTTAAGTATATTAATATGTTGTGAAGATCTTCAACCATTTTATTCTGTTTTATACAAAAAAAAAAAAAACAGGGGTTTAAGGACCATAATTTTTTTCTCAGCTTGTTGGGGATTATTTAATGAGAATAACAGGATTTGAAGTTTGATTGGTGGGCAGGATTTGTATCATTTAGGAATGCCTGCTATTTTCCTTTATTTACAAATCTTTGTAAACATTGAATATTATTGGTTTTCAAAGTGAAACTTCAGGAAGGGAAGAGGTGCTAAACCATTTAAAGGGTTAATTTTGCCCATTTTTGTGTATCTTCAATCAAGTAGATGGGAAATAGGAAGTGATCTTCTATTATTGTTAATAGTCTTTTTGTAGACTCTTCACTGGTCATAACTTGTTCTATAAGTTGGGTAATGTACTTGGTCTTAGTTAAGACTTGATGAGACTTAACATTTTGGGCCAAAATGATTCTTCGTTGTAGAAGACTATCTTATGTGTTATAGAACTTTTGCCCACTAGGTGCCAGTAGCATACTTCCCCAATGTCCAGTTGTGAAAACCAAAAATGTCTCCAGACATTGCCAGTGTCTCTTGGGGGGCAAAATTACCTCCAGTTGATTCTAAAGGGAGTAAGATGTTGTGAACTCTGGTCTTATATGTGAGTGTCTTGTATAAGTTTGCCTTTAGGTATTTAAAATCCATGCTTGTTTTAATGTCAAATTTTATAAAGACTTCAATAAAGCTAAGTTTGAAAAGCATAATTGAAAGAATATTACAAAGCCAGCAGGTGTTTCATAAATATCTATGTATATATAAAAGGCTAAGTTGACTCACACATGTACTATACATTTCGTCTCTAGTTACGTGTGTGTTTCGATCTGTCACTGTCAATGGTGAATTTGGTTGACACTTCTATTATAGAGAAAGGTGCGAATAGCAATATTAAAATATTTCTTCTAATTAATTTCCTTCCAATGTGCACGAATCCATGCACCGGGACACTAGTCTTAATATATTTTTGGTGTAAAGCAAGATGAGTAATCTGAGCATTAAAGATTTTTATGATTGATTTTAGAAAAGTCTGAAGGAAAACATTTGTTTATATGTGAATATGCAATAATGCCAATTTTGCAGTAATAGTGTTATTCCTCACTTAACAAATTTTTGGTTATCTATTGTGTGTATTCACACTATTTCCCCTAAAACTTTTTTAAAGGCAGAGTTAAAGCATGAAAAGTTGTCATAGGCTGTAAACACCTGATTTTTTTTGTACAGGCATTATGATTATAAACATGGGCTTTGGAAACTATCTGGGTTCGAATCCCAGCTGTACCACTGTATGACTTTGGGCAAGTTACTTAAACTCTGTAACACCCGATTCCTTTCTGTAAAATGGGGATAATAATAGTAGCAACCTCAAAGGGTTGTAGTAAATGATTTTATGTAAAGCACTTAGAGCAGTGCTTGGCACAAGTACTGTCTAAGTATTAGCTGCTGCTATTAGTAGTAGTAGTAAGCTGACCTTTAGGATTTCTAAATCCAGTCTTCCTATCATTACTAAAGTACAGGAAAATTGTATTTAGCAAGGTTATTAATTTTCTCATTTGCTTTCCCGATTATTTCATTGTTTTAAGTAGAATTAGTTGAAGTCTGTGAATATAGATTACCCTCGATTTATAACCTTATTGGTTACTAGATAATGATCACAAGTGAAACTAGAAACCAAAGTCAACTGATGAAAATACCTAGAGGAAAAAGACAAACTGAAGAATGCTTTTATGGACATTAAATGTATAAAGTTACACAATATAAAAGCTGTATCATTATACTCTTTTCTGCTTCAGTTTTTCTGCTTGGGCTGATATAAGCAGGCTTTATGAAATACAAGGCCAACAAAATCTGGATTGAAATATGATGGGGATAGCTTTCTTTCTAATAAGCATAGATATTCTTTATTGCTCTAAAGACTTTCAAATTTAGTGCTATCTCCTCAAAAATTTTACTACTGATTTCATTTCTATGAAAAGTTCAGATTGCCTTTGCAAGGTAAGTGCTAGCAGGAGGAACAACGTTTCTGTGATAAATGGTTTTCTTTATTCCACTTTTTAATGACTTGGTTAAGTGGCAACCTTGTTAGGGACTTCGTAAATGGAAGTATTTTTGGTCAGTACCATGAAAGGAAGGACCTCTTTTCTAAGAGGCCATAAAGAAGAGTTTCAGTTGATTGGAAAAATGGTAGATTGTCTATAGATGAAATTTTTTGCAGATTTTTTTCATAGACAATTACTAAGTTAATATTACTTAGGCTGTTTATTTCCTGGAGTGAATTTTTCATAAAGACTTCTCCTTACTAAGATCAGCTGCATGTTCTATTTTAGATTCTTGGAGTAAATTATGAAGGTTAATTTGTTGGGTTTGGTCCTAGCTGGTTTGGGTCAGTGGGTAAAGCGTCAGCCTGAAAACTGAAGGGTCCCAGGTTCCATTCCGGTCAAGGGCATATATCTTGGTTGTAGGCACATCCCCAGTAGGGAGTATGTAGGAGGCAGCTGATCGATGTTTCTCTTATTGTTTCTGTTTATTCCTCTCCCTTCTCTCTGTAAGAAAAGTCAATAAAACATATTTCAAAAAATTTTGTTGGGTTTGTTTAATCCTCATCCGAGGATACATTTCTCTTTTTTTTTTTTTTTTTAAAGATTTTTCATTGATTTCTAGAGAGGGAGGGGGGAAAGGAGAAAGAGATGTGGCAGCAGAACATCAATCGCTGTCTCTTGCAAGCCCACTATTGGGGTATGTCTCTGGACTGGAAATTGAACCAGCAGCCTTTTGGTGCATGGTATGATGCTCAGCTAACTGAGCCACATTGGCCAGGGCTTTTCCTTTTTTTGTTTGTTTTTTAAGTCTTATAAGAAAACTAAAGGCCCGATGCATGAAATTCATGCTTGGTGGGGGGTGGTGTCCCTCAGCCCAGCCTGCACCCTCTCCAATCTGGGACCCCCTAAAGGCATGTCTGACTGCCCATTTAGGGGCAATCAGGCACTCAGGAAAGTGGTTAGGAGCCAGCAGTACTGGATTGTGAGAGGGATGCCCGACTGCTGGATTAGGCACTGCTTCTCTGTTCTAGGTAGGAAATGACCGGCCATGGGACATCCCCCGAGGGGTCCCATTTCAAGAGAATGCAGACTGGGCTGAGGGACACCCCCTCCCCCATTTATGAATTTTGTGCACCCAGCCTCTGATCTATATGCATGCATATATATATAATATACATATCTGTGTACATATATACACATATATGTGTGTATGTATGTATATAGATGTATATATGGCTAATATGCTAAGTGTCTGTCCAACCAGTCACTATGACACGCACTGACCACCAGGGTGCAGACACTTATTGCAGAGAAACAGCATCACAGACCTGGTGCCCACAGAGCAACTCTCAGCTTCCCCCAAGGGTACATAGGCCTTGCCACCACCCTAGAGTGAAACTCCACCAAATCTGAGCCAATACTGCCAACACCCTATGGCACAAAATGTGGCCCACAGCCCAGCCCGAAAACAGTGGCTGTGGGTGCTGGGTAATGACATCACACAGCAACACCCAGCTTCCTCTCCCTAGTGACTAGCCTCCTTAGAGTTTCTTTAGCCCAAGAGCAAGACTTGCTTTAAAGCCAGGTGGAAACATTTTACACTTTAACCAATTGTCTGTGAAGCATTTTCCATGCCTTCTCTCATTTGATCCTCATAGAATTCCTGGAGTAAGTCAATAGGAAACTCAGTAGAATCTTGTTTTCTTTTCATTAGACGGAAAACGGAGATTTAGAAAGTTTAGGTACTTGACTTGAATGAAATGGAGTAAGAAATGGTGGGCCTTGAAAATGACTTCAGATTTTCTCACTGCACAGAATATAGTCAAACACTGCTACAATTAAATATTTTACCTTTTCTTCTCCCTGTGTGATCTACAATAATAATTTGCTTCATGTTGATATTTGCTGTGTTGCTTACGATTACCTAAAAAGAGAAGTTAGGCTGCTGCACTGGGCTGGAAAAAGTTTAGCTACTAGTAACTCAGTAAGCAAGTCTAATTAAGCAAGTTTAATTATATATATAAAAGGCTAAGTTGACTTGCACATGCGCAATACATATAAAGCTCTCGCTGGTGCCAATTGCACGGGTATGTTTTAACCTGTCATCGATTGTGAATTTGGTTGACACAGAAAGGACAAAAAGCGATATTAAAATATTTCTTCTCATTAATTTCCTTTCATTGTGCACGAATTCATGCACTGGGCCTCTAGCTGTTATATAAAAGCTGTTTTAAACTTCTTTATCATCTCAGCTCTGGGCCATTTGCAGAAGAGCAATTTGAAACCAGGAAGAAACTGGTAGATGAAGTTTCTTTAAAATGAGAGAATAGAAAAATGACAGGGTTTTTTTGTTTTTGTTTTTCTGTAAACTTACTCTGAAAATGAACTGGTTCCCATATCAGATTAGCATCTTTAGAGAAATTCTGCTAAAATGAACCAGTGAGATTAAATCATATTCAGGCAGGCCTTTCACAGATATTAAGTGTTAGGCACAGAGAAATCATTGGAGAGTACAGAGAAAAGGGAGAAGCAGTCCTTCCCAAGTTGGAGAAAATGAGTATTAGAAATTTTTTAGACCCTTAAAGCATACTTTTATTTCCTTCATTTTATCTATTAACTTCTGTAGGTTTTTTTCCTAGTGTTTTTCTAACACTCTTATCCCTAGAAATAGTATAAAACTGAATTTTTACTTTGTGAGTATTAAGAGTGTATCTGAGTATTCTAATATGAGTGAGGAATGTCTTTAGCTCTAAATACTTTAAAAACCTCACTAATATGCCCAAAACAGAAGTTTATTTTTCTTTCATGGCAGGAAGTCCACAGATAAGCAGTTCTTGGCCAGTATACCATCTTCAAGATAAAGGTATCAAGAATTGGGGTAACATTTTCTTCCTGAGCCATCTTCTTTATATGTGGCATTTAATCTCCCTATATAATAAAAAGCCAGAGGCATCACAACAGGAACAACCAGAGACCAGACCACCATAGCCCCTTGCAGGGCTGGCTTCACCCCCAAGCAAGCAGTTAGGGGCAATCAGGCAGGCAGGCAGAATGGTTAGGGGTGATCAGGTAGACAGGCCAGCAGTTAGGGGAGATCAGGTAGGCAGACGGCTCCTCACCGGGCTGGGCACTGTACCTCACCGGTCTAGCCCTGGCCCCAAGCAGGTGGTAGGGGCCATCAGGCAGGCAGGCCAGCAGTTAGGGATGATCAGGTAGGCAGCTGGCCCCGCCCCCCAGCAAAGAAAGAGGGTGGCTCAGGCCAGCCAAGCCATTGCACTCTAGTCTGTCACCTGCAGAGGTAGGCCACTGGTGGCAGGGAGGGGAAGTGGGGTACAGTGTGCACAGATGGCAAGCAGTGGCAGCAGTGGGGGTGGGGCCAGTTGCCTGTAGCCTGGGGAAGGAAAGCCCTGATCTCAGTAGGCCCAGTAGGCCCTGATCTCAGGCCAGGCCTAGGAACCCTACCCGAGGGGTCCTGGATTGTGAGAGGGTACAGGCTGGGCTAAGGAACTCCCCTTTCCCCCTCGAGTGCATGAATTTTCATGCACCAGGCCTCTAGTATGATTATAAAATGGTTGTTTTACCGTTAGGTACTGTTTCTCTGTTCTAGGTAGGAAAGAACAAAGAGCTTTCTTCTAGTGATTTTGGCTCTCCTCTGCCCCTGAAGGGATTCCTTTTACTGGAGATCTTCATGTATATCAAATTGTCCATACTTTTATATGTGGCCACCTCTAGCTGAAAGGAAAGCTATGAGATCCACATTACTTTCCTGCTTCTATAGGAGAAAGGCAAATAAAAAGCGATGTTGAGTGAGCTCTTCTACAGTGTTTGCCAAATAAGAGAAATTTTGCATTCTGATTTCTGGTGAACATATATTTAGACCAAATGCTGGGAAGTTGGTAAGAGGATGAATGTGAAAGTTTTGATAGTCCTTAATTATGTTCTTAAAAAAAAACACACACACACAAAAAAAACAAGAATTGCCCAGCCAGTGGCTTAGGTGGTTGAGCATTGTCCTGTGCCCCAAATGTTGTTGGTTTGATTCCCAGTTGGGGCACATACCTGGGTTGCAGGTTCAATTCCTAGATGGTTCACTCATAGAAGGCAACCCAATTGACATTTCTGTCTTTCTCCTTTCCTCTCTCTAAGCTTGTTCTCAGGTGAGGATTAAAAAAACAAAACAGAATTTCCACATATCATAATTTGATCAGAGGGATTATAAAACCTTATAAACTATTAAGCCTTTTGTTGGAAGGCAAAGTTGAATAAGCACCATAATAAAGTCTATTTAGACTTAAACTTGTTTTTATAATCTTTTGTGAAATATAACGAGACTTGCACATTCTTTACACTTGGCACTCTTGAGCTTTCTCAGCCAAGTTGTTATAAGAATAGTGTATTTTAAGCTAATTTTAATTTTGTTCGTCTGTTCACCCAGTACAACCTTTCTGCTGTGAGGACAGGATTCTGGCTCTGTGACAGGCGTCTTTTTGGAGACCCTTCTTCAAAGAGCCCTGCTGCCTATAAAAGATAGGTAAGCCTTCTCTCCCAAGATTTTTTTTGTTTTGCCTTCCTTCAAAAAGTGCTCTTGTTGTTCCTCTGATTTTATACCTTCAAGGTTAGCAGAGACATGGATATTTTTTAAAAATTATATTATCAATCTTTTAAAAATGTAGATTATAGTACATTGTACTATTTAAAATTAATGGCAGCTGTCAATTCTTATCTGTTTTCCTTGAGCACTTCAAAAATACCTACAATACTGGATGGTCCTGATTGAATCACTCAGCCTATTCAAAAATAGCAAGCCAGGATCTTAAAAGTAAATCCATGATAATTTAGAAACTAACCTTTCCTTCTTTTTGTTTTAAACTTACCTAATTTTTCCCATACATTTTTTTAAAAGACCTAAGTTTGGGGAATATGCTAAGTGCTGTTGGAGTTACAGAAGTTACTTTCTAACCAAAATATAGTTTGAGTAACATCTAATATAGAATTTGAAAAAAGGATCTATCTGTTGATGAGGGGAACCTTTGGGGAGAAATGGAAGAAGTACCAGTTGAAATTCACCTTGGAAATAGAGAGTTTGACATGTGAACAAAGATGGGGAGCAGGAAAGTACAGGGTACCTTTGACAAACACTTGCTCATGGTTAGATGCTGTGTCCAGAAGTAAAGCAGTGAGGTGAAGCTAGAGTAATGTAGGTTGAAGACAGACTAAGAACTCAAGAGGTTGGGCAGTGTGTGAATAATAAAACCTTTGGGGATAGATTCATCATTCTCATCCATTCAAAGCCATTGTCGTCTTCTACCTGAGCTCTTTGCTATGTGGGAAAAAGCAGGACATTGCCTCTGCTTTCCAGGAACTGGCAGTCTACCCGTGGAGAAGTACCACTTGTTCAATAAGCATTTGTTGGTGCATTCGAGGAGGGAAACTGTTGAGTCATGTACTCTCATGTCTTGCATCTCATTTAGCCTTGACCCCATGAGAGAGGAGTGTATATCCTCTTTTTTGTACTTTGAAGATACAATAAATATATAATGGTTTTTAAAAATGCCTTCTATGTATTATTACTCTTTCCAGAGCTACTAATTCATGTACTTTTGTCTTCAGAATTGTCTATGTAGAACTAGTGATTTAGATGCAAATTCAACTTTAAGCAATGGTTTTGGAAAATCAATATGCGTATAAATCTACTTTGGCTTATAAGAACTTAAAATTAAAAGCTATTGACATAAACTTTATAACAAGAAATTATCCAATTGATTGCTTCATCTGGTTCCTAAACAGTGGTCTATACACCCGATTCATCTTGTGGCCTATCTTCGTACAGCCTGCAAGCTGAGAACGGTTTTTCCATTTTAAAATATTTGTAAAAAACAATTGAAGAATGTGCAGTAATGACCATATATATACATATATATATATATATATATATATATATATATATATATATATATCAAAGACAGTTTAAAATAGTTACTATTTGGTAATTTATAGAAAAGGCTTGGTGACAGATCTAGACCATAAATTTATATTTCGTGGTTTATAGGCAGGAGAGTCAGCTGTGGGGCTTTAAAAAATATATAGGTGCCAAGGCCCCATCCATGATTGATTTAATAGCCTATTTTTGTTGCCTCTTAAATGTACACTCAATATAGGTTAGTTGAGCCAGAAGACAATGCTATTAAAAATCAAGTTTGCTAATTGCTTTTAACAGAAAAACATGTTTATCTTAGCAGCAGAGTAAACTAATAAAACATAACCTTGGGGTTGGAATATATCTTTAAAGGTTATCTAGTCTCCGCAGATGTTTTCCCACCTCAATTTTCAAAATAATTACATAGTAACTACTAAGTGCCAGTCTTAAGCAATACTCTGGAGACCAAGAAAAAAGACAGGGTTCCTATCCTTATGTAGTTCAATTTAGTTGGTAGGAGGGCGGAGGTCATGGACTGAAGAGAAAAGTACAGTAGAATATAACTTAGCTAAAAAGAGCTGTGGACCAGATAATGTGGAAGCTCAGAAGACAAGGGAGTATTTACCTCTTTCTAGGAGCATGGGAGCAAAGATCCAAATAGGGAAACTTCACAAGTGGTTAACAGTTTGATATGCACCTTGAACGATAAGCAAGAGAAGTTGACATAGCAAAAGAAAGGTGTTTGAAGAATACTTCTTATACAAAATTGTATTATACCTATCTTTTATAGGCAGCAGGGCTCTTTGAAGAAGGGTCTCCAAAAAGACGCCTGTCACAGAGCCAGAATCCTGTCCTCACAGCAGAAAGGCTGTACCGGGTGAACAGATGAACAAATTAAATTTTAAAAAATTTTTAGAAGAAAGGATCTAGGGGCCCATACAGGGTTTAGGGGTAAACTCAAAGACAGCCCTAATACAGAGTTTGGTTGTTTTTTGCTGCCATTCTGTATTATTTGTCAACAATTTTTATTCTTTGTCATCATTAGTAATTTTGTGTGTAATGGGAAAAGAGTTTAACAGTATGACAAATAGGTTATGCCGTGTTTCCCAAACTTTTGACATATGTGTACCCCTTCTATAATTTTCGTAACGCTGAGTACCCCTCGTCAAAAAAAAAAAAAAAAGGATGTATTTTAATAACAATCAAAATATATTTATTTTTTCTTTTTTTGGTACATACACAAAATAATAATAAACAAAAAATAAAATTATTCATAATAAAATATAAATAAAAGTTATAAATAACATTTATTTGCACACCGGACCATCTCATGCCTCACAAGACTGTCTTGACTTGACTCATGAGAACGTAGAATTAGGCGCAGCTAAGCACGGTGCAGTGCATATACCCACCAAACTCCGGTGCAATGCGTACCCCCACTAAACTCTTCCCGTACCCCTGGGGTACGCATACCTCACTTTGGGAAACACTGGGTTATGGTATCACTGGCTTATTCCTATAATTTAGTAGTTTCAACTCTGGCTTAAAGAAATATATAAGTAGGTTAGTCATTTCTATATGCAACTAATATGGTATGGACTTTGATTAAGTCCAGTGTGCCTCCAACCATATTTGTTTGGTTTTTAATAGCTCTAAGACATTAACTTACATATACTGTATACATGCTCTTGACCGGGAATCGAACCCAAACTCTCTGATTCATGGGCTGGCACTCTAACCACTGAGCAACAAAAGCATGGCATCTTTTAATTATATTTTTAACCACATAAAATATACTCTGAGTTCAGAGTAAACCTGATCCTTTAAATGACACAGAAATGAACATGACAAGAAATATTTAAATGGCTACTTTATGCCAAACATTTGTAGTTGCTAGGGACGTATAGGACTGAATAGATAGTTGGGTGTCTGTTATGAAGGAGTTAGTTAGATCTATCCTTAAACTTGTAGTGAGGAAACTATGTAAATAACTACAACTACAATTTTATATATATATATATATATATATATATATATATATATATATATATATATATAAAATTCTTATTTTCTCTTCTGCCTTATGTGTATTTATGTATTTGATTCTCACAAAATTCCTACATTATGGCCATAGGTCATCAAATCTACAATGCCTATAAGGCATCATTGTAATGTAAATTTTAAATGTACCCCAATACCAGAGAAACAAAAATGTGAAAAGAGTGTCACATTTAGCCTTGACTGGTATTACCTTTATTTTACAGATGAGGAAACAGGCACAGGGAAGGGTCATTTGCCTGAGAATGCAGAATTAGTCAGTGGTGGAGTCAGGACTTCAACCAGGAAGTTTGGCTCTAAAACCCATGTTCTTATTCACTGCTTCACAATCCTTCCATAAAGAAGGTATAAATGAATTATAGGCCAAGTACTGTGGGACTATGGATTAATCAAATGGGTGGTATTATGAAAGATTTAGAGGAAGTGATTGATCATTAAGTTGGACTTAGAACCATGTGTGAAATTTTTCTTAAGTAGAGGAGAAATGAAAGTAGTGGTGATTTGGAAGTTCATGCAAATGTTAAGTGGGCATGATTTAACTTTCCTTCTCAGGTCCCCCAGGGCCTCTTTCCATTACCTCCAAAATTTCAGATTACCCGTATTTGCCTTACCTGCCAAAAATTTTCTATACCTAATAACTTATCTTCAGAGCAGCTGTTGTGGTGTTTTTCATACCTGTAAGACCAAAGCACAAGATGTGTGTTAATGAGTTGATAGCTTCTCAGTTTGAAATGAAACCTTTAGGTACTATGCATATCTACACAGTTTAGTTATTTTACTCTCTAGCTTTTGTTTTCCCATGCCAGCCTTTATCAGTCTAAAAAGTGATACTTTACTGAATTCGTACCTTTAATTTGTCACAGAATAATTTGTAACTGGTTTTTGAAGACAAGTAAAATTCATTATAAATAACAATTTGTATGGTGGGTCCAGACTTATCAGAACATAATGAAATAAACATGATGTAACCTGGCTAGTTAATAAAAGTGTCATAGTTAATAAATAAATAAATCTATCTAACTTGCTTTTTATTCTATGTATCTATTATATATATCTGCCTTGCCTTTAAAGAAAGCATGTACTTCATGTTTTTTGTAGGAAATTACATTTGCATAATTAAAGAATTTTACAAAAGGAAGCACTTACAATAGTTAATAACACACTTATTAAGTGTTTTCTATATGCAGGACACCATTAAAGTACTTTCATGTATTAATGCATTTACTGTCCATGAAACCATAATTACTGTTATTTCCCTTGTTTTGTAAATGAGGAAACCAAGGCCTAGAGCTGTGTTGGGGCTAGAATTTAAAACCAGGAAGCTTGCCTCCAGATCCCACACTCTTACCTATTATTTTGTGCCTCTATAGTATTTTTGCAGTCTTTTTCTTAATAGGTAATAGACTAATAGTCTATTAAAAAACTGGAAAACACTATTTCTTCTAGATGATGATATTAAATATAGAATGAAGCATAGTTTTGTTTGTATCACAGTAACTTTATGAAGATGGTTTGATTATCCTTTATAACTGCTAATTTTAAACTATTATTACTCCCAACTTGCAGGTTTTAAAATAGTGCCCATATTGTGTGTGCCTTTAAATTTTTTAATGACAGCCTTAAATTATCTAATTTGAATGAGGCTAAAATAATAATGTCTATAACATTGTTACCCCTTGCTCACCCTCTCCAACCCTTTCTGCAATAACTTAGTTTCTGGACCTAAATGTGTTATAGGTCCAGAATTTATTGCCCTCTGACTGAAGAGGGGTATTTAATAGTGATGATTTTATTCTATGTATTTTTTTTTTATTTAAATTATATTTTATTAAGGTATTTTCTGTGTACATAGTTTACCATTGCCCCCCCTCCCCTCCCATTTATGCCCTCCCTCCCCAGAGTTCTGTGTTCATTGGTTGTACTTATGTTCATGCATACCAGTCCCTCGGTTGTTCTCCTATGTCCCCCCAGGTCTCCTTCCCCTCCCCACTGTCATTTGGCAATCTGCTTGTTTTATGGTGACTATCTCAGGACCAAATGAATAGAGACCGCTCCTCCTCTGGTTCTCACCGCCCCTCCCCCTGGGTCCCACTGCTTCCCCTGGGACACACGGCTCGCCCGGGGCACACTGTACCCTGGGACACTCGGCCCCCTGGGACACTCGGCTCACCCGGGGCACTCGGCCCCCTGGGACACACGTCTCACCCGGGACACCCTTCCCCTTTTGGGGGGTACGGCTCACCCGGGGCACGCGGCCCCATGGGACACTCGGCTCACCCGGGGCACTCGGCCCCCTGGGACACTCGGCTCACCCGGGGCACTCGGCCCCCTGGGACACTCGGCTCACCAGGGGCACTCGGCCCCCTGGGACACTCGGCTCACCCGGGGCACTCGGCCCCCTGGGACACATGTCTCACCCGGGACACCCTTCCCCTTTGGGGGGGTACGGCTTACCCGGGGCACTCGGCCCACTGGGACACTCGGCTCACCCAGGGCACTTGGCCCCATGGGACACTTGGCTCACCCGGGGCACTCGGCCCCCTGGGACACTCGGCTCACCCGGGGCACTCGGCCCCCTGGGACACTCGGCTCACCTGGGGCACTCGGCCCCTCTAGGGTGTTGGGGTCGCATATTGGAAGTGCCGCGCTAGCTCCTTGCTAGCATGGGGGGGTAGGCTGGGACAGCTGCAGTTGGGCTGAGATGGTTGCAGGCGGAGGGACCATCTTCAAAGGTGTCTCGTTCGGTGTGGGAGCGGAGCAGCTGCAGATATGGAGGCTAAGTTCTGAGGTCGCCCACTCCCTGAGCCCAAGGCGTGGTGAGCTCTGTTCTTGGTGGATTTCCTTTATTCTCGGCGGCAGTGGTGGGTGGCGGTGCCAGGTGCAATATTGATGGTCGCTCCTATGGTTCAATTACCACTGTAGTTTTAAAGTTCACATGGTGGTGTGGTGAGAGCTTCGGCTTGGCCACGTGGTATCGGAGGATGGGCTCGCCTGGGTGGGTAATGGAAGGCACCGTGCCATTTCCTCACCAGCGCGCTCCATTTCCCTCCCAGCATGGTGGGTGTGCTGGGAAGATTGTGGGCGGGCTGTGATGGCTGCATGGGGAGAGTCCGCCCTCAATGGTGTCCTCTTTGTTGCGGATGTGGAGCTTCTGTGGATGCAGAGGCTAATTTCTGAAGCCACACTCTCCATGAGCCCGGTGTGCAGTGAGCTCTGATTTCGGTGGATTCCCAATCTTGGGGGCAACGGTGGGTGCAATAGCGATGGTAGCTCCTGTGGCTCAATTTCCCCTGTAGTTTTAAAATCCGCGTGGTGGTAGTGTCTGATGCTTTGGCCTGGCCATGTGGCAGCGGAGAGAGGATTCTCCAGGTCTGCCAATGGAAGGCACAGCGCCAGCGAAGGCCTGGCAGAGCAGGCCGAGGTCGGTGGCGGAGAGTCCCCGTGATGTCTTAGTCTTTCAGACTTAGTGGAACGCTTCCCCTGAGCCAGGACAAGCAGCACCACCACCACAAATATTGGCCAGCTCAGTGCTGCCCCTCTACAGGTGACAGTAGGGGCATCCTCACCTCGGTAGGCCTTTGCTCTTGGAGGTCTTAACCAGTGGAAGGCAGCACGGTACAGAACTGCCCCACCTTCTCAGTCCTCTGCTATTCTATGTATTAAGTGCATCAAAAGAACTTAGGAATTTTCAGTATTCCTTTTCAACCCCTATTGTGGGTTTTATGAACTATGTGGATGCTTAATAAACTTAAAACTTAATTTAATTACAGAAATCTGTAGTGAACCATTGATGACGTTCTAACAACCCCCACTACCTAAAACACCTCTGAGAATTAGGAAAAAGTAAAAATGACTTTAAATAGCAAAAAGCCATAGAAAAACTCATATACTTTACTTTTAGAAGTATGTCAGCCCCTCTTAAGTGCATTTTTTAGTGGTTCCCAGCTGACAGTATTACTACCCTGTTTTCCCGAAAATAAGACAGTGTCTTATATTAATTTTTGCTCCCAAAGATGCGCTAGGTCTTATTTTCAAGGGATGTATTATGTTTCCATGAAGTAGGTCTTATTTTCGGGGAAACATGGTAAGTTAATTCAAGGTGATATTAGGCTTGCTTAAGTAAATATATACAGTGATGGCAGTGGAGCAAGAGAAAAGATAAACACTAAAATCCAATGGATTGCACTTAGAAATTGCCTCTGAGCCCACTTAATTTTTGGAACAGGCTGGTCTGTACACTTGAATTTTTCTTAAGAATAAATTCAAACCTGCCGAAACCGGTTTGGCTCAGCGGTAGAGCGTCGGTCTGCGGACTGAAAGGTCCTAGGTTCGATTCTGGTCTAGGGCATGTACATTGGTTGCCGGCACATCCCCGGTGGGGGGTGTGCAAGAAGCAGCTGGTCGATGTTTCTCTCTCATCGACGTTTCTAGCTCTCTATCTCTCTGCCTTCCTCTCTGTAAAAAATCAATAAAATATATTTATAAAAAAAAAGAATAAATTCAACCCAATTTCTCTGTCCTTAAAGGAACAGATTGAATTATGATAATGATCAGAAATTGAGTGTAAAACATTTGCAGAAACATGTGATTTGCAATATTTTTGCTATATAAAGATCAGATTTTAAATTATCTTGGGATATTTGCTTATATAGAATACTTTACCTTTCGAAATGTTAATTCATATTTTCTAATTTCATAGACCCTGGTTGAGACAAAGTAATGGTAACTCATTATTGTCATTTAAATTTATCCACATATATATTCTTTGCTTTTGTCTTATCAACTGTGAGGTAGTATTTAAGAAAACAGCTTCTGAAGTCAGACATATTTGAATCTCACTTTAACTTTCTGAGTTTTAGTTTCCTCATATCCTCCTATCTAATAAAAGGTTAATATGCAAATTAACCGTCACTCCAACACACAAGATAGCTACCCCCATGTGGACACAATATGGCCGTGACAAGATAGCCAGCAGAGGAGGGCAGTTGTGGGCGATCAGGCAAGCAGGGGAGGGCAGTTGGGAGAGACTAGGCCTGCAGGGGAGGGCAATTGGGAGGGAATGGGCCTGTAGGGGAGGGCAGTTGGGGGTGACTAGGCCTACAAGGGAGGGTAATTAGGGGGTGATCTTGCTGGCAGGCAGAAGCAGTTAGGGGCAAGTCAGTCAAGCAGGCAGGCAAGCAGTTGGGAGCCAGCATTCCTGGATTGTTAGAGGGATGTCTGACTGCCCATTTAGGCCCAATCCCACCGGACAGTCGATCATCCCTTGGGGGGTCCCAGATTGGAGAGGGTGCAGACTAGGCTGAAGGACATCCTCTCCCCCCCCCCCCCCCCCCAATGCACGAATTTCATGCTCTGTGTTCCTTCTGGATGATCTTCTGGAGGAAGCCGGGGTGGCAGGGGCCAAGGCAGAGGCTAGTGATTAGCCTCTGTGATTAGTCCAGCTGTGGGGGCTGAGCCCCTTGCACGAATTTCGTGCATCGGGCTTCTAGTATATTCATAAATAGTTATTTAGCAACTACTGTGCATCATGCACTATTTTAGGAGTAAGGGGATACATAGATGAACCCAATGGTCAAAAAAATCCCTGTCCTTATGGAATTTACATATGAGTTGGGAGAGATTGACAGTAAATAATGGCATATTAATAGTACATGTATTTGAGACTTTCAGGATCATGTGAAATATTAATGCACATAAAGTTTCCTATCTAATAGTGTGGAATAAATGTGGGCATCTGTTTTTATTTTTTTATTTTTTCCTCCATTTTTTAATTAAGGTATTATATGTGTACATATCTTACCACCACTCCCACCCCACTCCCATACATGCCCTCACCCCCCAGTGTTTTGCATCCGTTGGTTATGCTTATATGCATGCATACAAGTCCTTTGCTTGATCTCTTATCTCTCCCACCTCTCCCTAACCTACCTGCTGTAATTTGACTTATTCTTTACTGCCTCTGTATCTAACTTTTTGTTCATCAGTTTGTAATGTTCTTTATTATCCACAAATGGTTGTGCTGCTATGAACATAGCATATGTCCTTTCTGATTGGTGTTTCTAGTTTCTTAGGATATGTTCCTAAGAGTGGGATTACTGGGTCAAGTGGGAGTTCCATTTATTGGTATTTTAATGGGGAGTCCGTTGAATCTGTAGATTGCTTTGGGTAGTATGGACATTTTAATGATGTTGATTCTGCCAATCCATGAACATGTTATGTTCTTCCAGATGTTTACATCTTCCTCTATCTTTTTTCCAGTATCCTGTAGTTTTCCGCGTATAGGTGTTTTACCTCCTTAGTTAAGTTTATTCTTAGATATCTTAATTTTTTTTTGGTGCGATGGTAAATGCGATTGCTTTTTTAGTCTCTGTTTCTGTAAGTTCACAGTATTGGTGTATAGAAATACCATAGATTTCTTGGCATTAATTTTGTATCCTGCTACATTGTCGAATTCATTTATTAAATCTGTTAGTTTTTTTATGGAGTCTTTTGGGTTTTTTATGTACAATATATCATCTGCAAATAAGGATAGCTTTACTTCTTTTCCAATTTGGATGCCTTTTATTTCTTCTTGTCTAATTACAATGGCTAGTACTTCCAGTACTATGTCAAACAGGAGTGGTGAGATTGGGCATCCCCTGTCTTGTTCCTGTTCTTAGGGGGAATGGTTTTAGTTTGTGCCCATTGAGTATGATGTTGGCTATAGGTTTGTTATATAAGGCTTTTATTATGTTGAGCTGCTATTCCCACCTTGTTGAGAGGCATCTATTATTTTTAGCTTTTGATTCTTGACCTCACGTGATTAGTCCTTTGTTGGCATAAAATTAAATTTATTGGGCATAATAGTCATATTAAACATTAATAATTAGCAATACTTTATTATTGGTGATACTGAATACATTCATTTTCTCCTATGTTGTTGATGGGCAATGAGAAGTAGAGAGATAACATTTAATCTCATCAGTATATATACTTTGCTTTCTTTTACAACAGCCACCGAAAAAGACATCTAAAAAAGAAAAACCTAAACAGAAAGCCACTTCTAAAAGTAAAAAATCTGTAAAGAATGCTAATGTGAAAAAGGCAGATAGCAGCACCACCAAGAAGAATCAAAACAGTTCCAAAAAAGGTATGCTAGAAATTCTACATTTTCAGCAACTTTAAAGATATAACATACATACTGTAACATACTTTGTAAGTATTTAGAAAATAGTTAAGCCAAAACTGGTTTGGCTCAGTGGATAGAGCATCGGCCTGCGGACTGAAGGGTCCTAGGTTCGATTCTGATCAAGGGCATGTACCTTGATTGTGGGCACATCCCCAGTGGGAGGTTTGCAGGAGGCAACTGGTAGATGTTTCTAACTCTATCCCTCTCCCTTTCTCTCTGTAAAAATTCAATCAATCTATATATATATATATATATATATATATATATATATATATATATATATATATATATTGATTTTTTACAGATTTTTTATATATTTAAAAAGAAAGAAAATAGTTAAACTAGGAAGAACATTGGGGGAACAGTGATACACCAGTTTTTTATCATTTATAATTTTTCAAAATTGACATTTGTATGTTTTATAGGTAATTTATAGAGTGGTGATTTATAATTTTTTTAAATCTAGGATCCCTTTGAGGATCTGATGACTGCTTATAGATTTTTTCCCTAATATATGTCGAATGGTAATTTACTATGTAAGAAAAAATTTTATTCACGTTTAATGTCTTACTTTTAGAAAGTGAATCTGAGGATAGTTCAGATGATGAACCTTTAATTAAAAAACTGAAGAAACCTCCTACAGATGAAGAGTTAAAGGAAACAGTAAAGAAATTATTGGCCAGTGCTAACTTGGAGGAAGTTACAATGAAACAGATTTGCAAAAAGGTAATTGGACAAGTGCTTGGATAAGTTTGCTTTTATTTGAAAATTTCTTTCACCTATTGTTCAGTTTGAAGCCAGATTCTTATATGCATTCATTCATTCATTCATTCATTGAACACATACTATTGCCAAGCACTCTGTTTACAGGTCTGGAATAACCACATTAAATATAAATATAGTAAGTCAAAGCTTCTGCTCTTTGGAGTTGTTTCATAAATAATAGTAGAATGTGTACAGTGAATAAAGTGCTACATTCCCAACTGCATAGGAAACTATCTTTTCCTGATCTAGAAACATTTTATTGATGCATCTTTAGATTGTTAGTTTTACAAAGCAAAAATCTTATGGCCCACCTGATTTTTAGTCAGTGTTACTGATAAAGAGTTGTTATAGATTAGGTACTTAGCTCAGACTTCTGTGATATTCTGATATTTCTCAGGAAATAAAATGACCAAGTCTTGAATATGATTCCGTATTCTATCTCCATATTGGGAAATTTTAGAATTTGGTTTCTTACAGTAAAGTGAAATTGAAATTTGAAATGTATCAGTTGTGAAATATTCTATACCTTCTGAAGACATCATTTTTTAATTTATTCTTTCAGTACTCACTGAGTCTTTACTACATATCAGGCCTTGGGATAGATGTGAGGTAGAACTGGAGAAGATATTACTTCGCTTTAGAGCATGGGTGGGCAAACTTTTTGACTCAAGGGTCACAATGGGTTCTTAAACTGGACCAGAGGGCCAGAACAAAAGCAACCTGACCATGCTGGCACTCTCATCTTGGGCTGCTGGTGAAGGAGCGGAGGGGAGAGCAAGAGAACCCTCCGCTCTTTCAGCTCCGTGGGCCGGATAGAACAGCCGAGCGGGCTGGATCCGGGCCCGAGGACCATAGTTTGCCCACGGCTGCTTTAGAGAGATATAACTTCACTTTCAAGTTCAGTGGAATTGAAAGACATTCGTTTTGGTAATTAGAGTACAACTAGAGGCCCGATGCACGAAATTCATGCAAGGGGCTTGGCCCTCCACCCTTGTGGCCCCAGCTTCTTCAGGAAGGTCGTTTGGCTATCCGAGAGAAATATCGACCAGCTGCCTCCTGTACACCCCCCACCAGGGATGTGCCCGGAACCAATGTACATGCCCCTGACTGGAATCGAATCTGGGACCCCTCAGTCCACAGACGACCCTCTATCCACTGAGCCAAACTGGTTTCGGCGAGAGAAATTCTTAACATTGTAGCTCTCAAATTAGGAGAGAAATCTAGACTAGGATATTGCTGTGAGTTAAAACCAGAAATATAGATTGGCTGCCCACGGAAGAAGACAAAGGGTGAGAGTCCTGGAGAGGTAATTTGTACAGAATATAAGAAACTAGAGTTAGTGGTAGAGGGAAAGCCAGAGAGTGGTGCTATGAAAGCTACAAGGAAACATTTTCAAGGGCGAGGAGTAGTGCAGTTAAGAAAAGGAGTCCGTTTACATGGGGCAGAAGCTATGGAAAAGCAGTTACTTCACAGAAAAAGAGTAAACATGGCCTTTAAACAAATGAAAACATGTATAGCCTTCCCTAACCTGATGAGGAAGATAGAAACTAAAAGGGAATGTTTTTATTAGCTTGACAAAATACTTATGAAGAATAAAAGTTTTTATGGTTGGCAAGGATATAGGGAAACATTTTCTCATGCTTTAAGATGTAAAAACTTTGGAGATCAATTAGGTAATATCTTAAAATATAAATTGCAAATATCTTTAATCTAGCAATTCCATTTCTAGGTCTCTATTCTAAAGACATAATCACATCTGCACAAAATGATTATGATAATGTTCAGCATGTCTAATGTCAGAAACCACGTAAATGGCCTTCCATAGAGAAATTATTAAGTTGGTAACCACATCCATGTTTTTGGAATACTTTTAGCAGTTGAAAAGAACATGGAAAAACTTTTAAAGTATTGTCAAAATTTTAAAACATGGAATATTATCCCATTTATCTAAATGCAGAAATACTATATTGCCATTGATACATTTGTGTATAAACTCATTTTTCAAGGAAGATCTGGAAACTGGTTTCCTCTGAGAAGAGGGGATGAAGGCAGAGTAGGGGAAACTAGTTCTGTCCCTTTGAATGTTTGTTTTTTTAGTACATTCATGTAATTTTAAACAGGGATTATTAATATGGAGAGGTCAGGTGAGAAAGACTTGATGGTTTTTTGGACTGGACAATTAGGAGATAATTGTTCACCTAAGAGCAATTTAAGTGGGTGGTAAATGAATAATGAGGAAAGTGAATGAATTAAAGCTTCTTTTTGAAGCATCTTGCCTAAGCAGGGAAATAGATGAGGGAAGTGGATGCAAGGTAGTAAAACATTAAAGTCAGGGAGAGAAAGTGCAAGCGTGTTAGGCTGCTGGGAATGCAGCAGCTGAAGGCCGGGGGGGGGGGGGGGGGGGGACGGCTGTCTGCAGAGGGACAGGGAATGTGGGGTGGAACCTAGACACAAACTGGAGGGAAAGAGATACGGCAGGAAGTTGAAAAAAATGTAATAGCTTCTTGGTTGAGAACAGGAATGTGGGACACTTGTGTAAGTGGATGAGATTGCTGTTGACAGAAGGAATGAAAGGACCTGCTTAGAAATACTTGGGATTGCTGGGGGTGCTCTGACATGGAATACCATGGACTTAAAACAGGATCAGTCTTTTCAGAGTGGTCACATGTTCCCACAACAATCTTTCCTCTAGGCCTAACCATAGAAAAGTTGGTAGACCGATTCAGATTTGGAGGTTTGTAGAGAATGGACAAAAGACAGGAATGTAAATGGTTGACTATATTATTTTCAGGGTTTGGCAAACTATAGCAAGTAGGCCAATTCTATCTTACTGTTTTTGTATTGTAACCCAGCCATGCCCATTCATTTAAGTATCATTGCCTATGGCAGCTTTCACCCTACAATGACATAGTTGATATGACAGAAAATGCATTGTTGGAAAAGCTGAAAAGATTTATTAACCTGGTCCTTTAAAGAAAAGTGTGTTGACCTTGAACTGTACAAAGGAATGAAGCTGGCAGGTGCATGTGGAGTCAGGATTAGAAGTCATTGTGAAGTCAAGCAGCAGGGATCAGGTTGATAAAAGAGGGGAATTCAGAGTAAGATTTTAGGAGTAGAGGACTCCTCAGACTAGCAGGGTCTGAGTGGTTCAGCTTTGAGGAGTGGATTGCACAATGAGTAAAGGGTAAAGTACACTAGGTACAAGTTGAATTATAAGTAATTGGATGATAAGTAATTGGCCTGCCAATATAAAGAATTCAGTTCACTTAGTTAAGATCTACGTAGATGTTTTCCTCACTCATATTTATTGTCAATTCAACTGATATTCCCAGTTTAAAACAGAATCCTTGCATGCTACTTTATTTTCTGCTCTATATAGAGTATTATTAAAACTCATTTGCAATGGAATTCTCTCGTGAACCAGAGTGCTATTAGAACATACATGCAGCTATTTATATATACATTTCTTTTTTATCCAAAGATAGAGCATTATTGGATTTTTAACATAGTTTTTTCTTTTCACTATAGGTATATGAAAATTACCCTGCTTATGATTTAACTGAAAGAAAAGGTTTCATAAAAACAACTGTTAAAGAGGTAAATATATCCACTATTTCTTTGGTCATTTTAGACGTAAGAGACTAAGAAATCTTTATCAGAATTGCATACTTTTCAAACTATCTTACTAAATAACACATTTGATCCTCAAATTTTCTCAAAATAGATGGGGGAAGATAGTTCTTTTTACTCCTATTTTAGAGCTTAAAAAATAAAGCCTGCGCATTAGTGGCAACACCTGACCTTGGATGAGGAAAATGCAGGTTCTTTCTACTAGGCATCTCAGGCACTCACACAACTATTTGAGCACATGTTTCTGTCCACCAAAGGCAGGAGAAAATCAACAATAGCTATAGTTTCTGTGGATCCCAGCTGATTTCCCAAGATCACAATAGTAAAATAAAGTTTAAAAATGAAATAAAGTTTTATGCCTTATTTATACCTAATACTGTATGTTTGGTATGGGAAAATGATGTTTCTCTTTTCATTACAGCTCATTTCTTGAGGTCGAGGACAGAGACAGATGATTTGCTCCATGGATTTAAAGATTTTGTTTATACCATTATACCAGCAAAGAGAATGTATTTCCTTTTCTAAATGCTTGCAAGCATTGTGTTGGTAGAATTTACTGCTGACTTTTTTTATCTTGGGTGTTAACGTAAATTTGCATTTGTCATTTTTTAAATTGCATTTCTATGCAGTTTTTAGTTTAAATTTTTGCATGGCAGTAATTGTTCCTTGCTTTTATAGTTGCATTTTGTACATTTTGGATTTCTTTATATAAGGTCATAGATTCTTGAACTGTGATAGTTATTAGTGCAGTTAATATTAGCTTAAGACATTTTTATTGAGTAGGACAGAAACTATTATAACTGGCATTTATACATGCAGAAACCAATGCAGTATTTAGAATATGACATATTTTGAAAACAACACGTCAGTGTAAAAACTCAATGGCAATGTGTTCATCATATTAAGAATGTACAAACGTTAGCTGTCCAGATGAGTAAATTGGAACTTTCCTCCTGCATGTATAGATATGTCAATTTGTCAGCATGACAAAAGTGACAGATGTTATTTTTGTATTTTCAAAAACAAATTGGTTGTATATAGTTTTTTTATTTCTTGTGAGATCAATTTTTAAACCCATATAGATAGGTATCTTTACAGTCATTAAACTGAAATGACAGTGTTCAGCCAGACGGTATTACAGAGAAGTGGAAGTCAGAATTCAGTAAAAACACTGAAGGACGTGAACAGATAGTTCTCTACTTTGCTTTGAAAGTGTCGATTTTTAATTTTAGTTTCAATTCTGCAACCATTGTCTGTAGACATATTTTCTATTAAGGATAGGCCAAAATCAACAAATAAGAATTTCAAAAATGTAGGGAAAATTGGGATTAAGTACAAGAACATTGGCTTATAATAAATGACTGATTTTTTATTAACCGCTTTTGCCCATATAAAATGCTGGTATTTACAGGAAACCTGGACCTTTATAATTATGACAAAAAGTACAAGGTGTAATGCTAGAAGAAGATAATTGTGTAGGCAGTATCTCTGACAAAATATTTCTCAAAAATGGTAAGACTTATTTTTAACATTAAGGAAATTTAATGTGTCTGTGGAATTAGAGCTATTGGGTTTTAAATTTTGGCTAATCAGGATTCTAGGTGATTCAACATACAGGCCACCCCTGAATGAAACTAATTTGTCTTTTAAATTGATTGTCTTAATCAGTTTAATAATTTCTGAATTTTAAAACATGCTGCTTATGAAAGAATTAGGCCTTTTGATAAACCAGTTGAGTATTTAAAATAAAAATATCTTTGTATCATAGAACAGAAATATGTAAACATTTGTTGGTTGTTAACAGGTATTTTCACAGTTTGATTTGTTTCTTGATAAAGTTGTTAAGACGTTAGAAAAAGATACACTTAATAAACGAATGAAATAAACTAAGACCTACGAATTGACCTTTGATTTTAAATATAATTTGTTCCTATAAACTTTGTCAATAAAAGTAATGAACATGCTTTTGTCTCTCACATTTGATATATTAGAAGTTTTTATAGCATTTACCCTCTATGTGAAAATTTCAGAACATGGGTTTTAAGTGGATTTAGTCCTAGAGACAAGTAATGAGGATTTTAAAAAATATATACATTTATCATAATATTAAGTAGGTTTTTCCTTTGTTTGTAGCACAAGTTTAAGCACCTAGAGACTAAAGTAATAATTTATTGTGAGCCATTTTAAATGTAAAATATTTTGCATTTATCACTTAAATTATAGCCTATGTAATTTAAGAGTGTTGTGCAGTGATTAACTAAGTATACTACAAAGAAATTGCCTGGGAAAACCAGAAGTGATTTACAAAAGTAAGTTGATCATGGTTAATAGTTGTGATTGAAAGGGGCTATCGAGTAATGCCTATGACCTAAAAGGTCTCAAAGAGGGTTTGGAGGTGAAAGGATTGAGTTGGTGGGTGTAAAGTTGGTGGTGAAAATGTAACTACTTAATAAGTATGTTTTCATTACTACAATGCACAGTGTATTTGAAAAACAAGTCTAGTTTTTATTAAGTAATTTTACACAACAAGCTGTTCACAATCTGCAGTGAAAAACGGGTATATTCACAGTTACTTAATTACAAAATCTCCCGAACAACAACAAAAAAATATTCAAAGTAACTCAAGAATTTAAAGGAAAGTACCTTAAAAAACAAAATGTCAGATGTAGACACTTGAGACAATGAGGATTTTTTTAATATACATTTACCATACTTTATTAAGTAGGTTTTCTTTTGTAGCACAAGTTTAAGTGCCCAGAAACTAAAGTAATAATTTACTGTGAACCATTTCAAACGTAAAATATTTTGCATTTATCACTTAACACATGCTATTCTTTAAATGTTTAACACGTTTAAGCGGAACACTCCCTAAATAGTACCGAGTCTCATCAGATAAATACCAACATTTCCCTGTGTTAACACAGAAACTAACATCCTTTATTTTTCTTTGATTTGTATCATACTTTGATAGGAGTGGAAGTGTGTCTGAGTTCACCAAAGACACCATACATTCTTTGCACATGATACTTTGTATTTATAAGCTGACTCTAAATTTAAAAAATACCGAATATTTTGAAAAGTGGCTTTAAAATTATTTTGCATCTCCTTTGTTTTTGAGTCCTTTTTTTAAAGCAGACGGATATAACTGAAAAACCTCTTCGGAGACTTTAAAACAAAAGAACTTGCTATCCATGTTTTACCTGTAAACTGAAATTTCTTGGCAAGTAAAGCATCCTGAAGACCCTGAAATCAATGTCTACTTTTAATGACACTTTTTGGTCATGAGTGACAAAAGGAGAAAGGAAGTATTTGCCATGTTCTCAGGCTCTTTTGATATGGCTTATAAAATATGTAATATTTACCAGGATAGCACATTTTCCTGCAGTTTTCCAGTGGACCTGCCTATGGAATACTGAAAACATAATTCTGTAAAAAAAGACAGTGCAAAGAGGTTTTATTATTCTGACAAGATATTTTGCTAGTAGTTGCCAAAATTAAGGCTATTTAAAGTGTGCCATCTGCCCAAGCTTGGCTCAAAGAAAAATAGCCCTGTAGTTTATGTCTAGTATGAAGACCACAATATCTCTACCCCATTTTCAATGGTACAAACCTGCTACTGCTTAAGAATTGAAAATTTTGCTCTTTTGCCAATGAGTGCACAAATCTAAAATGTTTTAGCACAAAAGATACCTGAATTTAAATTTCTTTTGAAAATCCAATGGGAAGTATAGTCTAGAAGCTTCATTAACTTTTGACTTAAAAGTTTGTGCTGTATCCAAAAAGGAAAGATTTCTATCTAAATTTTAAGTAAAAGCTCAATATCGGAGCTATACAAAATTCTTAAGGCTCATTGGCAAAGGTAGTGATAAGTTGTCATAGAAGAAAAATACATGGCTCTGTCTGGTTTTTTAATGATTTCTCAATGGGAGAGAATTGATCAGCTAAACAAAAGGTCAAATTTAAGGGACTCTCCAACCACAGGAGAATCATTTTCAAGTTCTTAATTTAAGCTTATATCCTACCTTTTTCTGAAATCCAGAAGATTTAGCACTAGACTTGTGGAAAATGCAATAAAATATAAGTGCTTATAAATTGGTTCTTAGGGCTAATGCTTTCAGAGTGGTGACATGGGTTTACATTATCAAACCCCCTTAGGGACATTTCAGTTTTGTTATCCACAGAGGGTTTTTTTTGATTTTATGAAAATGAGGTTAACGTGTTTCAAACTTTCCCACTTGAGGTACAGAAGAAAGCTGGGTTTAGACAAAATCCATTTAAAATGCTGCAATCTTGCTTGCTTCTCGAACGCCGCTCAAATAGGCCCCTGTAACCGTTTGTGGGAAATGTCTGTTTGTTGCCTGTAAAAAACAATTGCATAATTTGAAGTCACGTATAAGGAATTCAGGTGATAGTCAAAGATGATACAAACGTATGCCTCCTGATCCTCCTAAAATAAAGACTAGTGCCACTCCTGTGTGCTGATGCTGACGGTACTCACCCATATAGCTCTTGACCTTTTCTGGGGATCTTCCATGCTTTACCAAATGCATTCATTCTACAATGGATTCAGCACTCCTGTCAAGTACTGTTTGGCATTCAATAAGGTACTTATATATGCCAAGTACTGGAATTAAGTACGGTGAATAAGACATAGTGCTTCTCAACAGACAAGTAATCTAGCTCTTAAGTCAGCAATGAATGAAACAAGCATAGAAATTGAATCACATTTAATCCACAGTTGATGTTTTGCTAGATGGGTGGAACAAAAGGATGGAGTTGAGGTAACCAAAAGGACGGACCAGCAAAACAGGAAGGGAAAAGTCAAAAGGCTGAGGGGCTGTCCATGGGATAACCTCCCTTTCAAGGAGTTTGTAGAGGGAACAATATGCAAACCTAGAACTGGAAAGTAGGCCTGGGATATGGCTACTTCCCCATAAAGTGAAATGGAGTGAGCAGGTCGTGGAAGATGGATAAGAAACAGCATTCCATGTGCACTACATGGTTAGGGTCCATGTCACCTAAACTGACAGCTATGGTGAAAGGGATGTTACATGGAACCTAGAAGTGACAAAAACTCCAACAAGTGGAAGGATCAGGTCAGCAGGAATACAATTACTAGCAGGAGGACAGTGTGACTGGTAGAAACCACAAAGAAATGGGTTTTATAAGAAAGTAACGAGCAAAGGAAAGCAAAAAGGTTCAACAACATCCTGCTCATTATCTAGGGCACCTCAGCATAATACGGCCATCACCTGGAAGCAGCTGACTGACTGTTGCCAGGCATGCAGCCGTTACACCCTCTTCCTACAAAGTTGGCTCTTCACAGGCCAAGGACTAATCAAAGATCGTTGGTTTCTAAATGATGGTCTTTTGTGGCGCTGAAACCAGTTTGGCTCAGTGGATAGAGCGACAGCCTATGGACTAAAAGGTCCCAGGTACAATTCTGGTCAAGGCCATGTGCCTTGGTTTCGGGCACATCCCCAGGAGGCGGTGTGCAAGAGGCAGCTGATCGATGATTCTCTCTCATCAATGTTTCTAACTCTATCCTCCCTTTCTCTCTGTAAAAAAAAAAAGTCAAAAAAAATTTTTTTTTAATTATTACAAAAAGTAGAAACACCCACTCGATTGTAGATAAAGCTAGAGACCGTGATAATTCCAAACTATAACATACAAAGAATGAAAGCAGATGAAAGTGCTGAGAAGTCACTGCTAAGTTTGGGGGGTAGGAGAGGATGAAGTGATAACAAAAGCAAGCCAATTCACCCAAAAAAATCCTTACAAAGTCTCAGCCACTGAGCATCAGAAACCATGCAGGCAGAGAGGTTGGGCATAGGTGAAAACGGAATTAAAGGCTATGAAGAGCATTCTGGTCCCTCCCCAGGTTTCCCACTGCATTTGCTATACTCCCACACCCTCCAGGGTGTCTGAGGGAGAGGGCAGAGGTAAGGCGCCAAACAAAAGGGGGATTAAGTCTTCATAACTAAAGCTTCAGACTTCAAGAAGTAAAACAAGAAAGAAGACCGCTCACATTAGGATAGTTATAAAAAAACACTGGTGTTAAGGATGTGCAGAAACTTGAACTTCTGTGCCCTGTTGGTGTAAGTGGAAAACGCTGTGGAAAATTATAGTGGATCTAAACCTTAAAAATAGGGTTAGTATATATATGATCCAGCAATGAATGTCTCTTCTAGGTAAAGTCAAAAGAACTGAAAGGTTGGATTTTTTTTAGAACTGAAAAGTTCTTGAAGAGATATCTGTACACCCATGTTCACAACAGCATTGTTCATAACAATTCTTTTAAAAGATAAAAGAAACTCAAGTGTCCATGACAAATTAATAGGGAAATAAAATGTGATAACCTACCTAATAAAGGAGTAATATGCAAATTAACTATCACTCTGTTCCACAAGCCACGCCTACTAGCCAATCAGAGCGACTATGCAAATGAGCCTAACAAAAATGGCTACAGCCACAGAGAGCAGGAGGGAGGCATTTCCCTAGCAACGGAAGAAGCCAAGCATTCCACTTGCCCTTGGGCCTAAGCCTCCATTCAAGGCTACAAAGTTTAAATTATAGAAGGTAAATAAATCCAAACAAATGGCTGCCACCACTGAGCAAGCAGAAGGCTTGGCTTCGCTCCAGGCTACAAAGTTTCATTTGCAGAAAGTAAATAGATTCCTGAAACCAAGGACTCCACTTGGATCGCCTCCACTTGGATCGCCAGGAGGCGTGGCCGGCCTGCAAACCACCACAAGCCCCTCACCCCAAGGGAACCCCCACCCTGATCCAGGACACCCTTCAGAGCAAACAAGCTGGGCCCTGCTCATGCACCAGATCTCTATCCTATCTAATAAGAGTAATATGCAGATTGACCATCACTCCAACACAAAATATAGGCTGCCCCCATGTGGACACAAGATGGCCAGCAGGGGCGGGCAGTTGGGAGGGACCAGGCCTGCAAGGGAGAGCAGTTTAGAGGGACCAGGCATGCAAGGGAGGGCAGTTGAAGGCGATCAACCCTGCAGGGGAGGGCAGTTAGTGGTGACCAGGCCAGCAGAGGAGGGAAGTTGGGGGTAAATGGGCTGGCAGGGGAGCAGTTAGACATCAATTGGGCTGGCAAGGGAGTGGGTTAGGGGGTGATCAGGCTGGCAGGCAGAAGCGGTTAGGGGCAATCAAGAAGGCAGGCAGGCGAGCAGTTGGGAGCCAGCAGTCCTGGATTGTGAGAGGGATGTCCGACTGGAATTGGGCCTAAACAGACAGTCGGTCATCCCTCGAGGGGTCCCAGATTGGAGAGGGTGCATAGGCTGAAGGACAACCTCCCCCTCCCCATGCACGAATTTCGTGCACCGGGCCTCTAATATACATATGATGGAGTATTATTTAGTCTTAAAAAGGAAGAGCATTCTGACACATGTTACAACACAGATGAAACTTAAGGACATTATACTCAGTGAAATAAGCCAGTCACAAAAGGACAAGTACTGTATGATTCCACTTATATGATGATGTTCCTTGAACAAATCCATAAAGACAGAAAGTGGTAGCTTGCCAGGGGCTGAGGTGAGGAGAGTTGTTTAATGGGGACAGAGTTTCAGCTTTGTAGGATGAAAAAGTTCTGGATATGGATGGTGGTAAGGGTTGTACAACAGTGTGAATGTATTTAATGTCATTTAACCGTACACTTAAATAGTTAAGACAGTAAATTTTGTTATGTGTGCTTTATCACAATGTTAAAAATAAATATATAGAAAGAAGAGAGGCTCCCCAGCCTGGGATTCCAGTGCCAGGAAGAGAAGTCCCCATAATGTCTGGCAGTAAAAACCAGTGGGAATTGTGGCTGAGTGAGACAGAGGCTGCTGGAGTACCAGGCAGTTCCTCTTAAAGGGCTCATGCATAGAGTTATTCAGACTCACTTCCTCTGAGCTCCAGCACCAGGGCAACAGCTTGAAAAGCACGAGACATACAGGGAGGAACTGAATTGTTTGGCATTAGAGCGAGAACTGGAGGGGCATCTTTCTCTCCAACAGAAGTGCTGGCAGAAGCAATTGTTCCTTTTCTGAGCCCACCCCTGAGAGCTAGCAGACAGGTGCTATATATGAGTCTCCATCAACTTGGCTCACACTGTTGGCCCTGTCCTGGTGATTCCCTGAGACCCTTTTGCAGGCCCACTCAAGCATTTTCCAGTGGCTTTTCTATACAAACTGCTGTCTTGACTCATATACTTCAGACTTTCCTAAAATTTTGCAAACAAGCAGCATCTGGCCTTGGTGTGCCCAATATTTCTTGCTAAGCCGCCCCAGGCCCAGCACACTAGCAGCAGCAGCCAGCCTTGGTTAGCAACTTGACCTCACCTGGACACCTCCAAGCCAGCACAAGTAGCAGCAATTTTCCAATCACTTAGTATCTTATGCTGGGGGCCCCAGGCAGAAGACAAGAGGCGGCTAACCTAGGCTTGCACCTCCAGGGAGGCCCCAGAGCCACCGCAACGGGTGGACAGCTTTGGGCCATGTTGAAGCACCACCCAACCACATCTGTAATACTTTCAAATAATAAATTTAAAAAAACACACACACAGAATAGCATGCAAAAGGTTAAAGACAAAAAGAATCTTAAAAACAACAGGAGTAAAACAGTTACCTAACAAGGGTGCACCCATAAGACTGTCAGCTGATTTGTCAACAGAAACTTTGCAGGCCAGAAGGGAGTGGCAAGAAATATGCACGGGATGAAAAGAAGGATCTACAACCAAGATGACTCTACCCAGAAAAGCTATCATTTAGAATCAAATGACATAAAAAGAGCTTTCCAGACAAGAAAAAGCTAAAGGAATTTATCACCACCAAACCAGTATTACATGAAATGTTCAAGGGTCTTCTTTCAAAGGAAGAAGAAAAAAGATTTAAAATATGAAAAAAAGCAATAAATATATATCTATCAACAACTGAATCTGAAAAACAAAAACAAGCAGAACAGAAACAGACTCATAGTTACAGAGAACATTTTGATGGTTGCCAGATGGGAGGGAAGTTGGGAATGGCTGAAAAAGGTGAAGGGATTAAGAATTACAAATTGGTAGTTACAGAATAGTCATGGGAATATAAACTACAGCATAGGGAATATAGTCAATAATAATTCTAATAACTGTGTATGATATCAAATGTGTTTGAAATTTATCAGGATCTTTTAGTAAGTTATGTGATATCTAATCACTGGGATGTATACCTGAAATTAATATACACAGAGTGGCCTGATTATTATGATCTCTGAACACATAATAATTTGGCCACTGGGTGTATATCCTATATAATAAAAGGCTAATATGCAAATTGTCCCCTCGACCAGGAGTTCGACCAGTAGGCAGGCCAGCCAACTGCACATGTCCCCAGGCTGGCCGGACCCCCACCCATACACAAATTTATGCACCGGGCCTCTAACACATACACACACTAGAGACCTGCTACATGAAATTCGTGTATGGGGGTGGGGGGTCATCCCTCAGTCCAGCCTGCACCCTCTCCAATCTGGAACATCCCTCTCAAAATCCAGGACTGCTGGCTCCCAACTGCTCGCCTGCCTGCTTTCCTGGTTGTCCCTAACTGCTTCAGCTTGCCAGCCTGATCACCCCCTAACCACTCCCTTGCCAGCCTGATTGATATCTAACTGCTCCCCTGCCAGCCTGATTGCCCCTAACTGCCCTCCCCTGCAGGCCTGGTCACTGAAGGCCTTCCCAGAAGGCCCAGTCACCCCCAACTTCCCTCCTCTGCTGGCCTGGTCACTCCTAACTGCCCTCCCCTGCAGGCTTGCTTGCCCCCAACTGCCCTCCCTTGCAGACCTGGTGCCTTCTAACTGCCCTCCCCTGCTGGCCTAATCACCAAAAACCTCCCTCCCTTGCAGGCCTGGTCCCTCCCAACTGCCCTCCCCTGTTGGCCATCTTGTGGTGGCCATCTTGTGTCCACATGGGAGCAGCCATCTTTGTGTATTGGAGTGACAGTCAATTTGCATATTACTCTTTTATTAGATAGTATATACACTGAGTGGCCAGATTATTATGAGATCATAATAATCTGGCCACTCAGTGTATATTGTATGTCAACCATAATTGAAGAATTAAAAAATATTTAAAGTTTAAAAAAAAGAAATAAGCTAGTAAAAAAAAAAAGAGGGGGCTTATTATGACTGTGTAAGAATGGAATCAATGAACACCCTGGCTTGGTAGTAAGCAACATTTACCTAGTCATATCACATAAACACTGACAGCAACTTCATTGTGAAAGAACCACGTTGTGAAGAGAGTAAATGGGCTAAATCTTTAACCTGATAGAAAGTCAGTAGATAATGTCTAATTTGTTAAATCAGAAGGCAATATAAATATTTTAAAACATGAAGTAAATTCCAGAAGATATAACAGAAAAGAGTTAAAAAATTGCTCTGGGATTTTTAAAGAGGATGTTGAGAGGACATCTGTTGTTTGTCATCATAAGACTTGACAGTATTTGACACAGGTTTTAAACTCTGGACATATATCACTTTAATTAAAAGAAAGTAATAAAAATAAAAGTAACTGGATTCAGGATCATGATACACACCTCGCCAGCAAAGAAGAGGGTGCCTTGTATTTCTTCAGCAATGATGTCGTAGGCTTCGCCGCTCCCACCTGTCTTCACAAAACTGTATGCCATCTGGATCCAGGGGTCTGTGCTCCACCGAGTGACAAAATACTTTGTGGGATCTGGGACTTCCTGTGTTGATGTGACGCAATCATAAAATGGGATCAAGAAGGGAGTTGAATATGATGCAACACAAGCACAAACATACAGTCTTCCCTCCCCTTAGAAGTTGAGCTCCTTGTAGCCATTCTGCAACAGCCATTCTCAGTATGTTCCTCTGACCCCGTTATGACGCCCCGTATCTGTGCATTATTCTCTACCTCTTGACCCAGCTCTGCAACCCACCCCCACATGTGCCTCCTCACTTTTCACTTTATCCTTCTGCCAAACACACAATCTCCCCCATCTACCTGGGGCCATCACCACTGGCTAAGAGTTTGGGCATTCCCTTCCCACCGCCTGGCCTGTGCTACAGAGAAAGAAGGGGTCTCTGGCCCAGAGTTGGAAAGGGAAGACTGGAGTTCTAGGACCTTACGGTGAAATTCTCAACAGGCTCCTCCGCAGACGGCTATCCTAGGATCTGTTTCACACTAAGTTTCAAATCACTTTGTAGGCTGACTTCTGACAAGCACCACCATCAAGAAGATTTATATAGAAACTATGTCCTTAGATCTGAGTAACTAATTTGAAAACAAATTTCTGGACAAAGACACACAGCTAGAGACTACGGTGAAATACAATCACGTCATGCCTAAGTTAACACCCCTTGTGCCTCTAATTTATGTAACTTCTGAGGCAATTCACTTCTTTTGACTTCTATTTCCTTTAAATGAAGAAGATATAAGCCATGCCATGCCATTTATAAATCTCCAGAGACTGTGTGATTTAGTAAGTTGGCAAATAAAAAAGTATTCTGAGCTCCTTTGAGAGAAGACGGAAAAGAGACTAGCTACACATGTGGGGTGCGAGAAAATTTTGGACAATGTCCCTTTAAAAAAGAAAGTTGTGGCCAAAGACTCCTGGGGTTTGGGTAAATGCAGACTCTATGGGAAATCCTGAGCCTTTTACATCCTTAGGGAAGAAAGGGGGTGTGCACGATGTGAGGGGAAGGGAAGGAAGACAACAGTGTAAGAGGGTTTGGGTACAGTTATGGGCTACATTTGTGTCTGCTAAAATCCTTACGTTGAAGCCCTAATCCCCACTACTTTATAATGTGCCTGATTTTGAGAAAGAGCCTTTCATGATGTAAAGAGACGTTAACATGGGGTCGTTGGGGTGGGCCTTAATCCAGCATGACTACTGTTCTTGAGAGAACACCATGAAAACACCATGTTCTTAAGAGAGGCAGCCATGAGAGGTCGCAGCAAGAAAGCAGCACCTGTCAGCCACAGAGAGGAGCCTCAAGGAAACCAAGCCTGACGACACCTTGGTCCTGGGCTTCTAGCTCCCAGAATGGTCAGAGAATAAACCTCCATTGTTCAAGCCACCCAGGCTGCGGTATTTTGTTACGGCAGCCCTCACACACTAATGCAGGAGAACTTGGGCGGACAGCTGGCTATTGGGAGAGAGAATAACGGGGCCCACTGCCTTGGTCCCTTTCGCTTGGCAGCGAGGGCTTGCTCCGGCTCCACCACTCAGGTCTCTGACCTGCTCCTTGAACAGCTCCCGGAGCGAGGCCATGCACTGCTGCAGCACCTGCTTGTCGTCCAGGTTCCTCAGGGAGGCCACCGCCTCCCCAGCGATCACCGACATCAGCACGCTGTGTTTCTTCTGGACACAGGAAAGGGAAAAGCAGTTTACATCTTTTGCTTTGGTGAAATGTCCGGTGCTAAAGAAATGGCGTCGCTCTCACCAATAACATTTCACTATTTCCTACCATCCCCTGTAACGGGGACAGGCTGTTTTCCTCACAAGCACTCGTTCACCTATGCATTTTGTTACTGTTCCCCGCAGAAGAGACTCAAGAAGCCGCGTAAGCATTAAATTCAGGGTTCTCTTGGCTTTTCCCTAATACGAACTTGTCTTAGAAGAAGTGTTACAAGGCTGTGTAGGAAAGGCTATGGATAAAATAATGGAAAGAATGTCCTCAAATGGTAAAGAAAATTTGCCCTGGGCTCCCATGTGAACACTTTTAAGATGTTTCTAGCAATGGAGACAGGAAAAAAAAACACTGGGATTCTTTTGCCTGATATCAGCACTGCCATACCTTTCAAGTGGTGAACAGGCCCTCCCCTTTTTGAGGCCCACCAATCATACCTACTGGCACCGAGACCTGCCCTCACCGGGGCCAATCACATCTCACCCCTCACAGCACCACTGGGGGCCTGTGGAGAGTGCTCTTCAGGTACCACTCATCACTGTGCTGTTGTGGCCTCTCCCCGAGGAGTTCCCCCACCAGCCTGAAGTAACAGTTTCCACAAGTGACTAATTCATTTCCCAGGCAGTGACATTAGTACTTTGAGAAAACATGGCAGATATGGGGGCCCCTATCCTACAGGAAAATGTCCCAGTCCAAGTATCCTCCAAGAATATAAACAAATACCCAGAGTGTCCACAATGTCATTAGTTTCCGAGCTTGATATGTAAATAATTACCACAGCAGATTTTAAACTGTGATAAGAAAATTCAAACCACACTTCACCAATAACTTTACCTGGGGATCCATGTCGTAGAATACAGCAAAAAGCCCTCGCTTGCTGGCACTAGGAGGAACGTGCCCGAAAAAGTCCGCCCCTTGAACTTTACTGTCCCAAAACCGGTAAGGAAATTGCAAGGCAATCTGGAAAGTGAGCAAGAGGAAGATGGCTAAGAGTTTCTTGAATCAAAAGTACAGCAATCTCTAAGAAGTAACCTATGGCTCGTGACTAACACTACGCTCAAAAAACCCTCACCACTCCCTTTCATTCTCCCACCTCCTTCCTTCTCTCCATGAGCATCTGTCACTGACAGCCTCTAGGCTAAACTAAATGCAAAGCACCCTGAGACATGGCCTTGAGGCTTATGTCCATAAGGTACATTCTGACTCCTCATAGGTATAGGTCTGCAATACCTGCTGCAGCACTGGCAGATTCTACTAAAAGAGATTTTAAAGGCAGAGAGGAAAAAATATTCTCCTCATTGGGGCTGATTAATGGAGTGCAGATGTGGGAAAGCAAAAAATAATTATTTACTTATATACCAAGTTCAAATTATAAATAGCAAGATTCATCCTCCTGAGGTTAAAATTCACAGACCTCAGCTAGCTCTCCTTATCCTATCTAATAAAAGAGTAATATGCAAATTGACCATCACTCCAACAAACAAGATGGCTACCCCCATGTGGTCAAAGATGGCAGGCCCCATGTGGACACAAGATGGCTGGCAGTGGAGGGCAGTGGTGGGTGACCAAGCCAGCAAGGAAGGGCAGTTGGGAGGGACCAGGCCTGCAAGGAAGGGCAGTTGGAGGCAATCAGGTCTGCAGGGAAGGTCAGTTGGGGGTGGGGGGGAGACCCTGGCCTGCAGGGGAGGGAAGTTGGGAATGACCAGGCCTTCAAGGGAAGGCAGTTGAGGGGAACCAAGCCAGCAGGGGAGAGCAGTTAGGGGCAACTAGGTTGGCAGGGGAGCAATTAGGCATTGACCAGATTGGCAAGGGAGTGGTTAGGGGGTGATCAGGCTGGCAGGCAGGCAGGCAAGCGGTTGGGAGCCAGCAGTCCTGGATTGTGAGAGGGATATCCCAGATTGGAGAGGGTGCAGGCTGGGCTGAGGAACACAATCCTCCCAGTGCATGAATTTCGTGCACAAGACTCTAGTCTTTTCATAATGTCCTTTTGTATTCTGCAGGAACAATTACTCAAATGAAAAGGAAAGCTTCAATTTTTACTGGGACACAAAAATTACCCACTACTTCTCAATATCAGAAGTGAAGGAACTCCTGTCACCTGACATTAATCTCTGTGGTTCTGGTTTATGATTACACTTAAGTAATCACCTTTTCAATGATGCCTGCGCCTAAGCTGTTGATGGCCTTCATCTTCTTGTCGGACAGCGGCGGGTTAAACTGAAGGGCGCCTTTCTGCAGTAAGGCCAGTGGGACAGTGACTAATGCCTGTGGGGAATAATTAACAGTTAAAACGCAAGCAGCAACTGGACCTCGTACCCCTACAACTCAGTGGGTGTTCTTGCAGGAAAATCCAGAACATTCCTCTCTGCTGCCAGGCATCAGCCAGTCAATATCCCAGGCTGTTATACTCGTAAAACCAAGGGCTGCCATGTACACTGGTGGGTTGTTCACTGCACAAGGGTGCATGGCTGAGCAGACATGGCACCCACGTGGAGGAACTTGCAGAAAGGACTCGATGATTTACAATAACCCCAGGTTCAGAAGAGTCAACAGATCCCAACCCTGAAAAGCAGGGCTGGCTGTAAGAAGAAATGCACCTAATGTGGAGTGAGGAGAACTCGACTAGGGTTTCATTCCTGACACTTTCTAATGTGTGGCCAAGCTAATACCTGCCCTCCTAACCTCAGCAGACTAGAGTCGTGCTTCAAACAAAAACCCTTACAATATACATCAATATGCTTCATAAATGATTAAGCACTCACAAACACTAGGGATTATTATAATCATGTAAAAGCCAAATGAAATTTTTTAAAAAGAGGAAGCAATTTATTGCAGGGTGTCTAATGACTTACAGAAGTCAAGTAAAAGCCAGAATATACATTCCAAATCATACAGGTGCATTTGTGTGACCGAACCATTTCTTATTGAGAGCCTCAGCTGCAAAGGAGTCTGGGAAACTGTGTGTGTGTGTGTGTGTGTCTGTGTGTGTGTGTGTGTGTCTGTGTGTGTGTGTACGCGCACACTACAAGCTTACTTTCCATCATCTACAGAGCAAGATAACAGGAGATTGGTGTGGAATGAAGCTGAATGCCAAGCACTTAATCTACCCTGGCCTTCATCAAAGATTTAGTGTATTTGCCTTGAACCCCAAACTCCATGATCACAGGAAATTCAGAGTTCTCCCTGGGATTTTGGATATATAAATAAAACTACAAGAATATAAGGTCTAGAGGCTTTCTTAACAAAAAAGTTTTCAAAGCACAGAAACGTGGGTTAACTAATACGCATAAGATATGAACAGACCCTGGTAATGAATAAAGCTAGATTATGAGTAGAAGCAGCCTAGATTGAATTGCAGTTTGTCAAATGTTTTATCCATGCATCATCCTGTTGGGTGGGAAATCTTTCACTTATAAACTGGAGAACCTTCCCATTCAAACCGTGTGATGTGTGCTGACAACCATAAATATTTGCTTTCAACCTTCAGAGCAGGCTTTGAAAGGCAGGCTGAAGCTATGCCCTCATATCCCTGGAGAGCCAGAACACAAAGAAAGCCGAGCAAGCATGCCCGATCAGGGTCAGCAGAGGGGACCCAGCAGGCATCAGCAGGGCGAGTCTAACTAGCACGTGATCCTGGATGCCAAAAGGCCAAGTTACAAAATACCAAAGGTTGAAGTATTGGCTGACTTGCAATTTTAAAGAAGAGGATTTTTTTTTTTTAATTACCACTAGGAAGAACTTGATAAATTAGCCTGATTCTCTCTGGGCTCACAGGTAAGGACACTGTGGCCCAGGGTGTTCCACTCTGGCTGCACGTTATAATCACTGAGGAAGCATTACAAACATGACCAGACCATTTCAGTGAAAGTCCCTGCAGGGTGAGGTTCTGCAGCCTTTCTTAAAACACACACACACACACACACACACACACACACACACACACACACATTTTTATTAATTTCAGAGAGGAAGGGAGACATACAAACATCAATAATGAGAGAGAATCACTGGTAGGCTGCCCCCTACTGGGAATCAAACCCTGACCTCCTGATTCATAGGTCGACGCTCAACCACTGAACCACGCCAGCCGGCCACTGCAGCCTTTCTTTCAAGGCACCTTTCAGGTGATTCTAATGTGCAGCCAGGACTGAAAACCACTATTAGTCCCAAGTCTATAGCACCGCTACTAACTACCCAGCTAGGCAAAGGCGGGAATCATATGAGGACCCATCCCCTGGACGCAGACCTCGTCTTTCCACTTGACATGCAATCCTTTATTTATATATGACTATCAAGGGCTGTGAAATACTTTTAGGTAATTGAAAAGTATAAAACATGACTAGGTGATAGTTTATCAATTGCACTTTTCGGTAATCATTTCAGACATAACTAAATTTAAGCACACTTAGGAGTTTATTAGTCCCCCTCCACTCCAAGTAAGCACTTTGTTCTCCAACACTACAGAAATCTCTTGTGATCTCACATATTACCTTACAGCACTTTACACTGTCCACCTACATAAAAAGAATTCAAATAATATAAAAGTACAACTGCAGTTTCAAAATGAAAACACAGATCCTTCTTGATTTTGAAAAAATGGTTTCACGATAAAACAAAGAACAATAAAAAGCCCTACCAACCTGGAAAACACTGAATTAAAGTAAAATAGTTTTTTTGGAATGCAGGACTTTTCAGAATCTTTAATGTGCTATTTAGCCCTAAAACTTAACTGCAGCAGACAACTTTCCAAACTTATGTGGCCAAAGAATTTATTTTTCTTGTGCAATTCCCAGGACTAATGTACCACAGAACCCAGTTTTAAGAAACACTAATCAGAATTCTATCTGCATGAATCTATAGTGTTAGATTAGTTAAATCAGATTTGCATATCCACCACACAATTATGTGGACACACAAAACTCTTCAGAAATCAAAAAAGGCTCCAGGCGAAGGCCAACTTCTTGGTAGAAAAGACATTTTTCCCTTACCGCCAATCCCCTAGAGAGATTCTAGCTCTTACCTTCTGTGCTGTGTACCCTGTCCCATCTGTCGTGGTAACTTGTACTTCATCTCCAGAATAATCAACCTTCTGTACCTGCTCGAGAAAAACAGAAAAGCATGATGGAACCACATGACTCAGGACCCTCCCCAGTTCTCGTAGTACGTGAGTTTATGCCTCCAAGGCTGTGGGAAATCTTTTCCTGGCATTCAGGAATCAAAACAACAGTGACAGCCTGTTTCAGGGAACTACCGCTCAGCCATTAAAATTCATAAACACTATGTCAAAGTGTGGCAAACCTCTGTAATGTAGTGTAGTATTTGCCTTTGTGATGACAACAATGTGTAATACAAATGCACAGGGGCAAAGATTTGAAGGGAAAGCTTCAAACTGCTTTGGGTCAGGAATGTTGTAAGCAACTTGAACACTCTATTATTATTATTATTATTATTTTAAATATATTTTATTGATTTTCCACAGAGAGGAAGGGAGAGGGATAGAGAGCTAGAAACATCGATGAGAGAGAAACATCGACCAGCTGCCTCCCGCACACACCCCACCGGGGATGTGCCCGCAACCAAGGTACATGCCCTTGATGGCAATCGAACCTGGGACCTTTCAGTCCACAGACCGATGCTCTATCCACTGAGCCAAACCAGTTTCGGCTTGAACACTTTATTATTAGTGAAAATGCATCTGCGATACTAAACTACGCAACTGACACGGATGGTACTAGGAGCATATCACAGAAACACGGGGAGGCACCGGTTGACAGTCACTGCAAGTCCCTGTCTCCTGTGTCATCCACGTGCCCCAAACTTCACATCCTCCAAAACTAAAGCCAAGCCGGAGCCTCCCAACGCTGTTATACTCACTGGAGATTTGAGCCGAATATCTAGTCCTTCAGCCAGCTTTTCAATGATGACGGAATAGCCAGGAGTGAGGAGAGTATGATCACCAGCAAACTGGGCAAAGAACTCGTTGTGGTCCCAGGAGCGAGCAGACACCTGGGAAACAACAGGAGAGGCTGGGAACAGAAGAGGGGTTCCCACCTCCTCTTGAGGCTGCACTGCAGGGACAAGAAAGGACTGCAAGACGGGAAAAGCCACTTGAGACAGGAGGGCAGGGCTGTCGTGAACAGGGCAAAACACCATGGAGGGAGGGGACACAAAGACCACCCAGGTGAATCCCCCTGCTGGGGAAGGAAGTTGCTCACCAATGCACAGGAAAGCTACAAAAGATAGACATGATTTGGGTGTGGGCACCACTCCTCATTAAAAATAAAATCAACAACCCCAGGAAAGGGGGATTCTATGAGAGTAAAACTGCATTTGATCAACTCCATATAAAAATATACCAACTATAGGTCTTCAGCATGGAAACTCTACAGAGGCTGAAATGCAGCATGATTTTGGAAAACAGTGATATTCCAATCACCACGAAGAATCAAATGAACATGAAGAGGTCCCAAAGAGGACAGTTCGGTCAGGGGCCATCCGTGGAGCCACTATTCAAAATATAGAATATTTAAGTATCAAAATCACAGTTAAATGAGTTAGGCAAGTTTAAATTTATTTTAGCAAAATAAACAGACCATAACTGCAAGGATACTCTTTCTTGGTCTCTTGAGAACAGTGTTTTCAGACCATGCAGGGTTCCACAGAACGCCCCAGCGGCCTCACTGAGCAGCACGGAGGAGGGGTGAACGCACAGGCTCTGGGCCCCTCCCCACGTCAGCCCAGCAGCCCCCCTGTATTAGGGTTACACACTGAGCTTCTTCACGGGCATTATTGGAAAAAAGCTTCTCTAGCTTTTTTTAAAGAATAATCCCCCCCCCCCCCAAAAAAAAAAAAACCACTGTGAGGTCATTAATATGTGCTGAAATCATGGTTTTCGAACTTTCTAAAAGAAAATTTATCTTTACTGTTGCAGCAAAACCACTGCTTCCTGTTTATCCAAAGCAGCCCAGGTTCGACACTGAGATGACAAGAAGCACACACAGAACAAGCACCCCGAGGCACGCGCCGGGAAGGCCAGCCCCACCTGATGCAGGCTGCTGCCACAGGCATACTCCAGGTTGCCGAGGTGGAACTGAAGCACCTGCTCCTCCAGCTCGCTGAAGTGGATGCCGGACTCCTTGATGAAAGCTTTGTAGATCTCCTCGATCTTCTCTGAAACGGGGGTGGACCAAAGCAGAGAAAGCGGCTTCAGCGGTGTTCTCTTAACGCCTTATCGTTTGCTCTCAACCTCCTTCAACCCACACAACCCAGAACTTCGGAAGCCCTTTCCTGAGCCAACGCAGGGGAAGGACGTCTGGATGAGGCTGGCTTCTCTCGGGAAGGAAAAGCGTATCTTAACCGGGAACAAAGCTATGTCGGTTCTGTATCTCCAACCGTGTCTCAGTTCTGCTCAGCTGAGAAGCAGTTTCTTCTTTTGCCCAACTGCCTTCCTCTGTCCTGCTCACGGCAGGACAGACGCTCAGGAGGACTCACTCCCACGCCTTCCTGGTCGCACTGCCATCACCTTCCAATCGCGTTTTTACAACATCTCGCCTCAGCTGGAGGATCTGCGATGTACTGGCCATTGGCTATGTTCTCTCTCTCCCCATAACAGTACTCCGCCATGAGCTGCCATCACGTCAGCTCTCTGCCTCAGCACCTTTAATTACTGGTTCTCGTTGCCTGTGTAATAAACCCAAAACCCACAGCCGGACTGTGCCAGCACGTTTTTAGCCTTTCCAAACTCGGCAACACCACCTGCCCACTCACAGGCTCTGCTATAGAATCTCTTCCCGGCCCTGCGGGGCCTGGACTGCCCCCCTCACCACAGCCCCCCACCCCGCCCCGCTCCCAGGCCAGCAGCACGGACTCTACATGACTCCTCAGAAATGGCATCTTGTTATCTAACCCCAGCACTTAACTATCCCACTCAACGGGAACTTACAATTACACACACACACACACACACACACACACACACACACACACACAGCACTGTGAATCCATTCCATCTTAGACTGCTTTCTGGGGGGGTGGGAGAGACTCACGATTGACAAATTGTAAGAATCTTAGGCCAGGTCACTTCTCCATAACCTTCCTGGGAAGATGACCGTCCAACACACACACTGCAGAACACACAGCTTCTATGGAGCACTGTGAACTTGCTTGACTAGCGACAGAACTGAGTGCCAGTAGACTTTTGTTTTCTAGACAACTCAAGATTCTCATTCAAAATCTCCATTCTCCCACTGGACTGTGACTCGGGGATGCCACAGCACCTCTGGATTTGCGCCAGGCTGCTGGCCACAGACCACCGGGTGCTTTTTTAAAAATCACTTTCAGAACCATCCTGTAGCAATTCCACTTCTGCCTCCTGTTGTTTCTGTTTTCCTCAGGTGTTGTAGAAGCCAAGAACCAAGATTGTTGGAACAATATATAAAATTAAGTATAAACAGGTTGAGAAAAGTCTAAACATAATTTTTATGTAAATACTATCTAAAAGCTTTAGTCACATGCTTTGTGAAATTAACTAACTTCTTAATATTTATATATATACTAGAGGCTCGGTACACAAAATTAGTGCGGGGGGGGGGGGGGATGTCCCTCAGTCCAGCCTGCACCCTCCCCAAACTGGGACCCCTCGAGGGATGTCCGACTGCCCGTTTAGGGTCATCTTCCCAGTGAGATCAGGCCTAAACGGGCAGTCTGATATCCCTCTCACAATCCAGGACTGCTGGCTCCCAACCGCTCGCCTGCCTGCCTTCCTGATTGCCCCTAACGGCTTCTGCCTGTCAGGTTGATCACCCCCTAACCACTCCCCTGCCAGCCTGATTGCCCCCAATTTTCTTCCTCTGCTGGCCTGCTCACCCCTAACTGCCCTCCCCTGCAGAGTTGATCACCCCCAAATGCCCTCCCTTGCAGGCCTGGTGTCTCCCAAATGCCTTCCTCTGCTGTCCATCTTGTGGTGGCCATCTTGTGTCGACATGGGGCAGGATCTTTGACCACATGGGGGCAGCCATCTTGTGTGTTGGAGTGATGGTCAATCTGCATATTACTCTTTTATTAGATAGGATAGATGCTTGGTGCATGGGTGGGGGCTGGCTGGTTTTCCCTGAAGGGTGTCCTGGATCAGAGTTGGGGTTCCCTTGGAGCATGGGGCGGCCTGGGCGAGGGGCCTGTGGTGGTTTACAGGCCAGCCACGCCCCCTGGCCACCCAAGCGGAGGCCCTGGTATCTGAAATTTATTTACCTTCTACAATAGAAACTTTGTAGCCTGGAGTGGAGCCAAGCCTTCTGCTTGCTGGTTGGCTGCCGCCATTTCTGTTTGGATTTGTTTGCCTTCTATAATTGAAACTTTGTAGCCTTGAGTAGAGGCTTAGGCTGGCTAGGGCAGGTGGAAAGCTTAGTTTCTTCCATTACCTGGGAAACTCAAGCCTCCCTCTCTCCTTCTCTGTGGCCACAGCCATCTTGTTTGGGGTTAATTTGCATACTTGCTCTGATTGGCTGGTGGGCATAGCTGATGGATGTGGCTTGCTGTATAGCGGAGTATGGTCAATTTGCATATCACCCTTTTATTAGATATTTTTTTCAGGTAGGTGCTAATAAAGTAAGATCTGAGCTGAGATGCTGCTAGCAGGATATAACTAACCTTATATAGAGATGTGTGCATTATTAAAGCTTTTCAAAAAACATATTATAAGGTTAAAACAACTACTTATACAGTAAGTATTGCCAGCCCTTCCTTATTTTAAGTAAAGCCAAGACAAAGCTATATTATTATGTTTTTATTTGCTGACACTGACAGAAGTCTAAAGAAAATGCCATCCAGTGACCACCACACATGTGGAAACCAGTACCAAATTCTGAGAACTCCCTGAAAGTCCGCCTCATAACTATCCTCAATTCCAGAAAATTCAACCACTCACCACTTGGTCTGGACACTATGGCATATAATGAAATGGCCCCTGTCGATCCCAGTAAGTTTTGAAAACATTCTGTTAGGGTCTGTCTATCAACACTCACCCAGGTGATCACAGTGCAGGTCAGTCTCAGGGGTGGGGAGGGCGGCTCAACGACAGGAGACAGCCTGTCGCTGCTACTGAGAAGTCACCCCAAACAGAGAACGATACCAGAGTGAGGAACTAAAAATCCTCACAAAGAAACATATAGTTGAAGCAAATTAACAGCCTAAATGCTTTCAACAATAAAAAACTTAAATAAAAAATAATAAAAAAAACATAAAAAGCAGAAAAACAAATCCTAAAAACTGAGTTCAAATGTTCATACTGTATTTGCTGGCGTATAAGACGATTTTTTGGCCCTGAAAAATACGTATTTGACGGCCTATAAGAGACTGGGCGTATAAGACGACCCCCTAACATTTCCACTAAAAAATACAGAGTTTGTTATATACTCGCCGTATAAGACTACCCCCCACTTGGAGGCATATTTTTCAGGGCCAAAAAGTCGTCTTATACGCCGGCAAATACGGTACTTTAAGAAACTCCAAATCGCTTCCAAAAACGACACATGAATTTACTAGGTCATAAAACTGTAGGTTAAGTAAATATCAACTTAATAAGCAATATAGCAAAATCTCAGCTAGTACTTTCCATGGAAATGAGTCATGATACACAGTCAAGTTTTCTAATAAACTGTTATCTATATTGTCTATTTAGGACCAAAGCCTTAAGAATTTGAAGTAGTGCAACTGGTGTGGCTTAGTGGCTGAGAGTCCACCCATGAACAGGAGGTCAGTTTGATTCCCAGTCATAGCACATGCCTGGGCTGCAGGCTCCATCCCCAGCAGGGGATGGCGGGAGGCAGCTGATCAATGATTCTCATCACTGATGCTTCTATGTCTCTCCACTTTCCCTTCCTCTCTCTGAAATCAATAAAAAAGAATTTGGAAATTATTAAATTATAATACACATTCTTGCATTCTTAAACAATATACTCAACCTACTGCCCCCCAAAAGGAAAGGAAATCCTGGCGTACAGAAACTCTTACCTAGAAAGGACGTTATGTGATGACTCCTTATTCACATAGGGCTTACCATACTTTGCTTAAAAGGAAGCACCTCTGGGAAATTGAAAATTAAACATTCACATCATTTTTTTTAAACAGCAGCTTTTGTGGAAATCAAGATTTGTGTGGGTACACACACAGGCAGCTAAAAGTCCCTGAGCAAGTTCTGCTCCCTCTGCAGACCGGTTGGGAGAACTCATCTGTTCAAAATGAATGCTTTGAAAGACTATTCTTATTGCACCATCAACCTCATGGATGAATGGTACTACTGCTGACCAAGCTGGGTTAGAATGAGACTCAGAGGAACAATCAGAACACCATTCTCCCCATACCTCCTAACGGGACATCTTGGAGCTGAGTCTTATCCTTCCTCCACTCAGAGACAACATCCAAGAGAGCATTAAAATGAAAATCCATGCGCTTGTCAATAGTGGGGTCAGTAATTCTTCCACCTTCCTGAATTAAGTCACATCTTTCTCCAAATTTATGCATGCTGATGCCAAGCTTCAAAATAATAAGAATAAGAAGGTGAAAAATTTTCCCTGGAAAAAAATATGTACAGGTTCTAAGCTGAAATTATACAGAGCTCTCGTGGAGAAAATGGCCTAGTACCTCCCAAAGATAATGCTAAATATGGTTAGCCGAAAATGGCAGCAAAGGCAGGCAGTGGGAAAAAATAGCATGACATCTATGAGGCCTCATTTTATGAGAATGCGAGGGGGACAGCAACAGCTTCTGTGCCAGGCATTCTCCGGCCTGTCGGCCAAGGTTGATCAGTGCTGTTGCTACTGCAGCTGTGCACCGCCTCTCTTCGCTCTGGCATCCTACCTCCTCTGTGGACTCTGATGTAAATAAACACACAAACACTCACCGGGGGTGAGACTGAATTTACTGTCCATACATATTTTAGGAAAAACCTTGGACCTATCAGGTCTTCAAAGAAACTACGCAGGGATGCCCAATAAAAAAGTAGGATGTCCAGTGAAAGCTCTCAGATAAACAAAAAGTAATTTTTTTTATTTTTTTTTTTAGTATAAGTATGTCCCAAATATTGCATGCAAAATACCCTGTGTAACAGCTGGGACAAAGTTATACTAAAAAAAAAAAATACTTGTTATTTATCTGAATTTAACTGGGAATCCTCTATTATTATTTGCTTAATCTGGCAACCCTAAAACCACAAGCTAATCCAGTGGCTGGCAAATAACACACAAATATAATTAAAGATCTTAGAGAAAGAAAAAAATATTCTAAGTCCTCTGGTAGCACCTTCTCACGGAGGCAGTGCTATACTTGTCTTTATTTAATTTTCAGAGAAGATGAAGGGGCAAGAAGTCATTCTGGAGTTGTTACCTATTACTTAAAAAACACATGACTACTGCACAGAAGCAAACTGAGAACTTTTTTTTTTTTTTTATCTACAATACAAATCTTAAAGAAACCCACTTGTTCACACATGAGTGCTACTGGGTTGTTAATACAGCCATTGACGATCTGGGCTCCTCTTCCCACTGTGATGCCTTTAAAAGATTTATCATCCCACACTCGGCCTCCAATTCTATCTTTGGCTTCCAGCACAGTCACCTAAAGGGACAGACAATTGGGGAAGCTAAGTAAAATAGAATAAATCTTATCAAATGCACTACTACCAATGTAGAATAATACAGTTAAGTAAGTCCCATATTTGGTTAATTTTTTTTATTGCATTACTAGAGAAATGACTTTGAAGAGAAAGCAGTGTAAACAGAAGCCCAAGTGGCTGTTAACCCAGATTCTAATGACGAGTGAGTGAGTGGTCAGTCTGTTGGCGAAATTTTCAAATTATTCCCTCAAATCCCATAATGATAAGATCTGATGAACGAGCACATGAAATGCAACTAGAAAGCTTTTACTAAAAGTATTCCATAAATTAAAAAACACTATTAGAAACTAGGTTCAAGAGGAGATTTCTGTCTTATGAAAAATCTGTGTAATAAAATTCCTAATTTAACATTGCAAAAAACAGACCTTACCTTCCCTAGGATATGACTCACTTAAAAAAGAAAAAAATCATGTCACTGTATGGGCTTGACCTAAGCAGGTTGGCCCCACATTCAGGCTGTTTAACTCCTTCAACTTTCTCATCCTGGTGGTACCAGGATGCTCCTCAGGGGACAGCCCAGGACGCAGTGCTACACTACACATCCCTGGGTGGCAGTAACTGAAATGTGAGTCCTGTTCAGTGCAAGGCCAGTCATTTAGTCTCTGGGCCCCTAGAATCTCTCCTTCATATTGCTTAAGGTTCCCCGAGTTACCCATTTCTCTGGTGACTCAGAGGAATCTATTTCCTAAACATGAGAGGGATGGGTGCTCTTCGTGGGGTCTCCCTCATCACCTGGCGAGAGAAAGGGAAGAGCAATACAGATCCTCTGAATACTGGAAGACCTACATTTCTCATTTTTTCCAACCAGGAAAGGCTACAACTGGTGGTTCTACCCTCCCTACTTCCTTCTCTTATATTAACACAGAACCATTGGTTTCCTTTTAGTGTGAGACGAAGGCTGAACATTAAAGACTCTGGATTGTAATAACTCCCCTGTAACATAATCTGTGGGTTTCCCGAATAAAAGCGAACAAGAAACTTTGGCCCCAACATATAACACTGAAATAATCAATTAAAAAACCTCGTGCCGAAACCGGTTTGGCTCAGTGGTCTGCGGACTGAAAGGTCCAGGTTCGATTCCGGTCAGGGGCATGTACATTGGTTGCGGGCACATCCCCGGTAGGAGGTGTGCAGGAGGCAGCTGGTCGATGTTTCTCTCTCGTCGACATTTCTAGCTATCTATCTCTCTCCCTTCCTCTCTGTAAAATATCAATAAAATATTTTAAAAACAAAAACAAAACAAAAAACCTCATATTGTAATAGCTCTAAGAAAATACTTGCAAATGCAAACACGCATCCTATAAATCCAACTCGGGTACTTCTCCTTTGTCAGCACCACAATGTAATTTAAGACGTAGGTCCTCCATTCTAACAAGAGGAAAACCTCTCTTGGGCACAGATACTGAAAGCTTTTCTTGTCCCTGAAACCTCCATCAGAGAAGACTTTGTGAAAAAGAGAAGTCGTCATTTCTTTTAGCAAGATGGAGAAGAGCAAAAAGACTAACTCAATTTTACCAAATTAATTTTCACATATGGTTTAAGTGAAAGCCAAAGACTTTGCAAAATAAGTTTTTATAAGGGATATGTGTCAGATTTAGGAAGTCACAGAAACCTATGGTTAATTTGAATAACTCTAATACTAATTAGACATTGAACTGCACGAATGGTTTTTGTAAGTTTCTATTTTGGCTATTTTTTAACAACTGGAATAAAGCAATATACCAGAGAAAAAGAAAATAATATCCCACCCCCAGGAAGCAGGCAACTCCAAATATATACAGTACCTCAAAAACCATGTAATTCTGTCTCAACTATAGATTAAGTAATTCCACCTTGCTTCCAAAAGCAAAGATTTTTGTTTCTCATGATATAAGATCCACATGGTTCCTTTAATTTGCATTAAAAATGTAACTGGGTATTTCAGAAATTTTTATAAAAGAATCAGTGAATTTCCAAACTGTTATCTGTTGTCTCAAACCATTGCAGGAATAGAGGATTTTTCCTGATGACCCCAACTTAAAATCTCTTCTGGGTTGCTCAATAGAGTCTAAAACTCTCCAAAGCTGTGGGAATTTCTATCTTCCTCTACTTTTCTCTTATTAAGCTAACTTCAAATTTTGTATCTTTTCTTGGATCGAGTGTAAAGACATAAAGATATCATGCACTCAGCATTCTTTGCTAAAATCAGGAAGTGGTTTCTAAGTCTTAGAAAATCTGGACCAGAGGAGCAGTTAATCATCTGTTTCCACCTCCATGAGCCAAAAATCTTACCTTAATTCCGAAGTTATGCAGTTGCCTAGCAGCTGCTAATCCTGCTGGACCAGCCCCGATAATGACCACTGATTTCTTAAAAAAGAAAAAGAAAGAAAAAAAGGAACAGTGTTATGCTAAGTGAAATAAGTCAGTCAGAGAAAGAAGTATCACATGATCTAATTCATATGTAGACTCTGATGGAAAAAAAATATACTGATGAACAAAATATATCCAGAGTCATAGAAGCATGGAACAAACAAATCTCTGAGTGAAGGGGGTAGGGATAGATCAACCAAAGAATTCATATGCATATATGCATTACCCATGGACACAGACAATAGTGCGGTGAAGGCCTGCGGGGGTAGGGGGGAGGGGTATTACTAGGGGGGAAAAGGGATATCTGTCATACTTTCAACAATAAAGATAAATTTTTAAAAAAATCTAATTAGAGCAATGAAAACAGTGTGCTGTTTTAGTTGTTCTTGAAGGTACTAACTACCAAGCAATGCTGGCTCATCTACTTTTCTTTGATGCCCATAGGAGAAAGTTATTTTCCTAAAGAATACTGGAGTACTTTTCTTAAGTAATCCCTTCCTCTTTTTTACAATCTAGGGCAGCAGTGGGCAAACTAAGGCCCACGGGCCGGATCCAGCCTGTTCGGCTGTTCTATCCGGCCCTCGGAGCCGAAAGAGGGGAGAGTTCTCTTGCTCCCCTTCCGCTCCTTCACCAGCAGCCCAAGATGAGAATGCCAGCATGGTCATGTTGCTTTTTTTCCGGCCCTCCGGTCCAGTTTAAGAACCCATTGTGGCCCTCGAGTCAAAAAGTTTGCCCACCCCTGGTCTAGGGAAACAGAATCCTCTCCAGAGAAACACATACTCCAGCAAATCTTACAACTTTTATGGTGATATGACTTTTGCTAGTATCATCAACAATGTACTGGCCTTTATCCTGACCGAGGGGTGTTACTGCTAGAGCTGGTCACCTACACTGTGGTAATCTTTAGGAAGAAGACGCTGGTCGGTGCCGACGCTGAGAACACCTGTGTTGATGAGACCTTTTCTCGTCATAAAATAAAGTATCCTCTCCACTTCCTGAACACACCGAATGCGCACGAGACCCCGGACAATGATTTGAGGAATACATTTATGAGGCGTAAGAGCTTCCTGTGTTTGAAAATAAAAACAAACTGTTAAGGCAAACAAACAAAAAGCAACTCTTGGTTCCTGAAAAAGTGAAACATAGAATTACCACATGACCCAGCAATTCCACTCCCAGGTACATACCTACAGGAATGGAAAACCGACGTTCAAAGCAGCACTGTTCAAATAGCCACAAAAATGTTCATCAAGAGCTGAACAGAGAAATGTGGTCTATCCACAAAGGGAACATTACTTAGCCATAAAAAACACTGAAGTACTGACCCCTGCTACAACAGGCATAACCTTTAAAACACTATGCTAGGTAAAGAAGCTCATTACAGAAGGCCTCATGTTGTTAAGATTCCATTTGTACAAAATGTCAAGTATAGGCAAATCTACAGAGACAGAAAGTGGGTTAGTGCTGGGTGAAGGGAGGAATGGACTGTGGGGTGCCTCTATGGGTAATGAAAAATTTCTGGAACTAGACAGTGGTCATGGCTAACCAACATTGTATATGTACTTACTGCCACTGAAATATACATTTTAGAATTGTTTAAATAGTAAATATTATGTTGTGTGTGTATTTTATCACAATAAAAAGAAACTATCAGGGTCCTGGCTGGCGTGGCTCAGTGCGTAGAGCATTGGTCTGGGCACCAGAGGGTAGTGGGTTTGATTCCTGACCAAGGGCACATTACTGGGTTGCTGGTCCATCCCTGCCCCTGGTTGGGGAGTGTGTGGGAGGCAACCAATCAATGTGTCTGGGTCAAATCAATATTTCTCCCTCTCCCCCAACCCTCCTTTCCATTCTCTCTAAAAAGTATCTTCATTCCTTGGGTGAGGATTAAAAAAAAAAAAGAAACTCTCGAAGTCATTCAAGTTCATTATTTATCAAGAAGAAATAAGATCAAAGGGAGGCTTGCCTAGTGAAGGGACAAAAGGCAGATACAACAAATTGTATCTTATCACATTAAGTTTCCCTTTGCTAAGAATGACTGCTACAGGGAGTGTGGGGGCAGACTACATAACAAATGATATATTCCTGACTCAATAAACAATGCAACAAAGGCCACTGTTGAAACCCAGGCTGCTCTGTGCACTGACAGCAGGAAAAGTTGGATTCTTATCATGGATTGGGGGGTGGAGGTGGGGGAGGCCGCCTGATGGAGGAACTTGAAAAAAAAAAAAAAAAGATATCACTGCCTCTCTCTGCTTGGCCCAGCTCTGGCAAGGCCTTGATCCATTTCAAAGATCCCAGAGTAATGCGCCCTGGGCCTGGTGTGAAGCTAGAACAGGCACTGAGGTGGGCGTGGGGGTCCCTACCCTGGCCTCTCCCTTACTTGTCCCCAAACCCCAGCTCCACCAGAAGCTGAAATACAGGAAGATGACTACACACTTGAAGGAGTCAAAAAAAACACTTACAACACTGACCTTCATTGTTTCAGATGATAAACTGTATTTATGAAATTTAAAAGCAATCCTTTCAAAGTCTTTGATTCTTCTATTGCAAACGTTTGTGTTTTACCACTGGAGTATTAAATATATACAATATACAAACCATGTAACAAAGGCCACTGTAAAAACCCTTCTCATTAAAAATGAAAATGGGCCCAGCCAGCATGGCTTGGTGATTGAACATTGACCTATAAACCAGGAGGTCTCAGTTCAATTTTCTGTCAGGGCACATGCCTGGGTTGTGGGCTTGATCCTCAGTGTGGGGCGTGCAGGAGGCAGCCGATCAATGATTCTCTCTCATCGTTGATGTTTCTATCCCTCTCTCCCTCTCTGAAATCAATAATAATACATTTTAAAAAATTTTAAATGGATCCAGGCTGACAAGTTCAGGGTTTTGTTTGTTATTTTTTTTCTGTATGACTCATCCCCCCTATAAGTTAAAATTCAAAGTCAAAATTTTTTTAATGTGAAGAAAAATTAATCTGATGCTGTTTCTAAAGAGTGTATCTTTATAATTATTCACAGGAAATTCTGAGCACAATTTTATTCAGTTCAGCAAATATTTATTGAGCACCCGTATCAAACCTGTTGGGGACGAAATGAATAATTAATTCTACCTTGCCCAGCCTACTACCAGGGTATAATTTGTATAAGTGGCATTAACATCCATTACTTAATCAGGTCACCTCATACTGGAGTCTAATCCAGTGAAATACTAGGGTGGAGCTGGCATATCTTTCTTGGTGGCTTTCCAAAATGATCTGCACTGAGAAGCCACTTGATAATTGCAGAAGAAATTAATAAGTCAGAAAAATACTGAGGTCAGAAAGGCTTGATTTTTTTTTTAAAGCTTATATTTCCACCACACATACCACACACTGAAAATTTATCTTCACCCCTTTCAAGGCTGGTACTGGATGTATAAAGCCCCTAACATTTATTCAGTCCCAAGAGAAGCCAAAGGTTGTTTGAGGATAACAAGGTGAATATGAATCCTGCCCTCACTGGTTTAATCCAGTCTTTAGTGTTTCTTTCACCTTTTCTCCTGGCATAGCCATTGGAACTGTCTGAACCAAACTTTGCACCTCACACTCACTCACTAGAGAGTTAAGATTCCGATAACACACGGTCTAAAGTGGTGGTTCTCAGGGAGGAAAGACTTTGCCCCCATTGGCAATCGCTGGAGACATTTTTGGTTGTTGCAACTGGGGGTGCTCTGGCATCTAGGGGGCGAAGAGGCAAAAGATGCAACTAAACACACTATAATGCACAGGACAACCCCACACACAAAGGCTCTCCTTGCAAACTTCCCACGCTGCTGAGGTGGAGAAACGCTGGTCGGAAGGCTCTATCCACAGGCAGCGTGGCTCCTCTCTTTCACGGGAAGTCTCTGTGCCGGGCGGAGAGCTACCGTGCCCTGCACTTACTTTGCAGTTGGTGTACCACAGGGCCAGGATGAGGTTCCTCAAGGCCAGGTACATGGTGGGGTCTCGGGAGTACTCCGGGAACTCGTAGAGCTCGTCCAGCTCCATCACGTCCGGCCTCACGCACAGGGCTTTGCCGCACTCGTTGGGCTGGTAGAAAGGCTGGAAGTACCGGTTCATGCCTGGGACTGACAGAAGCACAAACAGGCAAACGCTCCACGCTGTCACCTCCAATGCCGGTGAATTAAAGCGCAATATCAAACCAACAAGGACAGCCAAGTCCAGCTCCACAGTCTGTCCTACTGTGTTGCTGCTTCCTCCCTCCAGTCAGACAACATATGTGGAAATTAAACACATGTTTTCCCCTTCTTCACAAATTTAACTTCTATGGTATGGACAATTCTTTAAAAGCTGTGATTGTGGTAAAAAAAACAAAAACAAAAACCCACATACTATAAAATTTACCATCTTAACCATGTTTAGGTGTACAGTTCAGTAGTGTTAAATATATTCATATGGTTATACAACAGATTCCAAAACTTTACAACTTGCAAAACTCACTCTGTACCTACTGAACCCCAGCTCCCCATGGAAAAATATTTTAACTTTTATTGGAATTTTTCTGAATATAAGTTGAACAGGTTCATAGGGGAAATAGCAATCACTAACGACTGATAATCCTCGAGGGGGTTTACAGACTACCAGTGCTGTTTTTCTGAATGGAAAATTTTAATACTATAGAAATTTGTTTTTACAAAGCCAGAAAAAATGCTACTTTATAATATTTTCTAACTTTTTTTTTCCTTAATGTATGACATCGAGAACAGTTTTCCATGTCATTAACTAGGACTTCAATGGACATAATATTTTCTTATCATTTAACCATTCCACTAATGCTGAGCATTGAAACTTCATCCAATTATTAACTATTACAAGCAACGCCACACAAATTTCTTTGCACCAAAACCTTTGGATTTACATTATAATTTACTTTGATAATTTAGTTGGATACATTCGTAGGATAAAAATTTTTGTTTACACTGCCAAATTGTCCTTCATAAATATCCAAACCCACTAATTTGAGTGCCTGTTAGTTTAGTTCCTTAAACTAATACTGGGATTCTGTTCTGTTTTCATTTCGACCACAGCTACATTTTTAGAGGACCTGGTGTTATAAGTTAAAATCCTTAAGAAAGGGCCATGATGTCATAATCTATTCACATCATCAAAAATGAAGTTAGTAATTAAAACATTAAAAAAGTGTTCGGGCAGAAAATCTAGAATTCTTGCTTGTACACAAAGAATTCCAATGTGGAATTTTAAAGTCATGACCACCAAGCATGCCTGTCCTGACCTAAAGCTTTGAATTTTTTTCCAGAGTGACTCATTCTGCTGAAATTCTCAATGGCATCATTAGAAGTAGAAAGACTCGGAATAAAAAGAAGGGCACTAAGATAGTCAAAATATTTCTTCTGGCATGTTAGAGTTCGCATTATCATCAACTTTTCCAGCTTTCAAATACATACTCATTAAACTCTGTCGACAACCATTCCTGAACAAGTGTTATAGGCTTTTTAATCAACTGAGGGGAAAATTAACTGCACAATAGACACAAATGATAGGAGGTCCACAGCATAACCAAATCTATGATATAACGAGTTACTTTACAGCACACGCTGCACGCACTAAGTTTTTTCCATTCCACTCACCCACACATTTCCAGGGACTGGGGGGAGGGGGTGGGAGTGGGGGAAGCAGAGAGTGCCAGGACCAGCTCTCACCCAGCACAGAGGGGACCGCCTTGGAGTGGTCCAGCTTCCCGGGGCTGGCGTCGCTGGCTGCGCGGTTTGTGCTGGTGCAGGAGGGGCTCATGCCAACGCAGTCAGGGTAGTAGGCAGAGAGCAGGGGTGCTGCCACGCTGTCTTTCAGCAAAGGAGGTAGAATGAGCATGGAGTACCACCAATGGTTGGAAACTTCCGACACTCTCTGGAATGGGCAGAGCAAAGATGAAGAGGGACAATGGCAGACACGAATGGACATGCAGATTCAGCCTAGGACAGATGACTGTCTCCACAGTATTCACCCGTAACCCCTCTGCCCTGCCTTCTCCCACGCAGCAGTCCTACACCAGAGCTCAGCACACTCAGGTTCAGAAACAAGAGTGGCCGGCGATACCTGCAGAGCCATGTTTCCAAGGCAGAGTTGTTTCAGATACACAGCAACCGTTCCCCTCTCTCTCCTCGTCTCTCCCTCTCCTCCTCAGCAAACCCCCCAACTCCCCGTCAGTCTTGAAGCTGCACCCATGGACTACACACCGGTTTAAGTGTGACATGACAACTTCCTATTCAGTAATCATCTTATCTCCCACCCCCGCTTCTTACTAGAACCTAAAGATAATTTAAATTGGAAAAACTGGGCAGAAAAAAAAAATAATTCACCTAAGAACTAGCCAAGCATTACCGCTTTTTGCCAGAGGCTACAAAAATATTTCCAGAAGGGAAAAGTCCACTACAACCTTCAAAATAGATGCTTAAATGTAAGACTGAACACGTAAAACCTATTTTTGGTCTTTAAATGTGTGATCACATTCCAGAGTCGGTTTAACATATGGAATCATTGGATCAAAGCATCCCCAGGATGACTAACTCTTGCAATAACAAGAAAATCTGGTTGGCTTGTAAAGCAGACTCCACACATCCCACGGTAGACAGCCTTTTCTAAAAGTGAGCCTGAATGCATGCCCCAAGAATTCTAAGAATTTGATACAGGAGAACCTTGCGCTCAGAGCCCCTCTGATGTTAGTTTTCTAGGATCCCAGCAAACGCCAGCTGCCATCAAGCAGGGGTTTGTGAACGCAGGGTTTATCCAGTTTGGAGATGCATTTTGTTTGCCCTTCAAATTTCAAAGAGTTCGAATCTGGGACAATCAACTTGATTCTAAGCCCCAACACTCCTTAGAAATAAATCACTCCCAGCTGCTTCACACATTCATTGTAAGTGCCTTGCCCCAAAGGCATTTCTGTGTACAATCTTGGTTCTCAAGGCCTGTTTTAGGCTTGGCCCCTGACTGCAGAGCTGTACCCAAAAGAAGGGAAGCTTCAGTCCCTTCCTCCACACACCAGGGCTGCCTCGACGGGCCCCCTTCCGAGCAGAGCACCAAGGACAGAGTAAACTGAGGGTTCAGACACTCCAAATAGACCATGGAGAGGGCAGAATGTAGGTGACTTATAAAACATTCACCCGAGCTCTTCCATTCTCTTATACTTCCCTGTCATCCTATTAACTCCGCCCAGTCTTTGCTCCCCATGGAAGCCCCCATGCGGGTGCTCCAGACCTCTGCGTTGGAACATGAGAAACTGAAACAGTGACTAATAAACTAGCATTTGATCTTGCTATTCCAAGTGTGTTGGCTCAACACACTCGGCGTTCCTGGACACCTGGCTCTAATTTTGTCCATATACCATAAAAAATTCCACTGTCATCTTGAATACATATACCAATGAAGACCTTGCACTTGATACAGTCAGTCTATTAATGTAATAAAATGTCCACTATACTAAGTTAAATAGTATTTCCCAGAACCTCAGAATGTAACCATTTTTGGAAACAAAGTCTTGCAGACCTTGTCATACTGGAGCCTTAGATTCACTATGACTAGCATCCTTGGAAGAAGAGAAGAGACAGAGAGCCAGAAGACACACAGGGAGAGGGTCATGTGATGACGGAGGCAGAGACTGGAGTGATGCGTCTATAATAAGCCAAGAAATGCTAACAATTGCTGGCAACACCAGAAGCTGGAAGCAGCAGGAAGGATCCCCCCCTTAGAGCCTTCAGGGGGAGCACGGCCCTGTTACCACCTTGATTGCGTACATACAGACTCTGGAGTTATGAGACAATAAACTCCTGTTGCTTTGAGTCCCCAGTTTGTGGTACTTTGTTACGGCAGCCCTAGGAAGCTAATATAGGCACTCAAAAATTTAGAAATTGCTTTTAAAGTGACCCTAGAATCCATAGAAACAGAAAAAGGGTAGACAGGTGATATGGCTAGAAGCCTGCTCCTGACCCCTCCTTAAAGGAAGCGCAAAAATAAATGACTGGCAGATGAACATCAAGAGCGTCTTCCAAACTTTCAAAAGTTTATGTATTCCAAGAATATGGCATCTGCCCCAAAGCTCAAATTGTTCTGCATGCTCAATGCTCTAATGTTAGGGGTCAGATTCATAAGGTACTGTGTTTACTTTTTCCTTCCTTTCTATAATCTCATCCTGTCTATCCTAATCCCATATTATCCAGGCCACCAGTTTACCATAAAAATGTTTTAGGGAACAACTAATTATTTAAAAATGTGTGTATGTGTGTGTGTCACACACCCCTTTATATAACAGAATGGTTTTTAAACAGATTTTCTAGATGTCAATTCTTCCATTGCCTGAAAATCAACCATAGTCCTTGAGATTCAGAAATCTAGAAAAACTGCAAGTTAACAATCCTGAACTACTGAAATGTAGAAAAACCAGGAATCTCAGAATTTCAAAAACTCAGGCATCCTATGAAAGAGCCACTGGCTCTGACTATGCAGTCCGTGGATTGTGCCGGCTCCGGCAGCAAAGCTCCGTAGGAAATGAAGTGAGGCCCTCGCTGGTGTGGCTCAGGGCACAGAGCTTCGGCCTGAGGACCAAAGGGTTCCAGGTTTGATTCTAGTCAAGAGCACGTGCCCAGGGTTGCAGGCTCTATCCCCAGTAGGGGGCATGCAGGAGGCAGCCAGTCAATGATTCTTTCTCATCACTGATGTTTCTCTCTCTCTCTCCCTTCCTCTCTAAAATCAATTTTTTTAAAAAAAAAAGAATGAAATATGTGAGGCTTCGTGAGCTGGAGATGCTGTTCCCTTCCACACAGGGCTAGGACAAAGCAGTAACACCAAGATCTGAATATACAAGAATACTCTCACAGCTGAATCTGGGCCAAGACCATCAGACTTTAGACCCCTCTTCTTTTCTTGGAAGGATTCAGAGTTGTAAAGTCACCCATGAAAAAAAAGTATAACAAGCCTGATCTTTATCGTAAAGCAAGGTAGCAGTTTCTTCCTCTTTATTTCCTTTTAATCCAAAGCAATATAACTTTTTTAAGTTAGGGAGGATCATCTATAATACCACTATTGTTAGCATTTTCATCATATCATTATCATGTTAGATTAAAACTGTTACTGTCATTTACATATAGTACTTATCATTGGAGATGCAATGAAGTTCCATCTAGAACATGTAGAAATACTCACTAGATCCTCTGGGAGGGAACAATGGTCTGGATTCTCGGGCTGAAAGGCAAACCAAGTGTGAATTAGCTTTACTTACAAAATATAGTCTTCAGTATCCATTTACCTTCAAGAAGATATCCCTTTTCACCTTTTAGAATGGCGAAGGAAAAAGTGTCATGAACCACTGCATGCATGAAGGTGTGGGGAGGACAGCTACTCTCACAAGAACATCCAGGTGGAAAGCTAAAGAAATAATGACTCTTGCCCCGCTGGCGTAGCTCAGTGGTTGAGCATTGACCTATGAACCAGGAGTTCAAGGTTCAATTCCCAATCAGGGCACATGCTTGGGTTGTGGGCTCGATCCCCAGTGGAGGTCGTGCAGGAGATAGCCAACCTATGATTCTTTCTCATCACTGATGTTTCTATCTCCCTCTTCATTCCTCTCTCTGAAACCAATAAAAAAACACTTTTTTTTAAAAAAAAAGAAAGAATAACTCTGGAGAGCAACAGGACAAAATATGAAACTTTTAAAAGAACCATAATTTGGCATTATCTTGTATAACTGAAAATGTACATACTGTATATCCTGCAACCTAATCTTTGTTATATTTTCCAGAAAGGCCCTCATACATGTGCACCAACAGAAGCAGAAATGTCCAAAGGAGGATTGTTTGTAATAGAAGAAGGCTAAACACAATCCAGAAGCCCAAAATGGTGTCACAATCAAACAATGGCCACTGTCTGGTGATGAGAACAAACAAACTACAGCCACACCCTATAGCACGAATGCACCTGACAAACACAACGGTGCAAGACAGCAGCCAGACTCCAGAGAAAACACTGTGTGATCCCATTAACATGAAGTTCAAAAGCAGGCAAAACATCTGTAGTGTTTTAAGTCAGAATAGCAAGTGGGGGAGCAAGGGATGGAGGCTGTGAGTAAAAGGGGGTGCTGACCGACTCTGAGAGGCTGGTATGTGTTCCATTTCTCTACTAGAAGCTGGCTAAATGGGGACTTCGTGAACATTCAGAGCCACATGCACCTTCTGTTTGCATATTTCAAGTCAAGTTATCTACACAGACTGAAGATTGGCATACGATCCAGCCCCACAGTTCTGGCCCTTGGAATACACTCTGGAGAAACTTTGCCTGTGCCCAAGAGAGGCATGCATGAATGCTCACAGGAGCACGGTGAGTGACAGCCCCAAACCAGAAACAACGGTCAAGCCCGTGAACAGGAAAACAGATCCACCGTGGCAGAGTCACACACCGAAATACTATGCAGCAGGGGAAACGAAGAGCTCAGAGCTCTGGCATCAACATCAACATGGATGCATGTGAGAAACCTCCGCTTGGAGTGAAAACAGCAAGCTGCAGAATACAAACAATGTGATACAATTTACAGCCAGTCTGGAAAGTAGGCAAAACTTCACACGCTGTTCAGGGTTTTGTAAATGTGTAACAAAAAGCTGAGGAATAATAAACACAAAATTTGGAATACTGTGTCCTGGCAGTGAAGGACAGGAAGGGGCACGCAGGAAGTGACAGAGGCTTTGGTAACAATTCTCAGCTTCTAAAACTGCTGGATACGTGAGTGTTTGCTTTAATTCTTTGCTTCTTACACACAAATTACAAATCCTCTTTTGTGTCTAAGAATTATTTCATATTAAAACAATGGTATGTCCTCTTTAACACAGAAATGTCATAACTAGGAAATTATCCTACAAATACACTGAAAAATGGCAAAGATATAGAGTTATTCATCCCAGCACTGCTAACAACAAACATTTAGAAGTCACATCTCAACCATGCTCTCAACCATGTTAAATTCATCGTGATACACCCGCTCAGTAGAGTGTTATACAGGCTTTAAAGAGAAAGAGGTCTTTAGGTCCTGAGATGGCAACATCTATCAGACATAGTAAACGGAAAGAGCAAGCTCCAAAACGTGTGCAGAGTTTGCTACCATTCTTTTCAATGCTGTTTTGCAAATAAACCTTTCCAGACTTTGTCCTTGACAGAATACCAAGCTGAAAACCAAAGGGACTGTGAATCAATAAACACCATTTAAATAAATATTTCAAAACTTCAGGCTACAGACAGTAACAGATTGGAGCGGTAGCTCTCAAGGGAGAATTTGGGGATGGACCGGTGTGGGGAGGTGGGGGGTGTAAAACATGATACTCTACTTAGTAACTGGAATTTAAGAAGACCGTGAAGCCTTCAACTTTAAGAGGGTTTGGAAGGAGAGAAAAGGCAATTAAGTTTTCAAAAGCTTAAGGAATCTGAGACCTCTCAGTCCTCCTGGAAAAAAAGTTCTTGATGTTAAAATACATTCAACTACATGATGAATCAAAATGAAGAACTTGGGATAGAAGGAACTGTGGTGAGAGAAATTGTGGGGAGTATTAAACCCCGTAAATACAGAAGCAAGAGTAAGCAATGGAGGGATGATGGTTATGGAAAATAAATGATACATTTATTCAGACAGAGTACACTGAACTAAAACACGAAACACTAACAGAAATTTGGAGCAAGGAAAAGGGGAGGTGGGCTAAAGTGTGACATAATTTGCTTTTCCCACTTGCATAGCAGGGTGTCAATTAACATCTAAAATAGAAACATGCAACTAAAACAAAGTGATTCTAACCTCCTACCATTCTCATCATATATATTCATAACCTTTTACAAAGATTTTAGAAACTACTATTTCTGGAGATAGAGAAATAATTATTCTATGTTCAACAACTTCTTATTTCACTTGGCTTCTTTTTCTGATTTTAAATTTTGCTGTTCGCAATCATTTTACATAAAATGAGCATGCATAGTAAGTACTATTTCTTGACATGGGAATTTATTTCTCAGCCAGGTCTTTTGCTTGAAAAACACGAACACTGTTAAGTAAATCTCATTTAGTATGGTTATTGCATGATGATACTGCATGTGTTTTCTTTTGTTATCATCTTTGTCCTTTTCTATATTGTTTGACTTTTTCAGTAATGAACATATGTAATTGCTCTAAAAATAAACTTGTTCTAAAGAAGACCTTAGACTTTTCAAAAACTACTTAAACTAAAAACAAACAAAAAAACAATGGAAAAGGACAATTACCATCCCCCCCAAAATTAAAATAAATAAAAAAAAGGGACATGGGCCATTTGAACAATTTGTAGAGATGAAGTTAAAGATTTCCATTCTATTGTCAGCAGGTAAAAGAAAGGAGGGATTATGTATAATTCCAAATGATAGTTAAACTAAAGCTAGTCAAAACACAATACAAAATGATTTTAATATAAACTTTTTATGTAAAATTATATCCAGTATTTAATAACATATATGAGTAAGCAAATCATCCAAAAATATTTTTAATTGTTGGAATAACTGTTTAGAAACTTCAGAAATAGGTTGAATGAAAATGACCCAAAGGCTAATATCTATTAAAATAGTCTGCTATCTTTTACTGCTCTTGGTTGAACTCTCCTTAAACATTATAATGAAATGCCACTGAGTCTACTTTTGGCTTGAGAAGTAATCTTGGACACGGCCTGGTTAAATTCAGTGCAGCCATGACATTATTTCAGTCAGCTTTCCCTCTGCCACACAAGCTCATGTACCTTCATTACTCAAACCCCAATTCCCAGCAGTGCACTCAGCCTGAAAAATGAATTACCCACCGCCTCAACGTCAGCCCTTCCCATTGTTTTCTCTTCTATCCCTCAGGGAGGCCTTCTACTCTGAAAACTGCCCTCAAAAATCCATTAAAGGCTAACCTGAAAGGTATCAGAACAAGATTTGTTCATTCCAGGGCCCTGGTCTCAGGCTTAGATCTGTGCTTACCACCCTTCACTCCCAAATTACCAACATCCAAAATAAAAACAAGGATATCACCATAGAGCTTGCTGACATTAAAAGGGAATAAGGGAATAGTGCAAACAACCTTAAGTTAACAAATTTGACAATGTAGATGAAATAGGCATATTTCTTGGAAAAACACATACACATTCTAAAATGGGTAGAATAAAACCACCTACATTGCTGTGTAACTTCTCACAAAGAAAACTGACCCAAATTACTTCACTAGTGAATTATACCAAAAGCTAAAGAAGAAATAATATCAACATTACCCAAACTCTTTAGCAAAACAGAGAAGAGGGATATGCTTCTGAATTCATTTTATGGAGCCAGCAGATCACAGACAAGAAGAACATTACAAGAAAATTGTCATCATGAACACAGATGCAAATATCCTTAACAAAATATTAACAAACTGAATCCAACAATTCATTTAAAGGATACTACATTAAGAACACATGAGATTTTTTTCCCCGGAATGTGAGGTAGTGTCAACATTCCAGAATTAGTGTAATTCATTACATTCACAGATGAAAGGAGAAAAACCACATGGTCATCATAAAAGATGTAGAGAAAGTATTTGACAAAGTCCAACATCATAATACCATTCATAATACCAAGTTCTCAGCAAGCTAGGAACAAAAAGGAATGTCTTTGATCTGATAAAAGGCATTTTTGAAAAGCTACAGCCAAACCAGCATTATACATAATGATAAAATACTAGACACATTCCTCCTAGGTCAGGAATAAGACAAGGATGTCTACTCTCCAACTTTTCTATTCACGGTACTGGTGGTCCTGACCAGTGCAGTAAGGCAAGAGAAAGAAAGAGCAAAAAGATGATTTTTTTAAAAGCAAAACCGTCTTTATTCATTTGTTATTCATAGAAAACCCAATGGAATCTACAAAAACACAGAGGAATTTGTACTACCTAATTTTAAGACTTATTATAAAGATACAATATTCAAGCCAGCTGAGTCCTGGGGTGAGAATAAATGAAGGGATCAATGGAATGGAGTCCAGAAATAGACCAACGTGTATGGCCAATGGACTTTGATAACAAAGCCAAGATAATTCAAGGAAAAGAAAAATCTTTTCAACAAATGGTACTGAAAAACTAAATATTTATATGAAAAGAGCACTGACTTCTTGACCTTATACCTCGCACAAAAAAAACGAAAAATTAACATGACATAAATAAGTGACTTTAGTGTAAAAGCTAATACTAAAAAAGCTCCTCACAGAAAACATATGAGACTATCTGTGTAAACCGAGGCAGTCAATGATTTCTCAGAAAAGTTACAAAAAGTTCTAAACATAAAAAAAAATTAATAAACTAGGCTTCAAACTTAAAAACTGCTCATCAAAAGACATTAAGAAAATTAAGGGGTAAGACAAAAGACCAGGAAAAATATTCAAGATTATTATCTCACTAGAGGCCCAATGCACGAAATTCCTGCAAGAGTAGGCTTCCTTCCCCCGGCTGCTAGCACCGGCTTTCCCTCTAGCACCCGGGAGTCACCTGGGACCCAGGCTTCCCTCGCAGTCCAGGCTTCATCCAGGAGGTTTTCCAGAAGGACACCCAGAAGGACGTCTGGTCTAATCTGCATATTGCACTTTTATTATTATAGATATCCAGATTACTTAGGAACTTCTACAAAACAAACCTAATTTTTAAAAAATATACATTTTATTGATTTTTTACAGAGAGAAAGAGAGAGGGTCAGGGAGTTAGAAACATCGATGAGAGAGAATCATCGATCAGCTGTCTCTTGCACACCACCTACTGGGGATGTGCCCTTGTCCGGAATCGAACCCAGGACCTTTCAGTCCACAGGCCGACGCTCTATCCACTGAGCCAAACCGGTTTCTGCACAAACCTAATTTTTAAAGAAGTTTTAGGCAGATTTCTCCAAAGAATGGCCAACAGCATATGAAATGATACTTAGCATCACTAGCCATCAGAGAAATAAAAATTAAAACCACAATGACATACCAGTGCATGCCCATTAGAAGAGCTAAAATTAAAATTTTAAAAATTAAAAAGGAGTAACACCACCAAAAATTAAAAAAGAGTAACACCAGTTTCAATATGCTACAATTGTGGAAAACCATGTAGCAGTTTCTAAAATATAAATTTACCATCTGACTCAGCAATCCCACTCCTATGTATTTACCTTTAAGAAATGAAAACTTCAGTCCACAAAAAAACACGTGCATAGAATGTTCACTAGTTTTATTCATAATACAAAAAATTTAAAACATCACAAATGCCCTTCAAGGAAAATAGTTAAACAAGTTGTGGTATTCCACACTCAGCAAAAAAGAGAGCAGACGAAATTCTGTTAAGGATCAGAATAGTGATCGCCTCTAGTGGTAGGGAAGGAAATAACTAGAATTTTTAGGGTAGTAGAAAAGTATATCTTAATTGGGTATTGGTCACACAATGCAGACATTTTCCAAAACTCAATAAAATGCACTGAAGATCTGTGCATATATTATAACTGAATTAAAAGAAAGATGCAGCCTGGCCAGCATGGATGGTTCAGTGGTTGAATGTCAACCTATCAACCAGCTGAATTCCCAGTCAGGGCACATGCCAGAATTTCGGGCTTGATCCCCAGTGTGGGACATGCAGGAAGCAGCCAATCAATGATCCTCTCTCATCATCGATGCTTCTATCTCTCTCTCTCCCTCTCTTCCTCTCTGAAGTCAACACAAATATATTTTGTTAAAAGATACAATTTTACATATGTTAGAAAATGATCTCTCTGTACTGTAAGTCTTTAAACCTTTAAGTAGTATTAAGATAGTTGCATCAGGAGCCTTAAAAGATATGCCAAACAGAAATATGTATTCGATTAAAAAATTGCTAATACAGCAATTTTCAACCTTTTTCATTTCATGGAAAACTAATTACTAAAATCCTGTGGCACACCAAAAAAAATTTTTTTTGCCCAATCTGACAAAAAATTGGTATAATTTTGATTCATTCACAATGGATGCTATTGTGTTGGTTATTGTCATTTTTTTATTTGACAATCTAAGGGAAAAGAGGTCTGTATCCCTAACTAAATAGTCAAGTATTACATGTTTTAAAAATTCTTGCACCATACCAGTTGAAATTTGCTGTTCTAGTAGGATAGATTATTAAGAGTAGTTACCTATTAAGGTGAAAAGGAGGAAATGGTTAAGGAGGACTTTCATTTTTTTTGTTTCTGTAATCTGTGTGTGTGTGTGTGTGTGTGTGTGTGTGTGTGTGTGTGTGTGGTTGAGTGTCAACATATCAATCAGGAGGACACATTCCAGGATTGCGGGCTCGTGCACACATGCACACGTATACACACACACACACACACACACACACACACACACTGGTATATTCAATTTACTTTTTTAAAACCCTGAGATTTATTCATGTAATACTTATGTAAAATTTAAAATAATAACAATGTAATTTCTAAATGTCCATACCCTATTTCTCACCATTTCACTTAGCAAAATTTTCCAAATGTTAACAATATTTATGTTGCTTTAATAATATTTATACCAGGTTCTAAAAAACTTGATCATAAAACTTTATAAAAGTTTTCATTCATTCTTTTATGAGAAATATTTTAACTAAGAAAATATTTTGCCAGTGATGATTGTGAATATACCAAAAACCACGAAATTGTATACTTTAAAATTGTGAATTTTATGACATGTGAATTACATCTCAATTTTTTTAAAAAAGTATTTTACTCCCGAGATTATGACTTCTAACATTTTTTAATGTATTGAAGGAACCAGGGACATTTGTATAAATTAATGCTTTAACCCAGTGGTGGGCAAACTCTTTATTTTAAAAATTAAACTTCTTCTAACGCCACTTCTTCAAAATAGACTCGTCCAGGCCATGATATTTTGTGGAAGAGCCACACTCAAAGGGCCAAAGAGCTGCATGTGGCTTGCGAGCCGCAGTTTGCCGACCATGGCTTTAACCCATTAAAGCAGTTACACATTTAAAAAACTACTTAGTTTTTAAAATGTCAAAAAAGGCATCTATTGATGGCAGATCCCTAATTGTCCAAACATATTTAGTCACCCCTTCTTCCTTAGTAAAAGGATCCTGGTTTTGTTTAATATGACAACTTGCTCAATTATAAAATACTAGAGGCCCAATGCATGAAATTCGTGCACTGTGGGGGAGGGAGGATCCCTCACCTGGCCTGCACACTCTTGCAGTCCAGGGGCTCTTGCAGTCTGGGAGCCCTTGCTCCTTGCCGCCCGCCTGCTGTGGAGGCGGGAAAGGCTCCTGCCATTGCCACTGCACTTGCCAGCCATGAGCCCGGCTTCTGACTGAGCGGTGCATGGGAGTGCACTGACCACCAGGGGACAGCTCCTACATTGACTGTCTGCCCCTGGTGGTCAGTGCACGTCATCGCAACTGGTCATTCCATAGGTGGTTCCACCATTCAGTCAATTTGAATATTAGGATTTTATTATATAGGACTAGAGGCCTGTGCATGAAATTTGTGAATGGGTAGTGTCCTTCCAGCTGCATGAAATTTGTGAATGGGTAGGGGCCTTCCAGCTGCTGGCCAGGGCCTTCCTTCTCCCGGCTACAGGCTGGGGCCTTCCTTCCCCAACTGCTGGCTGGAGACTTCCTTGATTCCAAGCCACCCCCTGGTGGTCAGCACACATCATAGCAAGCAAACTCCCAGTCGGTAGAACCCCCAAGGGGACAATTTGCATATTAGCCTTTTATCATATAGGATTTCCTTCCTTGTCTCTACTGCTGGTCAGAGTAGCTGCATGGTCTTATTCCATCCAATGAGATATAAACAGACATCTATTGTTGGAACTTCCAGGAAAGCTCCCATTAAAAGAGGGAGAGACGCAGCTGGCACAGCCCTCTTGCCCTTTGACTCTCCCATCTTTACTGCTTAGCATTTGGTCAGAATGGCTGATGGTGCAGCAACTATCTGTGGCAGAACTAGAAACGACCAGACTTCTTTGGGCAACTACACCAACCCTGGAGAGCCTATTTCCAAACTGCTCATAATGAGAGAAAATAAAATCCTCCATTGGTTAAGCCAGTGGTGTTCTGTAATAGGTAAGTGGACCATGCAATACTGATACAATGAGCAATATAGTACATAAGAAATACTTACCATTCCTATTTACTAACAACTAAATTAACCTAGCAAAGAATTCAAAAGGAAAACCAACAGAGATCGTACCTTAGCAGCAATGTTTGGTTTCATTCCACAGCGGTAGGTCTTTGCTATCTGTGGAGTAAGCTGGATTTCCTTGGTAAGTTGCCTCCATTTTCCACACTCAGGTTTTGTGCACTGAACCTAAACGGAAAGTAACATGTCAAGGTCAATCAGTTGGCTAATCTTGAGCCTGCATTTCTCTCCTCCACTACTCACTCTGCCATCTCCCCCACATGATTTGACCAACCTTCTAGCACTTCTAAGTACTTTTCCTCTCCCTTGCATTACCATCACCCATATAACACACTTTTACCCCATAATTTCTGATTCGATACTAGCTCAGGAACTAAAAAAATACAACAGAGCCTGACGACTACTATTGTCAGAAAGGTCTTCCAGCTCTAACTTAAGGAAATAATCAGTGATAAATTTAGTTAGTGAGTCAGTAACTACCACTAAATGCAATGTGGTGTCTTGAATAGAATCCTGGAACAGTAAAAGACACTACTGAAAAAACTGATGAAGCCCATAGAAAGTCCATAATATAGTTATTGGTACTGTATTAATGTTAGTTTCTTAGTTTGACAAACAATTATGGTGTGATAGATGATAATATTAGGAGAAACTAGTAGAGAATATATGGGAACTCTCAGTATTATTCCTGCAACTCCTCTATAAATTTTAAATTATTCCAAAATAAGAAGTGTTTTTTTTAAAGTGTGCAGATATCCATATGCAAAAGAATGAAATTGGATTCCTATTTCACACATATCCAAAAATTAACTCATAATGGATCAAACACCGTAATAGAAGAGCTAAAATGATAGAACTCTTAGAAGGTGCCGAAATTGTGGGCTGAAAGGTCCCAGGTTCGATTCCGGTCAAGGGCATGTACATTGGTTGCGGGCACATCCCCAGTAGGGGATGTGCAGGAGGCAGCTGATTGATGATTCTCTCTCATCGATGTTTCTAACTCTCTATCCCTCTCTCTTCCTCTCTGTAAAAAATCAATAAAATATATTAATAATTTTTAAAAAAGAACTCTTAGAGGGAAAATTAGGGGAGTCAATCTTCATGACCTCAGATTTGACAATGGATTTTTACTAGTAGATATAATGCCAAAAGCATATGCAACAAAAGAAAAAATAGATAAACTAAACTTCAAAATTAAAAACTTATGTGCATCAATAGACACTATCAAGAAAGTGAAAAGACAACCTATAGGAGGAAATATTTGTAAACCTACTATCTGATAAGGGTTTAGTATCCATAATAAAAAACCCTTACAACTCAACAAAAGACAAACAACCCAATTTAAAAATGCGCAAAGATTTGAACAGATATCTCTCCAAAGAAGGTATACAAATGGCCAACAAGTGCATAAAAAAACACTTTAGTCATTAGGAGAATGCAAATCAAAATCAACAGATACTACTTTATGCCCAACAGAATAGCTAGAACCAAAAAAAAGAAAAAGATGGGGAGACATAAATTGTTGAGGATGTGGAAAAATTTTAAATCCTTATCCATTGTTGATGGGAATGAAAGATGCTGCAGCAGTTGCTAAGGAAAGCAGTTTGGTAGACCCCCAAAATATGACCCAACAATTTTATTCCTAGATATGTATTGAAAACAATTGAAAACAGATGTTAAAATAAATATCTGTACATAAATATTCATAGCAGCATTTTTTGGATAACTAAAACATAGAAGCAACACAATTATTCATGAACAGATGACTGCATAAATTAAATTTGGCAAACTTATATAATGGAATATTATTCACTCATAAAAAGGAACAAGGAACTAACATATACTAAGACATGGATGAACCTCAAAAACATTATGGTTAGTTGAAGCCAGATATGTTAGGCCACAAACTACATGATTCCTTTATATAAAACATCCAAAATAGGTAAATTCATAAAGACAGAAATCAATTTAATGTTTGCAAGGGACTAAGGGATAGAAAAATTAGAGGTGACTACCATTGTCTGCTTTGTGAACGATGACAATACTTTGAAATTAGACAGAGGTGGTGGGAGCAGAACACTGTCAGTGTAGTAAATACCATTGAATGGTATACTTTACGATAGTTAATTTTATATTATGTAAGTTTCATTTTTTAAAATTAATTTTCAAGTGTGCAAGAGAAGCTCGAATCTACCTATGATATTAAAAAATGTGGCAAATCATTTATTAAATGACTAGGGGCCCGGTGCACAAAATTTATGCACTCAAAGGGGACCCTCAGCTCAGCTTGCACCCTTTGCAGTCTGGGAGCCCTCGGGGGATATCTGCCGCTCCCTGTGGGAATCAGGCCTAAGACAGCAGTCAGACATCCTCCTAAAGTCTGAGACCCCTCACTCCTTACCGCTCAGCTCACTGCTCCTTAGCAGGGCCTTGGAGGTGGGAGAGGCTCCCGCTACTGCCTCTGCACCTGCCAGCCTACACTGAGCATCTGCCCCTGGTGGTCAGTGTGCACCACAGTGACTGATCATTCTTGTCATTCTGCCATAATGGTCGCTTAGGTTATTATGTAGATGAGATATTTATCTAATATATGCAACACTACAATTTATTTTCAAAGAATGGTTAAATGGAAAAATAATATAAAGTTAAATTAATAAAAAAGCTAAAAGTTAACAAAATTATATTAAAAGTAAAATGTTAAACCTTATTAGAATTTGTATATAAAGCACGAAATTGTCTTTAAAGATACACTTAGACAATTAACAGAAGAAAAGGTGAGAGGCGTGTAAGCTTAACAATGGCTGTCACCAGCCAGTGGTAAGTCCTTAGCTTCTTCTTCGTACCATGTTTAAGTTTCCTACAAAAATAAAAAATGTGATCTGCTTCAACAGACATAAAACACTAAATGTAGTAAAAGAAAAATTCCCCCCAAATCAGTGTTTTTTTTATCCATTCTTCTTGCATTTAGGTACACAAGTGCTTTTTACCCAGTAGGGGAGCTGCTGGTCTGCCATGAAAGCTTTGGGACTGGGTTCGGTTTTTCCATTGCTAGTCCATATTTTTTTCCATGTAGTATATTTATCATATCCATCCTTATGGCTGAAAAATAATAAAAATAAATATATCATGCTAAGTCAATTGGGTTTTCAAAACAGAAGGCAGGTTAGAAAATCTTATGTAAAGGACTTAATTAGCCATATTATGAAGAGGGGATATAGTACCCATAAAAGAGCCCAACAGGTAAGGTGCATTCCTATCAGTTTTAAAATCTACAACTATTAGGAAGGGACGGCTGCTACCTGTCTGTCCACGCTCCCCCTACGTGTCAGTACCTTCCCCCAAATCTTGGCATTTGTCCCCCTAGGCACTGCCACAGAACAGTAAAGCAGCTCCTAGAGCTTTCCGATCCTGCAGACTAACGAGAATAACTGTCTCAGTGAAGCAGATAGTTTTGAACCTTGAATGTGCACACATGTAAGCATGCACACATGCCGACTACAGCATAAAGGTCTGGCAAGTTGTAGTCAGTGCAGGCATGGCTGCAACAGTGGAATCATTCAGTAAGCCTGTGGGCTCAGCCTTAACCATCTGACCCCCTCCACTACAAAAACCTCCGACGATGAGAGAACAGACCTTCTGTAGTAATGGTCAAAGCATTCGTTACAGAAATGCTCCCCACAGGAGAGGTGATACCATCGGGAGGTGTAGCCATTCTTGGCACATCTGAAAACAGAAAAAAAAAGTGCAGCTTTGGTAATAAATAACATTTCTTCCCCCTCTTTTTTTTTCATCTGCCTCCTTTATTTTAGCAAAAATAACAACAATACAGTTTTCCCTCTGTTTCACTAAAATAGATTTCCCCCTTCCCTCCCAAACAACCCTATCTCCTTCACTTTAAAAAACAAAACAAACATGTATCAAGCATTTCGTTTGAGCCCATGTTGCATTCTCTCTTTACAATCCTCACAACCAGTAGCTAATAACAGGGGAAGTGGAATGGATGATTGACAGGTGATAACACACGGTGAGGACACAAGCACTTGGACCAGAGGACCTAACCGAGCTGGTTGTACACCAAGGGCCTGAGACTTAGGAGCTTTATCGACTCCCTGCAGCCGGGACAGGGTTTTATGACACGAAACAGGGGATGTCACTGTGCCTGCTGCAAGCTGCTCGTGGGTGAAGGAGAGAAGTGTGGTCTCTAGTAAGAACATCTGTCCCAATACTGAGTAGTGAATGAGTCTGGAATAGAACCCTTGAGCAGGCAATCTGGCAAAGAGGACCTGTCCAACAGCAAAAAATGTAGTAAAAGAATGAAATATAATGCCACGGTGAATACTAACACCACTATGCTTTGTGATTTAAAAAATGGGATTTGAGTTCCAAGTTTTACTGAATCTTAAGCCTCCGTTGAAGATTTTTCTCTGGAAGTAAAAGGCAAGCTTGTGTCATCCCAATAAAAATGGGAGGTGCCGTTAGCCCCAGAGCCTCCAGGAGACCTGTTTATATCTTCTGGAAAAGTAGGTACATTATGTGAGGGAGGATGGAAGCCTAGAGAATGTGAGCAAAAAATTGCAACAGCACCTGCTGGTCTACAGGGAGCTCCACAGATCTGGCTGCTGTGTCCCCCCCATCCCTGACCCTATTCCACTCTCAACTCACAAAAGCAGCTCAGCTACCGTCCGTGGGATCGGAGGACACTGATTGGCCACTGTGCAGAGCTGATATGGCTATGTCTACAGGAGGATCATATAGGAGGGTGTGGTATGTACAGAATGTACTGCAATGTCTCTATTATTAGATGACTTACAGTATTTGTATCTATCTTTAGTAAAACTATCTTTGAGGATGATGTTCCCACAAAGAACGCTCTCACAGGCAGGAAGATGAGGCGAAGACATGTTATCTAAACAGACCTTTCCGAAGTACTCGCAAAGCACACGGGACATGTTGCTGTACAGCCTGCCTTTTCACATTTCCTGTACTTCTTCTCTGACCCACCGTCTTCATCCTCATCCATCATCTCCGTTGCTTTTTTCTTTGCCTAAGAAAGAACCAGCTGGGGTTTAGATTTCACCAGAATGGCCACGGGTGAATGTGACCTCCATGTTGGGAGTTCTAACTTGTAGATGAACAACACCACGGCAGTAGGTTAAGGGCTAACAATATAGCAATTTCCTTGAGACACTTCCGTGCAAATAATTCACTAACTTGCCTGAAATACGGAACCAGCATGTTAACAATAGGTCTCTGAGAACTAAAATGGATGCAAACCTTTTTTGGAAAAAGGCTGTGTCAATCAAAATAAAAGCTACTTTCAAATAGGAGTTTGTGTTTTTTGTTTTGTTTTTTTCTTAGAACAGTTATACCCTCTCAGTATTGCATATTAAAAAAAAAAAAAAACTAGGACAATAATTACATCATTCAAGATTTTTCTTTAGGGAGGAAAACAAAGCCCTACAAAAAAAGATGGCAGTAAGTAAACCATCAACAGCACCCAAACGGCTACAAGTTGATGTCAAATTCCCACCAAGCATGACCTGACCACAGCTCACATCCTGGAGGCAACTCTGCAGCTGCAATTCTCTGAACACCCCACGTCCATTCAAACCCTATCTCTCTATCTTTGCCGTTCCCCCTGCCAGTATGCTTTTTTCCTACAGTCTCTCTCTCTATCATCCTATACTGTGACTGGTATGGGGTGAATTTTTCAACTAGACTACAGGTTTATAATCTTTTTCACTTATAATTCTTCAGTGCCAATCAGAATAATTCTGTGTGCTCAAAACAGGTGCACAGAATGAACAAATGAGTAATACCTGCCTACCGGAACTCCTCAAAGGAAGGCTATCTGGAGAATGATCAAAAGATGCCTTTTTCTTTGTTCTCCCACGTGCAGTTGCCATTGTATCAGACAATCTGCAAAAAAATTAAACCGTTAAATATTAGCATTTGCTAATACCTCTAACATTCTAGAACAGTTATTACGCAGTACTAGGAAATAATATATTCTCTGCAGTTAGACTGCCTGGATGTGAAGCCATCGCTTTCAAGTTACGTAGCATCTCAAAGACCTCCGTGTCCTCAGACATAAAATGGGCATGGCGAGTGTCTACTATAGCATCAGTGAGAGCTACTTAAAAAACAGGACTGGCATATTGTACGTATAAATAAATGTTATCCACTACTGGTATGTACATTTAAAAATACAAAATATAGAAAAACACTACGCAAGTGACCAACAGAGAAATCACACTGTTTGTAAAATTCAAGGAGTAAAAACACCTAGTTTTTGTCTGTCTCTCTCCATCTTACTATGTCTTCTTAGCAGTTCCTAAATTTTGATTTATTATACTTAATAAAAAAAAAAACTAAAAACAACAACAACAAAAAAAAACTCATTCATTCCTACTCAGTAAAATCCATCAAATAAACCTCAGGCACACCAAATATAGGAATCTGGGTTAGTTAAACTGTATCTTTTAATTTTTTAAAATTTATTAATTGATTTAAATAGAGAGAGAAGGAGGGAGAGGAAGAGAATGATGGATTTGTTGTTCCACTTATTTATGCATTAACTGGTTGTCTCTGGTATGTGCCCGGACCAGGGATCGAACCCACAACTCTGGCCTATCAGGATTATGCTCCAATCAACTGAGATACCTAGCAAGGGCAGTTACTGTATCTTCCACTAGAAAAAAATTTTTTTTAAGTTCTCCAACTAGTCTAACAACAGCATAGCTAAACAAACATTAAGAACCAAAAGTCTAGAAGAAAAATAATGCATGGTAACCATGAAAGATTGAGTTATCAAATTAGTATTTTTTCAATTAAGTTAGATAAGGAATGAAAAAATGCTTAACAGAGGTAAATACTGAATGATATGTGAATTCTACAATTATCACACATCTCTGATCCACTGTATTGACTACACACACATACACTCACACAAAATAGCATGCAAAATACATTGAACACACCTATAGATAAGAAATTCGAAAGTGGAAAAGTGTTATCATTAGATACAAATTCCACACACAGGCATATCTTGGGAGATATTGTGGGTTTGGTTCTAGACCACCATAATGAAGTGAGTATCACTATAAAGTGAGTCGTAATCTTTTTCTGGTGGGGGTCTTGATTTCAATCGGCAAAAAAGTGCAACACTTCTGAAGTGCAATAAAACGAGGCGTGCCTGTGTATGATCTTCATCTTAAAGAAAAGCTTTGAGGGGCTTGTAATTCTACCGTTCCCTGCCTGTGAGCTCTGCTAACGCTCCTAGAGTATTTTTAATACATTATTATTAACATCGTGTGTGAAAAATTTTAGTTTTCTATCTACACCGACTCTGAGAAATCTTGACACCAATGTTATGGATGATTTTCCTTTAACTCACTCTTCACTTTCTCAAAACCATCATGTTAGTTGTGAACACATAAACTCTACACATATTCTGAAATGCCTTATAGTTCTTTGAGCATTAAATAAGTTGTCATTTAGTACTATGGCACTCTGGATACAGATGGATAAAACACTAATGATGTTAAAAATAATACTATCTGTCTAAGCCCAAAGAAGGCTTTCTGGACCACATTTATAATTTTAAAATGCTGTCCAATGTAACAAATCTCTTTGAATAAAAAATATATCCCACATTATTTAAAAAGTGAACTATAAATAAGGCATATGTAAATACAGTATTTGCAAATATATAGTATACTAGTACATAAGTACTGCCCCAAAATATTTGAGTTTAGTCCGAACCAGTGTGTTTCAGTAGCTGGGTATTGAACTATGAACCAGGAGGTGACGGTTTGATTCCTGGGTAGGGCACATGTCTGTATTGGGGGCTCAATCCCTGGTAGGGAGCAGATCAAGGATCCTCTCATCATTGTTGTTTCTATCCCTCTCTTCCTCTCCCTTCCTCTCTGAAATCAATAAAAATATGTTTTAATGATAAGTAAATATTTTATTTAATGTGGGGTTTAAGAACATAATCAGCCTAGGTCCATTTAACCCTAGGAAAACAAGCATTCTAAAAAAAAAAAAAAAAAAAAAAAAAAAAAGCACAGAAATTTCATCAGACATTTAAGTCCAACTGTATACTGGAAAATATGTATATTTTAATTTCAATAAAGAATGATGCAAATCAAGAAATGGGTAAGGGGAAACGAATACATTAGCTATAAAAGCCATTATTAAGTCTGTGTTGTATGGGAAAAATACGATTGAAGATTTTTAGGTAGGTACATTTTCACCTTTAATTATATAGTTAACAGTTAATGTGCCATCATCCTTTGACACTTGCTGTAATTTCTGTATTTTCACTATTGTTGGGTTCTTGTGGCTTAAAATGTAGGAAAATTCTAAGTAAAGTTGGAAGGGCTATAATTTTTGTGTTTTTAAATATAATCTTGGAACCCTGGCCAAGTGTTTGTTAGTTAAGGCATCATTGCACACACCAAAAGGTTATAGGTTTGATTCCCAGTCAGGGTACAAAACTAAGTTTTGGTTTCAATCCTAGGTCTGGGCTAATGCAGGAGGCAACTGATTGATGTTTCTCACATTGTTATTTCTCTCTCTCTTTCTCGTTCTCTCTCAAATCAATAAAAAGATATCCTCGGATGAGGATTTAAAAGTAAATAAAATATAGAAATATTGATCAAAAGTGTCATTAAAACAAACTTGTATATTGGAAGTGCTTCTTCAAATTAATAAACACGTCTAACTTTAAATTTACTCATTATTGTTTCATGTTCTATATAATTTCATAAGCATGTATCTCCCTAATTTTAAATTCAGAACCTTGGTTTTCTTTTAATGTGATAAAAGTGTGGGGTTTATTTCTGAAGTGTATCATTCAAAAAGATTCTTTTTAAAACACACACGTTATTCATAAAATTAAGTGTCAAAATGACTCCATGTTAGAATAAAAATTTGTAGGGGCATCAGTATTTCTAAAAATAAAACAAACTACTACAAGCATCTTCAGACAACAGAAACAGGAATTCCCCTTAAACTAAAGCAGGAGTAGTACCTTACTGCACCCACACTACTACAGTTTTCCAAAATATGGATCCAGTTCAGCGACCTGAATTGCTTTACTCTCCCTGCCTGAAAAACTATTAATTATTGATGGTCATTTTCTCATGTGCCTCCTTAAGAAACCTTCCCTCCCAATGCCTTTCTCCCACTAAAATAGATTTTTTTTAAAAAGCTAAAGAAAACACAAAAGTCTTGAGTTGTGTGTGAATGCGGAGTGATGGACCTAACCCAAATGGGCTGGTCTGTGGACGTCAGTGCGCTCCCCAAAGGGAAGGCTGGGCCTCTCTCTCTGGCGAGGTTCCATATCACTGAACCCCAACTTTCTACAGCTGGGCCTTCCCCTTCCTTCCTGTTTCACTTGCCAGCTGCCAGGGTGTTGGCTAACATCCACCGTAATGGGGCTGCCAGCTCCGGGTTCCCGGCCCGGGAGGAGTTACCGCCCCAGCACCTGGCACTGCCCACGGAGCCTCCCGGTGGGGTGGCCGCGCCGGAGCTTCGCTAGGACACCTGCAGGCGGCGTGGGCGCGGGCTCCTCCCGCCACCCTCCCGGCTGAGGACCAGCCAGGGAGTTCCTGCTCGGGGTGCCGTGGGTTTTCCCCACCGCAGCACCCACGCCCCGGGTGACGGGGCTCCCACAGTCCCCGGAGGGGTCCCCCGGCGCCCGCCGCAGCCGCCGCGCGCTCCGAAAAGCGTCCTCGGCCGGTTCTCCGCAGTCGGAGAAGCAACCCCCTCGGGGCTCACCGGAGCACTGAGACGGGGCCCCCGGGCGGCCGCGGGGAGACGGCAGCGCTGGAGAGGAAGGAATTGTGGTTCGGGGTGAGGCGCGACCCTCCGCGCCACGAACCGGGGAACCCCGCCGCCGCCGCCGCCGCCGCAACACCCCGGCCCGGGAATTTCGCTTCCCCGAGCGGCGATCCCCGCCCCGCACCCCGCTTCCAATCCGGGGAGGGAGGTGTCAGCCCCCAGGGCATCCACCCACCTCCCACCGGGGCGAGGGGCGCAGCGCGGGGGGAGGAGGAGGGTCTGCACCCCGGCCAAGCTGCTTTGTGCAGAGCGGGCACCCCAAATCCGCCGCAGCCCCTCCGGCCGCCCCGAAGCCGCGTGCGCCTCACCTCAGACAGCGTGCGAAACGCAGCGCTCCGCCCCGGGCCGCCGCCGCCGCCGCCGCTCCCGAGCCGCGCGCCGCGCGCACGGGGCTGCACGATCCGCGCCGCCGCGAGCCGCAGCCCCCGCTCGGCCGCCGCCGCCGCCGCCGCCGGCGCTTCCGCCCCTGTGACGGCGTGACCCGGGGTGGGAGGAGTCGGTGGGAGCAGGGAGGAGTCGGGGCCCCGCCTTCGCCTTCGCGGAGAGGTTCGCCCCTCCAGGCCCATTTCCGCCACTCGCGCCAGTCGGAGCTCGGGGAGGGCGGGGGCGGGGCCTGGACGCCGGTGGGAGGGCGGGCCGGGGGCCGGCGCCGAGGCGGGACGTCCAGGGAGGGGGCGGGGCCTAGGCGGGACGTCCAGGGAGGGGCGGGGCCGAGGCGGGACGTCCACGGAGGGGGCGGGGCCGAGGAGGGACGTCCAGGGAGGGGGCGGGGCCTGGACGGGGGCGGGGCGCGGAGGCCTTGACTTCCCAGCCCCCGGCGGTTCGCGGCTAGACGGAGAGGCAGCAGCCGGCGGCCCGCGCGGTAGGTGCCTGTGGTCCTGGGAGGGCGCGGGGAGCGGAGGAATGAATGGTTCGCTGGGTGCGAGGCGGGGACGGGATGCCGGAAGCGGCAGCCTGGGAGGGATGGACAGCCCAGCCCGCCCGCCGCACCCCGAAATGGGGTTCAGGGAGCAGAGTGAAGTCCGAGAACAAGGAGGCGGGGAAGCAAAGGGGCTTGCTGTGAGTCCATGATGGAAAGCTAACCCAAAGCGATCTGGTGTATCGGTGATTGCTAAGAGGAGTACTGGCCAGAGTAGTGAGGGATGCGGTGGGGGTGGTGTTGGGGGGTGTAGGGGAGGAAACCCGGGCGCTTTAAATATTGTCTTGCTGCGTGATTCACAGAGCCATGCTCTCAAAATTTGTGCACTTTAGGGAAGACATTCTTAAATTTAGCAAAAAATTTTAAAAAGCAGTAACTTTTTTTTTAAAGGTGGGGGCCCACCCGCGGAGAAATCAGCGACCAAACTAGCACATCTGTTTTATTGTATGGGTAGAAATAATAGTGAAACTTGCCTTTCCTGATTTTTATAACTTGCGGTTTGATCTTGTTTTAGAACGAAACTTTTTTTAAAAGTGAAATCTACTTTCTTTTCTTTTTTAAAAATATATTTTATTGATTTTTTTACAGAGAGGAAGGGAGAGGGATAGAGAGTTAGAAACATCTATGAGAGAGAAACATCCACCAGCTGCCTCCTGCACACCCCCTACTGGGACGTGCAGGCAACCAAGGTACATGCCCTTGACCGGAATCGAACCTGGGACCTTTCAGTCTGTCTACCGACGCTCTATCCACTGAGCCAAACCGGTTTCAGCTAGAATGAAACTTTATTTCTCCAGAAAAGGACGTGAACAAGTTAAGAAACTGTTAATCTTCTCAGAAGTAATTAGGTTATATTCCTGGTGTTCAGTCACATTTCAAGTTTGTGTGAGAGGGATCGGGTTGTGCAATCCAGGTTGCTCTGCCTCTGATAAAATTGTGCTTTCCTTTTGTCTTAAGTAGAGAACTGTTTAGTGACATCGCAAGCCCAAAATTTCAACTGAACATGGAGATAAAAAAATAACTTCATTGCTTTTCTGTACCCAATATCAGGTACTTCCCCCTAACCTCTCAAAAAACTCTGAGAGCCCTGCAAAAGTCATTTGTTAACAACTATTTGCTGAGAAAGTGAATTTATATCCCAATTACAAGGGATGTGCCTTCTTAAATTCTAAGCACATCAAAGCCAAAATTTGCATTAAAGGGAACTTTTCCTGAAATGCCTGCTTTTATGCTTTGTTTGCTATTCTCAAGAAAAAAAAATCATTAAATTAGAACCACTGATAATAGCATACTAATCCAAACTATAGAAATTAATCCAAACTACTACATAGAAATTTTATAAATAAAAAAGTAAGACAGTTATTAACTACAGAATAAAAATTGAAAGTAACCACAGAAGTATTCACCGAGTCAGAACAATGTGTACTCCACATATTTAATCAAAAAGTTGCTATGTCTCTTGAAAGGACAGGGAAAATGAGAAGGGTGTGTGTGTGTATTTGTGTTTGTGTATGTGTATGTGTTGGGGAGTTGAAAGAGGGCTAACTGCTTATCTTCTCTAGAAGCTACCTAGAAATGAAAGGCAAGAAGATACAAAATACACTTGTTATTTTGAGTATAGAGTTAAAATTCAAGACTTAGTTATAAAAGTTAAAGGTGATTGGGAATGGGAGCTGTTATTTTCATAACTGCTGAATCTTTCAATTGCATGCATTGTAACATTGATTTTTTAAAAATAAGTAAACATTTAAAAATATGTGGTACATTTATGCCACAGAATAAAATGCAGGTCTTATAAAGAAGGATCTCTTACTCTTTGATGCAGCACCTGGAGAGTATTGTAGTAAGGAAAATAAGCCAGTCAGAGAAAGACAAATACCACATGATCTGACTCCTATTTAGAATCTAATGAACAGAATAAACTGATTAACAAAATAGATCCAGAGACTTAGAAGCATGAAACAGACCGATAAATCTCAGAGGGAGGTGGGGGAGATTAATCAAAAACTTATAATCGTATATGCATAACTCATGGACATAGACTATATAGTGTGGGGAAAGCCTAGAGGTTTGTGGGCAGGTGGAGGGGGTCATTGGGGGAAAAAAGGAGACATCTGTAATACTTTGAACAACAAAGATAAATTTTTTACAAATTTTAAAAGAGTAACTGAGATGCTAGGAAAAAATTACCTTAAGTTTACAAAAGTTATAAAGTTGTTTTTTCTTCTTTTCTTAACTTAAACCCTTTTACTCTAATTTTAAGATGTAATTCAATTTATTTAAAGATCTTTCCTAATGTGTAATATGAGACTGCTTCTGAAATTAAGTAATTTTTGTATGTCTTTTCCTGGGATGTTGAAATGTTTTTTTAAGAATCATACTTCTGGGGAAAATAATTTTCATCTCATTCTTCAAGAGAATTACAGTGCCCTTAAATGTCAACATTGCAAATATTTTCCACTTAGGCATTAGAGACATCTGCTTGTAAGACAACGGCATCTACGAAACTATGGATGATACAAGAACTTCACTTGATGTTAAAGAGTACCCCGATACTGAGGTACAGAAAAACCGAATACTGACTCTGGAAGAATGGCAAGAAAAATGGGTGGAGCGCAAAATTACATTTCATCAGGAACAAGGACACCAGTAAGAAATGTTCAGTGTATAACAGAGAAATGCTCTCTCAGAGACTGACTTTGGCAGTAGACATAACAGCATAGACACACGTTATTTGACTGATTTTTAAGATGCACATTTTAGCATCTCTGAAAACAGAACCCATCTATGTCATGTCATAGGTGATTGGCAATGCTTTCCCTTCCCATGGAGTATAAATAATGGTGTGACTTACAATTGAAGGCATCTTAGATTTATGAAATATGACTTTTTTAAGCCCTTGTAGCATCTGTATATTGGACGTGCATGTTTATACATACAGCAGATGCTTAAGTGACATGAATGCCTGTATCCCTTTATACTGAAAAGTGGTGTTCTTACTTTGCTTTCCAGTAACATGTGTTCAAATGTTATAAAGTATTACATGTGCAGGGGAAGAAAACTTGAAAGCAATTAGCAAGTGGGCCAGCATGTGGAGCCACCTGTTGGTAGCAGTAGTAGGCTTCAAAGCAGCGACAATACATCTTAGGCCAACACTGAGTCAGGTGGTCATGTCAGACTTTCCTTGTTCCAGGCAGCCTCCTCCCCTCCCAGGGGACATTATTTTTTTTTTCTTTATTGATTAAGGTGTCACATATTTGTCCTCATCCCCCCATTCCCATCCCAAACCCCTCCCTATGGATGCCCCCACCCCCCGTTGTCCGTGACAACTAGTTAGGCTCATATGCATGCACACAAGTCCTTTGGTTGATCTCCCCCCCTTACCCCTAGCCTCCCCCAGGGGACATTATTATTATTAATTGCATTTGCACACGGAGGGTAGTTGGGGCACCCTCCCAGAATCATTGAATGGGTTATCTCTGTCGTGTGCATGGCCTTAGAAGAGCCACATCTCTACAGAGGAATTAACTACAAGAATAGCTACAACGCTTCAGAGCTCCTTCTGAGACCTGAGTACGCATATAGAAAGCTTGAAAAGCTCAGTGCACCCAGAAGCTTCCCTACACATCACACACACAGGTGAACACATACACATATACCTTGGAGAGAGTAATAAATTTCAAAACATCAACCAAAGAAATTTGTATTTTATTTTTACTTACTAATCAGGACAGCCCCAGATTTAAACCAGATTAAGCATTCATTAGCTATGTTACTGAGCAACTTACTTAACCTTCCTGTTTCTTGTTATGTCCACTGGGGATTATAATAATGCTATCTATACTTTGTAAAGTTGTTGGGGACAGTGAGATAATGCATGAAAAGTACTTAGCATCATACAGTTGTAGTCCTTTCCTCTGCATTGGCTAATTTAAATTTTTTTTTGTTTTCCTCCCCAGGCTATTAAAGAAGCATTTGGATACTTTCCTTAAAGGCGAGAATGGGCTGAGGGTATTTTTCCCTCTTTGTGGGAAAGCAGTTGAGATGAAATGGTAAGAGCAGATAAACATGAGCACACTTTCTTGTCTTGGTGCAAAGTACTTGTATCTGAGAACATTTGTAAAATGGCTGCTATAGCTTAACTGTGCCCATGAAATTGAGGACATTTAAACTATATTATTAGACTCGATCCTAACCAAGCTGGTTCAGTTGACTGAACCAGAAAAAAAAATTACTTTGGAAACTACCTGTATGAAAAATAGTAACTTTATTCATAGATTGTCTTATTGCCATGTCATAAGTGATGAGAACAATCTAGAGTGACTCCCACCAACAGAGCGTTGGGGAGTGGCAGCAGCCACCACAGCAGTGGAAGCTGCAGCTTATCTGTGTCCAGACCCAGTATTGGAAGAAGGTGCAATTAAAGTGAAGACGCCAACCAGAAAGGAGATTAGGATTGACATTGAATCCCCAGATAAGGTGGCACAAGTCAAAGAACATGTGGGAAAGAAAGAGGGACCCCCCACACACACACACACATACAGCAGCAGAGGCTCATCTGCAGTGTGTGTACACAGGTGGGTGATGAGAAGACTGCCCTCGGCTGATTATTAAGTCCTGGGTGGTTCAGCCCTCAACCTACTGTTGGCTCTAAGAGGAGGAGGTGGTTTTAGGCAGTGATAGACCCTCTCTCCATTTTACTTGCTTGCCCTGTCAGGTGATGAGGCATCATATGTCCTGTCACTCTCTGGGACACCAGAGTCACTGCCCCCTCTCCTGGATGCCCAGTCTTGTGTGTCTGCGCGTAGGAGACTGTGAGGACCCCAGGATGCAGTGTTCCTGTCCCAAATGGCCGCTGCTGGCTATTGGGTTTTAGTTTGCGGTCCTATGTACTTCCCTCTCTTATGGCTGTGGCCCAGGTTATCAATAAGGTATTACCTGGAGGAAAGAAAGAAAAAAGAAAGAACAATCTAATAAGTAGTGACAAGATTGGTATGATGAAACAGACAATTAGATGTGATTGTTAAATATTTTAGGTTTAAAGTCACTTAGGATAATACCAAAACTAAATTATCGTATCTAATAAAAAGGTAATATTCAAATTAACTGCCACTTCATCACAAAGATGGCGGCCATAGCCACAAGATGAAAGAACCTAGTCCTCTCAGTCCCACTGGAGTCCCCCATTCCCGGGGGGAAGCGGCTGCTGAGAGTGGACAGCGTGAGCAGCCTTTGTCGCTGTGGCAACGAGGCAAGCATCCATGTCTGGCCGCAGATGGGCCTCTGGGCTGTGGTGAGCCTCCCGGCAGCTGGCTCAGAGCGGCCAGGCCCCACAGAGAGCTACTGGCAAACAGATTTGAGCACAGGAATTCTAGTTGTATATAATTACATATAAGTTATTATACTAGAGGTTTATCATTTGTGCAACTGATTTGTAGATTGAGGTCTATAAAGAGGCCAGATTTGAATAAACTATGAACTGAGGCCCAAAAAGCATTAAAAATGTTTAAGACATTTTCTTAGGGTTTTTAAAAAATATATTTTTATTGATTTCAGAGAGGAAGGGAGAGGAGAGAGAGAGAAGCATCAACGATGAGAGAATCATTGATTGGCTGCCTCCCACATGCCCCACACTGGGGATCCAGGTCACAATGCAGGCATGTTCCCTGACCGGGAATTGAACCGAGATTTCCTCCTGGCTCATAGGTGGATGCTTAACCACTGAGGCACAATGGGCTTAGATGGGGTTTATTAATGCTATAATAACAAAAGCATAATATGCAAATTGACCAAATGACCAAACAGCAGACAGCCATGCTGTGACATGCACTGGCACCAGGCCACCCAAGGTGGGTGTGATGCGATTGGTCGGGGACCCCTGCCATCGCCCCACAATTGCCCTGTAAAGGGAGGCCCAGGCCACCCACTGCAGGCAATTGATTGGGGGGGCTCCACAATCTATCTCCCCAAAGAGGGAGGCCCAAGCCACTGGCCTACAGGGTGATCGATTGGGGGGGCGGGGGCTCTGTAAGGTGGCGACAGAGGGAGGAGGGAGGCCCAGCCACCAGCCAGCGATGCTGTGGCAGGTGTGCAGGGCCGGCCAGCAATTGCCACACAGAGGGAAGCCCAGGTCAGCAAAATGGTCACACCCATGCCTGTCGCCCACAGAGGGAGGGGACCAGTGGTGGGAGAGGGGGAGCAGCATTGACAGATGGGGAGGTGAGGGGGGACAGGGCCAGCTGCCAGCAGCCAGGGGAAGTAAAGCTCCGATAGGCCCTGATCACCAGCCATGCCTAAAGACCCTACCCAAGGAGTCCCGGATTCCCGATAGGGAGAGGGTGCAGGCTGGGCTGAGGGACACCACCACTCCTGTGCATGAATTTTGTGCACCAGGCCTCTTGTATTCCAATGTTATCTAGTCTATAGTAAGCTTCGTTTCAGTTTTCCATATGTTGAATGGAAATAAAAATTCATGCAGTTGGTTTAGACTCTTTTGTTTATATAACTTTAAAAGAATGCATGAAAAATAAAAAAGAAATATTTCCTATACATTAACTTACAAACTTCTTAGGAAATATGAAAGATACATTATTAAGATTTTTATTTTAAAACTATAAACAGTTCATGCTCTGACCACATTGAAAGTGTGTATTCTAATGTGGGTAATAGGCACAGTGACTTCTGCTCTACCTTGTGCTTAAAAAATGTGAATCTCGTTCATATCCATTGATAAATTAGGGAATAATTTGAGCATGACATGAATTTTACATTTGTTTAGTCTGCAAGAAGTATCAGGTGAAAGCAGATAACTCTGCCCAGTGGAACTAAGCTGTGTATGAATAAATAGAATGAACATAAGCACACACCTCACACCTCTCCCAGAGGCCTCAGTTCATCCTGTGTGCCGTGAGTCAGTCCCCTCCACGGCTAGAGTTAGGACTTTAAATTCGATTCCCAATAATCCTCTGTCCATCACTTCACAATAACTCAAAAGCTGTAGCCCTTCCAACGCCCAGTTCTACAAGTAAATGTCTCGTCTTTCTCAAGGTAAAGAGCCATGTTGTAGTATTTGTATATTATATAATCATTTAACATATAAACTGTGCCAAATTTCTACTAATTTTCTGTCTTTTTCTACTGACAAAGATTTTTTTTTCTTATGTAATGTTTACCCAGTTAATTTCTAAATTTTAATTGTAGTTATTGAGAAAATGTTGGTTCACAGAGATAAATTACAGCAAGTATGTAACAACTTTTTAAGTTAAGGAATAATCCTGGGGGGAGGGGAGAGAAGGGAGGCAACTGTTTACCAATACTTGTTTTCAGAATGAGATGGGAGCATCTTTCCTTTGCCATGTGCTTTGTGTTCAATACCGTCATGCTTGGGTTAGAACTAGACAACTCAGCACAAAATCTTGAGTGTAAATTGTTGGCATCAAAACATTTCATTCTGATCATTTGGCTTACTTTTTTTTAGGTAGGGGTGGGAGGGAGGTGACTATGCCCAAAAAGGAAGAGAACCTGCAATGAGGATTTAGAAACACTTTGAAAGTTCATAACCTCATCAGGAACTGCCTTAAGCCACACTCCTGACCTTAATGATGAGTAACAAAAAAATGAAATAGATTCTTGGGAATTAAGCCATGTTATTTTAGTTTGCTACTTTCTTCAACATTCTGTGCATCTTTAAAACTGTTATTGGGGAATCGTTTTCTGGCAAAATATCTTTGTCAAACGAAACTATTGGCCTTGTGGAAGCCGAAGTCCCACAAGCTGGCCTTGTGGGAGCTTCTTGGTTTATTTAAGTGGACTTGGTGAGTTTGTAGTTCTATATATCTTTAAAGATAATTTTTAATTTTTTTATTGATTATAGTATCACATAATTGTCCTCATCTCCCCCATCCCATCCCAAACCCCTCCCTACATATTTCCCCACCCCCCTGTTGTCCATGGCCACTGGCTAGGCCCATGTGCATGCACACAAGTCCTTTGGTTGATCTCTTCCCCTGACCCCCACCCTCCCCTACTTTCCCTCTGAGGTTTGAGAGTCTGATCGCTGCTTCTCTTTCTCTGGGTCTGGTTTTGTTCATCAGTTTATATTGTTCATTATTTCCTCTAGGTGTGTGAGATCATGTGATCCAAGAAATACCCTTGTAAGAACCTAAACTGCAACAAGCTATAATGGTTATGCTGAGAGGCAAATGAATCAGTCTGTAGTGAGTTCCTTTCTGGGCCAACAGTTCTTTTGAGTCCCAATTTCAATGTCAAATAGTTCCTTATATGTACATATCAGCCATGCTAAAGATAGTTTTTAAACTCCCTAAGAAAATCCACTCTCCAGATCTAAAAACTCATCTCTAGGGTCAAGAGTTAAGGGTCCAGCCGAAACCGGTTTGGCTCAGTGGATAGAGCGTCAGCCTGTGGACTGAAAGGTCCCGGGTTGATTCCGGTCAAGGGCATGTACCCTGGTTGCGGGCACATCCCCAGTAGGGGGTGTGCAAGAGGCAGCTGATCCATGATTCTCTCTCATCGATGTTTCTGACTCTATCCCTCTCTCTTCCTCTCTGTAAAAAATCAATAAAATATATTTAAAAATAAAAAAATAAAAAGATCTACTCTTAGCAAATTCCAAATTCAGGGTCGGGCAAAAGTGGGTTTACAGCTGTGAGTATGCAGTTTATTCTTGAATTATTATTAATTATTGTATTATTTTCCAAAGGAACAACTGAAAACCTATTTTTGCCCCACCCTGTATGCAATACAGTATCATTATCTATATCCTCATGCTGTACATTTATGACTCTTTTACTTTATAGCAGGAAGTTTGTACTTTTTTAATCCTTCACCCTTATTGCCCCTTAGCCTCTGGCAACCATCAATCTGTTCTCTTTATCTGCTAATTAATTTGTTTGTTTTTTTATTTTATTTTAAATGAAATCATATGGTAATTGTCTTTCTCTTCTGACTTATTTCAATTAGCATAATGCCCTCAAGGTCCACCCTGGTTGTCACAAATGGAAACACTTCATTCTTTTTTTGTAGCTGAATAATATTACATTATGGCAAAGTGTTTAATGTTACACATCAACCCTTATCTTCTCCATGAGCCTTGTCATTTTTATTGCATGATTTTGCATAGTACAGTGATTTTTAGGTAGGCATAATGCATTATAGCAGAACTGACTACATGTGTGTGTTTAATTTAATTTGACATAAAGTTAATACTTTGGTAGTGTTTTCTCTGGAGTCCAGAATTTCAAGTCTATGAATTCTGTAATTATAAAGCTTACCAGGAAAATACTACTTATTTGCATGTGATAACTAAATAAATTTCTGGATAGACTGTATTATAAATGAAAATTATAAGAATGTAAGTAAATGAAAATTGTAAGATTTTTTTATAGAAATGGATTCTAGTGTTCTAAAGCCATATGCTCCAGTATCGTAGCTACTAGCTGCATGTGGCTATTTAAATTTAAACTAAATCACACTGGCCAAGTCTCAAGTGTGGTTAGTGGCTGATGGACAGCATAGACATAGACACGTCCATCATCACCGAAGGTTGTAATGGACAGAGCTGATTTAGAGAAATTGGAAAGTATTTTTAATCCATAGGATGCTTTTAAATCAGAAACTCTTCTAATAAAATCCATCTGTAGTAAATCAACACTTTAAGGAATAATTTTCCAAAATTAAAAATTATTTTCCTAAAGTCATATAAACAAATTTTTCAGGGTTTCATATAATATATGGTTTGAAAATATTTACTAGATTCACTTTCTGTGGATCTATATGTTCTATGAAACTCTATGAACCTGAATTCATCTAAATCCCTTAAAGTTAAGGAAAATACATGCTTATTGGGTATATCCTCTTCTTTAGTACTGTATTTAAAATAAGAACTAAAGTGTAAATATATGGTTTTATGCAGGTTTGCAGATCGGGGACACAGTGTAGTCGGCGTGGAAATCAGTGAGCTTGGGGTACGGGAATTTTTTACGGAGCAGAACCTTTCTTACTCAGAAGAACCAATCAAGGAAATTCCTGGAGCCAAAGTATTCAAGGTTTGTTTTGTTTTATGTAAATAATTATTTCCATACCGCCACAAAAAAATTTTTTTAATATGAATAAGGATACTATGCAAGGTTCACTGTATAAAAGATTCACTTATAAATTAAGGAGCTAGGGCTTAAAAAGATTGATATATAGCCCAGCCAGCATAGTTTAGTAGTGGAGCGTCAACCTATGGAACAGGAGGTCATGGATTGATTCCTGGTCAGGGCACATGTCTGGGTTACAGGCTCCATCCCTGGTGTGGGGCATGCAGGAGGCAGCCAATCAGTGATTCTCATTATTGATTGTAGGGAGCAGCTATAGGGTTAAGCCTCTGACTGACCTGTTGGCAAAGCCACAAACAAGTCCCAGCTTAGAGGTCACAGCCATCTTAGCATAATTAAGCTTGACCTTAGGACACCCCCCCCCCCCCAGGTCCTTCCTAGGTAGCTAATGGGCTGTGGGAGATGCAGCAAGTGCTGCCAAAACAAGTGAAACTCACAAGAACATTGTAACTGTGGTGACCACTACCTTGTTTACCTCTGGCTATAAAATACAGGCTCAGCTTGCCTCCTGGATCTTTTTCTCTGCCCTCAGCCATGCACAGGAGATCCACCTGGACCCAGCTTATTCTCTTTGTGTTTTCTTCAGTCCTTCGCCGCCCCTCCTCAGGTTCACTGAACCCTTGGCTGTGCTGGCACGGCACAATTTAATTTAATTTTAAAGACAGAATAAGGGAAAGGTAGAGAGGGAAAAACACCAATTCGTTGCCTCCAGTATGCACCCCAACTGGAGGTCAAACCCACAAACCTGGGAATGTGCCCTGACCTTGAGTCAAACCAGTGACCTTTCAGTGCACAGGATGATGCTCGACCAATTGAGCCACACCAGCCAGGGCCTATATGATTTTTTTTTAATTTATATAAATTGTCATTTCTGAAACCTGTCTTACGCCACACCCTGCATGAGACATTGAGAAGATAATACAGTCCCTGCCCTAAAGAATCCTTTAGCTTAGAAGAGAAAAGAGAAAGCTGTCATAAGTGGAATTAAGTGTAATGGCACAGGTATTAAGGGAACAGAGAGGAAATTACCTAACGCAGCCAGGGGGAGCTTCCTGAATGAAGCATGGTGACTAATAGGGTTGGGACAGGCAGGGTGTCACTTCCATGGTCTCAGATGCCCTGGGAAGCTGGTACCTTCAGGCTGTGCATTATTATTATTATTATTATCATTATCATTATTATTATTATTTAAATATCAGGTTTAGGACTTTCAAGGTCCGATCCTTCCCCCCCATTTTGTCTTGTTTTCTTTGTTTTTTTAGAGAGAGGGAAAGGGAGAGGGATAGAGAGATAGAAAGATTGATAAGAGAGAAACATCATCAGTTGGCTGCATGTTGCACAACCCCACACTGGGGATCGAGCCCACAACTCAGGCATGTACCCTGACCAAGAATCAAACCAGTGACCTCTTGGTTCATGGGTCGATGGTCAACCACTGAGCCACACCGGCAGGACATGTGCATCAAGGTTTTAAGTGGGAACATGACGAGGTCAGCTTTTTCTTTGAGTCAACAGACCCTTGTGGCCTCAAGGGCGGTGAATTTGAAGGGAAGGAGCCTCCTGACAGATCAGGTGGGAGGCTGTGAGCAAGTGGTCTGGGAAAGAGATCTTGAAAACCTGAGCTAGGAGAGTGACAGGGGCGCTTAGAGAACACAGGCGGATTAAAGAAATGCTGAGGATGTCAAACGGGGGGTATTTAGTGATTAACTGAGAGATCAAGAGGATGATGAGTTTGTATTTCCAGAATAGATGGCCAGTTGAATGGCAGAGAATAAAGCAAGTTAAAGAGCAAGAGAAAACAAGTTGTGTTTTAGAGATACTGAGTTTAAGGGGCATGTAGAATGGCACAGGTGTAGGTGGCAAATGGTTTTAAGTCTCTGAAAGGCAGGGCAGCACTTCGGTTGGAAAGAATATATTTGGAAGTTGTCATCCTCTGACCAGAATGATCCAGTGGCACTGCTTCGCCAGCTTGGGGTGATAGTGTGGGAATAACACCAGTACAGGCCCTGATGTGAACAAGCAGAGGGGCGAGCCACTCGCATGTGGAAGAGCCTCAGAAGACAGGCATGGGAGTGGGAAAGTTAATGTGGAAAACAGAGGCGTCAGCTGTGCCCTGAGTGGAGGCTGTTGGGCTGGGAAGCCAAAGTGGGACTGACCGGAGGGGGCCATACTCTGTGCTGGGTGTAGGTTATATATTTGACTTCCTCTGGTTGGTCTTGCGTGGGAGGGAGGCTGGCAGTCATTGACCACATAGACTGTGGTTTGCCTTCCCAGGCTGGTTTCTGGGAGCTTATGGGTCCAAGTTCTCTTGTCTTACGTGCTCTGGCCACTGTCGGTACTTTCAGTCTCTCACAAAGCACTCTCACTTTTAAATACTGAAACTAATTGCTCAGGACATTCGGAGGCTTGCTAGTACCTTATTTTACAGCTTCCTCCCACCCCATTCACAGTCATCTTAAGAATCTCAGATTACTCAGTCCAAAGAGGTTAGTCCTGCTTCCAGAGGCCTCTCGGAGCAGTGGTTCTCAGCCCTCACATTTGAAGTCGCCTGTGGAGCTTTCAAAGTTCCCAGTCTGAGCTCTGACCTCAGGCCAAACAAGTCAGAACCTCTGGGGTGGGGCTGGCATCAGTACTATTGAGAGTTCCCCGGTGATTCCAGTCTTCATCCACAGTTAAGATGCACTGGCTAGCCTTAGCCAGTTTGGTTCAGTGGATAGAGTGTCAGCTTGCAGACCAAAGGATCCGGGTTCAATTCTCATCAGGGGCACGGTGTCTTGGTTGCAGGCTCCTCCCCAGCTCTGTCTTTCCCTCTCTCTTCCACTCTTCTAAAAATCAATGGAAAAATATTCTCTGATGATTAACAAAAAGAAAGAAAGAAAAGAAGAAAAAAAAAGACGCACTGGCTGTTCTCCCTGCCTCCAGGCCCAGCCCTCTCTGGGCTGCCCCCAGAGTGCTTCTGAACTGGTCTCCAAAGACCCTCCCTCCTGTGTTTATAAACCTCTGTTGGCACCTCATTTCAGAATATAATCTACGAGTTTCACATGCACCTGATGCACCTTTGCTAACTTGCCCTTCACCCCTGCCTGCACCCCACCTCCTAGACTTCCGTCCTCTGGACATGATGGAATCCGTGTCATGATACTCCCCCTTGACTGCACCCCCAGCCCAACCCCTGTCATGTTAGCAGATGCACCAACACCCTTTCGAAGCTGCCTCTTGTTCAGCCTTTCCCCAGTCAGTTCCCTGTTCTGTCCTCTGTTCCCATAGTTCTCAGGCACACACCCAGAACGGGACAGGCTGTTCGGCAGTGTCATGTTTCTCTGTACCCACGCCTCCGCCCCACCAGGCTGACCCATTGCGGTCAGAGACCGTGTCAAATCCACACCCCTATCCAGAACCGGGGTGGTCCTATCCACAAAGCACTCAGAAAATGATGCTCATTAGACAAATGAATGAAAGAGCAAAGAGGACGTCACTGCATTTTTCATGAATAACTTTCAATATATTTTACCTTTCTCTATCAGCTTGCCTGGTATTGATTGAACTGGACTCTGCTAAAATAAATATTGCTACATTTTAACAAGTTAATGAGGTTAATCTCTCTTTATTTTTCTCCTTGAGTTGATCCAAAAGAACCAGGTTTAAAAAAAAAAAAGTACATCATTAAAAAATGTTTTCCAATAAAAATTTATTTTCAATAAAAACATTATTTACAGTAAAATTATAGCCTTTATATTTAATAATGCACTCTCTCCCCCACCACCTTTGATTTTTTCCCCTCTGTTCTTTCCTTTACTACTCAGATATCTCCTAATAAGTAGAATTTTTTTCTTGACTTTTTCATTACAGAGTTCTTCAGGGAACATCTCATTGTACTGTTGCAACCTTTTTGATCTTCCCAGGTAGGACTGAATACTACCTCTGCACTTTTAAAAAACCTCAGTACTTGCTGGCAGTGCTGGGATGGGGGCGGGTCTTTCCTCTCCCCCATCCACTTGGAGTAGCGCTCACAAAGCATTGATTTGGGTCTGTTCTGCAGTTATTTTTATCGTAGGCAACATGTCTGACAAAAAAAAAATCAGTGAAGCCAGCAGTCATTGAACACGTCCTACCTCCCACTATTTTTGTCCTTGGAGAGCTTCCAGACTATGGAAAACATTATCATGACCCTAGATAAGTATAAGTAAAAGGAAGGGAAAGCAAGACAGGTGTCACCTTCACACCCAGGTCTATAACACCTGGTGAAGTACCAGCATGCACCATGGGAAACACTGTTCAATGTGTTAAAGATTTGATGTTTCTTATATAAAATGTTGTAATTTGTTTTTCTTTTTCCTTTTTTTTTTTATAGAACAAATATTGGCAAATTTGACAGGATTTGGGATAGAGGAGCCTTCGTCGCTATTAACCCAGGTGATCGTAAACGGTTAGTAATTCCGTTTCTTTAATTATGTTGGCTTTTCATTTCTTTCTTCCTTTCTTTACTTTTTTAATTTATTTTTTGCCTTCTTAATTTAGTATGCTATGCTTTTTCTGGATTCTAGATAATTAGCTAGACTTTTACTGGTTTAAAGTAGCAATTTGTATTAGAATTAGACCACCTAAATCCAACACCATATTTGTCTAAAAAGTATAGGATTTGACCATAGGATCCTTAGGTACAAGGCTTGTGACCTAGTCATTCCCAAGCTGTGTTGCTTTGGTCAAAGTACTCACCTTCTCTAAGTCTCAGTTTACTCCTCTGTAAAAATTGTAATATTCCTACTAGTACCACCATCATTAACATACCAGCTAACACTTGTCAGACATTTGCCATTGTTTTAAATACTTTATGTGCATCAGCACATTTCACCCACAAAACAACCCTGTGAGGTCTATGTTATCACTATTCCTGAAACTGAACCTAACTTCAGCTGCCTGCCACTACAAAAGCCAAACTTGTGAGATATGTGCTGGTGAGAGGAAAGTGGTTTATTCAGGTGCCGGTGTCTCAAGAAGATTGGGGGACGCTTTTCCTCAAAAACCCATCTTAACATCTCTGCTCAAGCCAGTGATTCTTATAGGGAGTTGTGGGAATTGGGGAGGGGAAACATTCCCGAGGGAAATGTGGATGTGCAGTTTTTCTTGAGAAAGGGAAGTGGGAATAAGGGAGGGGGCTGAATGAAAGCCTTACAGCTCCTGCTCAGGCTCGTTCCATTCTGATGTTATTTTTCAATTTGCTTCAACTGGACATCTGTGGTTTTATTGTGGACACCTGCGATTTTAGAGCTGGCATCAGCCTTTCTTACTGCTGGAACAGGCTGCTCAACTGTAATCAGAGCTTAGACAGGGATGAAAGCACAGGATTCATTTAAGAAAACATAGGTTGCCGAAACCGGTTTGGCTCAGTGGATAGAGCATTGGTCTGCGGACTGAAAGGTCCTAGGTTTGATTCCGGTCAAGGGCATGTACCTTGGTTGTGGGCGTGTCCCCAGTAGGGGGTGTGCAAGAGGCAGCTGATCGGTGATTCTCTCTCATCGATGTTTCTAACTCTCTATCCCTCTCTCTTCCTCTCTGTAAAACATCAATAAGATATATTTAAAAGAAAAAAAAAAGAAAACATAGGTTGATTATATACATTAAAAAAGCACAAAATACATAACTTTGACCACTAAATTGGTAATGTTAAATCAGGGTTACATTTCCATTGTATAGATGAGGAAACTAAGATAAAAGAGATTAAGTTACTTGTCCAAAGTTAGACAGCACATGACAGAACTGAGATTCACACCAGTGAGTTTAGCTTCATAGTCCACACTCATGATTCCTACATCATACTGCCTTAACAAGGTTGCTATAGGAATTGAGAGAAGTGATATGTGTTGGAAGAGCCTTTCAACTCTAAATCACTAAAGATTAGCTATTATTATATTAGAGCTTTTGTAATTGATGTTTTTGGTGACCATGCTTATTGTTCCTTGCCTTATTAGAAAATAAGGTTAAAATATGAGAAAGCAGTCCTAGGTGGTATTGCTCAGTGTTAGAAAGTCTGTCTATGCACCAAAGGGTCATGAGTTTGATTCCTGGTCAAAGGCATGTACTTGGGTTACAGGTTCCATCCCTGGCCCTAGTCAGGGCACATGCAAGAGATAACCAATTGATGTGTCTCGCTCACATCTCTCTCTCTCTCTCTCTCTCTCTCTCTCTCTCTCTCTCTCTCTTTCTCTCCCCCTCTCCCTTTCTCTCTATCTTCTTCCCCCTTCCTCCCTCCCTTCCACACACTCTAAAAATTAATGGAAAAATTATCCTCAGGTGAGGATTGGGTCTGAACATATATGTTTTTCCAACTCAAATATCATTCACATGTTTACTTGGATTTGGCACACAACTATTGAATAATTTAGTTTTATGGAGGAGGACTTAACACATGGCAAAAACAAAAAGGTTAGAATTGACATAAGAGAAATTAAATTTTTAAAAAAGACCCAAGCCAAAACCGTTTTGGGCTCAGTGGATAGAGCATCAGTCTGCAGACTGAAAGGTCCCAGGTTTGATTCCGGTCAAGAGCATGTACCTTGGTTGCGGGCACATCCCCAGTAGGGGGTGTGCAGGAGGCAGCTGGTCGATGTATCTCTCTCATCGATGTTTCTAGCTCTCTATCCCTCTCCCTTCCTCTCTGTAAAAAATCAATAAAAAGACCCGGAATAGTTGTAGCAATCTTGAGAAAGAAGAACAAAGTTGGAGGGATCACAATACTAGATATCAAACTATATTACAAAGCCACTGTCCTCAAAACTACCTGCTACTGGCATAAGAACAGACCTACAGACTAATGGAACAGAACAGAGAATCCAAAAATCAACCCAAGCTATTATGCTCAAATAATATTTGACAAAGGAGGCAAAAGCATACAGTGGAGTCAAGACAGACTCTTCAATAAATGATGTTGGAAAAATTGGACAGATACATGCAAAAAAGTGAATCTAGACCACCAGCTTACACCTTATACAAAATAAACTCAAAGTGGATAAAGGACTTAAACATAAGAGAGAAAACCAGAAAAATCTTGGAAGAATCAATAGGCAGCAAAATAGCAGACATGTATCATAGCAATATCTTTACCGCTATTTCTTCACTGATACTGCTCCAAGGGTAATGGAAACTAAAGAGAAAATAAACAAATGGGACTACATCAAAATAAAAACTTCTGCACAGTGAAAGAAACCATCAACAAAACAACAAGAAAGCCCACTGTATGGGAGAACATATTTGCCAATGTTATCTCCCATAAGGGTTTAATCTCCAAAATTTACAGGGAATTCATACAACTTAATAAAAGGAAGATAAACAGTCCAATCAAAAAATTGGCAAAGGATCTAAATAGACACTTTTTGAAAGAGGACATACGGAAAGCCAAGAGACATAAGAAAACATGCTCAAAGTCACTAATTATCCAAGAGATGCAAATTAAAACGACAAGGAGGTACCACCTCACACCTGTCAGAATGGCTGTCAACAAAGGACAAGTACTGGAGAGGATGCGGAGAAAAAGGAACCCTCGTTCACTGCTGGTGTAAGTACAGACTGATGCAGCCACATGGAAAATAGTATGGAGTTTCCTCAAAAAATTAAAAATGGAACTTCTATTTGACCCAGTAATCCCAATTCTAGGACTATATCCCAAGAAAACAGAAACACCAATCAGAAAGAATATTTGCACCCCTATATTCATAGCAGCACAATTTACAATAGCTAAGATTTGGAAACAGCCTAGGTGTCATCAGCAGATGAGAGGATTAGAAAACTGTGGTACATCTACAACAAGCATGTCAAACTCAAAGAGTAACACAGGCCAAATAAATCAGAATTAAGTTTATGTAGGTCACAAAAGAACAAAAGTTTCAATTTTCATAGAAATGTAGGTTTATTTTGAAAAGTGTAGAATTTTTTAAAAAGGACAAGAACAATGATAAATTTAATGTTTTCTTCCTGACACTTGGCATCTCTTCTCTGCTACTATCTTTCCTACTTCCGGGGGAAATCTTGTTCACAGTGATTACTTTTAAAACTGACCCAAGATGAATGTCAGTAATTCTGGATCTGACAGAAGACTTATTTCCTTTCATAATATGGTAATTAGACCAAATGTCTTCTGGGTAATATGGTAATTAGACCAGATGTCTTCCGGACAAAGCCATGGTGGTGGGGCCAAGGCAGAGTGGGTTAGGGGTGATAAGGAAGGCAGGCAGAGGCGTTTACTGGCAATCAGGCAGGCAGGCAGGTGAGTGATTAGGAGCCAGCAGTCCCAGATTGGAGAGGGTACAGGCTAGGCTGAAGAATTCCCTCCCTGTGCATGAATTTCATGCATTGGGCCTCTCGTTGTAAATAACTGTTCACACTGTTATATTGGCTGGGCTGCAATAATGTTCCTTGTGGGCTGTGAGTTTGACATGCTTGATCTACACAATGGAATACTATGCCTCTGTAAAAAAAGAAAGAATTCTTACCATTTGCAACAGCATGGATGGACCTGGAGAGCATTATGCTAAGTGAAATAAGCCAGTCAGAGAAAGATAAATATCACATGATCTCACTCATTTGTAGAATATAATGAACAACATAAACTGGTGAACAAAAATAGAGCCAGAGACATAGAAGCATCAAATAAGACTGTCCAACCATAAGGGAATGTGAGGGGTGAGGGGATAAGCCATCAACCAAAGGACTTGTATCCATGCATAGAGCATAACCAATGGCACAGACAGTAGGGGTGAGGGCATGTGCTGGGGGGTGGGAGAGGTTAATGGGGGAAAAAGGAGACTCATATACTATTTTAAACAATAAAGAATTTAAATTTTTAAAAATTGTTTCATAAGGTTTATTGCCACATCTAATCTTTTTAAATTAGGCTGTGCCACATCCTCTTAATATATTTCTTTTCTTCAGTGATCATTCATGCTCCCGCTTTCCTTTCCCTTTCTGCCATCACTCCTCCTTTATTTATTTTCTGAAATCCTCTCCTTCCTCGCATGCTTAAATTGTCATTCCCAAAGAAACTATCGTAGCCTTCTGCTACATTTCTCTTTTTTTTAAAAAATATGTTTTTATTGATTTCAGAGAGGAAGGGGGGAGAGAGAAAGGGAGAAACATCAATAATGAGAGATTATCATTGATTGGCTACCTCTTGCATGCCCTCCACTGTGGATCGAGCATGCAACCTTGACTGGAATCAAACCTGGGACCCTTCAGTCTGTAAGCTGACACTCTATCCACTGAGCCAAACCAGGTAGGGCTGCTTTTCTCTCGTATACTTGCTCCTTTAATGACACTGCAGTTCTGCTACTTTCATTCAGTTATTCAACAAATACATATTCAGTTCCTACTATGCTCTAAATATATCCTGCGCCAGATATTGGGTAAATAATTGGACAAATTGGACATGGCATTTGCCATTGCCATTTTTATATTTCCAGCTCTGTTCTCTCTCCCAAACATGCACATCACATTTCCAGGGTCTACTTGGCATTTTCTGTGTGACATCTGTGTCCTTTATCCACTCAAAAATGCACCTGAAACCTCTCTGTACCCACAAAACACCATGTTTGTGTACTAAACTCAGTTCTGCTACATGTCTAACTTTGTAGGTGTTTCCACTCCCTACAGATGTCCATCTGTTTTATGGTTAGTCCCTCCGGGGGCTTTGGTTTGCATGGGTAGACTCCACAACGCAGTGGGGAGCAAACTGGAAGTCACAAAGCTCACTGTAAGGGCGGACCACGCCCCTGGTGTGCCGAGAGCCAAAGCTCCTCCCTCGGAGCTGGATAGTCTGTCCATCTCTGTCTGTCTGTCTGTCTCTCCTGGCCTCTCTACTCCGCTGTGTGCATATCTTCTGTCCTCCTATGCTGACCACCCAGCTTTCTCTGCTGGCTCCATTTCTGCTTCCTCCTACCAGACTGACCACCCTCAGCCTCTTGACCACACAGCACAGCAGCTCCAGCTCTCAGTGCAATGACCACGGCTAGCCAGGGTCTCTCAACTTCCTTCTCTGGTGGGATAATTTGCCTGGTCCCACTCATCGTTCTGTCCTGGGCCCCATCCGGGCTCCTGGTCAGGGCTCCCGATGGGCCCTATCAAGGTGAGGTTCTCACTCTGAACCAAACACACATGGCTGGGAAGTGGTGTAACATGCTCCCCTAGCCATCTACCACAAAGGAACTGTTCCAAAAACTCACCGTTTATAACCAGACTTGCAGAACCAGATTTCATATCACCTTGAATTTTTGCCTGTTAGTTTTGTCTCTCCCCAGATAAAAGAGAGGGGAGAGGTTGTGTTCTGTACCTCTTACATGTGCCCTGGGAGAGGTCCCAGTCACCCAGGATACTTGTTACCCCACAGCAAGCATGTCAAACTCAAAGGTTTAAACTGGCCAAATAAACCAGGCATGCGCCCTGCCGGCCGCGAGTTTGACATGCTTGCCCTACAGCAAGCCATGTCCCGCAGCAAACCTGCAGAATCAGTCTGTGGGGATGGAGCCCAAGCATCTTTTCTTTGAGCAAGCGCCCAGGTGATTTGGGGACCAGCCTGGGAAGAGGTGTCTCTGCCCCAGAGCACCCGCTGGCCCTTTGGGAAGAATGTGTTCGAAGTGGCCAGGCCTCTGGGCACATCGGGGTGGAAGTGGCCTCTGCTCGTCTCGTTGTGAAGTCTTCTGGTCTGAGGGGCTCTGGAAGCAGCCTCATCTTCACGCCCATCTTTATTATTTCCCAGTTTAGGCAGATGACATAATTTGTGTAACCCATTTCTGACTTTCAGAATGGGGATGGGCTTCACAGGGCTGTTAGGAGAAATAAGCTCAGCGATGCAGATGAAAGTAGAGGCTGCCTTCCCTCCCTGCCAGACTTTGCCTTGGTAGAGAATTCTAACGCGTACTTTTCTGTGTACTTTTGTTTGTTCCAGCTATGCAGATATAATGCTGTCCCTAATGAGAAGAGGGTTTCACTACCTCCTGAGTGTTTTTTCTTATGATCCAACTAAATATGGAGGTAAAGTCTTTTTGTTTCCCTAATTGCCTCATTTCCTGATTTAATTCTGACATGAATAGATTCATTTTCTCCTAATGTATCCCATAGGAAGTATAGTGCTTATGTACACATACGTGAAGATGCGTCTAGTTTGGGCTAATGGAAACTGTAAACTCTTTCTATCTTCCCACTGGGTACATATTTTTCTCATATTCCATTCCCATTTTGTTCATTCACTGCTCAAACCATAAACGAGAGGGAGGGGCGGATGGCCCTACTGTAAAAGAGAGATCTGAGGAGTAGGAGGAGGAGAGCTTTGGTTGCTTTGCTATAGAGCGAGCATATCTATGACATCCGTGGTGGTGAGGATGATCTGGGCAGTGCCTATGGGTGCACGCACACAAGCGCCCTCTAAGGAGGATGGTGTCAAAAATGGACATGGGGAGGTAGGAGATGTGCAAGAAGAGCTCTAAAACTTTTGCTGTTTAATTTATGAAATTGTATAGTTTACCGACTGAATTTTTTTATAACTATGTTTGTTTTGAATTTGTAAAAGTGCTATTTTTTCTGGACCCATTTTGATGTGTTTGAACATTAAAGCTTAACTTTTGTCATCACTGAACTTTGTCTGCAGGAAGATTTGAAAACCAACTATGTGGACTTTTCATTTCTAAAAATTCTCTTTTTGATGTTTAATTGTGCTTTTAAAAAAAGTATTGTGTTTTAGAAACATCTATATATGTTAGTGTTTTTTTCTCTTTGAATCATCTTAAAAACTCACTAAAAGATGAAACCTGTTGTTCTTAATTAAATCTGGGACAATTGGATGGGAATAGAAATTAATGGAGACAGATATCAGCTCTGCTAATCTGATTTCAATTTCACTCCTGAACAGCAGGCTTAGGGAGGGGCCTGTGGGAAGAACACACAGCAAGCATTGCTGGGGGTGGCGCTCAGAAGAGAGCTCTAGAGAGGGACAGAAACCAAGTTTCCTTTAAAGCTAATGGCCCTCAGCAATTTGGGGGGTGTATAGGAGGTAGGGAGTGCAGGAGCAGGAGACAATCAATATCATAGAGGATGAAGGAAACCCCAGGGAATTTGTTAATGAACTCCCGTATGATTTCAGTGTTCCCAAGTCCCATGGCTGGCTCAGCCACCTCATCTCTGCTGGAGATGGGCACCCACTCAGTAAGCCAGGCTTGGTATGAGATGGTAGGAAAGCAGCAGCAGAACCTGTCACATGTTCACCTGTTTGGCTAATCAAGTTGTGTGTAGAGTAAGTGTACCTGGGTCATTGGAAAGAAGCCGAGAAGTGGATCCTGAGAATTTATCTCTCTTCAGAATGAGATCTAACCATGTTTTTCTTTTACCTAGGCCCACCATTTTATGTATCAGACGATGAAATTAAAAGTCTGTTTGGTAAGTTATGAATGTATGCTGTAACTTTTAAAATAAAGCCAACAGTTAGCTGTTCTGAGCTATGATCAAACTATTATTATCTAGTGTGCTGGGCCAGCTCTGCCACGGGTTCGGTGAGCCTGAGGGAGGGGGTGAAGGATGTAGAAAAGACAAAGAGAATAAGCTGGGTCCGGGTGGGTCTCCTGTGCCTGGCTGAAGCCACATTGAGATATCTAGGAGGCAAGCTGAGCCTTTATTTTATAGCCAGAGGTAAGCAAGGTAGTGGTCACCATAGTTACAGTGTTCTTGTGAGTTTCACTTGTTTTGGCAGCACTTGCTGCACCTCCCACAGCCCATTAGCTACCAGATAGGATCCAGATAGGGAGCATCATAAGGTCAAGCTTAATCGTGCCAAGAGGGCTGTGCCTTCTAAGCTGGGACTTGTTTGTGGCTTTGCCAACAGGTCAGTCGGAGGCTTAACCCTGTAGCCGCTCCCTACAATCTAGAAGTATAAAATTTAAAGGTCAGAAACCATTTTATTGAAGGCTATTTTGTCCTAGAAAAGGAGAGAGCTCTGTATTATGCCTTTTATTTGTGTAATATGCCTTTTATTTGTGTAATATGCCTTTTTAGCTAAGTGGTATGCTTATGTTGAAGACATTTGAATTCTTCCAGAGAGATGGTACGATTAGTTTGGCTCTTAGGCATTATAAGTGATCATTCACATTTCAGAATTTGCCTTAGTAAGTCCCCATTTTCATTAGAAAAAAAGAGAAAAATCCTCAGTACACAGTTTTTCAAATCATTTGATGTGTTTTCAGAAGATCCCCTGATTGCATTCTTCATAAAGTTTTAACTTGTTACCCTTTCTTCTTGTTTCAGGTTCAGTATGCAGTTGTCAGTGTCTTGAGAAAGTAGATGCATTTGAAGAAAAACATAAAAGTTGGGGAGTTGACTACCTTGTTGAAAAGTTATATCTTCTTACAGAAAAGTAAACGAGACAAAAGTAAATAAAAGCAAGTAACATCAAGTTTTAGAGAAATTGAAAATCATGCTAAGGTATGAAAGTACAATGGATGGCCTTTGAAAAAATTGTTCACAAATTACATCGTAGTAATGTGTGTAACTTTTTAGAAAAAAAAAACAAAACACAAAACACCAATCATAACAACAATCACATACTAAAATGTTAAAGTAGCTTGCTACCTTTGGAAAGGAGAATATGATTGGGGGGTTGTGTGGGTGAAAGATTATACCTATGTTTTACTTACAAATTGATTTTTAACAATCACCATGTATTATCTCTAAATTTAAAAATAAAAGAGAACACAATGCATATGACAAATATAATAGACATAGAAAAATTGTTATTCTTTATGAAATTTAGAACCATTGGGAAAATGTAACACTTTGATAGGGTTTAAGGTAAAAGAAAGTGGTATCAAAAATTATATAAAATAATAGCTTTTCCTATATATCTTCGTATTATTCTCATCCTACCACTGCTTTTCACATTTTTCTCTTTATATAATTTTATATGTAACAGAATCAAGAAAATGTTTTAAATTAATTAAATAAACCAATCTGTATGCAGCAAAATATTGTTTCTTTGTTTTCTTTGCTGGCTCAAGTTAATGTCTATAACTTGCACCCACATTTATTTTAAAAATAAATTTTAAAATATTTTTTTTCTGAATTTGGCAGTTTTTCTGTTTAATCTTTTGATTAAACAAACAGTCTTATGAAGTGCAGTGTACTTAGGATTGGATTCAGAACTACTCATTATTAACGTTTAGATTCAGTATTTCTCAGTGTTTTACTAACAATCATATTCTGTTAAATCAGACATCCCTCTCAAACTGCACTACCTATATCTAATTGATTTAGATTGTTTGGTTCACGTTAATAGGATGGCTTTATATTAAGAAACTAGTAGCCCATCGCGCACAGTAGGCTGCTGGCTGCTGGCTGCTTCTGTGGGAGCGGTGGGAACCGCAGGGCACCCTGGCAGCCATGCTGCTTCCCCGGGAGGTGGGAGGGAACCATGCTGATTCCGAGGGAGGGAAGCGGGCCCGCCGTCTCCTCTCCAGGCCTGTGCTCAGCCTTGGAGGCTGCAGGCCAACCCCCTGTCCCTGTCTGTGTCTGCTCAGCTCCAGGGGTCTAGCCTGAGCCAGGCATGGCAGTGAAGCAAGCACTCTGCAGGCCAGGCTGCTTACACTGCCCACTCTCAGCGGCCGCCCCCTGGGACTGGGGACTCTGGTGAGGCTGAGAGGACTGGGTGCCGCCATCTTGTGACTATGGATGCTGCCATCTTTGTGAAGAAGTGATGGTGTATTACCCTTTTATTAGATAGGACTAGAGACCTGTTACATGAAATATGTGCAAAAATAGGCCTTTGCAGCCCAGGCTGCCTCAGCCCTCACAGCCCCAGCTTCATCTGGAAGATCATCTGGATGGTTGTTCTGCTGTTTGGCTGTTTGATCAATTTGTATATCACCCTTTTATTATTATGGACTAGAGGCCTAGTGCATGTGATTTGTGCACTGGTGGGGGCGTGGCCTGTGGGGATCCGCCCACTGTGAGAGCACTGCCTGTCAGTTAGCCGAGCAGCTGTGGACCCGCCCTCTGAGTGACTGCTCCCTGGTCCAGCATCTGTGGAGCAGGAGTGCTCACCTCTCCAGAGGACCCGGTTGAGGCCGGGCCCAGGAACAATAGCACTGAGAGGCAGCAGAGTAGGCCTCAGTCCCACAGTGGCCATGAACCAGCCTCAGAGGTCAGATTTGTGAGCCCAGCGGTGGCAGCAGTACTGCGTGGCCTGCGGGCATCCAGAGGAGGTGGCAGGGAGTCAGTAGGAGATGATCGCAGCCCAGGTTCCTGCCCATCGGCTTGGGGTTCACAGCAGGAGCAGCCACTCATCTTGGTCAGCCAAGCGGTGCTCCCACTGTGGTAGCGCACTGACCACCAGGGGGCAGCTCCTGCATTGAGCTTCTTTCCCTGGTGGTCAGTATACGTCATAGCGACTGGTCGACTGGTAGTTCTGGTCTTTTTACTGTCCAGCCACTGGGCTCTTATTATATAGGACTAGTTAACTGTGTATGTGTGTGTTGGCTGAGTTGAATTATTATATAGGACTAGTTTATTATATAGGACTAGTTAACTGTGTATGTGTGTGTTGATCCCTTGAATACTGATGAAAGTTATAGGTACTGCTGCCCTAGATGCTCTCTGGCACTGATCTTATTCTAATACACGTATAAGTCCATTAATTTGGAGTGTCTCCTAGCTCATATGGTTCTTGCTTCTCTGAAACCTGTCCCCAGTTCATAATGTGGGCTTCCAGAAGCCATGACTACCTGACTCTGCCTTTGGCACCATTTGAATGGACCGAGAAGGGACTGCAGACCTGAGTTGGGCCAATCAGATTCTCTTCAGAGATTTTTAGAATTGGGTTGAGAAAATCAAGTTAGCCACTTAGAGAGGGTGACTCTAGCAGGTGACCTGCGCAGCAATGAGGTAACCACTGTGTCCTCCAAGATGGGAGAAAAAGAGAATGCTGTCTGCAGAAAGGAGCAGAGACGAGAACTGGAGAGAGACCTGGGAATTTTCAGTTTCCATTTTCATTTCTCCTGAAGCCCAGCAGCTCTGTGGGAGAGAACAGTGTGTGTCCCTGTGATAGAGACCTATTCACTTTGCTGGCTACAGTTAGTGTCTGTAACTTACACCCAAAGATCCTTAAAAAAAATACAAAAGATATGATCTGATATAGTTGATCTTTTACATATTATGTGTCCTCAGTGGGCGAATACTGACCTTTTTAAAGTCTCAAGATAGACAATATACTACATATAAATTATTTTAGAGCAATTGTATTATGCTCAGAATTTTTAAGAAATGACTTTTTAATTTAAATAGCAGATTCCCAGAGCCTGTGGGCTCTGACACAGTGATTTATGAAAGACCTTGCCCTGCCTAAACACCAGGCATGAAGACACTAGCATACGTACACTCTTAATGCTGACAGTGGCATACAGAATGAAACAAGAAAAGTGTGCAAAAGTCCATGTGGGTGAATGGGGAAAGAAAAATACAAGGGATACAACCAAAGCTTTAACACTTACCTCTGAGGAGCTGGAGATTTGGTTCTCTAAAGAGTTAATGGCATGGAGACCACAGAAGGTAGCCTGAAAGGTGCACCTTGTGAGATACTATCAGGTGAAAGGGCAGAATGAAGTGACAAATACAGACCTCACCCATAGAGAAATTAATCAAAATAATTTTTCCCGAGAGGAACGAAGATGGCGGCATCAGTAAATACTCCTAAACGGCTGCCTTGCACAACAAGTTAAAAAAAACAACTATAAAATAAACGTCTATCTCCCAAAAAACAAACAAAATCTGGCTGAGAGGAATCCTATATCTAGACTGAAAGAGAAAGAGGAGAATCCAGGGCACAAGCGCTGAAAAACTGAGGTAGGGGGCGAGGACGCGATAAGGGCTGGCAGTGGATCCAGGCTGGTAAAGAGCAGTGCTTTCTTCAACCTGAAAAGAGACAAGCGCCCGATCTCTCTGAAATCCAGTTTGTGGGGAGAGGCTAGCTAGACTGTCTGTCAAGGGGGGTGGGGACACGAGGGGGAGTGAGGCTGGTTTGCTTAAAGAGCTGAGATTGTTTGCTGTGCTGTGGTGCGAGATGTGGGGAGATGCAGGGATGCCATCAGAGAGGTGGCGGATGGGAAGCATACAAAGTCTGAAATAAAGAATATACAGAAACTCAACGCCCCAGTCTCGTGATGCCCTGAGACTCCACCCCTCACAACACATCCAAGCTCCAAGCAGCAGACTTTGCATATGAATGGCCCTCTATGTTGCAATTTAGCAAAATTACAACCTGGGGCAAACAAATCCAAGGAGGACAGGACTGTAGTTCACACTGTAGCTTCTGTGACAGTACTGGCCTCAGACAGTAGCTGAACTGCATGCACCTCATTGAGACCCAGAAACCAGAGTTCTAGTGCTCAGTTTCAATCCCTCACCCCCATAAGTGACACATTCAGGAGACAGTCTCAGTGAACACCAAAGACCCACTGAAATAAGGCATGTCTTCAGCGCAGCAGTTCTTCCTTTATAGACACAGCAGGTCCTTACAGACAATTGGCCTGGAGGTCAATTCCTCCCAGTGTACCAACAACAATCAAGGCTTAATTACACCAAGATTTTGCACTAAGCCCACAAAGGGATATAGCAAAAGCAACCACCTCAGGTGATTGGAGAAGCTGAGCCACTGACCCCGATAGGTCACCGACCACACAAAGCAACTCCATCAACACAGGGAGGCAGCCAAAATGAGGAGACACAGAAGTATGACACGAATGGGAGAGATGGAGGAGAGTAAACTAATGGACGACACACAGTTCAGAATCATATTTATATGACTACTCAAGAATCTTCTAAAAACCTTTGAGAAACTTGATGAGACCTCCAAGAATCTTTGTGATACCTTCAAGGACCTTAATGAGAATATCAAAAAAACAGTGCTTCTTATAAATCTTAGAGAATCATCGAAGAAAAGATATAACATTTGGATTTACTACCTATAAGTAGTATCCTTCTAAGTATTCATCATTGTTGACATCAATTAAATGCATGTCAACTACTTGTGTGTCAGGCACGACATGGTGCTGAGCAAAACCAGACCTGGCTCCTGGTCTCCTGGAACTTAGTTGATCCCTCCAGAGACAGGAGCAGAAGAAAGAAGAGGTAAAGGTAAGAGCAAATTTAAGATTGCTCTTAAAAGGGAAAATGGACTCCGTATACTTGGTAAAGTACAAAAAAGACAAAATGAGGCCCTGGTCGGTTTGCCTCAGTGGATAGAGCATTGGCCTGTGGACTGAAGGGTCCTGGGACGATTCCATCGATGGTACATGCCTTGGTTGCAGGTTCAATCCTTGGCCCTGGTTGAGATGCTTGAGAGAGGCAACCAATCGATGTTTCTCCCTCACATCAATGTTTCTCTCCTCACTTCCACTCTCTCTAAAAATCAATGAAAAAATATCTTCAGGTGAGGATTAAAAAAAAACAGAAGACAAAATGCAAAGGGCAGGAGTGACTGGGCTGGATCAACAGGAATACTGGAATAGAATCTGTATGTAATTCTGTGAAGAGGCAGCAACCAATCACTGAAGAAAATGGTCGGCAAGGATGCTGAGAGAGAACGTAGGGATCCTAAATATGAAAGACTTAAAGCTACGTGTTGTTAGTTCTGAAAGCTTTGTGTAATTAACTCCCAATCAAATGACCCAAAATATTTCCATGCTTTAAAGTTACCATGTGAGTCTGGACTATAATTCATGAGGGTCGATTGTCTGTTTATGTGCCAAAATGCTTTGCAGAATTACTGTGCTGTCTACCAAGTGGTAGAGGGGTTACCATGATCATTCTTTTAAAAATGTCAGGCTTATTGCAGCTTTTTCTAGTTTACCTTGCCTCTTGGTGCAGTACTTGTAGTTATCCTGCAGGGGCAGCAAAGCACCAAAAAGAACACCGTGGTATTATCCTGGAGTCCAGCAAAGGAGCTGAGCCCTTCACCTCATCTCTTCTGTCAGGCTAGCCAAGGTCATTGAAGGGTCTAAGCTCACCCACAGTCACCAATGAGCTGTGGGTCTTTGGAGACATTTTATTTTATTTTTTTTTCATATATTTTAATTGACTTCAGAGAGGAAGGGAAATGTAGAGATAGAAACATCATCGATTGTGAGAGAATCATTAATCTGCTGCCCCCTGCACGCCCACGACTGGGCCTTGAACCTGCATGCCATCTCGTGTTTGAAGGTTTTTATTTTTTATTTTTTTAAAATATATTTTTATTGACTTTTTACAGAGAGGAAGGAGAGGGATAGCGAGTTAGAAACATCGATGAGAGAGAAACATCGATCAGCTGCCTCCTGCACAACCCCTACTGGGGATGTGCCTGCAACCAAGGTACATGCCCTTGACTGGAAGTGAACCTGGGACCCTTTGGTCCGCAGGCCGACGCTCTATCCACTGAGCCAAATTGGTCTTGGCTGTTTGAAGGTTTTTAAACATCTCTGTGCTTTCCATCTTGACTGAGGATGGAAGAATTTGACCTGGTACCATTTGAAGGGGTTGTTGTCATGCAGTTGTTTAGTGGTTGTCAAACTTGGCTGCACATTGTAATCATCCGGGAGCTTTAAAACTTCCAGCTGTCCAGACCGCACCCAAACCAAGTAAACCTAGTTATGAGACTAGCTATTTACCATATACAACCAAGTTGGAAAAACACTGGGATACACCTGGTCGGTGTGGCTCAGTGGTTGAGCGTTGACCCATGAATCAGGAGATAACGGTCCGACTCCCAGACAGGGCACATTCCTGCGGGGGATTGGGCTTGATTTCCAGAATGGGTTGTGCAGGAGGCAGCTGATCCATGATTCTCATCAATGATGATTTTCTCTCTCTCTCCCTTCCTTTCTCTGAAATCAATTTAAAAAAAAAAGACATTAAAAAATACAACACTAGGATAGTTAAGAGTGTGGGCTCTACAGTTAAACTGCCTGGCCTCAAATCCCAGCATAATCACTTCCTAGCCATGTGGCCCTGAACAAGATGCTTAACCTGTATGAATTCTTTTGTAGAAAAGGGATGAAGAAAATAACATGATCTGCCTAGCTGGTTGCTGGTTTGGCTCAGTGGATAGAGCATCGACCTGCGGACTAAAGGGTCCCAGTTTTGATTCCGGTCGAGGACGCATGCCCAAGTTGTGTCCGCTTGATCCCCAGTGGGGAGCCTGCAGGGGCAGCCAATCAATAATTCTCTCTCATCATTGATGTTTCATCTCTCTCTCTCTCCCCCTCCTTTTCCTTCCTCTCTAAAATTAATAAAAATACACTGTTTTTTTTAAAAAAGGAAAGAAAGAAAATAACATGTTCTTATAGGATTGTCATGAGGTTTAAAAAAGATAATCTATGTAAATCACAAAGTAGAAAGAGGCATGGCATAAGTTCTGCAGCAATTATGATTAACAGCTTCCATTTGCTCCCATGAATTCTTCTGGAAGACATTTCCAGCCATTGTTCCCCCACTTGACACCCATTCACCTAGTGGGTTTCTTGTATTGCCCTATACCATTTCACTTGCATTTATTTAACACGTACTCATTAAGTATCTAGTTTAACTACAAGTGCGAGCAAGACACACGCCTGCCTCACCCCCTCGAAGTTTAACTTTCCTCGTGTGTCTGTGTTTTCCGGTTTAATCAGAAGCATCGTGAACCACGAGACTGTTTTCCCGCCAGCCCTCGCACCCAGCACCCAGCACCACGAATTGGGAAACTGCAGGGCACCGGGGTTGGAAGACGAGGTTGTTCTAGCTCTGGCTTTGTCACTTACAGACTGCGTCATAGGGAGGAACCCTCTTGTTCTCAATAGGTACGTTTCTCCGCGTGACATGTAGAGCCAACCCGTCCACGATTTTGTTAAGATTAACCTCCCTGACCCTGCGCTGTGTGACTACAGGCTTTCAAGCAGCAGTGCCGCCCGCGCCCACCAGGGGGCAGCAGGTAACTCGGCCTGGCGGCGCCGCCGCGGTCGACGTCAGAACCAGCGCCTCCGCCCCTTGACCGTGAACCCGACCCGGCCGGCGCGGCGGGGGTTGGGGTTCAGCGGGAGCCCCGCGGGCTGCGCCATGGGCGCCGCGGAGGCCGCGGGGGGCGGGCCGGCGCTGCGGGAGCTCCTGCGCGAGGCCGAGGCCGGCCTGCTCGAGTGCAAGGTGTGCTTTGAGAGGTTCGGCCACCGCCAGCAGCGGCGCCCGCGCAACCTGCCCTGCGGCCACGTGGTCTGCCTGGCCTGCGTGGCCGCGCTGGCGCACCCGCGGACGCTGGCGCTCGAGTGCCCCTTCTGCCGGCGAGCCTGCCGGGGCTGCGACACGAGCGACTGCCTGCCGGTGCTGCACCTGCTGGAGCTGCTGGGCGCCGCGCTCGGCCCCGCGCGGGCCGCCCCCCGCGCAGGCCCGGGGCCCCTCGCCTGCCACCTGGCCTTTGGCGGCTGGGGGGCCCTGGTGAACCCCACGGGGCTGGCGCTGTGCCCCAAGACGGGCCGGGTCGTGGTGGTGCACGACGGCGAGCGGCGGGTCAAGATCTTCGACTCCGGGGGAGGCTGCGCCCACCAGTTTGGGGCGAAGGGGGGCGCCGCCCAGGACATTAAGTACCCGCTGGACGTCGCGGTCACCAGCGACTGCCACGTGGTGGTCACCGATGCGGGCGACCGCTCCGTCAAGGTGTTCGATTGTTTCGGCCAGCTCAGGCTCGTCGTCGGAGGCCAGTTCTCCTTGCCGTGGGGCGTGGAGGCCACCCCTCAGAACAAGGTGGTGGTCACCGACGCGGAGGCGGGCTCGCTGCACCTCCTGGAGGTGGACTTTGCCGAGGGGGTCCTGCGGCGCGCCGAGAGGCTGCGGGCGCGCCTGCGCGGCCCCCGCGGGGTGGCGGTGTCCGGGCTCACCGGGGCCATCGCGGTCCTGGAGCGCCCCCTGGCGCGGGGGCCCGGGCCCTGCGGCTCCACCGTCAAGGTGTTCAGCGCCGCCATGCAGCTCATCGGGCAGGTGGACACCTTCGGGCTGAGCCTCTTCTTCCCCTCGGAAATCGCGGCCTCCGCCGTGACCTTCGACCGCCAGGGGAACGTGATGGTCGCCGACACCTCCAGCCGCGCCGTCCTGTGCCTGGGAAAACCCGAGGAGTTCCCCGCACTGAGGCCCGTCGTCACCCACGGTCTTTCCCACCCCGTGGCGCTGGCCTTCACCAAGGAGAACTCTCTTCTTGTGCTGGACAGTGCCGCCCATTCTGTGAGAGTCTACAAGGCCGACTGGGGGTGATGACGGGCGTGCTGAGGGTTCTGGGGCCTGGGACCAGAGAGCCCTGGAGCTGCTGCCACAGATGAATTGTGTAGCCCTGGATACATTATTTAATCTCACCCATCCAGTAGGGATCATTATAACTGCCTGGCAGACTTACGAAGGGTGAGGCAATTATTCAAGAAGATTAATGAAATCTACCATTTATTGCATATGTGCTTCCTGTGCTAAGAATTTTTTTTTTTTTTTAACATTCACAGCTACCCAGTAAGGTAATTTATATTATCAATCCTAGTTTAGATATGGGAAAACTGAGACCCAGAGAGCTGGAGTGAGTTACCCAACGTCACACTTGCTGTGACAATCACCATTGGAACTCAATTCTGACTCCTGAACACTTTGTCTTAAATAAAATAACTTATGTGGGGGAAAATGTGTGAATGTATATTGTTGCTATGTGTACGCTATTTACAAGTAGTCATTTATTGTAGTTGGATGCACAGAGGAGACTGTACAGAGAATTCAGAAAGAGGGTTTTGTGGTGGGTATCAGTTAACTCAACTTGCATCTCTGCGTGGAGTAACTGTGGTTCCGAGTTACTTGGCTAGGAAAAACAATCGAACTGCTTACTCAGAAGGTAAACGTGTCTTCTGGCATCTGTATCTCGCCCACTCTATAGGCATCAGGAAAGGTTGCCTATACTTGGTTGAGAAAAGGCCTGTTTTGGTGTATGTTCTGAATTACTGTAGTACACACTATATTTATACAAGTGTTAGAGGGTTGGATGACACTCCTGTTAACATGTTTATGTTAATACAGAGATAAATCACCACAATTAGTTCATGGTAAAAAATTATTTTGCTGGCCTTTTTATAATCAGTAGTAACCTGAAGCACTTCTGTGATGGGGTGTTTGTGCAATTTAAATTTGCCCCAGGTGTTGCAAACACTGTATACTCAAGAAATACTTCTCATTATACTTTATTGATTTTTTTTTTTTTTACAGAGAGGAAGAGAAAGGGATAAAGAGTTAGGAACATCGCCGAAGCCGGTTTAGCTCAGCGGTGGAGCGTCGGTCTGCGGACTGAAAAGGTCCCAGGTTCGATTCCGGTCAAGGGCATGTACGTTGGTTGCGGGCACATCCCCAGTAGGGGGTGTGCAAGAGGCAGCTGGTCGATGTTTCTCTCTCATCGACGTTTCTAGCTCTCTATCTCTCTCCCTTCCTCTCTGTAAAATATCAATAAAATATATATTTTTTTAAAAAAGAGTTAGGAACATCGATTAGCTGCCTCCTGCACACCTCCTACTGGGGATGTGCCTGCAACCAAGGTACATGCCCTTGACCGGAATCGAACCTGTGACCTTTCAGTCCACAGGCCGGGGCTTTATTCACTGAGCCTACCCAGTTAGGGCAAGAAATACTTCTCTTGATTCTAAGTCAGCATTTTAAATCACTGGTAAACACTGAAATCTTTCTTGAGTCAAAATATAGCCTTGACCAAGATAACACTTGCTTAATGTTGTGATTGAGTCAGTGAATGGGAATTTCAGGTGAAGTAGCCAGTTCTTTCCTAGTTGTGTGTTTTTAGCTGGTGTAAACATCGCAGTTTAGTGCTGCTGGAATAGTACCGAGTAACTGGCACCTCTCAAGCAGCACAACATTTTTCTCAGTGAGAAAATACCAGTTTTGAAAGGTGAATGTTTGCTTCAGATAATAGCTGATGCTTTATCAACTACAGGATTCCGCTATACTAAGGATTTAGTAGACATAATGTACACACTAGAGATAGTCCCAAAATTATGAGTAAAATATGTTTCAAGATTTTAAGTTTGGCCAAAACCGGTTTGGCTCAGTGGTAGAGCGTCGGTCTGCGGACTGAAAGGTCCTGTGTTCGATTCCGGTCAAGGGCATGTACATTGGTTGCGGGTACATCCCCGGTGGGGGGTGTGCAAGAGGCAGCTGGTCGATGTTTCTCTGTCATTGATGTTTCTAGCTCTCTCTCTCTCTCTCTCTCCCTTCCTCTCTGTAAAATATCAATAAAATATATTTTTTTAAAAAGATTTTAAGTTTGTTCTTTGGAACTAAAAGAGCCTGTTTCATATGCCAGTCCACAAAAGCCCATTTTGCTTCTGTGTTTTTATCAAATAGCACTAATCATAAGGTCTCGGACACCCTGGACCACATTTGTCAGTGCATTCCAAATAGGGATTCTGGGGACCACCCTTCCCCTACACTCACCCCACCCCTGGAAGCCATCCTTAGGTCAGTGACTTCACAGGTGTTCTGCATGGCGTAACAAGAAAAGTCCCCGGGGGAGATATATGTTCAAACTTGTTCATTTGCAAGTAAGGCAACTGTGGCTTGATCTTTAAAAAGTTTTCCTTATGCCCTAGCTGGTTTTGTTCAGTGGTTAGAACGTTGGACTGAAGGGTCACGGGTTTGATTCTGGTCAAGGGAACGTGCCTTCATTGCAGGCTCAATTCCTGCCCCCAGTCGGGGTATGTGCAGGAGGTAACCAATTGATGTATCTCTCTCCCATTGATGTTTCTCTGTCTCTCCCCCTCCCTTCCACTCTCTCTGAAAATCATTGGAAAAAAATCATTGAGTGAGGATTATAACAACAAAAAGTTTTCCTTAGGATAATGACATTTCAATATAGCCTTAGCGTTGAGTCAGTTCAAGGGATTTTCTCCCGTTTGGAATTATCAGTGGGATCACCCTTGGCTGTGGTGCTGTGCATATGCCTTTTCCAGATAGTACGCGGAGAAAAGATGTGGAACACGTCGCACATGTGGAGGTATGTGATCAAGGCGTTGCCTGTTTCCTGTGGCTTACCTCACCAGAAGAATGAGGTGAGAGTCCCTGAGATGATGTGAGAGAAAACCAGAGAGGTAGTAACAAGCAAACTTGTTAACTGCTACCTCTCCCTGGGAGTGGATGAGGCAGGATATGCAACATAAACAGATAGCTTCTCCTCCCGTGAATGGCCTAACAGGGTGTGTGTGTGGGGGGGGGGAGGCAGGGTTTCCCTGGGAAAGATGCAAAGCTGGTTGTTTTTGATCTCCCGAGAGGCAGGAAGAGATCATTACAGTGGAAAGTTAAAGGTTTCAAGGTGATGGAGGAGAGCCCGGCCGGTGTGGGTCAGTGATTGAGGTGAACCTATGAACCAGGAGCTCACGATTCAGTTCCTGTCAGGGCATATGTATGGGTTTTCGCTTCCATCCCCAGTAGGGGGTATGCAGGAGGCACTTGATCAATGATTCTTTCTCATTATCTCTCTCTCCATCTCTCTCCCTCTCTCTCTCCCTCTCCCTCTCCCTCTCCCTCTCCCTCTCTCTCCCTCTCCCTCTCTCCCTCTCTCCCTCTCCCTCTCCCTCTCTCCCTCTCCCCCTCTTCCTCTCCCTCTTCCTCTCCCTCTCCCCCTCTCCCTCTCCCTCTCCCTCTCTCTCTCTCTCTCTCCCTCTCTCCCTCCCTCTCTGAAATCAATAAAAATGTATTTTTTTTAAAAAGGTGAAGGAGGAGAGTTGGAATGACTCTCCAGAGACAGGAGATAAAAGGATGTGACCAAGAATAAATGGAGAAGAAAGTCTCTTTCTGAATGTGTCCCTTAATCACGTGCCTTTAGGCCAACGTTACCCGCCATGTACCATCTGTTGAGTCCATAAAAGCAAGAGCAGTCTCTCTCAGCAGTGCTCACTTCACCTTCCATCTGTTGCAGTTTTGCCCAATTCCTGATCCTTGGATTGTCTCCTGTTCTCGCCCTTGTTCTGCCTTCTGGATCAGCCACCTGGACTTGGTTTTCTCAAATTTTTTCTCTCCACATTTTCTAAGGACTTTGGTTCAGACTCATAAATCTCTCCTCTGGCAAGTCTCACACAATGACTACCCTTTGGCAAGGGCCTTATCTCGATCTTCCCTGACTCCTCATTAAGTGGGGTGCAACCCACCCGAAGTGAATAATATACCTTTTGAGGAACAAGCAGAACATTCCATGCATCTCAGAAAAAAATGATGGCTGACGTAATCATCCTTATGCCTACCACAGAAAGTAGAGGTGTATATTGGGGGTTAGTGCTTTCCTAATGGGGACACTGGTGGTGTATCATGGTTAGTAAGGACATGACTGCTTTCTTGAAGAGTATTTGTAGAAAATATGGTGGTAAGCTTCCAATGCTCACCACCACTGTCACACTACACAGTCATGGAGTCTGCTGAGCCCACAGCTACTTCTGAGAAAAACTGCCCCTCCCACAGGCCTGCTGACCAGCCTGCCCTTAGACACCATGTTTTTGGTTGCGTGATCCCCTCTAGCAACAGCTGATAGGGGTGCACACCTAACTAAATAACAGCCCACTCATCAATGTCCCATCAAAGGTATGAATTAGACCACCACTGCCCTACCAATTGGCCTGGGGTAATTTCCCAGAAAGCAGCAAGGAGATTGTGAGAAGCCGGGGCCAGCGCACATGTGCCAGGCCCCAGTGGACACTACAGGTGTACTCCTTCCCTGGGGGCTGGGGGGGCAGCTCCCGACTCCATTTTGGGTAATTCGACCCTAGCCCTAACCCAACCAATCAGGGTCACATCACCCACCACCACCATACCCCCTCCCCCCTCCGCTGTATAAAACCCATTGAGATGTTACATTCTTCCTCTCTCCCACCACGCTTTTGCCGGTGTAAGTGGGACCGAGCTCAGACTAGTCCGAAATAAATATAGGCTTACTGCAATTGCATCGGATGCGGATCCCTGATCATCTTTGGGGTTCAGGATACTAGGGCACAACAAGTGAAACACAGTCATGGGCCGCTTACTGATGGGTATCCATTCTAAGCAACGCACTGGTAGGCAATTCCATCACTGTACGTACATCACAGAGTGACTCACACACACCTAGACGGTGCCGCCTGCTACTGCAGTTGTATGTGCTATACTTTGGCATGACTGGCAACACAGTAGATTTGTTTACACCAGCATCACCACAGACATGTGAATAAAGTGTTGTGCTGTGATGTTATGACAGTTATGACATCACTAAGCGATAGGAATTCTTTAGTTTCATTATAATCTTACTAGTGGCCCTGTGCACAAAATTCGTGCACAGAGGGGTGGTTCCCTCAGCCCAGCCTGCACCCTCTCCAATCGGGGAACCCTTGGGGGATGTCCAACTGCAATCTGGGACCGCTGGCTCCTAACCGCTCCCCTGACTGCTTGCCTGATCACCTCTAACTGCCCTCCCTTGCCAGCCTGATCTCACCCCCAACTGCTTGCCTCTGCTGGCCAATTTCATTCTAATTGTTCAGTTTCTATGCCAGTCAGTGTCAAAAGCTCCACCTCCTAGGCAGCTGTTGGCTCCTCACAGTTGACCCAGATTTTGTTCTGATTGGCTGGCTTCTATGCCAGTCAGCGTCTCTGGGCCTATGAACAGGGCCTGATCAGAAAGGCAGGGCTGATAGCAGCCCTGGTGGAGGCCTAGAGGAAAATGGATGCTGAGTTGCTGGCCAGTCTCTGAGGGAAAGAGAGAGGCAAGTGTTGATCAAAAGCTGCCTCAGACGCTACAGATCAGCCCCTGCTTCCCTCTTCAGGTCTCTGATTCAAAGCCCCCTCAGCAGTGACTGCTGAGTCACCAGGCCTGCAGCCCCACTAGTCAGCGCTGGGTCGTCATGGCAACCCAGCGCTGACTTCCAGATGGTCAGCCTTTGGTCCCGATCTGCCGTTACACCCTGGCTCTTTATTATAGAGATGGGACCACTGACATGTATGCAGTCCATTCTTGACCAAAACGTCACTATGCAGTGTGTGACTATAGATTCCTGACCCTGAAATTTTGAATGGAGATATATGGAGCAGGTCAGGCGAGGGCATCCTGGGGGGAATGCTGAAAGCGTGCTCAGTGAGAGGGGCCCAGAGCAGCTGTGAGCAAGCCACAGTCACAAATGAGAAGAGGCTATGAGGCAGAGAAAAGATAACCACTGTGAAGAATCCAGGCCAGGATGGGAGGAGAAAATGCACCCAGAGAAGTTAATCTGTGAGAATTTTTTTTCTTTCAACAGAAAGTGTCTAACTATGTTATTGATTTGTTTGGAAAATTTAAACTTAAACTTGTGGATTTTGATGCCATGTGTGAGAAACCAATTCTGAGAGATTCCTCACACTCCCGTCAACACACGCACCCCTCATCCTGGCGGGGCCTCAGACCAGAGGCCACGCAGAGGCCAACCTACCCAACGTCTAAATATCTGAGTTATAAGTCAAGCCACCAAACTGTCAACTAAAATACATTCAACCCTCCTATCTAGAGAAAGATAAGTGTATAAGTTAAAAGTACCCTCTCATTATGATCTATCTGGAAGGCCAGGTTCCATTAAGAATACTTGGATGGAACCTTCACTCACTTTGGGGTGCCAAAGTTTAAAGGAAGATCAGGATAGGCTGCAGCATGTTTAAAAAGTCTGAAGAAGAACCTAAAAAGTGCATTTGCTTGTCAGCCTCTAACAACTAGAATGTAAACACCAGGAAGGCAAAGATGCGTGTGCTGTTCACAGCTCTGTCCTAATGCCTAGAACACAGCCTGACACATCGTAGGCATCCAGAAATATTGGTTGTGTTATTCTATGTTTATTCTCTCCAAGGACTTTTTCTAGACTGTGTAATCCTTTCACTAAAAGGGAAGTGCTGTAGGCAGCTGGGTAGTTTGGGGAAGCTGGTCGGGAATAAAACAATTTGTGGTGGGTCTGCTGAGTGACTCGGAGGGAGCACAAGCCCATGATGGTGGCTTTGTGGTGGCCTCGGTTGAGACCGGGTGAAGAACTTCACGTCCTCAGTCGCCGCATTTCCAATTCACCCAGCACGTGGGACTGTGAGGTACGAGCGCAGCCCGAGTTTACATGAGTCACGTCTTTTGTCAGACCACAAAGAATGATAATATGAAACTGGGCTTCAAGCCATAGATTTTGGTACTGGAAGGAAACTTTGAAATTTTTAATTGCCATGCACTCAAATGACAACCGAAACCCGCAGAGTTGTAAAAGGACGAGTTTAGGCCACACAGGTAGGGAAGGGTGGAACCAGGGCTAGAAACTGGACTTCTCTATATTCCACACTGACCCCTGGAGTGGAAAATAATCTTTGAAGGTCAAAGGCTCGGGACACACACACACACACACACACACACACGTGCATATGTATGTGCTGGCACTAGATCTTTTACCGGTGAACTTATTCTTATTTTCTTTACAAATAGATCTTTTGCCCCAACTTTCCTAAGTCAACTTTCATTTTATTGTTTCACTGCATCTTCTGGGATGTCTTACTGTTTCTTTCTCAAATAACATCCAGGTTTGTATGCACGCTGGCCCAAGCGAACACCACAGTATTTCCAAATTGTCTGCTTCCAGGAGTGGGCAGACTTTTTGACTCGAGGGCCACAATGGGTTCTTAAACTGGACCGGAGGGCCGGAACAAAAGCAAACCTGACCATGCTGGCACTCTCATCTTGGGCTGCTGGTGAAGGAGCGGAGGGGAGAGCAAGAGAACCCTCCACTCTTTCGGCTCCACTCTTTCGGGCCGGATAGAACAGCCGAACGGGCCGGATCCGGCCCCGCGGGCCATAGTTTGCCCACGGCTGGCTTAGACCATAACCAGCAGGCCTGTCTCTTTAGTCGTAAGTAAGCTCTAATGAGTCCAAAGCCATGAACTCTCTCCCTGCTTCTTCTACTTCATGATCATCAGATGTGCTCCTGTCTGTGTTATAAAAAGGAGCTTCTGCTTGCAAAAGACTGTAATTAAAGAACTTAAACATAACTAACATTTGCACAATACTTGGAAAATTGTTTCACAAAGCTGTTTATTTGGCCCTCACACCGTCTCTGAGATAGGCGGGCAGGTTTTATTAGGGTGACTCTATAGGCGAAGAAGCTGAGACTGACGAAACGGAGTGACGCCCGAGATCACACGACCACATCCAGCTGTGTTTGGGGCTGAGGAGAGCACATGTTTGTAAAAAATCCGCCACACCCCCACCCAGGTGACAATATGTGCAGCCAGGGTTGGGCGCACTGCTTTAGAGAACTGACAGCTGCCAGCCCTCCCTTCCTCGGGTATCCTCACCACATCCTCCCTTCACATCAGTTGTCCCAGCACTAGGCAATGTTCTGTGGGAAGAAACATTGCCACTCTCCCCGGTTACAGAGCTTCCGCTTGTAATGTAGACGGAGCCTGCCAATTTCTGAGCATCATTCGCTCCACACTGTGGAGAGAGGCCTGTTCCCATGGCAAGAGCAGGTACTGTGACTAGGTCTTGGGAGGGCTCTGAGCAACGGGAGTTAAATTCTGATATTTCCCTTAAACTGAATGCTTTTGTTAAAAAAAAAAAAAAGGCAAGTACTCATTATTTTCAGAAATCAGAGAAGGTAACTCTTTAGGTGCACTGTGCTCTGTAGCTCTGTGATCTGACATCCCAGTGTCGTGAGGGCTACACAAGAAAGGCAAGGAGAGACTTCAAGAGCCAAGTGGCCAGTGGCAGCCTCCTGCCTAGGAAAGGTCATGTGTTCCAAAGCCCCCACGTTCTCTCCCATTCCTCTCCCCTGTCATGCGCCCTTTCCTTGGTTGTGTCATTGTCGTTCCTCCCAACCCCCCAAATTGCAGAAGAAACATTCATTCATAGTAGAACTGGAAAGCAGAAATACTCATAAAGAGCCCAGCCAGTGTGGCTCAGTGGTTGAGCATTGACCTATGAACCAGCGGGTCACAGTTTGACTCCTGGTCAGAGCACATGCCCAGATTGCGGGCTCGATCCCCAGTAGAGGGCCTGCAGGAGGCAGCCAATCAATGATTCTCTTTCATCATTGATGTTTCTCTCTCTCTCTCTCTCTCTCTCTCTCTCTCTCTCTCTCCCTCTCCCTCTCCCTCTCCCTCTCCCTCTCTGAAATCAATAAAAACATATTTTAAAAAGAGAAATAAGCATAAAGATATTTAATCACTTTCCATGAGAGAAAATGGCTGATAATATTTTGAATTGAGTTGACTCATCATTGTGGAACTGGCATTCCTGAAATTCACTTTGTCAATGCAAATTTTGTAAAAACTGTGAACAGATCATGTAAATTGATAGGTCTTCTGCAAAGTAAAGTTTAAATAATGTCCTGTGGGAACATTCAGCTAAAGTTCATTTTTGGAGATTCCCACAACCTGAGAAGCAAAAGCTCCACGGCAGAGAGAGAGGTATTCACCAAATATCCCATCTGCCCACACAGTTCCCTGCAGTTGGGCTGGGCCACGTGACAAGCTGTGGACAGAACCCAAGACGAAGCAGTATAATTAGCGTGAAAGGAGAAGAATGATAAAGTGAGGACTCGAGCTTTTCTGAGGTGAAACAGAGGTCTCAATGCCAAAGTGAAAGTATCATAATTTATCGAGATAAAATATTGTGCTCACATTTTATAAAGTGAAATTCAAGCGGAGTCTAATTTAGCTCCTAGTCTTCCCAGTCACTCCCAAGCTAGCACTGTAGCCAGGAGAGTCCGGTTTAATGTATGTTTTCAGGGTGTTCCCCTCCCCCATCACAAAGGCAGCCTGCCCCTGCTGCTTTGCAAAGGGAGAAGAGTTCCTGGGAGTACGTGGACTCACAGGTCAGCAGCGGGGCTGCGAGCTGCGGGGCACCCCGTGTGGCCAGTTGCACGGTGACATGTGGTAAAATCAGAGGAACCTTCTGCTCCAATTTCTGCATGTCAGCCCTTTCTGCCCTCCGCCCTGTGTGCTCTCTGATGAGCAAGGTGTTCCAAAATAGACCTCAGCAAAACGGCCTTTCTTCCCAGTCTGTTTCCATTTTCCAACCAGTGACTGGGAGAACTGCAACTGACCGTGAAACTGATGGCACAGGAGGCCATTACATGTTGGAGTTAATTTCAAGTCTCCTCCTCCCCAACGAGTGAATACTAACAAATAAATCTTAAAATTACTAATTTTTCTTCTTCTGGCAAGTCAGTAAGAAATACTTTCTATGAATTTGCTAGGAGCATTCTCTGTCCGAGTGAAGCACATGAGGAGATCAAAATGTATTCTGATCATGTAGGGAATTTATCAGATTACTGTTTTTTGTAATGTCTTTGTCAGTAGGGTTGTGCTGCGAGGTGGGAAATGCTTCTTCCTCCATTATTTTCTGAAATAATCTGTAACATGGAGGTTATTTCTTCTTAAATGTTTGATAGAATTCACAGTGAAATTTTGTGGCCCAGGAGGTCTCTCTCTCTCTCTCTCTCTCTCTCTCTCTCTCTCTCTCTCTCTCTCTCTCTCTCTCTTTCTCTCCTCTCCTCTCCTCTCCTCTCCCCCCCCTGCCCCGTGTGTGTATGTGTGTGTGTGTGTGTGTGTGTGTGTGTGTGTGTCAGACTTTATAGGTTTTCTTTTTTCCTATAGAAAGATTGGCCAGTTGGAACTCACTTTACCATAATGGAAAAGGAAAAGGAAGTTTATCAATTTAAAAAATAACTTTTACATTTCTTTGATTTCTTTGGCAAGCATCTATCCAGTAATGCCTTATGTGACCACTCTGTGTGCAGCAGTTTGCTAACAGTGGAGCTCTAAAGATGCTCTGGAGGCACTGAGGGTCTGGTGTGGAGCGGGGTAAGACAGTCAGAGAACACGGTACAGAATGGTAGGTAAGTGCTCTCTCTGCACAGGTTGCTCCAGGCACTACGAAGAGGGAGAGGTAACCCCAAACAGCCACAACAGAGGAGGCATTTTGGAAGAGATGATGTCACCCTAGAATTCCAGATGGATGCACGTCATAAACCCTGGCTGCTTCGCTCCAAACAAGCTAAAAGTAAACAGTACCCTGTATCTAGTCAGGGTTCTGGGGCCATAAAAAGAAGACAAAAATGACAGCTGTGTACCAGGACATCAAAGGGCATTTTTTACTGTTATTTTCACATTTAGCTAAACATCCCAGTAGTATATTTATTGATATCTGCCCAGGTCAAATGTGCCCTTTTTGAATAAAGCTTATTGCTGTTACGATAAAATATTCCCCACAGTGAAATCTTCTGAAATCTTCTATGTGCACTCTTTATCTATCATGCTCTTATATCTCCCAATGCTCAGTATCTGCCACCAGGCACACTGAGAAATCAAGACCTTGGCCCTGGTTAGAGTGCCATCTGATATGACAAGCTTGTGGGTTTGATCCCTCGTCAGGGCACATACAAGATTCAGCCAATGAATGCATCAATAAGTGAAATCTCTCTCCCTCTCTCTCCCCCTCTCTCCCTCCCTCCTAACCTCCCTCCCTTCTTCCCTCTATTCTAATCTCTAAAAAATCAATTAAAAAATAAAAGAAAAAAAGACCTCACTAGATACTTGGCACTGATGGTCCTCCCCTTACACAACTCAGATGGCATAGTCCCAGCACACTAACCAAAGGATCAGGGAGAGGCACAATATTCAAGATACAGAGATTGCAAGATTTCACCTGGAAGATCTGTTTAACTATTAGAATGTATTGTTTAAAGAGGTTGGAAACATTAACTAATTTCAAAGAACAATGTAGGACAAACATGGAGCCTTAGGATAGTTTTGGCTCCTGGCACCCATCACTTGGTCAGGAAACCCAGAAGAGCTTCTCCAGTTTCAGGGGAAACCACCCTCAATGATGTGTTGATTTGACAGGTTATTTTATAACAGAGTAGAGTTTTTTTGTTTTGTTCTGTTTTTGTTTTGCCAGGATGTGTGTTAAATTAAAATTGTGTCTATAAGATTTTGTCTCTGTTGTGAAATTTGCCAAATAATTTGTAAATAATATTTAGCAGCACCTCTTCATGTAATCACCATTAATGAAAGGCTACCTGCCAGGATATGACCTTCTCTTGGGTTCCATACTCTCTCCCCCAGCTCAGTCACCTCGTTAGCACCTCCCTCGGGAAAAGAGGGCTCTCTCTGAAGCCGGCTCCTGCCCCAGCAGGTGCAGTGGAAGAGGCTTCCCATTAAAGGTTTTCCTGTCTGGTGCCCGGGGCCTGCCACCCAAGACAGAGCCTTGTTCCTCACTCCTAGCTAAGCTACCGTGCAGCCTTGTTCTTACCCTCAGCTCCATTGTCCCAACATGGATGCATCTAGGTCCCAGCTGTGCCTCCAGTCTACTGTGTTGGGCTCCTTTTGCTTTATCCATAGCTGTGACCCTTCCTTCCTTCCTCCCTCCCTCCCTCCTTTTCTTCTTCTTCTTCTTCTTCTTCTTCTTCTTCTTCTTCTTCTTCTTCTTCTTCTTCTTCTTCTTCTTCTTCTCCTCCTCCTCCTCCTCCTCCTCCTCCTCCTCCTCCTCCTCCTCCTTCTTCTCTCTCTCTCTCTCTCTCTCTCTCTCTCTCTCTCTCTCTCTCTCTCATTAATGATCTAGACAAGGAAGATGGAAGGGGTGGTTTGTTTGTTTTCATTCCTCCTGCTCCCCAAAATACCACCGAATGGCACAAGTCAGTCCATTCTACTTTCCCTGTCTGAGGTAGGTCTTTAAGACCCATATAACGGGTAGAAGGTAGCTAGCTATATGGACACAATTTGTGTCCGGACCTTTTCCAGCGCCTTTCTGTCCAGCTGTCACTAACGAACAATGACAAGGCAAGCAAAGACCAAGGCCACACCCACGTCAGCCCCTTCAAGTTTCCAGAATAAGTGAGGTTCCATCAGAGCTGAGCGGCAGCTTTTAAACTCATTCCTCTTAGAAAAGCTGCCCGAGGTTTTCTCCACACACCCCATGTGGATCCACGTTCAGGGTGGGGGTAGCCTGCAGATCAGAACCGGAGCACACTCCTCTGCCGCCACCAACTCTTCCAACAGGTGCACAGCAGACGTGGGTGCTCACCGATGGCTTCTCCTCCCACCGCCCTCGGCGGGCGGAGCTGTCAGGTGAGAGGTACCTGGGCGTGGAGCGCGCAGGGTGCACTGGGGACCCGGGGGCCAGCTGGTCTGGTCTCCTGCCCCCTCCGAGGGAGGAGCGGAGCACAGAGGAGGCACTTACCCTGCAGCCCTCAGGGAGGTTCCAGGTCAGGACTGCGAAATGCTGGGGTTACCTCAGGTCACAGGCCCTATGGGGAGGTCCCATGGCCTCCGAGGAGAAGAGCCAATACCCCGGCGAGGCGGTGGGGCCCTGGCAGCCCGGAGCCTCCACTGTGCACGGCCCTTGCCCTGAGAAGGCTCCAGCGTGCCCACAGCCCAACCGGAGACTGACCGCTGTTTCCCATAGCTCACTGTGTTACTATCCATCTCATCTTTCACTCTCAGAGACCAGGGAATACATGAAGTTGAATTCTTTGCACCAGTACAGGGGAAAGGGCAGGGTGTTGGAGGAGGTCATCAAGAGGACGGGTCGGCAGGTTGACCTGTGAGCGGGACCTGCACAACCCGAGGCTCCTCATCCCTCCCCTGTCCTTGGAATGTGCATTCTGCCCACGGTTCCCACCGTGGAAGCTGTTTTCAGGAATGCAGCCTTGAGAGAGCACCGAGTGGCTGATACCATCTGGACTAACACGTGACTGACCCCAGTTAAAGCCTCTAACTAAACTTGAGATTGTAGTGGGCCGGTTGGAATAATGACATCTCCCGTGGCTGGCTGCCCAGGGCGAGTCTCTTGTGTAAGTTCCCCCGCTTGTTAAACCTGCCACCTACCAGTCTGGAGTGCCTCTTTCTTCCCTCCCTCCTGGCCCTCTGGCTACAGAGGCCAGTTTGTGAACCAAGGAAGGGATGACAGACCAGTGAGTGGAAGTGGAACCAAGAATTATCGGCTTCTCGTTGACTGCAGTGCCCTCTATGAAATGCCACCCTTCAGTTCTTACATATCCAATTCTCACGGCAGCTTGGAAAATAGTTGTTATTGGCATTTTTGCAGATGAGGAAGCTGAGACCCAGAGAGCTTAAGTCATTTGCCCAAGGTCACGCATACAGAAAGTAGGCAAACTAGTCTCTCTGAGCCTTAGTTTCCTTGTCTGTAGAATGGAAGTTTAGTAATACCTGTTTTCTAGAGTTGTTGGGAGGCCTAAATAAATGTACGCTTGTGCATTGGATCTGCACCAGGTAAGTGCTCAATAATTCTTAGCAATCACCAGGTTTTGCTTGAATGATTTGGAGACAAGGCAATCCTATATAAAAAAAAGGCTAATATGCAAATTGACCAAACAGTGGAATGACCAGTCACTATGATGTGCACTGACCACTAAGGGTCGGAGGGGGCAGGAGACCGGCCCAGCTGGCCCCTGGGTCCCCAGTGCACCCTGTGCGCTCCAGGCCCAGGTACCTCTCACCTGACAGCTCTGCCCGCAGGGGGCCGTGGGAGGAGAAGCCATCAGTGAGCACCCACGTCTGCTGTGCACCTGGTGGAAGAGTTGGTAGCGGCAGAGGAGTGTGCTCCGGTTCTGCCCCCTGGTGGTCAGTGTGCTCCTGCAGGGGGAGTGCTTCTCAGCTGGAAGCCCGGCTCATGGCCAGTAAGGGCAGCGGTGGTGAGAGCCTCTCCCGCCTCCAGGGCAGCACTAAGCATGTCCAACTGACAGGGAGTGGGCCTAAGTCATCAGTCAGACATCCTTCAAGGGCTCCTGGACTGTGAGAGGGTGCAGGCCAGGCTGAGGGACCCTCCTCCCCCCAACGAGTGCATAAATTTTATGCACCAGGCCTCTAGTATCTCTATAAGCAAGAAGGTGAGGACCAGGAGCTGAGACGTACAGGAAGCCATCTTTGTTCCCAGGTGGAGACAGCCTGCCTGACCATGGAGCCATAGAAAAGAAAGCAGAGTTGAGACACTACATAAGACTTTAATGTTGTGTGGGTCCCCCAAATTGTTCCCAAAGCAGGACGCAACCCTGGATGTCCTAGTTATCGCTTTTATTCTTAAATAAGTTTGAGTTGGGTGTCTGTGACTTTCACCTAAAGGAGCCTTAAGAGAGTTCAAGACATAAACTTCTAGAAAAACATAACATATTATAAGGATTTTGCTTTACACTGTATGTCAAGGCAGCATAATGCTGGTTTTCAGTCTGTGCTCAGAGTTCTGCAGAAGAAAATCATTTGGTTCCATTGACTTTTGAGGATGTCAAACTGCTAATAAGTTGTTTGATTTTTTAAAAATATGTTTTTATTGATTTTTAGAGAGAGAGGAAGAAAGAGGGAGAAACATCACATTGATTGTTTGCCTCCCACATGCACCCAGACACAGAGTCAAATCCACAACTTAGGCATGTGCACTGACCAGCAACTAGCGACGTTTCAGTGCACGGGATGACACTCAACTGACTTAGCCACACTGCCCAGAGCTGTTAGACTTTTTTACTTTTTTATTTATTTTATTTTATTTTTAAAAATATATATTTTATTGATTTTCCACAGAGATTAAGGGAGAGGAATAGAGAGTTAGAAACATCGATGAGAGAGAAACATCGACCAGCTGCCTCCTGCACACCCCTCCCCCCCCCCAGGGGATGTGCCCGCAACCAATGTACATGCCCTTGACCGGAATCAAACCTGGGACCTTTCAGTCCGCAGACCGACACTCTATCCACTGAGCCAAGCCAGTTTTGGCTGTTAGACTTTTTTAAACAAATAAAAAAGGTACCAGGTTTGAGAGTTGCCTGGTACCAATTGAAAGGATGGTTTTGGATTATCAGAGCTCCTTTGTTATGTACGGTTTTAAAGGTTGGAAGGATCATAGAGACCTTGATGTCTAACTCCTTTATTTTCTAACTGAGCACATTGAAGCCTGGAGAGGCTAAGTAACTGGGGCAAGTGATTAATCTTCTTAGGAGAAAAAAAACAGAATTCTAAACTCATGCTGCCATTTGAATTCTCTATGATTTTTGGATCTTCAGCAATATAAGCTACACATAGTGTTTTTTTCTACATAGATATGCAGAATTGAAGAGAGTCAGCAGCTGATGTCAGCTCTCCTGACTCCTAACCTAGTTTGGTTTTCCCATTGTATCATGCTTCTTCCATGAGTAAACAATTTCTCATGGCTGCTATATTTACTTAACACACTATAGCAGCATATAGCAAATGTGTAGAACTCTGGCCCTGCAGGGTGTTACTAGAATGGGGTAATGTGGAAAAAGAGGATCTACACTTAAATATATCTATGAATTAAATGGATTTCTTTATTGCAGTTTTTCTCAGAGCCATTAATAAGTTATTTTGTCTTATAACTGCTAGATATGGGATACAATGTTTTCAAAACTTATTTCACTCCAGATCTAGTGATCTGGGGTATGCTGATGGGATGTATTACTTTTTACATTTTTTTTCAAGAGCCATTTTTCTCAAATGATTTAATTATGCCCTTTTCTTGGATGCCCTTCTTTTGGGTCTTCTTACTTACTTATGTATTTATTTATTTATTTTTAATCCTTACCTAAGGATATTTCCACCCCTATTTATTTTCAGAGAGAGTGAAAGGGAGGGAGAGAGAGAGAAACATCAATGTGAGAGGGACACGTTGATTGGCTGCCTCCCTTTACTCTTCAGCCCGCAGGCCAACTTTCTAACCACTGAGCAAACCAGCTAGGGCTGGGTCTTCATCTTTAAATTCTTACCTTCAATTCTCATACTCCCTCCCATCCTTCTATTTCTCCAAGTTTCTATATTTGGTTGCTTTTCTGGTTGTGACGTTCTTTCTCAGTCTCTTTATGCGCGGCCTTTTATTTTGGAGGTAAGGAGAAGGTGGGGCAATGTCTCTGGTAGATAGAAGGAAGGCTGGCCAGCTTGGGCTCCTCAGAGGACAGGATCAACTTCGACTTAATTGTTTCTCAATATTCCCACACCCCAGCTTTGGGGAAGAGCAGCACATACAGAGAGATTCCTTCAAGAACTTGCCCAGCAGTGCTGTGAGAGCCACAGCCCCTCCTGTCGAGCCTCCTTGTTCTCCCAGGCACGTGCCCAGCGGCAGAACACCTCTGCAACCTACTCAGGCTCCAGAAGCCTCTCGCCTAACCTCCAGTACCACAAGCAAGTCCATTCCCAGCTCAGCCTGTGGCCTCTCTCTCCTGACACGCTGGCAGTCTTTCCACCGGGGCATCTGTACTTTGGGAAAATCAGCCTTCCCTAATGAGATTTGCAGCAGCTGTCAGTGAGTATGGTGATGTCTTCTATCTTTCTAAAATGTTCTTCCGAGCCGAAGCCGATTTGGCTAAGTGGTAGAGCTTCGGTCTGCGGACTGAAGGGTCCCGGGTTCGATTCCGGTCGAGGGCATGTACCTTGGTTGCGGGCACATCCCCAGTAGGGGGTGTGCAAGAGGCAGCTGGTCAATGTTTCTCTCTCATCGATGTTTCTGGCTCTCTATCTCTCTCCCTTCCTCTCTGTAAAAAATCAATTAAAAAAAATGTTCTTCCGTGTTTTCTACATTTGCCTTGCTGTGTCCTCAAATTTCTAGCAGTAATTTTGAATACATCTTACGCATGGGTAGGATATGTCTTCCTTTACAGTTTCACACTCAAAATCCCCTTATTTTCACAGACCTAACGGCAGAGTTGGGAATTATCACTGTGCTTCTTCCACAGGCAAAACCGTGCTTGCAGCAGCACTAATGCAGACCCGATTAAGTGAGCACCCCTCACTTTTCTCCTTCTCATAGTTTTTCCCTGACATTTTTCACATTCATTCTGGAACCGAGATGCATGTTATGCGCATCTCTCATCTGAGGAGTTTCAGGGATACCAATCAGGCCTTTGGCTTCACTACAGAGAGCAACAAAGCCAAACACACAAGTTCAAAGGCCAGTTGTGCATTATGGGCAGGAGGAGATCTGGACACACTTTATACTCATCAATGTTCATCTCAAGTGCTGACATTATCTACAAGAAAAGTTGTTGGTAGGTATGTTTTTAGTATTTTTTTACTTTAATGGCTTTCCTAGAGTCATACATACTCTTTCACTATTTTATATCGAACCAAACTTCATATGGCTGATTCTTTTCACACCATGCTGTTAGCTAGCAGCTAATGGTTTTTAAAAATTGATTTCAGAGAGGAAGGTGTGCCTCGCCAGCACAGCCAAGGGTTCGGCGAGCCTGAGGGAGGGCTGGTGAAGGATGAAGAAAAGACAGACAAAGAGAATAAGCTGGATCTTCTGTGCCTGGCTGAGGCCACATTACAGACCCAGACTAAGCTGATGCTTTATTTATAGTCAGAGGTAAACAAGGTAATCTACAATGTTCTTGTATGTTTCACTTGTTTTGGCAGCACTTTCTGCCCCTCCCACAGCCCACTAGCTACTCAGGAAAGATCTAGGGAGCAGTTACAAGATCAAGATTAATTATGCTTAGAGGACTGTGCCCTCCAAGCTGGGACTTGTTTTTGACTGGCTTAACCCTATAACTGGTCCCTACAGGAAGGGAGAGGGTGAGAGACAGAAACATCAATGATAAGAGAAAATCATTAATCGGCTGCCTCCTGCACGACCTCTACTGGGGATTGAGCCCCATTGGGAATCAAACCTTGACCTCCTGGTTTATAGGTCAAGCTTCAACCATGGAACCACACAGACCAAGCGGAAGGACATTCATTATCAGAATTCCAGAAGTAGGCTGGCTACAAGGTGGCTCAAGTCAACTGAAGGACATCATTAACGACCCTTGTTCTGTTAGAGCTTCCCGTGCTGACATCCTCAGGCTAGTGCCTCTCACAGTAACAAGAGGACTGCCCTTGTTTTAAGAGCCATACACAGTGGAAGATAAGACAAAATTCTTCCCACCTCCCACTCTGTCCCATGTCTCATTTTAGGAAAATGAAAGTCTTTCCTAGAAGCCATCATATCATATTGACTAGAACCAAGACATACATCCCCCTATCGCTGGCAAGAGGAATGGGACCAGGTGGTTGATTTTGAGCTGTGGTTCATACACCGGCAACATATTTGACTACCTAGGGCTATATAGGAGACTTCTAAAAAATAACAATGCCAAGGACCTCCTGCAGACATTCTAATTTTTAATTGGTTTGGGGACGAGGGGCCTGGGATGTGTACTTTTTTTCCCTTTTTATTAATTAAGGTATTACAAATGTGTGCTTATCCTCCCATTACCCCTCAACCCTCCCAATCCTGCAGGGATGTGTACTTTTTAAAGCCACCCTCAGCCGAAACCGGTTTGGCTCAGTGGTAGAGCGTCGGTCTTCCGACTGAAAGGTCCTGGGTTCGATTCCGGTCAAGGGCATGTACATTGGTTGCGGGCACATCCCTGGTAGGGGGGTGTGCAGGAGGCAGCTGGTCGGTGTTTCTCTCTCATCGACATTTCTAGCTCTCTATCTCTCTCCCTTTCTCTCTGTAAAATATCAATAAAAATATTTTTTAAAAAATAAAGCCACCCTCAGTGACTCTAATATGCAGCCAGGATTAAGAACCACTCACTTATATTAATCAGGACTTATCCCTGCACCACAGCAGGGAGAAATGATGTCAGAGGTCAGCCAGGAGGATGAGAGAAAATGGCTATTGGATAGACAACCTACAGAAAACTGAGAAATGTTGAATTTCTCCAGAGATGATATACAATTGGCCAACAAGCACATGGAAGATGCTCAGCATCTCTAATAATTAGAAAACGCAAGTCAAAAATCACCTCACACCCATTAGGATAGCTACAATTCTTTTAAAATCAGAAAATAACAGAAATGTTGTTGGAATGGGGAGAAATTGGAACACTTGTGTGCTTGGAACACTTGGTAGGAATGTAAAATGATATAGCCACTGCAGAAAACAGTATGGAGGCTCCTCAAAAAAATTAGTAGAATTACTGTATGATCCAGCAATCCTACTTCCAGGTAGATACCTTAAAGAATTGAGAGCAGGGTCTTGAAGAGATATTTGTCCACAATATGCATAGCAGCATTATTTACAGCTAGAGACCCAATGCATAAAATTCGTGCAAGGGGCTCGGCCCTTGCAGCTCCAACTTTGTCTGGAAAGTCGTTCAGCTGTCCGTTCTAATTAGCATATTATGCTTTTACTAGAGGCCCGGTGCATGAAATTCATGCACTGGGTGGGGGGGGGGGCTGTCCCTTAGCCCAATCTGCACCCTCTCCAATCTGGGACCCTTTGGGGGATGTCTGACTGCCTGTTTATGGGATTGGGCCTAAACAGGCAGTCAGACATCTCTTTCACAATCCAGGACTGCTGGCTACTAACTGCTCGCCACTTCTGCCTGCCAGCCTGATCACCCCCTAACCACTCCTCTGCCAGCCTGATTGACGCCTAACTGTTCCCCTGCCAGCCCAATAGTCCCCAACTGCCCTCCCCTGCATATTCCCTCTTTATTAGATGGGGTTTTTTTCTTTAACATATTGGACAGTGTACCTGCCATGGTCTTGACAAACCAGTAAAAATGTAAACCCAAACTAAAAGTGTCATAAAATAAACTCATCAAACAGGAATTTCATGAGACCTTGGAAAGGTGGTATCATGTGGTCGTTTCTTTCTTTTTTCCTTCTCTTTCTTTTTCTTGATGTTTCATCTTTTGCCCTTTCTTTCTTCTCTCCTTTTATTCCCTTTCTGTCTCTAATCACTCTGCTGGGGGCAAGGGAAATTCCAAGGCTATAGGTGTGTGTGGGGGGGGGGGGGGGAGGGATCACTCCAGGGGGGCACACCCTTTGGAGGCTGACACCCCAGGCTGCTCCAGGAAAGAATTAGGTCTTGGGGACACAGCTGCCTCCCAGGCCTATACCCCCGGCTGTGGATAGGAGCTGATCTCTGGGTGTGGGGAGGAGGGGATAGGCAGTTGCTGGCGCCTCCCAGGCCCACAGACCAGGCCGAGGCTAGGAGCAGATCGGGCGAGTGGTGGTGGTGGTGGGGTGTTTAGAGGGGTAGGGGGATGGGAGGTAGTGTGAGCCGCTGCCCAGGCCACGAATAGTGTCACTGCTGGGAGCAGATCGTGAAGGGGATGCATGCTACCTCCCAGGCCTGTGGCCCAGGTTACAGCTGGGAGCTGAACATGCCAGGGGTGCGAAGGCGCCTCCCAGGCCAATAGCCGGGGCCTCATGCTGCCTGCTCTTAGTGGCAGCCCTGCCTGGGCCTGAGAGGACTGGGCACCACCATCTTGTGTCTATGGGCATCGCCAATTTAGTCGAGGAGTGATGGTTAATTTGCATATTACTCTTTTATTAGATAGGATTATCATAGATAACCAAGGTGTGGAAGCAAGTCAAATGTCCAACGACATATGGATGAATAAACACAATGTGGTCTATACATACAACGGAATATGATTCAACCTTAACAAGAAAAAAATTCTAACTCATGCTACAACATGGATGAACCCTGAAGACATTATCCTAAGTAAAATAAGCCAGTCACAAAAAGATAAATACTGTACGATTCTACATGATCATCATCAAGTACCTAGAGCAGTCAAATCCATAGAGACAGTAGAATGGAGGTTGCTTGTCAGGGTCTGGGGGGAGTGGGTAATGAGGAGTTGTTATTTAATGGATACTGAGTTTCAGGTTTGCAAGATGGAAGGAGTTCTGGAAATTGATTACATATCAATGGATAACTTAATACTCCTGAATTGTGCTCTTAAAAATGGTTAAGATAATAAATTTGATACTGTATGTATATTATGTGTGGGACGAAGATGGCTTCTTTTTTTTTTTTTTCACTGAGCATGCACAATGAAAAAGAAGTTTTTAAAAAAATATATTTTTATTGATTCATTGATTTCAGAGAGGAAGGAAGAGGGAGAGAGAGAGAGAGAGAGAAACATCAATGATGAGAGAGAATCATTAATCAGCTGCCTTCTGCACATCTTCCTCTGGGGATTGAGCCTGCAACCCAGGCATGTGCCCTTGACCAGAATTGAACCTGGGACCCTTCAGTCTGCAAGCCGACACTCTATCCACCGAGCCAAACTGGCTAGAGCTGGGGAAAAAAAAGCCTTGTTTAATAAATGCAGAGCTGAGAAAGCCACTTGCCTTCTGTACCAGTGACTAGGTGGTGGCAGAACAAAAAGTAAGGATGCTGTGTATGCTGTAAAGAACCCTGAAAGCAAGGTATTGCATTCCTTTAAAGAGCAATGAATTCCAAATTTCAATGATGTTCAAAAAGGGAGGGGAGGGTGGAAAATAAGGATTCGCAGAGAAATTCCAGGAATAGCTCACACCTAGTTTGCTATCAGCCTTTTGGGGAGCCCCTGCCAGGTATTCTTTGGCAAAATGTTCCGCTGAATGCCTGGGAAGGCGAGGCAGTGTGAGGCTTTATCTACTTCAGGCCTCAGTGGAGATTTTGCAAGAGGAAGGTTGAGCAGATGGCTACTCACCTCACTTTTCCCTTCTAAGGAAGTTGCAGGGACTGGGCAATTCAAAACCACTGATAATAGCAAAGTCTCTTATATTTGGCTTAGGGTATATTTCAGTACTGATGCTTCAGTTTGAATGAGACTAATGTGTGTATGTGGGGGTTGGGGGGGATTTAGAGCCCTTAAAGTAAGATAATTAAGTAAGATAATATACTTCAAAGTGCTGACTTGATATAAACTGGAATCTCTCCAGCTCCATCAGTTTGCCCTCCTGCATCCTGACTTCCGATATGCACCGTCTGCTATTTTTTCCCCTTCACAATTCCCCAATGAGTATGCTCTGTAGGCCGATGAAAAACACCAGCTTTCCCCATTCTCCACCATCACCTCCACCACCTCCCCAGTTTACTGTTTTAAACTGGCCAGAGTATGCAATTAAATGTTTTAAAGGTGTTTTTCTTTGGCCTATTACTAATTAAAGGAAAGTAGTCTTAGTCTAAGAGAATGAAAGACTTTGGAGTTTTCAAATCATGTTTCCGGAAGTGACTCCGAATTACCTGGGACAAGTGTTAAAAATGGAACTTTCTGGGCAGTAACTCAGACCCAGAACACTAGAACCTCTGGGGGTGGGGCCAGGAGGCTGCCTTTTAACAAGGATCTCGGGTTATTCTTAAGCCATTGCAGATGGAGAAGCAGTCTTCAGAGGAAGGTTGCCGGAGATAAGCTGCCAAGTGAATGAACTTGAGCTAAACATGCATGGAGGCAAAGGAGGAACTATTTATTGATTACCTCCTTGTGTCAACATGAAAAAGGTCCAAACCTGTAGGGAATTTTTTAGTTTATCTGAGCCAAATGGATGACAATTGCTGGAAAGCAAAATCCCAATGGGTTGAAAAAATGCTCCCCACCTGGCCGGCATGGCTCATTGGTTGAGCATCGACCTATTTACCAGGAGGTCACGGTTCAATTCTGGGTGAGGACACATGCGGGCTCCACCCTCAGTGTGGGGCGTGCAGGAGGCAGCCAATCAATGATTCTCTCTCATCATTGATATTTCTCTCTCTCTCTCTCTCTCTCTCTCTCTCTCTCTCTCTCTCTCTCTCCTTCTCCCTTCCTCTCTGAAATCAATAAAAATAATTTTTTTAATAAAAAAAGGACTCCAAGAACTGGAACTTGAATCCAGTTTGAATGGAAAATCCTTTGCTATGTTAAAGCCCGGAATCTGTCCACTTTGGCAGCTGTCAGTAAAGTCTAGACGCAGGGGTGGGCAAACTTTTTGACTCGAGGGCCACAATGAGTTCTTAAACTGGACCGGAGGGCCAGAACAAAAGCAACCTAACCATGCTGGCACTTTCATCTTGGGCTGCTGGTGAAGGAGCGGAGGGGAGAGCAAGAGACCTCTTCTTGCGGCCCGGATAGAACAGCCGAACGGGCGGATCCAGCCCAAGGGCTGTAGTTTGCCCACGGCTGGATAATGAACTGATGAAAGTTGAGGGGTGGTCTCATATCTACTTTTAGGCCCTGTATTCATTTAGGTCTATTATTCCAAGATTCCATTATATCTTCAATGAAGGCCTTTCATTCAATAAGAGGCGAAGAGACCCCCAGGGCTCTTACTTCTTTCCTCATTTAAAATAGAAACAAATAACTCCTCTTTATAGGCTGTGACATCAGACAAAAGGGAGCTACACACCCTCAAATAAGGAAGACCTTGCCAAGTCCAAGGGTGTGTTGTGGTTTGATAGCAAATGTTCCCGTTCAGATCACAGTTGGGTTTGGAGCAGCTGCTGTTTTCATCCCCAAGAAAGAGTTCTACTCTTTGAGCTCTTTGCCCAGTCAATGCCTCCTTTACATACTCCACCTCTGTGAGAGGTTCTAGCAGTCAAGGTTCTTGGAAGATCCTGTGTTCTATCAGGTAGCGAGCCAGTCATATAGTTATTTCACAAAGGTGTAGTAAGAAGCTGCAACTATGTGTAAAGGGTAAAGAAAAATAAGGTGTCACACCTGTGTCCAAGGAGCTTACAATCCAGGAGGGTGGCGGGGGTGGGAAGCAGATCACTAGTCATAGATACGCACCGTGAGTTTGGGAAGCACTGTGGAGCAATGATTAATCATAAGGTTCAGTTCAGGACTGAGCAGTGGGAAAAGGGAAGGGTAAGCTTCCTGGAAATTATGTCCCTACAGAGGCTTAGAGGGGTGAGTAGAAGTGACCAGATAAAGTGGGCTGGCAGAAGAGAGAGCCTGAGCAGAGGCAAGGAGGGAAGAAATAACATAGTATTCGGACCAGAAGAATAAAGCTGCATCTACTACAGAGACCCCCCCACCAACCATTTCCTATGGCTAAAGCAGCATGTTGTCTTTTAGCAGATTTTCCCCGAAGACATTATTTTCCCAAAGGTCTTTTGGCTGTTGGCTATTTGTCCTTTTCCTGACCGGAATATTAACTCTAAATGTAAGACGCAATGGAAACTAGACTGGACTCTGAAGAAACCAAAATGTGGGAAGATTATTGTAACAAGGCTTTAAAATAATTTACTTAAAATTATTTCTCCTCCCAAAAGCAAGTGATACAACCCAGTGCATACAAACATGGACAGTTGTATTTAGACACCACTCAGTGGTAAGTTATTTAAACTGTCTGAGCTTCTCTTCCCTCAAATGTAGCATGGGAGCATTAGCATTCCCTTTAACAAGAAAATGCTGGTGGCAGATAACTGGCAAATGTTAAATACTCAAAGAATGTTAGTTATTATTCTTATACTTACCCATATTTTTTGCCATTAAATTATCATTACACAATAAAGTCAAGTGTGAATAAAATAGGATTCATTTATCACAACAATTGATTCACTACCTAGAACAAAAACTGGAATTTTAGAATTAAAAGGGAGCTAAGGATTTTCTGGTCCACTTTCCCTCCCATGCAGAAATCTTGTCTTTTTCATTTAAAGTTTAGAGAGCTAAAGTTCCACTTTCCACATGCATTCAATAATTTCTTGATGTTTTGCCATTCTGTTGGGAGGGTATTTTTAGTTGAAAAGGCTGAAACTATCTTATTTGATTATTATGGGGTGAGAGAGAAAAAGAGTAAAACTTTATGTTGAAGTAACCTCTGGAAGGTAGAAAGATTTTTTGAATAGGTGTATTGGCTCTCTGACAGAGGAGATTCCCTTTAATTCAAAACAGCTCCATTGAGGTATGAAATGCCACGATGTGGCCAACCAATAACAAACGAGAAGGATTCCCTCTTTTTATCTAAGTCTGAACTTTAAGCTACATAATTTGTCTTTCAGAGCAGGCCCAGATCCACAGAAACATTCTTCCATATTTCTTTTAATCACTTCCTCATGAGATCAGATTTTTGTGGATTTAGGCCTCTATTAATATCAATAGTATGAGAAACAGAACTATTTCCAGATTTAGGGATTAATTGAAAAGTCTGAGAAAAGTGATAAGAAGTCATGAAAATAAAAGTGTGGAATTGAAAAAAAAGGTCTGTGGAATTGCGATAATGAACACAGGCCTGGTGGAGTACTAATGATAGCACATTACACATATAATAAACTTCCTCTTGAACTTTAAAAATAATCACAATCCAAGCTATGTGATAACCAATGAAAATCACATAGAACAAAATATAATGTAGTTCCTTACAAAAGAGTAAAACCCAGTTATTCTCTGAATTCTCAGTCATGTATTTGCAATAGAATAATGAACTATAATCCCAAAGGCTAGAAATAATCCAATATCAAGTCTCCCAACTCTAAATGGAGATGGCAGACCACTGTTTTAAGTTGGGTTAAAGATAACTACATAATTTGTAGGGTCCAGTCAAAAATGAAAATTATTAATAGTTTCAAGATGACAACAGCAGGGAATTAAGCCAGAAATAAGGCTCTTACAGGTTACACACTCATCAAGATGGGTTCTTCCTGTTGCAGACCCTAAGACTATAGTTTATTTGAGAAGTTATTTCAGCTGAGAGAAAATGGATCTGAAAAAGGATAGGAAGCCAATTTAGGGTGCATTAATGGGCAGGTTACCACTGTCCTCAGTTACAGGTCAATCCCAGTGGAGACTTCTGGGAGACAGTGTACAATATGCCTCAGAATTGTTCCATCTACGGAAACTGGGTAATAAATATAATCTCTAACTCCAACTTTCTATCCCTTGAGGGCCACTCCAGAGGGTGTTAACTCACAGGCACTCCGATTTCCCCTGTTCCCAAGGCTGACCATGTTCCTCCAGGCAGAGTCAAAGGCACTAACAGAAGGAAACCATGGTGGGCAACCATGAGGGCCCAGAGACAGGACACTAAAAGCATCTACTAAAAGTACCTATTCAGAGCATGTGGAGAGATTAAAAAACTGGTATTAGACCAGGGTATTAGTCATACTGAGGTTATACAGAAATCATGGTAGAAGAGCTGGAGGAAAGTGGAATATTTTGGAGAAATTTTCAGTGCACAGCAAATTTCCAATATCGTCTCCACACTCGAGGACTTACCTTGAACTAAGGGAGAATGGGTGTTCAAGAGGAATACCCCAAGAACTTGACAACTTTCTTTGGAGTTAGAGATAAGAAAGGTTGATTTATAAAACACAGCTGAGAAAGCTAAAGGCAAGAGTCTGGCTGCTGTTGACAGAACCAGGAGGAGGGCACTGCACTGGGAGTGAGTTGCACTTCTTACCACTACAGAGCAAAGATGCATATTCCCAGGAACTATATGGAGACCTGTTTGTAATGAATCTCACCAGGAGATCACTTAGAAGGGCAGAGAGCCTCCAGTAGAGATTGGGAAGTCCGGAGACTGAGCTGGGAACCGTAGGGGCCAGCAGGAGAGGATTTGCCTGTGTGGTAGCCAGCCTCCCAGATAGCCCCCAATGATCTCTGTCTGATCTGGTCTCCCATGCAGTCCCCTCCCATATCATCTTGGGATTGTTTTGTGTGACTACTGTGGACTGATTGTACCTCCCCCAAATTGATATGCTGCAGTTCTAACTCATAAAGTGATGGTATTTGGAGATGGGGCCTGTGGGAGTTCATTAGGTTCAGATGAAGTCATGTAGATGGGACCCTCATGATGGGATTCATGCTCATATAAGAAAATATACCAGAGATATTACTCTGTCTCTGCTGTGAGAGGACACTTTCTCTACCAGGAGGGAGAAGGCAGCCATTCATAACCCAGAAAGAGAGCTTTCACTATAAAATGACCATGCTAGCACCGTGGTCTTGTACTTTCCAGCAACTGAAACTGTGAGAAATAAATGTGTGTTGTTTAAGCGAGTTAGTCTATGGTATTTGGTTATGACAGCTTGATCTGACAAAGACAATGACCAATATAAGTGATAGTGTGTGACTTCTTAGACCAGGTTATAAAAGGCCCTAACTGGTTTGGCTCAGTGGATAGAGCGTAGGCCTGCAGACTGAAGGGTCCCAGGTTCTATTCTGGTGAAGGGCATATACCTGCACATCCCCAGTAAGGAGTGTGCAGGAGGCAGCTGGTTGATATTTTTAACTATCCCTCCCCTTCCTCTCTGTAAAAAGTCAATAAAATATATTTTAAAAATAAATAAAAGGCACTACAGGGTCCTCCTTATTCTTTCTTTTGGATCACTCAATGGGGGAAACAACCGCATAGAAAGGTCCAAGTAGTGAGGAACTAAGTTGTGACAAAAACTGGAACTGACTTGCCAGACATGTGAGGGAACCTTCTTAGAAGTTGATCCTCCAGCCCCAGTCTAGCCTTCAGATGACTACAGTCCCTACCAACAATTGGCTACAACCTCATTAAGAGATCCTGAGTCAGAACTGATCAGTTAAGCAACAACTGTGTGAGATAATAAATGTTTATAGTTTTAAGCTACTAAGTTCTGGAGTAATTCGTTATGCAGCAACAGATAACTAATATATGTTAGTAGGGAAATCTCACAGGAACCTGAAAAAGGGCTCACAATACAACCTTAGATGCCAATGCCAGGCACAACTTAAGCAGCCAAATAAAAATATGGCCTCTTCCACTAATCTCCTCCTAGGTCTGGGCCTGATCTTGGGGGAGGGAAGCATAAGGAGGGGGAAAAGGTAGATGGAATGGAAACACATTCAGTAGCATGATCTCTTTAGTAAGGGAGAAAGCAAGTGAGCCAACCATGCCTTTATATTTCCACTCGAGGCCAAGGAGACCTCAGTGGAAAATGGGAGAAATTTTAACATTAGATAATTTTAGAGTTTTGATATTATATTGTATTAGACAGGAGTTATATGGTTCCTCAACTGGATTGGCTTTTAGGCCAGTGATTTGTGGGCTTCTTATTATTCAAACAAATGACAGAAAAAAAGTCTATAATTTACTGGAAATTTCACTTAGGGATGGTACAACAGTTAACTTTAAATGGAGTGGAATAAAAAAAAAGAATAAAGTTGCTTTCTGCTTATACCTATCCAATAAAATGGTACATATTTATTTATTTACTGTATATCTACTATGTACCAGACACAATACAGCAATGAATAAGACATAATTCCTGCCTTCAAGGAGCTTATAGTTTAGAAAAAGATACATACAAGATAGCAGGTGTCCTGGCCCAGTGTGGCTCAGTTGATTGGAGCATTGTGCCATACACCAAAAGGTTGTGGGTTCAATTTCCAGTTGAGGTAAATAGGAGAAGCAACCAATCTATGTTTCTCTCTCTCTCTTTCTCTCTCCCCATCTCTTCAAAATCAATGAACATATCCTTCGGTGAGGATGAAAAAAAGAAAAGGAAAGAAAGCAGGCAATCCTAATTCAGAGGGATAAGAGACCTGAGACAAATAAAAATAAATGTAACCTCAGAGTACTTGCCACCACAAAGGCAGGGCACCTAATTTGGTTAGATGGGGCGAGGTAAGACATGAAGAATAGGTAGAAGGTATCCTAAACAGGGAAATGCTCCAATGCCCAAAGGCTGTGGTCAGCAAACTGCGGCTTGTGAGCTACACGCAGCTCTTTGACCCCTTGAGTGTGGCTCTTCCACAGAATACCACAGCCTGGACGAGTCTATTTTGAAGAAGTGGCGTTAGAAGAAATTTAAGTTTAAAAAATTTGGCTCTCAAAAAAATTTTCAATCGTTGTACTGTTGATATTTGGCTCTATTGACTAATGAGTTTGCAGACTACTGCCCTAAGGAGTGAGCCAGAACTGAGAGAGAAAAAGGGAGGACAAGAAAGAGGAAGAGGAAGTGCTTGCAAAGAATTGAAATAGACTAAAGTGGCTAGATCTTAGACAATAGGGTTGGAGGGGGCAAAAATGAGGATTAGGTGCTAATCAGAGCCATACCTTACTGGCTACCCTCTGGAGTAAGAATAAGGTCCAGGACATGAAAATATTTAATCAGTGATCTAACATTAAATATTAGATTATGACTTAAGCTAAAATTTCTAGCAATACATGTTGCGTAAACATGATATTTGAGAAAGTAAAGTTTCTTCTTTAAAAAAAAAAAAGAATGTTTTTATTGATTTGAGAGAAAGGGGGAGAGATAAACATCCGGCTGCCTTCTGCACGCTCCCTCCTGGGGACTGAGCCTGCAACCTGGGCATGTGCCCGGACCAGGAATTCAACCATTGACCTCTAGATGCATGGGACGACGCCCAACCGAAAAGGCTTCCCCGGGAAACTCTTATCTTCAGTGATCCGTATATCCTTTGTAACGAGACGCAGGTTCCTGGCAACAGGGCCCTCCCTTCCTTTTTCCAGAAACACTTAGTTATTTTGTTGGGTGATCTGGACTTGGTGGAGAATAAACATAAAATAACTTTATTTTTTCTTCCTCTGCCTGTTCACATCACTCCCTGCTCTCATTTTTTCCTTGCCCGTGGCCATGCTCCATGGCGTTCCCAGTCATCTTTAGAAAATAAATGAAAAGCCCCTTGTTTTGGCATTGAAAAATAAAGTCAGTGTAATGACTATACAGTTCCCATCTAGTGCTGTATAAAGTCAGGACTTTAGATTTTATTCAATGAAGACTTCCTTTCTCTAGTTTGGATGTAGACCCTGCCCGGAGACAGGATGGAGGGTATAATTTGTTCCTTATCTCTTTCCCTGTTCTCTCTGCTCCCCAGTTGTTTGTAACCTGTGCAATGTTGGGTGTTAGAAGAGATTAAGGATGAAGACACACCCTCACACAGCTGGACTGCTGTGGTCCTGCCGCTGGTCCCTCTGGGTGGCAGGTGCTTTCTCTCACCGTGAGCTTTTGCAGACTCCTCAAAGATCTGTCCCACTACTCCTTGAGGTAGATAATGTGTCTCTGCTTAGTGGCTCATGAACCCCAGGCCTCTGGTGTCTGTACCCTCTGTCTGGGTCACATTGTCTCGCTAGGCAGCTGCCTTCAAACCCAGTTCCCAGAATAATGCAGTGGAAATGCAGCTGCGCCTCAATGCACCCTGTCTTCACTCCACTGCAAGACAGGAGCTCCAGCCATGTTCTCTCTCCTCCAGATGTCCCCTGGCAAGAGTCTCTGTGACCCAAAGTCCAGCCCAAGCTCTGCAAGTGGTTCTCTTCAAACTTCCTTTCCTTGACTTGAAGCCCATTCTTTTCCTGCTTGTTGGATTGGCGTATGTAGCACACTGAAAGTCACCACCACCACCACCACCACCCCAAAAAAATCCTTCTTCTCGTATAGATTATTCAAATTCAGTCTTAAAGCAGTAAGTGTGGGTGATCAGCTAATGCAAACTGGTTTCTGATTCTTGTAGCCTGCCCTGCACAAGAGGGCCCGGGTCCTCCTTCAGTCCTCTGGGTGGCTGGCACTTTTGTGTTGCCCTCAGCTTCGGGAAGCTCAGCTGAAACTAAGCCAGCAAGAGTCTTATTTTAACAGCCTGTTATTTACAATTTTCTTCCTCTGAATGTTTTAACCTCTATCTAGTTTGAAAGTTTGCAGTATCATCGCAGTTAGAAATAGGCAGAATGCATTACTATGTCAGATGCTATACAGGAAAAAGCACCCCACTTTTTAAAATTCTCACCTGAGAATGTGTTTTTATTGATTTTAGAGAGATAGGAAGGGAGAGGGAGAGAGAGGGATGGAAACCTCAATGTGATAGAGAAACATCAATTGGCTGCCATGTGCACGCACTTTGACCAGGGATTGAACCTGCAACCCAGGCAGGTGCCCTGAATGGGAATCAAACCTGAGACCTTTCAGTGCAAGGGAAGACTCTCCAACCAACTGGACCACACTGGCCAAGGTTCACCCCTACCTTTGATGGAAGATCCAAAGGCTATAACTTCTGGAGGTTTAATATTTACTAATTTAAAATGTCCTATTTCTACTCATTTCATGTTACTGTACTACACTACTTGATATTAATAAAATCTTTGTTGCTATTAAAATATTGCTTATTGTAATCCTCATTTAGACGGGTGGAACATAAATAAGGCTTTTGTATTCATTTTCTATTGCTGTATAATGTATTGTCCCAAAACTTAGTGGTTTGAAATAACAAATATTTATTAACACTCGGTTTCTGTGGATCAGAAATGTAGGAGCAGCTTTGCTGGGTGGCTCTGTCAGAGAGATCCTCATCCGAAAGCTCAACTGGGGTGTGAGGTGGGAATGACTGCTCCAGGCTCAGTCACGTGTTTCCTCGCAGACTTAAATCTCTTACCAGGTGGGCCTTTCCATGGAGCTGTCTCATAACAAGACAACTGGCTCCCCTCAGGGGGAGCAATCCAGGAGAGACTTAGAGAGAGTGTGGCTAAAATGTAAACCAGAGTCTTTTTATAACCAACCTAATCCCAGTGACATTCCATCATCTCTGCTGTATTTTATTCTTTAGAAGTGAGTTAAGTCTAGCTCACACACAAGAAATTACACAAGGGTGTGAACCAGAAGGCAGAGATCATTGAGAATGGGGTGGGGGTGTCATTTAGAGGCTTCCTATCATGTTTCATAGTGGTAAATTAATGAGACTGGGAGATACTAATATTATTAACATTATTATCTCAGATATTAATATTATTACTTCAGAATCTTCCAATCTTATTAATATATTAGAGGCACAATGCACATTTAATGAGAGTCTGGGACAATAAGAAATGAGTTTGGGATGATAGGTTATCAGGCTCACCCTGATAATCTCCCTTCCTTAAAGTGAGCTGTGCCACATAACATAACCTAATCATAGCAGTGATTATCACATCGTATTTACAAGTCTTGAGGGTTACACAGGGAGTGTACACCAGGAGGCAGGAATTTTAGAGGCCACCACAGAATTCTACCTACTACAGACTCAAAATCCCTTGAGGGCGGGGACCAAGCACAATGCGTTGCCATAGCGAGAACTCAACACATATTGTTGAGCTAAAGTACATCACTGATCATGCCATTGAAACATAGCCCCTCCTCTGCCACCGAATGTCCCCTTAACTACTTTGTCTTCTTAGTACTGTCAGCACCTGACATTACTTACATATGTATGCATCTGTTTACAAGTTATTTGTTTATTTTCTGCCCTCCCATCATTCAAATGAAAGCCTCATTGAGGCGTGGACATTTTCTAGCTTAGTCACACACCATCGTGTCCCCAGTGCTTAAAACAAACAGCACCTGACATATTATAGAAACCCACTAATAAAAATTTGGGCCCTAGATGGTTTGCTCAGTGGTTAGAGTGTCAGCCTTCAGACTGATGGGTCCCAGGTCCGATTCCAGTCAAGGGCACGTACCCTCAGTTGCAGGCTCAGTCCCAGGCTCTGGTCTGGGAAGCAATCAATTGATATGTCTCTCTCACATCGATGTTTCTCTCTGTGTGTCTTCCCCCCCTCCCACTCTCTCTCTCTAAAAAAAAAAATCAATGGAAAAAATATCCTCAGTTGAGGATTAACAATAACAACAAAAATAAAATTTTTAAAAATTGGTAAATGGCTGTATGGTCTCAATGTGTCCATATATTTAAAAAGGTGTCTTTTGGCCCCGCTGGTATAGCTCAGTGGTTGAGCATCAACTTATGAATCAGGTGGTCACAGGTTTGATTCCTGGTCAGGGCAAATGCCTGGATTGCTGGCTCGATCTCCAGCAGCGGGTGTACAGGAGGCAGTTGATCAATGATTCAACCTCATCATTGATGTTTCTATTTCTCTCTCCCTCTCCTTTCCTCTCTGAAATAATTTTTTTAAATGTGCCTTTGGGGGCATTATAGTTATGAAGGGAAATGTTCTAAATTTTAATTCAGGGACAATATGCATGTGTTTGGCATACCCCAAAACATAAACATTCATGGAATGCATATTTTGTACCTATAGCATGGTGCCATTTTATCCTGTCCAATCAACAGAGTAACCAGAGGGGAAAATAGGCAACACCTAAATCAGATCTAGTCTCTTCTGTGCTGGAAAGACACTGCGGTTCCCATCTCTCTCTGGGAAAAAGCGAAGTCAGCGCAGTGGCTGCAAAGCCCCACATGACGCTCTCCCTCCTGACTGCCCTCCACCGCATCTCCTCCTGCAGATCTCTCTCTCTCTTGCTCTCCCCTCCAGCCTCCCTGGCTCTTCTAGGTTCTCATACCAGGCTCACTCCCAGACCCAGGTCTTTGCCCTTGCTGCTACCTGGTCTGCTTATTTCCCCAGATGCTGACGTCTTTTGCTCCCCCACCTCTCAGTTCTCACTCACTTTCTACCTTATAAATGAAGCCCTCTGTGACCACTCCATTTCAAACAGAAGTCACTGATCATCCTTCCTCACCGAGAATCCCCTGTGCCCCTCTCATTTCCGTTTTCTCCATAACACTTAGCCCCAAGCCACTCATCTTGTTTATTGTGCGTGTTCTCTCACTAGAATGAAGAGCAGAGATTTTGTCTGTTTGCCACTGTATTTCCAGTATCTTTCTAGAACAATGCCTGGCACATAGTAGGTCCTCAATAAATATTTGCTGTCTTTGAGAGTTGTCAAGGATATAACAATAATTCAAATGAACTCTGATTCAATATTTCCCCCACTAATTTAAACAAATAGGACTTTTATGCATTCTGTCCCTCATGCCAACTAAAAATACTACCCCATCTCCCGTCCTTTGTCCTTTGAACAATTTATAAAGCTCAGGATAAGAGATTTTGTGTGTTCTAAGAAACCTGGTCTTCCTATTCTTTTGAAGAGCAAATAGCTCAGCGACTCCCAGTAACATCTGAGCCTTAGGTTGCCTTTGTAGCTGAAGGGGAGAAGTAGGTTAAAGTAACTGAGCTTTTTCTCTGAGCTAATGAAAGTACTTTGTCATTGTTAGTCAAGGATTGGCCCTCCTTAGGAGACTTGTTGAGCAAAAACACATAAGGTATCTTGGGAATTCAAAGCAAAGGTCCACAAGGGCTACCCGGGGGAAGCAGAGTGCCGGAAACGTGCGGTTATTACAGTGCCTGTGCCATCCTCCAGGAGGTTTAGGCTTGGACGGTGGGAGTGTATTTGGATCCAGCACTGGCCATCAGTGATTGTCTCCCAGCCTTCACCCAGCCCCTATTCCGTTCAACTCACAATAATGCCAGCTCACATTTCACACAGTTGAAGCTCACTCACAGCATGCCTTTATTCTAAAGAGCTAACCAAGTCCAGCAGTTTCTAATGGATTCTAAACTGTGGCTGAACGACGTCTCTAATTTTAGGCTTTTCAATTAAGTAAAAGAACCCGTATACAGTCCTCAGTTCTACTGGGCTTCTCTGCAATGGATTTGTCTAAGAGAAACTCAGCACATATTTACAAGTCTTAGATACCTGGAGGAATAGACCCACCGGTTGGTGTTTTCTCAAGGACTAGCCCACTTAGAGACACTCTAGTTAGACTGGCTCTCAACATCTTCCTCTGGCATAAGGATGGACCAAGATTTTCTCACTTGGTAACTAGTGGATGCTACTCTGAGAGGTGAGGTCATTGGGTGGCCAGGGTTTAGACAAATTAAGATGTATGTTTTTGTGTCCTGGATGAAAGACAGGGAAAATAGAAAAAGAGAAGGAGATGGTGTGTTGTTTATAAATGCACATTATATAAATGTAAGCACTTACTTATATGACAAGTCTAGAAAAGGAAAAACTATAGGGACAAAGAACATGTCAGAAGTTGCCTGGGGCAGGGAGGTGAGAGCAGGGATTGAATGCAGATAGACACAAGGGAACTTTTGGGGGGACACAAGTATTCTAAGACTGAATTGTGATGAGGGTTGCACAACAGTATACATTTACTAAAAGTTATCAAATTGTATACTTAAAAGGGCTACATTTTTAAAATTCCATTTACAATAGCGTAAGAAAGAATACAGTGCTTAGGAATAAATTAAGCCAAGAAAGTGTAAGACTTGTGCTTTGAAAACTACAAAGCATTGCTTAAAAAAAAACAAAGGCATTGGGATTCTCACGCATCACTGGTGAGGAAGAAAAACGGTGCAGCCTCTGTGGAAAACAGTTTGGTGGTTTTTCAAAAAGCTAGACACGGAATTACTATAGACTCAGCAATTTCACTTCTAGGTATATACCCAAAGGAAATAAAAGCAGAAACGCAAACAGATGCTTATAACAGTTCATTACTGTTTTATTCACAATAGCCAAAAAATAAAAAATAAACAACCCAAATGTACATCAACAGAGAATAGCTAAAGAAAATGTGTTATATGCATGCAATGGAATATTAGCTATAATAATGAAAGTGCAATATGCTAATTAGACCAGACATCCTTCTGGATGAAGCTGGAGCTGCGAGGGAAGCCGGGTCTTGGGTGCCCGCTGGCGACTGGAGGGAAGCCCAGATCCCGGGCGCCAGAGGGAAACCGGTGCTGGCACCCGGGCTGGACGGGCGGGGTAGGGGGAGAGGAAGGCCTTCTCTTACATGAATCTCATGCATCGGGCCTCTAGTTCATCCATAAAAAGAAATGAAGTTCTGATACATGACACAATATGGATAAACCTTGAAAATATTATGTTAAGTGAAGTAAGCTAGACACAGGAGAAAATATCATGATTCCACTTATATGAAATATCTAGACCAGTGTTTCCCAAAGTGTGGCAATATTCTTCGCATACCTCCAGGGGTATGGGAAGAGTTTGGTGGGGGTACGCGTTGCACCGGAGTTCGGTGGGGATATGCACTACACCGTGCTTAGCTGCGCCTAATTCTACGTTCTCATGAGTCAAGTCAAGACAATCTTGTGAGGCATGAGACGGTCTGATGTGCAAATAAATGTTATTTATAATATAACTTTTATTTATATTTTATTATGAATAATTTTATTTTTCTTTTATTATTATTTTGTGTGTGTACCAAAAAATTAAAAATTAAATATATTTAGATTGTTATTAAAATACATCCATTTTTTTTTTACGAGGGGTACTCAGCTTTACAAAAATTATAGAAGGGGTACACATATGTCAAAATTTTGGGAAACACTGATCTAGACTAGGCAAATTCATAGAGGCAGAGAGTAGAGTCATGGTTGTCAGGGACCGGAGGAGGGGACAAGGGAAGTTTAATGGTTACAGAATTTCTGTTGGGGAGCTGAAAGAAGTTTGGACTAGATGGTGGGGATGGTTGCACAATACTGTGAAAGTAATTAAATGCCATAGAACTGTATACTTAAAATGGTTAATATGGGAAATGTTATGTTATACACATTCACCACAATATAATATAAAATGAAAACAACCAGGACATCCTGGTGCAGTTAAGAACTTCTGATGATAAAATAATGGTAATGACATACTGTGTACAAAGAATATACCTGTTTTCTTATTACCCTTGAGCAAACTGGTCCTGTCTCTTATGGGATTTGGCATACATGAGCACTCATTAAATGTTGACTAACCCTTAAAAAAGTGGCATGATATAAAAACAATTATGAGGGGAATAGCCTTAAACTATAAGGATTATACTAAAATTTGCGAGGTAGTATTATTGGAGTGTAATCTTCTAAGCAATAAAACATGTTTGCTGAGTGAGAAAAGAAATTTCCCTCTTTTGAAGCAGTTGCTGATCTGGCATGCTGCCAAACCCCTAGAAATTATGAACATAGATGTTGGCATTTTCCATGGACATGAATGATGAAAAGTGTAAAAAAGGGGGGGGAGGGGCACCAATTAAAGCACTTTCCCTACTTGTTAAAACAAAATATGCCCTAAAACACTGCTAATAATTTTCAGATGTCAGCCAACAAATGATGTCATCACCAGATCTCTGCTAGAGTTTATTTTTCACTCGCATTCTTGCCAACTCGAGCCTTTTTGACTTTGCATTCTGCCACCGTGGCTGGAGATGGTGTCCTCGCGCTGGTGATGGCATGGGGTGTGACACTCAAAGGGCCAGGGTTGCTGCTTTCCTCCTGTCAGCCACATGTGAAGTCCTACTGACCTGAGGGCCGTGTGCTCTCCTTACAGAGCCCACTGACAGGAAGGGGCTTCTCTGTTTCTTGTCGCTACTGTTGTCCATGTCACAACATCCTTCTAATAGGTTTCTGGGAGATCACTAGTAGTGGTTACCCAAGAAACTGGAGATTTATTTCATATTTGAGATGTGTTTTCCATGGTTTTGTATATTTATTATTCTTTAGGAGTCAGGCTGGCGCTGGAGGATCACTGGTCCTTTGTAACCTCACATGGTTACATCTTCTACTAGTTTAACCTGGCATTGGAGCAGCAAGATGACAAGACAGAATTGCATGAGTGTTAGGAGCTGAATTATGCCACCTCTCCAATTTATATGTTGAAATTCTAACCCCTCATACCACAGGGTGTGACTATACTCGGGGAGAGGGTAAGACAGGGTCATTAGGGCGGGCCCTAATAAAATATCACTGGTGTCCCTACAGAAAGAGGAGATCAGGGCACAGACAGGTCCAGAGGGAAGAGCATGTCCGGACCCAGAGATAAGATGCCCAGATGGCCAAGGAGAGAGGCTTTAGGAGAAACCAATCCTGCCAATTCTCTGATCTTGGATTTCTGGCCTCCAGAACTGGGAGGGCATAAATTCATGTTGTTTAAGCCACTCAGTCAGTGGTATTTGTCAGGGCAGCCTAAGACAATAAGCAAGAGATTTCTTGAGGGACGTGCCAATGAAGGAAGAAGGGAGAGGAAACAGAAGAAGGCAGAGACTTCAAGCCAGGTTTGACATCTGTGGAGTAAACCGGAAAGGAAGGAGAATTGGGCAGGAAGAGCCTCAGGCTGCAGCAGTGTGCAGGGAGTCCCTGAGCAAACGCTGCTTGCTAGTGAAGTCCTGCAACCCTGGCTCCAGCGCCTGCCCGCCTGCCTTGGCTGCAGCAGCACAGGGAGCATGCCGCAGCGGGCACTGTCAGCCACCCACCCTTCCCACAACAGGTTCCCTCTTTATTGATTTCCATGAGGAAGGAAGAGATAGAAGCATCACTGATGAGAGAATCATTGATTGGCCGCCTCCTGCATGCCCCACACTGGGCATCAAGCCTGAAACCCACACATGTGCCCTGACTGGAACCAAACCATGACCTCCTGGTTCACAGATCGATGCTCAATAACAGCCACGCTGGCTGGGCAGAACATATTCTCTTAAGGGGAGACCTGAATGGTGCACCTCCACATTGCTACACCAGGGTGTATGCAGGAGGCAGCCAATCAATGATTCTCTCTCATCATTAATGTTTCTATGTCTCTCTCCCTCTCCCTTCCTCTCTGAAATAAATCCTATAATAAAAGAGTAATATGCAAATTGACCATCACTCCAACATACAAGATGGCTTTCCTCATGTGGTCAAAGATCCTGCCCCCATGTAGAGATGCTCACCACAAGATGGCCAGCAGGGGAGGGCAGTTGGGAGGGACCAGGCCTGCAAGGGAGGGCAGTTAAGGGTGACCAGGCCAGTAGAGGAGGGAAGTTGGGGACAAAAAGTCTGGCAGGGGAGCAGTTAGACATCAATCAGGCTGGCATGGGAGTGGTTAGGGAGTGATCAGGCTGGCAGGCAGAAGCCGTTAGGGACAATCAGGAAGGCAGGCAGGAAGCCAACAGTCCTGGATTGTGAGAGGGCAATTGGACATCCCTCAAGGGGTCCCATATTGGAGATAATGCAGGCTGGACTGAGGGACACCACTACCCCTTCCCTTCCTCCTCCCACCCCCACCCCCACCCCCGTCACCCCCCTGTGCATGAATTTCATGCACCGGGCCTCTAGTAAAATATAAAAAAAGGAAAAAGCGATAGAGTTCTCTCACTGTGTCATGTGAGGAAATAGCAAGTAGTCAGCTGTTTGAAAACCCAGGAAAGGAGTTCTCATCAGACACTGAATTACCTTGTACCTTGATCATGGACTTTCTAACTTCCAGAGCTATGAGAAATGCATATTTTAAAAATAATTTTTTATTGATTGATTTGAGAGAGAGATTTCTTGTTCCACTTATTTGAGCATTCATTGGCTATTTCTTTATTATTATTACTAGAGGCCCAGTGCACAGATTTGTGCATCAGTGGGTCCCTCAGCCAGCCTGTGCCCTCTCACAATCTGGTACCCCTTGGAGGATGTAGTAGTGCCCGAAGCAGCAGGCGGCCAGGGAGGAGCCCTAGCCCAGGCTGGGCACCATGCTGCTCCCGCTCATTCCAGCCCCACTGTGCCTGGCACCCTGCCGCTCAGTAGTGCTGCCTCAGAGGCAGGAACTGTGCTCACCAGCCCTGAACCCCACGTCCTGTGCTTGTCAGTCAGCTGAATAGAGCTCCTGCTGTGAGAGCACACTGACCACCCAGGGCAGCTCCTGCTTTGAGTGTCTGCCCTCTGGTGGCCAGTGCACATCATAGCAACCTGTCGACTGGTTATTCAGTCATATAGGCTTTTATATATATAGGTTGTTTTAAAGTTATATTTTTATTGCTTTCAGAGAGGAAGGGAGAGGAAAGAGAGAGAGAATCATTGATCAGTTTCCTCCTGCATAACCCACACTGGGGATTGAGCCCACAATCTAGGTATATACCCTTGACAGGGATCAAACCTGGGACACTTCAGTCCATAGGCCACAGACCACTGAACCAAACCAACAAGGGCAATTGGTTGATTCTTACATGTGCCCTACTTGGGATGGAACCCACAATCTTGGTATATTGGGACAAAGCTCTTACCAAATGAGATACCTGGCCAGGACCAATATATATATTGTCAATTAGCCTATGGTATTTTGTTATAGCAGTCCAAATTAAGATAGTCTATCACTTTGAAAAAGAACAGAATTAATTGGCCTCCTGAGCCTTTTCCCCCCTAATTAGTTTAACTAGTTGGAATGCTCTTTGTGGGAGTGCTGAGGTAAGAGGTAAAGATATTCCCTGAAACAGCAAGAAAATTAAGGAAATATTGTTCTTATCAATCATAGCGCCATTAAAGAGACTTTGTGCTCTAAGATTTTGATCATCGGCAATAGGACTATCCCAACCTCTATCATTTTCCCATGCATTGCTTCTTTCTTTAAAGTATTATTCAAAAGGTATTCTGTGCAGTTATTTTTCAGTTTTTACAATAGTATTTGCAAAAGTTGCTCATTCCAGTTTGCATTAAAAAATTGAGACTTAGAAGTTATTCCATATCAGGCAGAACATCATTAAGAGAAGCTTAGTTCTTCTGTAAAACATTTTTTCTTTGTTATATTTTTCAATTCTTTATTATAACCTTTGGTTAATATATGCTTGAGAATATTTTTAAAGTACAGATATATCACCCAATCAAAATATTTTCCCATTTCCTTAAATTACTTAAATATTTTTAGGTAGAGTGAAAACAACCCTAAAGACTGTCATATGATGCACAGGTAGACAAAATGTGGCATATCCATATAACGGAATATAGCCTAACCATAAAAAGAAATGAGGTACTTACATATGCAACAGCATGGATTAATCTTGTAAATATCATGCTAAGGGAAAAACAGACACCAAGAGCCAAATATTGATTGCATTTACATGAAGTGTCCAGATGGACAAATCCATAGACAGAAAGTATATTAGTGGTTCCCTAGGACTGGAGGTGGAAAAAAGCAGTTACAGATAAGTTTTCTTTTTCCCCCCCCAGATAAAATGTTCTAAAATTAGATTGTGGGGGTGGGTTCATAAGCATTAAATTGAACACTTAAAGCCTCAACCTGGCCATGTGCCCTGACCAGAATCGAACCTATGACCTTTCAATGTATGGGATGATGCTCAACCAACTGAGCCACACTGGCGAGGGCACAACAGTTTTTTTTGTTTGTTTGTTTTGTTTTTGTTTATTTTCCAAGGCATCAGAAATCAACCAAAGCCGCCAGGCTCTAAAGGACCAAGATCCCGTCTAGGTGATACCAATATTCAAGACTGCTTTTTCACCTAAAGCACCGGCAGATTTCTAAACTGTATGAACAAGACAAGAGGCTGAAACACCAAGCAGAAAGCAGCTACTGAGAGACTGTAAAGGTAAACAAAGGATTGGCATTCTTACAGTACTGGGAGAGAAAAGCTGGAGTTCAAGGCCTGCCAAAGAGGAGGAACCTTGTTAAATACTCATGTTCAGTTGAGAACCTTAAAGGACTATGATCTAGGGCAAGGTTTCTTAACTTTGGCACTACTGACGTGTTGGGTTGGATAATTTGTGTGTGTTGGAATCGGGCCTGTTTGTGCTTGTAGAATGTGTGGAGCATATCTGGCTGCTACCTACTATAGGTCAGTAGCACCCATCCCCAACCATGACAATCAATAATGTCCCAGATATTGCCAAATGTTCCCTGGGAGCCAAAATTATTGACTGCCCTCAAGTTAAGAAAATCAAAAATAGAGTGGCTTCCCCAAAGCTTAGAATTCAGCTTTCATCACCTCAGTTTCTTATTGGACAGAGGTGCTTGGCTCTTACTCTGATTCTAGAAATAAAATTATATCTCCTCTGTAGGAAGATAATGACATCCAGATCCTCTATAATTTTTCACCCACAGTGTCTGGACTTTAGTCAGTATTTAGTAATCGTTCGAGGAGACAATGACAAATGACTCAAACCCAAGAGAAAAAAACTAGACAACAACAACAAACCTACATATGACTAGATATTGAAGTTACAAGAGAAGGACTTTAACTTAAGTATGACTAACATGTTCAAGAACTTAATTAAAAGAGGGAGAATTTCACCAAAACAATGGAATCTATAGAAAAATCAAATGGGAATTATAAACTAAAAATAACAAACTGAATAGGCATAAGAAATAGAACAATCATAAACTAGAAGAAATAAGTATAAAATATTCAAACTGAAATACAAGGAAAACCAAGGATGGAAAAGAAAAGAGCATAAGAGACATAGGAAACAGGTGCAACCTAACATATATACATATATATACTCAGAGGTCCAGAAGAAGAGTAGAGATTAAGCAGAAGCAATATTTACAGAAATAATGGCTGAGAATTTATGCTGACTAAAGACATCAAGCAATAGATCCAAGAAGCTCTGTGAACCCCACACCTGTACTCATACATGTCAGTAATTATGTTAAATGGATTATATATTCTAATTAAAATACAAACATAGCAGTCTGAGTTAAAAAGAAACAGTTATATGCTACTCAAAAAAAACACAATGTACTTTAATTATAAGGACATAGGGATTGAAAAAAGTTATGGGAAAATTTATACTATGCATATATTGACCAAAATAAATTTAGAATAGCTCTACAAAATCACATAAAGCAGATTTTAAAGCAGGAATTATTTAAAGAGGGACATTTCACATACTGATGAAATAACCAAATCAATAAGAAGGTATAATCATCAAAAGTTTGTATTTACTTTGCAGTCATGGGCTCAAAATACATAAAGGAAAATCTGAGAAAATGAAAAAGAGAAATGAACAGGTCTACAAATGTAATAGGAAATTTTAACATAACTCTCTCAGAAACTGATAGAATGGGAAGATAAATAAATCAGATGAGATGTAAACAACATAATTTAATGCCATTGGAAAACTAAAGCTAATTGAGTATTGTTAAATACTCATGTTCAGTTGAGAACCTTAAAGGACTATGATCTAGGGCAGGGTTTTATATATATTTAATATATATAAATGGGGTCCCTCAGCCTGGCCTGCACCTCCCTCCAATCTGGGACCTCCTCGGGGAATGTCTGACTGCCTCTCGTAATTTGGGACCACTGGCTCCTAACTGCTTGCCTGCCTGTCTGATCTCCCCTAACCACTTCTGCCTGCCTGATTGCCCATCACCACCTCTGTTTGTCTGCCTGATCGCCCCTAACTGTCTCTGCCTCACACGGCACCCAGAACCCAGGATTTTCTCCTCTGGCCAGTCACAGGTACCTGGGACCTGGGACCTGGGCTTCCCTCCCTCTGGCCAGCTGCAGGTACCCAGGACCTGCGCCAGCTTTTCCTGGGTTGGCTGCAGCTATAGGGGACCGTGGGCGGGCAGCTTTGCCTGGGCTGCAGCCACAGGTGCCTGGGACCATGGGGCAGGCGGCTTGTCCCTCTCCCGGGCCATAGGTGCAGGCACAGTCATTGGCTCCTGAAACCACGAGGCAGGCAGCTTGTCCCTCTCCAGGGCCACAGGCGCAGCTGCTAGTGCCTGGGACCTCAAGGACCGTGGGGCAGGTGGCTTGTCCCTCTCTGGGGCTGCATCCTGGTTGGTCCTCATTCTTCTCTCACAAGCTCATTTGTGCCTGGCTGGTCCCCATTCCTTTCTCTCCAGTGTTGAGTGTCTGAGTTGTTAAGGTGTGATGGAGTGAGAGTGTAATGACCATTTGCATATTAGCTCTTTATTATATAGGATATTTTAGAGAGAGTGGAAGGGAGGGGAGAGACAGAAAGAAATATTGATGTGAGAGAGACACATTGATTGGTTGCTTCTTGTAGGCACCCCAACCAAGGTGAGAAATGGAGCCTACAGCTGAGGTATGTACCCTTGACCAGAAATGAACCTGGCACTTTTCAGTCCATGGGCTGATGCTCTATCTATTGAGTTAAACAGGCTAGTGTTCCCCTGGCAAATTTTAAGTTGAAATCAAAACCACACTTTGAGAAGAAAGAAAAAAGAAGTAGGAATGGATAAATAAGACTAGCCAGGGTCATCAATAATGACTTTGGGGTCATGGAGGGACTAGTCAATCCAAGACTGTGATGGGCCCCCCTGAGAAGCTGTGGTGTGATGGCCAAAGGGGTTTCCCAGTACATGATCCCTGTGTCTACTGATGCTGCCAAAGCCATCCCTCTGCTAACTGGAAAACCCCTGGCATGGCTTCCACATCTCTGCTCCCAGGGTGTTGGTCATGGGTCTGACCTGCCATCTGGAGAAAACCGCCAAATATGGTAACACCGAGAAAGTGGTGAAGCAGGCATCAGAGAGCCTCATAAAGGCATCCCAGGCTACACCAAAAGCCAAGTTGTCTCCTGCAACTTTAACAATGACACCCACTCTTCCATCTTCAAAGCTGGGGTTGGTATTTCCCTCACCCTCCACTTTGTCAAGCTCATTTCCTGTTGTTATATGAATTTGGCTACAGCAACAGGGTGGTAAGGAGTAAGAGCCTCCTGGACCATCAGCCCCAACAAGAGCATGAAAGGAAGAGAGAAGCTGCTGGGAAATCTCTGCCTCAACTCCACCCCCCAACACACTGAGAATCTCCTGTCCTCACTCAGTTCCCATCCCAGACCCTTGAAGAAGGAGATGGGTTTAGGTAGCCTTATCTTATAATGTGCCATCAATTAAGAACACTGTTCCCAGCCCCTCGACCCTGCAAAAAAAGAAAGACTTAATTAGATGTTAAAGCAAATATGCTAAAATGTTAATAGCAGAATCTAGGGGATAGGTATACAAAAATTAATTGTAAAATATTTTCATTTCCCTATGTTTGAAAACTTTCACATTAAATGTTGGGAACAGAGCTTACTAAAAGATTGGGACTAATGATGGAATACAGGTAGCAAGTTAATGGGAATCATGTTACTACAGTGTTAAGTCGACCTGCAAGGTAATGTGAGAAGTAATTACATGTATGGATTGAGTGTGTTTACACATCACTATCATCTAAAGACTTAATTGAGTGCTTATCCAACATGACCTTTGCTTTAATTCCTGACAAGAAATGACTAAAGGGCGTGTCAACAGAAAAACATCAATAAATTGCTACGCAGTACAGGTTAAATCCTGTGCATTGAAGACAAAGAACGTCTTGTATTGCATTCCCTGCCCCTCCTTCCCCCCCACCACCTCTCAAGCCCAGGATGAGAGCTCACAGAAGAACGATTTGGATTACAAACAATTAGAAAGTATTTGATAATCTTAAAGTGTAAGTGCTTTCTGTCATTCAATCATTTAACTAATTGAACAACTGTTTATTCAAAGTACAAGGGACTGAGGATTTTTTTAAAAGGAGGTGAATAGAAAATAAAATAATACCAGCTCTCATGGGGCCTACATTCCAGTGAAGAGACAAAGACCAAACAAACAAGTAAAATACATGTCACCTGGTGGTAAGTTTGATGGAGAAAAATAAGAATGGGGAAGAGGGTGGCATGCTCTGGGGTGAAGATGAGACACTCTTGTAATTCTAAGTAGGACAGATGGTTAGGAAAAGATGTTTCCAGAAAATAACTTTAAAAAATTTGTTCTTTATTGTTATTGCTTTGAGAGAAAGAGAGATATAAATTTGTTGTTCCACTTATTGATGCATTCATTGGTTGATTCTTGTATGTGCCATGACTGGGAATCAAACCCACTAACCAACTGAGCTACCCAGCCACGATGGCTAGATGAGACTTTGGCTGATAAAGATGACGGTACATTATAAGATAAGAGGGAAGGGACATCATCTGAGAAGATGCATAAAGATGAGAATGTAAACCATGGCAGGGATGTGGGACTTGTGAGAAGTGACAGGAGGGAAGGTTGAGGGGATATGCATTGGGGGGGGGGGAGCTTCTCTAAAAAGGTCTTTGTTCTTTTGAATGCTGTTCCAAAAGGCTTGGGCCTTATAGGCATAGGAAATCATCAGAATCAATAAGCATAGAACTTGGTCATGAGCTGTAAAGGTAATATGGGCAGGGAAACTCTAGCTGGTTTGGCTCAGTGGATAGAGCATCAGCCTGCAGACTAAGGAGTCCCAGGTTTGATTCTGGTCAAGGGCACATTCCAGGGTTGCAGGTTCGGTCCCCAGTGTGGAGCATGCAGGAGGCAGCCAATCAATGATTCTCTCCCTTCCTCTCTGGAATCAATAAAAATTAAAAAATTATATATGGGCAATGAAGTTTCTTTTCTTTGTTTATTTTTTCCAATTTTAAATTAACTTTTTTATTTTGAATTGTGGTTAAAAAAAAGTTTACCACTTTAATCATTTTTAAGTTCAGTAGTGTTAAGTATATTCACATTGTGTGCAATAAGTCTTTGCAACTTTTTTATCTTGCGAAACTAAAACTGTACCCATTAAACAATAACTCCCCGTACCGTCCTCCCTCTGTTCCTCTCAATCACCATTCTACTTCTGTCTATGAATTTCACTACACTATGTACTTCATAAAAGTGGATTCATACAGTACTGGCTTTCTATGCCTCGCTTATTTCACTTAGCATAATGTCCTCAAGGTTTATCCAAAGTTTATAGCACGTGACAAAATTTCCTCCCTTTGTCGGGTCAAATAATATTCCACTGAATATATTTATCTCACACATTTTTAAAAAATACATATTTTTATTGATTTCAGAGAGAAAGGGAGAGGGAGAGAGAGAGAAACATCGATGATGAAATCACTGATCGGCTGCCTCAGGCATGTTCCTCATTGTGGATTGAGCCCGCAATCTGGGCACATGCCCTGACCTGGAACCGAACCATAAATTCCTGGTTCATAGGTCAATGCTCAACCACTGAGTCATGCCAGCCGGTCTCACACATTTTGTTCAACCATTCAACTACTGACGGACACTTGTGTTGCTTTCATGTCTTGGCCATTTTGAATAATACTGCTATGATCATGGGTGTGCAGATGTCTCTTTTAGATCCTGTTTTCACTTCTTTTGGATATATGCCCAGAAGTGGCACTGCTGGATCATGTGGTAATTCTATTTTTGATGAGTTGGGGAATCACCATATTATTTCAATAGCAGCTGCACCATTTCACAATCTTCCCAACAATGCACAAGGGCTCTAGTTTCTCCCCATCCTTATGAACTCTTGTTCTTCTCTGCTTTTATGTGTAGCCATTCCTAATGGGTGTGAGATTTTACTTTTTGTTTTTAATTCAAGTAATACTCTCCAACTTTTATTTTTTGGTTGCTTTCACAACTTTTATTTTTTACTCTCCACCCCTTCTCATTTTAAGCATCCCAGTCTCTTACACCAAGCGGACTTCCCATAAACTCTCTTATTTCTACTTTTCTAGAACTAGCTGTAACATATAGGAGTCCAAGCTGGAAAAATTAGGAGTGGCCCCCCAACTCCACAGCATTCCCCTTTTACTTGCCGATTTATCTCAGGGGAACTGAGCATAAACTTTGCTTTTTTTTTTTCTGAGGTTCTGTAAACATAATGTAATTTTTAGCATTATATTTTAACCAGATTTAACCATGAAACACTTCCCCTAAAAGTGAAAGTGGACTCTGGTGTCCTCCGGAAACAGTGATAGCAGCCTGACAGGAAAGTTTTTGGGCTCCTTACTTAATCGGCACCCCATTTTTATTGTTTGACTGTTGAGAGGTGTCTCCAGTTGATTAGATAAGGAATTCTAAGCAAGGGTGGAGGAGGAAGATGATAACATTAAAGACTTTTCTCTTTTAGTTCCTGCTCTTTAAAGCTTGCCTTCGTCCTCTGAATTTCTCTCAAGGAGATCCATTTACTAACTGCATCCTTGCCAAGTTTTGTCTCTTGTTTGAAAGTTTTCTGCTTTGAATAAAAAGTCTTTGATTTTTTTCCTTCTGCCCTTAAAAAAAAATTGCTGTAGTTAAGTGCCCTGGGCCAAATTCTGCCCCTAGTTATTATTTCTATGGCATCTGTATTACACACATAAGCAAACTCTGAGGTTGATTCTGTTACAAACTTTTAATAACATACATTTGCATATTATTTTATAGTGTAGAAAGTGATTGCACATACATTTGATCATTTGCTACACACACAAACTGTGCAATAGATAAGGCAGAAATATTTAGTCTTATTTTATAGGCAAAGTAACTGAGACTCAGAAAGATTGCTCCAATGCTACACAGGCACAGATGGGACTCAAACCTAGACCTTCTGATTTTAAAATCTGTACAAAGAAAGGGTGTAAGGTCCCAAGACCCCCGGTGAGTCCGACGGAGTGGGCGACGACCCCAAGTCAAACGCCGAGACTGAAACTTGATGCAAAAAGCATGAGGTTTTAATACAAGCGCAGCGCAGGGGCTTCTCAGCAGACAGCAACAGTGCTGGCTGACTGGGAGCGCCGAGTAACTGCAGAACATGAGTTTATAAAGGCAAAAACCACACGCAGGTGGGGTTACACATGGAGGGGGAAGAAGGAAACAAGGAAATTCCAAGAAGGGGAGCTGGGCTCGTTAATTACATGTTTTATGACAGGGTCTATGCTTAGTCAACAGTCCCATCTGGTAATCTTGCAAGCCCCTTTGTCTCTCTCCTTCCCATTCCTCTGGGTAAGTCCTCAGGGTAGGGAGTTTCTGGGGACTGATTTCATTCTTGCCTAATCTTCAACCGTAAAGAACTGACCTCATTTCTATCTAATCTTTAACCGTAAAGGTCACATCCTGGAACAGGCAGTGGGGGAGGCCAATTCCTCAATCTTGGGGCCCTACAAGGGTTTTGTTTTGTTTTAGATGATTAAAGAATTATAAATACACATGCAAATGCATGTATGGTGCCTCTAAAAGATATGAAAAGTGAGGAAGAAAATATATCAGTGAAAGCAACCAAATTTATAAAAGCACACAGTTAAGAACCATGCAGGAACTGTTTGAAAGAAATATGATAGATTGCAAACTACTAGAGGACAATGTCAAATTAAAAAATAATATATGTGCAGTGAAGTTTCTTTTCTTTGTTTATTTTTTCCTTTTCTAGGTTTATTCATTTTTGTATTTTATATAATCCCCAGCATCAGCATCTTGCACTTAGTACCAAATGAATGAATGCAATTACCTGGAGTCTTACAGGAAACTTGTCAAGGGTTCGATGGGAGAACTTAATGAAAGTGTCATAAGAACACTTCAATAACAAGTCCAATGAATTTTTTCAAGACAGTGTCCCAGAAAATTAAATAAATAAACAAACAAACAAACAGATAAAAAAAATACATTCCAACGAGGTAACCGGGACTTCTGCTTCTCTAGTCACAGACAGGAAGAGAGGAGGAAAGGGATGAAGAGCGGCTTTGGCTTGCTATGACTCTCATTCCATCTGCCTGAGGCTCCTCTAGTTGAGAACTGAAGCAAAATTGGACAAACAACTTGTGCTAAGAATTTCCACTTTTCTAATCCGTCATCATAGTTTTGATGTACATAGTGATGTTGATAACCCATCAATTGATCCTAACGTCTGTGGTCATCGGGGCAGTGCCTGGCCCACAGCAGGTGCTCATACTTGTTATTAAAACAATGGGTGAATGTCAGGGGTTAACGAGAAGCAGACAAGAGCAGCCTGACAAGCCCAGAAGCCCTGGAGAAGGTGTGTCCTATGCTCTCTCTTTCCCAACTGCCACTAAAAAGTTGGGCTTTGGGTTTGAAGAAGCAGCAGCTGTCTGTCTCTCTCTCCTTCAGATTTAGGAAGGACACCCTCCACAAATTACAAGATAAGTCTCTTGGCAAGAGCTCTTTAGAGGGTTGTATGCTGGTTACATCACCAGTGATATCCACTGGTGCATCTGGAGTTCGCTTTTCCAAACATTTATAGGGGTTATGATGACTTATTTCACAATTCTATTTCTGAGAAGGTAAACTAGAAACTTCTAAATGAATTCATAATTTAAATGTTTAAAGGAAATCTGTAAAAATTATTAGGTAGAGTAAAAATAGATATACCGTATTTGCCGGCGTTTAAGATGATTTTTTGGACCTGAAAAATATGCCTCTAAGTGGGGGGTAGTCTTATACGGCGAGTATATAACAAACTCTGTATTTTGAGTGGAAATGTTAGGGGGTTGTCTTATACGCCAAGTCTCTTATACGCCGGCAAATACGGTATTTTTCAGGGCCAAAAAAATCGTCTTATACACCGGCAAATACAGTACTTGTTAACTAAAGAATTCTTTTGTATATTGATTTGTCAGACCTTATTGGTTTCCTAAATATATATTTTTATATTTCTAATTTTGTCTATAGTAAGGCTAATCTATATTTTGCAAATGTCATTTAGGTCCAGTTGATTAATGGTGCTGTTTAGTTCAGCAACATCCTAACTGCTTTTCTGTTGGCTGGGCCTATTTTTTACTAATGGATGGGTGTTGAAACCTTCAGCTATTATAGTGGATTTCATCTATTTCTCTTTTCGGTTCTGTCAGCTTTTACTTCATGTATTTTTTAAAAAATATTTTTATTGAATTTTTACAGAGAGGAAGAGAGAGGGATAGAGAGCTAGAAATATTGATGAGAGAGAATCATCTATCAGCTGCCTCTTGCATACCTCCTACTGGGGATGTGCCCGCAACCAAGGTACATGCCCTTGACTGGAATCTAACCTGGGACCTTTCAGTCCGCAGGCCACAGGCCAACACTCTATCCACTGAGCCAAACCAGTTTGGGCTTACTTCATGTATTTTGATTCTGTTGTCATGCACATACATATTATGGATTATGTGTTCTTAAAGAATTGACCCCCTTATTATTATATAATGTCTCTCTTTATCCATGATACCTTTCCTTATTCTGAAGTCTGGAATTAATATTCTATTTCAGCTTTCTATTGGTTAATATTGCCATTTATAGCTTTCTCCATCCCTTTACTTTTTACCTATATGTCTTTATACTTAAAGTGCGTTTCTTATATACAAACTATAGTTGGGTCTTACTGATATAGGTGGTGAGAATGGCACCAGGGGTCTGACTGAACCTGGGTACAGCAACCTCAGTACTTGGGTTCTGGCTAGGAAAGAATTCAAAATAAAGACTACAAATGTAAGAGAACATTTATTTGGTAAATTACAGAGTTAGAAGAAGTAACCTGTAGAAGAGATGGGCTGAGGAAATGAGTAATGGAGGCACAGGAAGGACCCTTCATTCTCTTTCCACACCCCATTTCCCTTTTCCCCCGAGAATTGTCAATCCACTACCTTTATATGCCCCTGATTCTATTATATTCACGAGTTAATAGTGTTCATCGGATTTTTTATTCCCTTGGTTTTTAGATTCACTTGTGGATAGTTATGTGTTGTTCATAATTTTTATCTTTATCTTCTTCCTCTTCTTAAAGAATACCTTTCAGCATTTCATATAACTCTGGTTTGGTGGTGATTAACTCCTTTAGCTTTTTCTTGTCTGTGAAGCTCTTTATCTGCCCTTCAATTCTGAATGATAGCTTTGCTGGGTAGAGTAATCTTGGTTGTATTTTCTTGCTATTCATCACTTTGAATATTTCTTGCCTTTCCCGTCTGGCCTGCATAGTTTCTGCTGAGAAATCAGCTGACAGTCATATGGGTGCTTCCTTGTAGGCAACTAACTGTTTTTCTCTTCCTGCTTTTAATATTCTCTCTTTGTCTTTTGCTCTTAGAATTTTAATTATGATGTGTCTTGGTGTGTTTCTCTTTGGATTCCTTTTGTTTGGGGTTCTGTGTGCTTTCTGGACTTGTAAGTCTATTTCTTTTACCAAGTGGGGGAAGTTTTCTGTCAGTATTTATTCAAATAGGTTTTTAGTATCTGTCAGTATTTATTCAAATAGGTTTTTAGTATCTATTCTTATGGCACCCCATAATTCTGATGTTGATGCACTTGAAATTGTCCCAGAGGCTTCTTACACTATCTTCAACTTCTTGGATTCTTTTTGCTTTTTGCTTTTCCAGAGGAGTGGTTTTTGCTTCTTGGTATTCCAAATCTTTGACTTGATTCTTGCGATCCTCTGTCTGTTTTTAGGTCTCTGTATAATATTTTTTATTTCAGTCAGTGTATGTTTAATTTCTAGTTGATCCTTTTTCATATCCTCGAGGGTCCCATTTAATTTATCAACCTTTTCTAGGAAATTCTTGAAAGACCTTATAACTGTGGTTTTGAACTCTATATCCAGTCTTTTGCTTTCCTCCATTTCCTTCCATTGTGACCTGCCTCTTTATCTCCACATTTTAGCTGCTTCCCTCAGTTGATGGAATTGCTTTGTTTGTTAGGTGTCCTAGCAGGGCGCAGTAGCTCAACCTCCCCAGTTATTTGTGGAGGACACTCTTGGTGCACCGCTTTCTTGGCTGTATGTGCAGTCTTATTGTAGTTAAGCCTTGATTGTTGTTGGTATCACTGGGGGGAGTAGACCTCCAAGTTAATTGCCACTGAGGATCAGCAGTGTCTCCACTTGGAGGGCTTCTGTGCTCAGCTTGGAGGGGGCAGAGTCTCAGGGTGGAGCAGACAAGCTTTGGTTTCCTGTCAGTCCCATCCTAAGAGGGTCCTGTTCTCAGTGTCCCATGGCAATGGCTGTGCACACCTCTGAGAGAAGGCTGCTCTCGAGTTTTGCCCGCTGCCAGACAGTCCAGTTTCTCCCAACCAGAGGTGGATTTCAATGCAGTTGGGAGGTTTTGGTTTTCCTCCCGGAAGAGAAAGCTGGCCGCACACTTCCTGCCCACCCTCTATGTGCACCATGAGTAAGCCAGATGCGTATTTAGCCACCTGCCCTTTCTGCACTCATGGGCTCTGCACCTCCACAGCTCCTGAGTCTCAGTGTCCTTTTCTATTTCTTTCTAGTTGTAGAATTTCCACTCAGCCAGCTTTCCGGTGGTTCTGGAAATGTCCGCTCTATTTTCCAGTTGTAGTTTTAAAATTGTTGTGGTAGGCAGCAGGATAGATGTTTACTTTATGCTGCCATCTTGGTTTCTCCTTCCCTTCACTTTTGAAGGATAATTTCACTGGATATGGAATTGTAGGTTGGTAGGGTTTTCTTTCAACATTTTAAATATTTCATTCCACTCTTTTCTTGCTTGCATGGTTTCTGATGAAAAGTCACATATAATTCCTATATTTGCTCTATTTTAAATAAGATTTTCCCCCACCCCAGCTTCTTTTAAGATTTTCTCTCTGTATTTGGTTTTCTGTAATTTAAATATATTCTTAGGTGTAGATTTTTTGTATTTTTCATTTTTTATATTCTTTAAGCTTTCTAGATTTGCAGTTTTGTGTCAGTCATTAATTTTGAAAAATTCATAGCCATTATTAACTCAAATATTTCTTCTGCCATTTTTATTCTTTCTTCTCCTGTTATTCCAATTATACATATGTTATGCCTTTTGTATTTTCCCACAAGTCCTCTGTATTCCATTCTGATTTTTGTTCATTTTATCATTTTTTGTTCTCTTTATATATTAATTTGGGAAATTTTTATGGACATATCATCAAGTTCACTGATTTTTTTCTCAGCTGAGCTGCATCCAGTCTATTGATAAACACATCAAAGGCTTTAGTCTATTCATACTTTTGATTTCTAGCATTTCTTTTTTATTCTTTAAGGTTTCCATTTCTCTGTTCTTCCATATTGTCAACTTATATTATTAAATCCATTAACATATTAATCATAGTTGTTTCAAGTTTCTTATCTGATAATTCAAAATCTGTATCATATCTGAGTCCACTTCTGATTATTAGTATCTCTTCAGACTGTTTTGTTTTGTTTTTTTAGCATGCTTGTCATTTTTTTTTTTTTTTTGCTGAAAAGGGGACATGATATTTTATATAATAACTATAGTAAATAAACCTTACTATGAGAGTTTATATTAATTTGACTAGGAACTGGGCTATGTTTTATGTTTTTCATAGATTGAGATGCCATAAACTTTCATTTCCTTCAATGTTCTTGTGTGTTTTTTCTGGTAACATTAAGGAAAGTTTTCATGGATGAGTCATAGTGAGAATAAAGCAGGTTTTTATTCAGGTAGAAAACAAGAAAGAGGCCAGGGCACGGGCCCTACTGTGAAAGAAACAGAAAGTACGCTTCCCAGTGGATACGAGCCAACTCAAAAGTGAGCTTGTATAGGTGGTCAGATCTTGGGATTTTATGTATTGGTGGTGGGGAGAATGGGGGATGTTTTCGAGCTTTGCGGTACCAAATTCTGACTGCATTCTGGTTGGGAGGGGTCCTTGTTCCTAACATGATCCTTTCTGGAAGTGTCATGGCATTCATCTCCTTTGATCCCCCTTCCACTTGTGGTATAAGTTTTTTTTTAATATAATGGTGGTATAATGTCCTTTGGGGACAGTCTCTGGTCAATTTTTCCTTCATCTTGGATTGATCTGGTCCTAGGCAGTCTTGTCATTGACCACTACAACCACCACAGGGTTTTCCTGCTGTTAAACTGTTTTCCTTTGATCGTGCCCAGAGGTTCAGGCTCTGGTGAGAGGATGTTGGCTCCTACTTCTTCATTCCACTTGTTGGGACTTTTTCTTAACTTTTTTCTGTCCTATCTCATTAGTGTCCAACTTTTTATGCTACAACTGTGTGCAAGTCAGATGCATTCCTCCTTCCCCTTGACTGGGTTATGATAGAAGAAAATATTAGGGAGAGAAAGTTGCACAAGCTTCTCTATTCTGCCAAAGGTTTCATTTAAACATGAACAAACAAGTTGCATAAATCAAGTGCTTCAAAGTCTGCAGGAGGGAGGTGCAGTTGCCTTGTTGAAAGAGAGCCATTCATGGAACGTATGTGAGTAAAGGAGGAGTCACTTGGCTAGATCTCAAGATCTGACTAAACTCACTTAGGTGATGAGCTTCCTCTGTTTTAGACATAAAAGGTTAGCACTCAGCAATTGCCCTAGTAGCCATGGCAGCCGTGAGCCTAGGGGCACGAGGTTCACGTGTCCTGAAGAAGGAACAATGAAAGAGGAAGCTGGAGGGTTTTATCTTGAGTACCCTCACACTTTTATGTTATTCAAGTTGCCTTTCTCCCCTCTTGATGGCACTACCTTCTCTTCTCTCTTCTCAAAATAGTCAGTACCCAATTTTTGCAAGTCTAGGTCTCAGCCATTGGTCAGTCACAGTAACCTTTACCTTCTTGTTCCCATCACTAACTTATCTCAGAACATGCAAAGAAATATTTAAATTTTGACAAGTTTAGAATGCAGATGCTTCTAATATAGTAACCTAGGATGTGGAGAGTATGTTTTTCAGGCAAAACATCCTATCTGTACCCCTCATACCACATACCCTAAAAGGTTGCCAGTCCTCCTTATTCATAAGAATGATTTGCCCTTAACCCCTTTTATTAAGAACACTGGAAATAATAAATATTAATCTCCTTCAAAAAGTAATTTTAGGAACACAGGTAAAGTACAAAAGGGTATGCTTCTATAACAGCAAACACCTGAATCCAGTTCACAGCTACTATACTTCTCTTTGAAACTACTGCCAAATGCAATTGTTCGGAGAATAATTAAAATAAAAAAAAACTGGTGGAGAAATTTCTCAGAGAAAGGGAAAACTTGTAAGAGGGAATTATTTAAAGCCAATGCAGAGTAACTTTCAGGTTTCACCTTTTAAAATTCTCTTTCATTTTTCAAAGCAAAACTCTTCTACATTTGAGGAAAACCAGCTTGAGTTCAACTCACTTTTCTGTATCATGACTTTATTCCAACCCATCTCCAACATGATTCTGAGGTTCTGAATATCAATCCTAGACAAAAGCTCATCTAATAAAGAAAAAAATAAATCTTTATTTTTAATCAAATAAAGAATTCCAATAATTTTTTCATCACGGAGTGGGAAAGAGCATTGAGATATTCTCCACCCATTCACCTAGGAGCCAAACTTGTAATGATATGTTTAATGCCAGGCATTTCTTTTCTAGGAAGATAAGAGAAAACAAAGGGTAATTCAGAGAAGAGTGAGAAATCTAGCAAGATTACAGAAATATTATAAGGCATTTTGGATGCTAACAACTTATTTTTAGCTATTTGGTTATAATATAGTTAATTGTTATGATAGCAGTGTGATTAAATTTTAAAAATTCATAACTTCTGGGATGTACACCAAATTAACTAAGGATTAAATGGCATGGTATTTAGAATATGCTTTAAAACATTTCATTTAAAGAAAAAGAGGAGAGAGGCAGAAAGGGAGAGAGTGATGGGGGAGGAAAGAAGGAAGAAATGAAATTTTCAACTTAAAGAAATGTCCACACCCATAGAGAATATTTATCAGAGTTTATTTGAACCAAACTAACTCCATCTGCTGGGGAGCAAGATCTCAAATGCTCTGAGAAGAACAGTTTTGAAACTTCTTTTATGCATTTGAGATTAAGGAGGGAATATAAAGATTATATGGAGGGTGGTAAAAAAAAAAAAAAGTAAGGAGAGGATTAGATTACAGGATAGTTAACAAGATTACATGCTTTCTTGAGGGTAGTTATAATTTATACCAAAAATGTGTTAACCTAGATGCACAGAAATAATAGACAGGGCTTGCTAAAGGCAAAGATAAACCTTTTACTAAAAAGTGAAATACCAGGCACTCGAACTTTGATCGAGATGGCGCCAAAAAGAAAAGAAAGGAAGAGGAAAGAAAGAAAGAGAGAGAGAGAGAAAGAGAGAGAGAGAGAGGGAGTGAGGGAGGGAGGGAGGGAGGGAGGGAGGGAGGAAGAAAGTTAAGTGCCTGGGGTGTGACTACCCACCATGATCTGCCCAGTTAGGAGTATTTGATCAGATCACTCTGTGAGGTTACTTTCCATAGAACCCCTTTCTTTGTCCACAAAACAAATGTAACAAAATTGTGATTTTGAATCTGCATGGTAGGTATATGGGAAATACCTTATATGCTTCCTTGGCTGCCATAACACATTATTCCAAATTGGGGTCTTAAAACAACCAGAACTTATTCTCTCATAGTTCTGGAGACCAGAAATCTAAAATCAAGGTATCAGCAGAGCTGCACTTCCTCTGGAGGCTCTAGGAAAGAATCCTTCCTCACCTCCCCCAGCTACTGATGGCTCCACGTGTTCCCTGGCTTGTGGCTGCCTGCATGGTCACAGAGCCTTCTTTCCTGTGCTTGTGTTTCTCTTCTTGTCTCTACTATAAGAACACTATGTACCTGTTGTAGGAATATTCCTGCAAGACTTCCTGCGGGTTTCCCTTCCACTAACCCCACCTCTCCTGCTGCGGAGGACAGGGTGGGGCAGAGCGGGACGAGTGGGATGGGCAGAATGGGCGGTGCACGCCCAGCCCATCCGGCCTGCCCCACCCTGCCCGCTGCCACCACCGCTGTGGCCACAAGCACGCTGCCACCACTGCTGCGTGCTTCGCCCCACACTCCTGACCCATAACCCCTGCCACCCCTACTCCCTGTACATGCCACCGCTACACACCTTACCCCACCCGGCCCCACATGCACTGCCAGTGCTTTCCCTCCAGCAGCCGCAGCAGCCTTGCTTTCCACTTTCCCTCCCTCTTCCTTCTATGTTGTCTTCAGTCTTCACTCCTCCCTCTCTCTGTGTATGCAAATTAACCACCATCTTTGTTTAGTTAATTTGCATAGTCTCTCTGATTGGCTGGTGGGCATGATTTGTGTGGCTGTGTAGCAGAATGATGGTTAATTTGCATATTACTCTATTATTAGGTTAGACTAGTAGGCCTGCACATGAATCCTGAGCACCAGTAACTTTCTGCCCACTGCCCCACCCTCCTGTAGTTCCTTCTGCCTCCCCCACTCATAGCTTGCTGCCCTGCCCCCTCCTGTAGGTCTCTGTCACTGGTTAAAGCTCACTGCCCCACCCTCCTGCTGATCCATCATCCAGTCCTTACGTGGTCGATCATTACATAACAACCATTTGCATATTACATCTTTATTATATAGGATTAGATAATTCTGGATGATCTCATCTCAATATTAACTTGATTATATTTGCAAAGACCCTCTTTCCAAATAAGGTCACATTCATGGATTCCCAGGGCTAGAACATAGACATAACCTCTTGGGGGCACCATTTAGCCCATTACTGTGTGTATTATATATACTGTTATACTATTCTCTCTAATTTGTCTTTTAAAATTCTTCATAGTAAAAAAAAAGTTTTTAAAAGATTTGGCTATGGAAATTATATTTTACAGAGCTTGAATATGGCAGAGTTCAAAGCAGAGAACTTCATAGCCTGAGGCAGAAACTATTGGATGTGTTCAAGGAACAGAGAAATATAAACTGATAAGAAGCTCCAGCAAGAAGTGATTCCCTTCCTCTTTTTCAACAAATAAATGCATATTCAGCATGTAAAATGGTGCAAAGTGCAGACTTCCTTTCCAGCCTTACCTGACTCCACTTCTAACGTCAATGCCTCCAACCTTTGCAAGCTTTTGCTTTTCTAGAAGAGATGACAGAAGCTGATGGAGAGAAAGGATAAGAGTCACATGGGCCTCTGACAAACATCATTTCAACCCCCAGACTGAGCCATATCTGTCCCATGCCACACTGATGCAGGCTGCTTGTTCTTGTGCTAATGGTACATGACTGTTCCTACAGCGGGACTGGCAGGGGTAAAATGATGAAGCAGGTCCGGTTTGTCTGCCACATATTGTCCTTTTTGGTTTTTAGCACTTCCAATCACCTCTGGAAAGAGAACCCTCCAGATACTAAAGTCAAGAGACAGATGGGACATATTTCTTTAATTCTTCTCCAGAAAGGAAAACTATGCCATGATCTGAATGGTTATGTCTCCCTAAAATTCACACATAGATATCTTAACCCCGTGGTCAGCAAACTGCGGCTTGCGAGCCACATGCAGCTCTTTGGCCCCCTGAGTGTGGCTCTTCCACAAAATACAACGGGATGGGCAAGTCTATTCTGAAGAAGTGATGTTAGAAGAAGTTTAAGTTTAAAATATTTGGCTCTCAAAAGAAATTTCAATCGTTGTACTGTTGACATTTGGCTCAGTTGACTAATGAGTTTGCCGACCACTTTCTTAACCACCAAAGGTGATGGTATGAATAGGTGGGAACTTTGTAGGTGTTCCAGTCAGCAGAACAGCCCACACTAGTGGAATTAGTGTCGTATAAAAAAGAATCCAGAGAGATCCCATGCCCCTCCAGCAGGTGAGGATACCATGAGATGATACAGTGTGGTATAGGAAAAGGGCCCTCATAAGAAGATGACACCTTAATCTTGAACATTCTGGCCAAGTTGTTTATAAGCTACCCAATCTATATTTTGTTATAGCAACCAAAATGGACTGAGCAAGAAACCTTTTACTGTGCTCCCAGGATATACCTACAGCAGAGGGAGAATAAAATTGTAACTGGAATCAAGGTTTGGTTGCCTGTCACCACAAAAGCCAAACTTGTGAGACAGGTGCTGGTGAAAAAGGAAAGAAGTTTATTCCAGTGCTGGCATCTCAAGAAGATGGAAGACTCTTGGGAAAAGCCCATCTCTACATTTCTGTGCACACAGAGGTTTTTATAAGGAGGAAGAGGGAAAGCAGAACAAAGAGATCAAGGAGAGGGGATTGAAAAGGTCTGTACGTGCAGCCCAGCACAGTCCATTTTAATAAGGATCTCAAAACTGGTCAAATGATGGTCTGGTATGTGTCATCCTGGTCTTTAGCATCCTGGTTCTACATTATCCTGGTTCTATAGTTGAAGGTCAGCAAATTTCCTGGAAATTGGATGACTAAAGATCACAGTCTGCATTTTTTGAGGTTAGTTTCTAGTATTCCTTTTTTTTTTTTTAAGTTCTTGATGTCCTTCACCGTCTTTTTCTTTGTTTCCAATAAAAACTTGTTGTCACCTATTATCCCCCTTATTTATTAATTTATGAGAGAGATGGAAGAAGGGAGGGAAGGAGGGAGGGAGGGAGGGGAGGAGGGAGGGAGAAAAGGAGGTAGGGAAGGAGAGAGAGATCAATTTGTTCCACTTGTTTATACATTCATTGGTTGATTCTTGTATGTCCCCTGACCTGGGATCGAACCCACAATCTTGGTGTATTGGGACAATGGTGTAACCAACTTTGCTACCCAGCCAGGGATCCCTCTTTTAGGTATTCTCTGATATATGTCTCTACACTAAATGTGAAAGTTACCATTGGAGTTTAATGTTCTGTCCTCCATTGTAGCAACTATGAAACCAGTGATAATTCCTGATTTTCAAACTTCAAGGAGAGAGGGGAAGAAAAAAAAGAAGAGAAATACTCTCTTTATTGGGACGAGAGAAGCAGATGTGGATTGTTGTTTGAAAAAATCATATTCAATATTATAATACACAGTTATACAGAAAAATTTTAAAATAATACTGCCAACAGTGAAGGTCAATGACTCTTGGCTGGTGGAAAATAACCCCAGAACTCTATTTCTGAATCTCAGCTGGTAGAGAATACAGACTGTGAGAATCTGGAGTTTTAGCTAAGAGAACAGAGGTTTAAAAAGTTTGTGAAACTTTGCTTTAAAGTGACTTAATTTTGAGGTCACAATTTTAGGCTTCAGCAGCATGGTGCCAGACAGAGAGCACTGGGCACAGGTCTTTTAGCCTCTCCATACCTTATGTGGTAAATGCTTACTTGGGTTGCTTCTATGTGAAGCTCTTTTTCCACTTTCTTCATGTCTTCTCAGTTCTCTGCATCCTTGACCCCATTTTCCCTTGAGAATGCCCTTTCTCTTTGGCTAATACGTGGGGAGCAGAGTTAGGGCCTCTGGGATCTCTTTCTTCTTGGTCAGCCTAAGAATAAAATATTTGTCCAAAATTGCATGTGAAAGTTAATAATAGAAGCTAATCGTGCCAAGTCAAGGAAAGCACTAAAAAACAGCATTGAGAGAACAATACTTCCAGCTGTCAAAGAACCAAAAGCCATACATCTAACCTACTGAACTGTGGAGTTGTTATCTAAGTGCAAACACTCAGTGATCAGAAATGTCATAAATCAATAAATGGTAATTCACTTGTTTTCTTTTCTCACACAAATGCTAAAACAACTTATTGTCTCACATGTGAAAAGTTCAACTTAGTAAACAATTAGGCAACAAATGTATGCAAATTCATCTTTTTTTCCTTAAAAGCCAAAGATGTACATTAATTCACCTTTTTGAAATGTTGGTTTTATCTTCTGCAAATGCTATATTCTTTCTTTTTAATGTATCAATTGGAAAAAGAGAGAGGGGAACATTGATTTGTGTTCCACTTATTTATGTATTTATTAGTTGATTCTTGTTAGTGCCCTGACTGGGGATCAAGCCTGCAACCTTAGAGTATTGGACTGATGCTCTAACCAACTGAGCTACCCAGCCAGGGTCAAATGTTATCTCCTTAAATGCAAATTCCTGTTGTCACTGACATCTGCAGGTATAGTACTATTACTAATTAAGAGAACACGTGAAGCAGATTGCCCAGTGGAAGTGTATGGGGCTTTTGTTAGAACAGAGGAACAACTCTGATGCTATCTCTTACTAGTTGTTTGTTTTGGAAAAATTAATTCAATAACTTTTGATCCTCAATTTCAAATGTTTAGAGTATGATTAATTCATAGGGCTTTGGTGAGACATAAATGAATCTTTGCCAGGGGTAAATAGCTCTATCCATTCAGTTGCCAAAACTAGAAACTTATGAATCATTTCTAATACCTCCTCCTCTCTTATTCTCCATATTTAATCCAAAAACAAATCTAGTAGACTCAACCTTCAAAATATCCCGAAATTCTCTACCTGTCTCTGTTGGTTCAGCTATTCCCAGTCTTAGGCCACATGGTTTCTTACTTTGACTATTGCTCAAGTCTGCTGACTGGTGTCTTGAACTTACTCTTACTTCTCCCTCCCATGCCAAATCTACACTGTATACAGTGACTTTTAAAAGCAAATTGTGCCTCTTTCCTCCTGCGTCAGCCTTTCTCATGGCTTCTCAGCATATTTTTTATATAACATATTTTTATTCTTCAAATTTTTATTTTGATGCACAGAGAAATCAGCTTTGAAGACAACTGAGTTTTATGGGGGGGGGGGGGGGAAATGAACACCAAATAAGTTAGACCCATGTAAAAAATAAACGGTCAGCTAAATGTCCCAACTTAAGGATATAAGAACCACGGATAAACTTCGATTCTTTAAGAAGTCGAAGTCTGCCAAAACCGGTTTGGCTCAGTGGTAGAGCGTCGGGCTGCGGACTGAAAGGTCCCGGGTTCGATTCCGGTCAAGGGCATGTACCTTGGTTGCGGGCACATCCCCAGTAGGGGGTGTGCAAGAGGCAGCAGCTGGTCAATGTTTCTCTCTCATCGACGTTTCTAGCTCTCTATCTCTCTTTCTTCCTCTCTGTAAAATATATTATTTTAAAAAAAAGAAGAAGTCGAAGTCTTTCAAACAACCTTGCTGTGAACTGGTCCAGAGGGTAACAGCATCTGAGAGTGCTTAACAAGGTGGTGTGACGAGGGACACGTTTCCTGGGTGCTGCTTTGATGAGGCTGTCCGCAGGCAGAACCACCTCTGCTGCTTCGGCCGCACTCCAAAGAACCTTCACTTCACTGGGAAACTTTCTGCTTCTCCCAGCACTGCCATATCGCCAATAGCACCTCCCTTCATATCCAGTCTGGCAGTTGTATTGCCTTCACTATGGCAGCCAGGAGCTGTGCCACCAGATCTGCACTGCCACAGCCTGCGTTGTCAGCTACAATAGTTAGTAACATTCTCAGTGCTTTAGCATAAGGCTCCATTGCCACAGCTTCTTTACCTGGGGTTTTATTGGCAAGTTGTGTCACAGCATCATCCATCAGCATTGCAAACAGCCTCCTCCATAAACTGTTCTGGAGTTGTCCCCTGTCCCCTCTCTCCCCCTTCCACTTTCTCTAAAATCAATAAACATATCCTTGGGTGAGGATAAAAAACAAACCAACAGCCCTGACTAGTTTGGCTCAGTGGATAGAGGACTCATCTGCTTGAGGACTCAAGGGTCCCAGGTTTGATTCCAGTCAAGGGCATGTACCTTAATTAAGGGCATATCCCAGTAGGGGGTGTGCAGGAGGCAGCTGATTGATGTTTCTCTCTCATTGATGTTTCTAACCCTTCTTCTCTGTAAAAATCAATATATATATATATATATATATATATATATATATATATATATATCCAACAGTTGGTTTGTTTCTACTTTGTGGCTATTATAAATAATGCTGCTATGAGCATTCAGGTACATTTTTATGTGGACTTATCATTTCAGTTCTTTTGCGTATATACCCTAGGAATAAAATTACTAGGCTATATGATAACTCTATGTTTAACCTTTTAAAGAACTGACAAATTATTTTCCAAAGTGACTCCACTATTTCTCAATTCCACCAGTGATGAATGAGGGTTCTAAATTATCCACATCCTCAGCAATACTTGTTACTATCTACTTTTTAAATGTTAGCCATGAATGAAATGCCTTATTGTGGTTTTGATTTGCATTTCCCTAAAAATTAATGTTGAACATCTTTTCATGGGCTTATTAGCCATTTGTATATTTCTTTGAAGAAATTCTACTCAAATACTTCACCCATTTTAAAAATTGGGTTGGCTTTCTTTTCATTATTGTTGAGTTGGAAGAGTTTTTATATACTCTCAATACATGTCCCTTTTCATATATTCTCTTCCATTCTATGGGTTATCTTTCCACTTTTTTAATGGTGTCCTTTGAAGTGCAACTTTTTAATTTAAGTCCAGTTTATCATTTTTTGTTTTATCATATTTAAGAAACCATCACCTTATGCAATCTAAAGTCATGAAAATTTACTCATATTTTATTCTATGAGAACTGAGCATCTTCTTCAATTATGAGAGCCAAAAATCAATTTTGTTGATTGCTATTTATACTCTGTGAGAAATTTCTGTTATTAAAATAAAATCTCCCAAACATGGAAATAAGCTCACATTATTTCAAGTATATATTTCAAGTATAGTACTACTTAGAGATCTTTATTAAGTAGTAGTTTTTCTAATTTCACTTTCCACTTGAAGAATGTGATGATGTAATTCATAATAATGCTATTAGAGTTGGGAATAAACTCGGAGATCATCATGCCCAAGGCAAGCATGTAGATTCAACATTCTCTCTTTGGTGGTACTTGCCTAGAGACTTGTCCTGGCTCAACAGGGGAAGGGACTTTTTTTGTTAGTGATATATACCTGCCTTTAATATAAGGGGGGACGGTGACAATATGAGAAACCTTTAAGGTTAGAAATTAAAGACCTGATAGATTGAGACTTCCTGAAATTCATGTAATTAGTCAATGGAATAGCTAGAATTATAAATTCAGTAGGAAGCTGTTCTTAGACAAAGATTCTCCCCTTCATCCCCTAAACCCAGTTGTTCTAAATACCTCTCAAAATATTTCCTCTACCCCAATTCCATGCTTCCTGCCTGATTATCAAGAGTCCCCTAATTTGTCTACTCCCCTTAATAGCTTCTGCATTTCCACATCCAAACCATCCTCATAGATCTAGAACTTTGTCCACGAATTCTAAAACACAAATATGACAGTGTAACTTTAATGTACCACAATTTGTTTAGCTCTTCTCCTTCTAGTGTACATTTTGCCTATTTGGAGCTATCATGAATAAAATTGCAATGACCATCCACGTACAAATTTTTATGTGCACATATTCACTCATTTATAGATATACACAAGAGGTGGAATTGCTGTTGGCACTTTGTTAGAAAGTGCCAAACAGCTTTCTGTAGTGGTGGCACCATTTATATTCCCATTAGTATTGTATGAGAGTCCCAGCTCCTCCACATCCTTGTCATCATATATTATTCAGTCTTTCTAATTTTATTCATTTAGGCCTTCATAGTATCTCACTGTGATTTTAATTTCCCTTGATGAAAAATGATTTTGAGGGCTCTTTCATATGTTGTATAGACTTTCAGTTATCTTCTTTAGTGAATTGTAATTCTGTTGCTGTTTTTCAATGGAATTCTTTGTCATTTTAATATTGGTGTGTAAGAATATATATTCATTCTGGATATAAGACCTTTGTAAAATATGTATACTATAAATATTTTCTCCACGTCTACATCTTTTTACATTCTTAATGATGTCTTTTGATGAGCAGAGGTTTTCAATTTTGATAAAGTCTAATATTCAATTTTGTCTTCTGGACTTTTTGTGTCTTGTCAAAGAAATCTTTGCCTACCCAAAGTCATAAAAATATGTATTTGTGGTTTCTCCTAGAAGTGTTAGAATATTATTTAGACCTATGATTTTTTAATCAGGGAGAAAATGAAGTGAAAAATGTAAATGGTAGGCTGCTAGTGAGTTTATCCATTATTTAGGTGGGGGGATGTTGAAATTTTGGCAGCGACACCTTCATCTGGGTGATGAAACTCTGTAGAACATTCTGATTCTAACTGTGGCCCCATAGACAAGCTACACTTTGGGTTTCCTCTAGTTAAAGATTTGGGAGAAGATTTAAGGAATTGGGGTGTGTGTGTGGAGAATACTAAATAGAGAACTTCTAGGCTTCAAATGACTCTCCCTCTTCAGGACTTAGATTCACAGCAGCTTCTGGGCTTCTTCTGAAGTCAACGTAGACTCTGATGAAAGCCTAGCTGGGGCCTCGGCACCTTCCAACACGGATACCTCCAGAGCAGGAGGAATGAAGGAGAGGCAGGGTGAAGTAAGCAAAGGAGAATCATATCATTAGTTATGATGAGCTGGCATTAAATAGGTATTATTCATGTCTCTAATGTGGAGAGATATTGAGAAAGGTGACCAGAATTCAGGGCCTGAATAAATCGTCTCTGGTTGCTAATGAAGCAGCTGCCATCCCATTTGAGTTTTCCAAGAGAGGTATATGCACAACAGACAAGACCAAGCACAGGAATACTATGACAACAACAACATTGGGTTCTAAAACTTAGTATTGTCTTCCAGTGAGCTTAAGTGGTCCTTGTTTTTGCATGGTCCTATCTTGCTCTTCTAGCCTATGGCTCATACTTTAAGTAGCAGGAAAACTTTTTTGCTTTCTTGCCTATTCCAGAATGACAAATATCTCTCACAGGCCTGTCCACTCCCACTTTGGTGGCCACAGTGGATACTGTGGAAATTACCCAGATTCCCCTTTCAGGACCCATGCATATTTTCCCTCAGCTGTCACAAGTGTTGGCCACTGGTGGCTCATAGTTGCATCTTTTCTGAGAATGGCTTTGGCCAAAGAGAACTACCTTGCCCAAAGTTTCAGCCCTCCAGGGTCAATGTTGGTGTAAATAGGGGGAAGAGATTAGTGCTAAGGCCTGGCACTTTGTCTCATTTGGGACAACCTAGTTCTAGAAATCCACCGTATGGTTGTCTAAGGACTTTGTAGCAACTGCAATGTTTCATAGTGCTTCCCTCATTTCTTTACAAATGTTGTTCTTGAGTAAACTCCTTAATAAACCTCCTGCAAGCAAGTCTCTGAATCTCAGAGTTTGTTTCTATGGAACCCACCTAAAATACTCGCCATGTCCAAATACATTACTAATGATCACATTACTTTTTTTCTTAATGAGTCTGGATAAATCTTTTTGGTTCTTCTCAAAACAGCCAATAAATAACTATAAAAATTAAATGGAATGATAAACAAGTTAAAACCTGCTTAACATTCCTGCTCCAAGCTCTTATTTAATATCAGTTTTCTAGATCTTGGTGTTCTGGTGACAAGAAGAGACAAGGAGAAACATGTCAAGGAAAGTTCATCAAGAAAAGAAGAGAGCTACTTGAATCTAAAGCCTTGATGGAAGTTGTTATATAGTGTTTTCCCCCAATTATCCAAAGTGTCGCTCAGTAAGAGGTAGCTCTGCGCCAGTCAGTCATTTAAGGGAAACTAATGCAAACCAGTCACTCTCAACCGCTTTACTCCTTGTCATGCCAAATTTCCACTCCCTTACATCGAAGTTATAAAACATCTTTAGCCTCGCCCTGGCCAGGCAGCTCAATTGGTGAGAGCATCATCCAATACTCCAAGGTTATGGGTTTAATCCTCAGTCTGGACACATACAAGAAAGAGCCAATGAATGCATAAATAAGTGGAGCAACAAATCAATGTTTCTCTCACTGCCTCTCTCTCAAATAAAAATAAATAAATAAATAAATAAATAAATAAATAAATAACATCCTTGGCCTCGACCATTCACACCAGGATCCTCCAACTCTTCTTTGAGACCCAAATGAAATGAAATCTGGTGCTTTGGTCTAGTCACACTTCCATGAAAAACTGCCTATCTTAGTATAATATATTGGGTGCTAGCTTATTCATTTATAAAATGAAGATGCAGAAGAAATACTCAGTGAACCAGAAGAGAGATAATTTGAAATTAGCCAGTTAGGTGAACAAAATGAACAATGAATAAAAAGAGGAAAGAAAGCCTGCATGAATTATAGGATACTATCAATCAAATGAACATTCACATCATGCAAGTCCCGGAAACAGAAGAGAGAAAAAAGGCAGAAAGTTATTTAAAGAAATGATAGCTGAAAACTTCCAAATCTTTCAGGGAGATATAGACGTTTGGATACAGGAAACTCAAAGGATCTCAAGCAAGGTCCACCCAAAGAATTACTCTTGAGACATGTAATAATCAGAATATTAAAAGACAAAGACTAATTTTGAAAACTGCAAGAGAAAATGAACTTATCACATACAATGGAACCCCCATAAGGCTATCAGGCTTCCCAGAAAAAAAGACTTCTAGAAACTGGTATTTCCAATGCTGTGTTAGAACATTTCTCCATGTTCCAATGAAAATGCCCACCATTTGAAAAGCACCACACACACACACACACACACACACACACACACACACACTACTGCCATTCAACTTTTTACTGCTTCAACTACCATCAAATGAAAATGGTACATATAAGACTGCTCTGGAGAAGGTCATAAAGCATTGAGTTCCAAACCAGCCATTCTTACTATGTTGTTCCATTTCCTTACTTCATAGCTATGGCCTCACCAGACCTCCTAATAAGTAGTAGATTGAGGGAGATAACTTAATGAATGGTTTATAGATTACTTTGCATCACATGCTGGCACCAGATGGATGACAGCAGCATTACAGCCCCACTCAGGAGTGGCCACGGAGGAGAGTGAGGAAGGGAAAGCACCTTGGTGCTCAGGGTGTCAAGCAGGATCTCTAGTTCGTCAATTTGTCTGGACAGAGAATTTTCTATGGGGAGGGATCTACATCCATCCATAGGTGATGGCTAATGATTTGGCTGCAAAAGAGTCTAAAACAAACAAATAAACAGACAAATAAAATAACCAAGAAGAAACAAAAACAATGCAAATAATAGAGGAAAAGTTTGAAAACTAGGATTAATATCCTTAAAAGCAGTAAGAAAAAACAAGAACAGGAGGCTGAAACATAAGAGAAATGGGACAATAAAAGGATTCTAAGAAAATAAAATTTAAGAAAGAGCTTTTGGAAATAAAAGATAATCACACTGACCAAATAAAACGTTCTATACAAATGCTGAATAGTTATGTTGGTGGGAATGTCCCAAGATGTAGAACAAGATGGACAATGGGAGTTAAAAAAAAAAAAGGAACTTAGAGAAACATTCCAGAAGGCCCAACATCCAACTAACAAGTTTTAGAGAAAGAGAGAATAGAGAGAATTAAATTATCAATGACATAATAAAGAAATGTTTCAGAATTACAAGATATCAATTTCCAGATTTAAAGAGACTACAATAGCCTAACATAATGATGATGAGAGGATGATGATGAGTTCTCACTAAAAGCACCTTATCATGAATTTTCTGAGAATAAAGGGAGAATTTAGTTGAGGGATAACCATCTTCAAATATGTTCCTTGTTGAGAATTCAGATGACCATATGCAAGTTTTCTGCAAATGGTCTCTTTTCTTATCTAAAGCCATTTTTATTTCTCTTCCATTTGCCCTTTGAATGTTGCTCATCATAAGCCAAAAATATTCTTTTTTGTGCAACAAAAAACTGCCCGGAATTCACTCACAGAGCAGAATTCTCAGAGGGCAGGCTTGGAGTCCTGCTGCGCCTTAGGATTGACTAACGCAAGTAATGAACCTCAGCCCAGTGATGCTGTTCAATCCATAACACGGTTGGAATACAAAGGTGTCTTTCTTTTGAAAGGCTATTTTTCAAACCCCCTAATGTAAAGGCAAGGGAATATTGCTATCAATTCTTCCTTTACTCTCTCAGCAAATAGCATCCCTGTGCCTTGAACAGATGGGGCTCTGTGTGATAAATAGCCCAGTGTTTCGGTCCAGCAGCTGATGGCACTGACAACTTGTCCCCAGTGCCTACAAGCTGGGCTGTCCCTCCACTTTCGTTTCCTTTGACTGGACTGGAGCAGTGTTTAAGAGCCAGACAACAAATCAGTGGAGTTACTTGCAGGCATCCTCACATTCTAGCCATCCTTTATGATGATGATGATAAGAAGGGTGAGCACCTTCCAGGATGGGTTTGAGAAAAGCACCTTCTAGGATGGGTTTGGAAGGAAGGATGGGGGAGGAAGGAAGGGCAGACCCTCTCATGCCTGCTGGGGCCTTGGTACTGGTTATATGAATAGCTCAGTCACTCGCTGCTGCAGGTAATTGCTATTCTCAGAGAATTCCATTGGTTTCCTATTTACAGAGGCAATTACAAAAAAGAGTATACACACACACACACACACACACACACACACACCATATACACATATTACACACACACACAAATGCACAGGCCGCTATTCCTCACCTGATGATATGTTTATTAATTTAGAGAGAGAAAGAGGAAAGTGGAGGGGAGGAAAAAGACATCGATGTGGGGGTGAAACATTGATCTGTTGACTCTTATAGGGGCTCTGACCAGGGATCAAACCCACAACCTAAGTATATGCCCCAATAGGGAATCCACCCTGCAACCTTTTGCTGTATGGGATGATGCTCCAACCAACAAAGCCACACTGGCCAGGGCCCAACTGCCTTCTGATTGGCTTCCCAGGAAGCCCTCATGCTTCTCGTCATTACTATAAAGAATGTCAGTGATCACTGAGTGAGAAAATCACCCGTCTCTTAAGGAACATCAGACAGAGTGTTTGCTGTTCTAATGACTTCACCTGCACTGTGTGGAGCTCAGAATATGATTAACGTTGCATCAAAGTTCCCTTTGTCACATTCTCTTGGATAAGGGCAGACTGCCGCAGCTGCCTTCCGAACCAGCAAGGATATCCACATGACAGTAAGCGATGGAAAGGACACATTCATTTTGGAGCACAAGGACAAGTTTATATTCCTAAACCTTCAATTTGCTCCCATGATGTGGCATATGTTTCATAGGCATTGTGGGTGCATTCAAAGTCAATGACTTGTGCCTAGTTCTCCATCTAATCACCTTTGGGTGCACTTTCTGCTCTGCCTGTCTGCTTATTCATAAAACTCAATGTAATGAGGACTAGTTGCCAAGTGTTTAATGTACCTGATCTCTAAACAGTCAATCCAACACAAATATTTACTGAATTCCTACTAATTGTCAGGAAGGCTGCGAATGCTGGTGCAGGGATCCTTGCCCTCACAGCGTGTCCAGTCTGGCCACTTGAGTGTGGGATCCACGTTGCACAGGTCCTAAGTGTATACAATTGGAGGGCTCTTTTAAAAAGAGAATATAAATGCACTATGTCACATATTTATTTAGAATACATAAGGAAATGACAAAAAAAATTGTAAAAGAGGCCCAAATGTTTCATAGTAAATCCTGTGATGGGGAAGTAGGTTGTGTCTTACCTCACTTTTATAGGTAAGAAAAGCTGGTGTAGCCTGGTGAGCATGGCTCAGGAGTTGAGCATTGACCTATGAACCAGGAGGTCAAGGTTTGATTCTGGTCAGGGCACATGCCCAGGGTTTCCAGCTCCATTTTCAATAGGGGGCAGCTGTTCAATGATTCCTTCTCATCATTGACGTTTCTAACTCTCTCTCCCTCTCCCTTCCTCTCTCAAATCAATAAAAATATATTTTAAAAAGAAAAGTGTGTGTTCTGTTCTGTCAGTAAATGTCTGATTTGCGGCCAGCAAGACTGAGCATTCTGCTGTTTGATCCAGGGAAGTGTGAACAACTACCAGAGGGTATCCAGGTGGAAACAGCTTCCCTCAGCCAGGGCATAGCTGATTACGCTGGCAGGAGAAGAAAAGAGGCTACCCAGGCATCTCTGCTTCCATCCAAACCAGGGGACAATTTGCCCCTCAAAACATTTATTATAAGCTAGGTTCTGTTTCCTTGGGGTTTAATTCCTTGCAATTTAGATACTTCTGATTTTCATTGCATCTGGGTCTGGTTTAAAATTTCTACCTGGTGTTCTGTGACTCACCTGTGGAAGAAAGGTTGAACCAGGTCATCATTTCCTGACTATCCTGGCGAGCATTAGATATCCATAGGATGTGCACAAGCATCATGAAAAAAGAAGTGTGTGGGCACATTAGCTAGGAAATGCTGGATGGAAAGTTAAAAGTGATTTCTTTACAATCGGTTTCTCAGGGACTTTATTTTGCTAATGTGCTGAGATGTCATCCAAGAGGGAAATACAGGGTGTCCTCAAAAATGTATACACACTTTTAAAGCTGAAAGCCCAATTTGGAAAATGAAATGTATTTTAACAATGCCTTTATAATTACTCAAAGTGTGTGCAAACATTTTTGAGACAAACTATAGCATGCAGCTTTCCCCAAACTGATTCTATTTATTTAACAACTAGAGGCCTGGTGCATGAATTCATGCACAGCTGGGGGTCCTCGGCCTAGCTGGCAATCAGGCCATCTCTCCCAGTCCCAATTGGTGCCAATTGGGGCCAGCCGGCTGGGGGAAGGGACAGTGAGAGGTTGGCCGGCCACTGGAGGTTGACTGTGGGAGCACACTGACCACCAGGGGGAAGCTCCTGTATTAAGCATTTGCCCACTGGTCATCAGTGCGTGTCATAGCAATGGGTTGTACTGGTTGCTTAGGCTTTTATATACCAATATATATATTGTTTATTACCTGCCAGGCATTGTTCTAGATGCTGGAGACACAGCAATGAATGAATGACCTGACCACAACTCCCCCACCCTCACCCCGTACCGTACAATGTCAGTGTTTACTGACTCCATCATGGGAAAGAACTGGCTGGATATTTTTCCAAGCCCCACCCCTCCCATTTCTAATGTTCTGGGAACATAACAACCTTGGACACAATGTCTTCACTTACAGTTTCAGCCTTGCCCATTTTGGAGCCTCAATTTAGTAGGTACCTATTTCTATAAAATTGAGCTCCTTACCACTTTAGTTTTGGGCCTTCACCCCTATTTCTGGTCTCATCTCCTACTGCTTCCAGTCACACTAAAGTACTTCATGTTTTCAAACAACCTCTGGCCTTGGCACATGATGTGAGCTCTGAAGAATGTCTTCCTTCCTGTTGTCCACTGGGAGAATCTCTATTTATTTTATATTGAATAGAATTCACATAACATAAAATTAACCACTTAAAAGTGTGCAGTTAGATGGCATTTAATATTCACAATGTTGTACAACCATTACCTCTATACAGTTCCAAAATATTTCCATCATCTCCAAAAGAAACCCCACATATGCATATATTAAGCAGTCCCTCACCCTTCTCCCCTCCCCTAAGCCTCTGGCAACCACTAACTGCCTTCTGTCTCTGTTTGGGATATTTCACATAAATGGAATCATACAATATGGGACATTTGGAGACTGGTTTCTCTCACTCAGCATAATTTTAAGAGTCATCCTTGCTGTAGCATGTGTCAGTACTTTATTCCTTTTTATGACTGAATAGTAGTTCATTGTTTGGATATACCACACTTTGTCAGGCATTCATTAATTTATAGACATTTGGGTTGTTTCCACCTTTTGATTATTATAAATAACACTGGTATGTTCATCTGTATAAAGGATTTGTGTGGACATGTGTTTTCATCTTCCTAGGAGTAGAATTGCTGGGTCATATGGTAATTCTGTTTAATCTTTTGAGGAGCTGCCAAACTATTCCCACCAACAGGGTATGAGGGTGCCAATTCCTCTCTATTCATTTCTAAAGGAGTCAGTTCAAGCTTCATTTACATTCTAAAGCTCATTGTAGTATCTCTTGGTTCCTTGCACTGATCATTCTGTATTTTAATCTCTGTCTCCCACACTAGAGATCACCTTACATGTAAAGCAATGACTTCCTCACCTTCATGTTCTCAGGACTAAGCATGGAATCAGGACTTCAATCAAAGGTTGTTGAAGGAATGAATAAAATGAACTAGCTCCTCTAGCAGATGATGATCCTCTGCAGATTATGTCTGAAATTAGTTTCATGTTTGACCAGTGTCTTTTTTAAAAATATTTTTTATTAAGGTATTATCTGTGTACATAGCTTATCATTGCCCCCCCCATAGATGCCCTCCCTCCCCAGAGTTTTGTGTCCATTGGTTGTTCTTATATGCAAGCATACCAGTCCTTCGGTTGATCTCTTATCTCCCCCAGATCTCCCTACCCTCCCCCCCACCCCCCCGCTGTCATTTGGCAGTCTGCCTGTTGTTTTACTGTCACTATATCTATCTTTCTGTTCATTCGTTTATAATGTTCTTTAATATCCATAAATGAGTGAGGTCATGTAGTGTTTCTCTTTCATTGACTGGCTTATTTCACTCAGCATGATGCTCTCCAATTCCATCCAGGTTACTGCAAATGATGAGAATTCCTTCCTTTTTATGGCAGCATAGTATTCCATGGTGTAGATGTACCATAGTTTTCTGATCCATTCATCTGCTGACGGGCACCTAGGCTGTTTCCAAGTCCTAGCTATTGTAAATTGTGCTGCTTGACCAGTGTCTTGTATGAGGAGGTACCTGGATGTCTTCTTGCTTGGGAACTGCAATCTCTCCCATATCCTTGCTTTTGTTACTACTCAGTATGAAAACCCAGGTACTTTTCCATATCCTCCTAATTATTCCTCTAGTTTCCTCTTGAGGCTGAAGTCTGCTTGAATTCCGATTCCTTTATTTGATTCCAGAAGTCGTCCCAAATTTATTCAACTACCACCATTTGGACAGTGAAGCCTACCTTCATCATTCCAGTCACTATATTGGATCCTGCCCTAGCTATCAGGGCCGCTGGGCAAGCAGACCTGTCACTTATCAAAAATTCCTGTCACACTGTCCCAAACTTATTCTCTCCACATCATAAATAGATATTGCACTGTACTGAACTCAAATGCCATCACTTTTAGATTACCCTCTGCAGTGCTATTAGTGCAAGATTATCACAAGGAACAAACCTTAGAGCCCAATTAGTTGCCTTATCTTCCACACCATCTATATTATCATTCTTCCTTCTCCCTTCCCTTCTGCCTCCTCTTCTACCTCCGCTTCCTCCTTCTCTTCCTTCTCTTGTACTTCTCCCACCTCCTCTTCTTCCATCTCCTTGTCCCCATCTCTTTCTCCATTTCTTTTTTCTCTTCTCCCTCTTCACCTTCTTATCTTCCGTGGCCCTTTTTATATTTTATGATCTTTTTTCTTTTTTTTTCTTTTTACCAAAGTTATGACAATTTTAAGATTGTGCCATTATCTGTCACTAACAAGGTTAGATTGTTTTTGACAATGGTGATAGTTATCATTGTTGTTTCCTCTTTACATGTACCCCCTCTATTCCTTACAACAGCTCTCCGTGAGGCTGAGGAAGGGTATGGAATTTGCCCAAGGCCACAAGGTTAAAAACATGGATGGGGATTTTAACTTTGTATGCTCCTCTGCCTTGAATGTTTTTGGCTACTTATACCATAACCCTTTTTAAATCCCAACTTAAACCCAATCTTTCTCAAAAAAGAAAAAATATATCTGTCAGCAAGACTGGTTAATACCTCACACATGACATTCTCACCTTCAGAGGTTCCTTACTTATGACAGAACAGCCCTCGCTAAGCCTTTTGCCTGTCCTGTGTGTTGCCTCTTCTTAAGTCTTGCTAAGTTGAACTGCTTGTGAGCACTTTATTATATTCTTCTTTATTTTTTATAGCAACACATAATGAATTAATTTTTAAAATAAGTCTTATTTATACTACTAGCCTGTATTGTATTTTTTGGAGGACTATTTGGCTACCTATCAAAAGTCATTCTTTATATTTTTTTATTTGCTAATATTATTCCTGGAAACTGATCACAAAGGAAATGCATTTTTAAAAAATATATTTTATTGATATTTTACAGAGAGGAAGGGAGAGAGATAGAGAGCTAGAAACGTCGATGAGAGAGAAACATCGACCAGCTGCCTCTTGCACACCCCCTACTGGGGATGTGCCTGCAACCAAGGTACATGCCCTGACCGGAATCGAACCCGGGACCTTTCAGTCCGCAGACCAACGCTCTACCACTGAGCCAAACCAGTTTCGGCGAAATGCATTTTTTTTTAATTTACATGATGTTGATAATGGTATTCACAAGCTATTTAAAAATCAAACACCCCCAAATACCTAGGTGTCTAATAGTTAGGAGTGATGAAGTAAATTACATATGAATGATAGAATATTATGTAGCCATTAAAAAATAAATATGTTGGTTATGACATAACATTAAAACAAGTGAAAGAAGTAGGGCATGTTTGCCCGGTCAGTGTGGCACAATGGTTGAGTGTCAATCTATGAACTAGGAGGTCACAGTTCGATTCCCAGTCAGGGCACATGTCCAGGTTGCATGCTCAATTTCCAGTGTGAGGCATGGAAGAGGAAGCCAATCAATGATTCTCTCTCATCATTGATGTTCCTATCTCTCTGTCCTTCTCCCTTCCTCTCTGAAATCAATAAAAATACATTTTTAAAAAATAATGAGGTCACCTGGTAAAAATTTAGACTCTCCCTAAAATTTTAGAGGTTATATAATTTCCTCCGTCATAAATTCTTTCTCAGATTAACTCCACCCATATGTTGTTCATATGCATTGTCCTTTGCACAATGAAAGAGGCAGGAATTTTTAATAAGGAGAGAGTAAATGCCTATAACTGACATATTGGAATGCAAATACTGTTAATCAAAGCTGTTAAGTAAACCATTTAAACATTCTTATTTTGAACAAACACCTCATCAGCAATGAAATGGATGTGACTCATCTTGCCCAAAGACACTCAGAGGGAAGTCTCGCCTACAGAAGTCATCTCTGAGACATTCCATCCTGCACGCCACAACCTGAAAAGATATGGTCAGGTGGCAAGCCAACAGCTCTCTCGTGAAGCATTTCGTGCTTGAAAATGATTTTAGTTATCCTGGGATTCTGAGAGAGGATTAATAATTGATATTTTTAACCTTCCAATAACACTTGGTTTCTCCAGAATATCATAATCCCTGAAGATGGTAAGAGGAAGAATGTTTGCAATTAAATCTAAGTATTGGAAGCACTGAATTTTAGAAAAGGCAGGAGGGGTGATATTTAACTAAAATAAAGGTGTGTCCTTTCCTCACTGCATAGATCATGATGGTGCATTAGTACTGCCTCACCAGCGGAGGAAAGGTGATCTCAACCCCTTGGAAGCAGCTCTATGCTTTGGGTATACCCCTGTGAACCCCAGGTTGAAATGATCTCTTCATATTATTAGCCAGGAACTAATTTTTCTGAAGATAATTATTCCATTCATTTTTGCTATGTGAGTGCTAAAGTCTGAAAGTCCTTACTGACACACAGATTTAGTGATCTCTGACTGATTATCTGTGTTTAAGAGGCAGGATGCTTGCTCAGCGGAGAAAAAAAGTAATTCCTAATGCACAGAGCAGGTGGCCAAGAGCCAGGATCCAACATCCAAGTACAATTTTAGCAGGTCTAAGAGTGTGGCCAGACTGATGGAGAGCTGAGCTGAAGTCACCTACACACAATCCTTAGTGGGTGTATAGAAAAAGCACGAATAAATGCATTTAATGACTATAAGAACAGGCTGCTTTTGTTAATGCAGGTCTTCTAAGTATCAGATGTCAAACAGATTAAATGTGCAGGAATTTTAGTTGGATAAAATACCTACGTGAGAGAAGATGAGGAGAAAGCTGGGTAAGGCTCAGAGAACCATTAGATGGGCCTGCATCTGATCCCACAAAAAGGAGAGAGTGAAAGATGGTGGTTAGGAGTGTTCTTGACTGCCATGCCATCAAAAAAAGGCTCAGCAAGGCCATCAGGTAGTCCGGAGCCAACGTCATCTGGGAGAGTTGTTCCCTGTTCCAGAGCAGCCTGCCTTAGCATCTCTGCTTCCCTCCACCACCACTGGGAGCAGCGCTGGGGGCACTGCTTCAGCACACACACATCAATGGATTTCAGAGCGCAGCAGCTGAGGTTCTTGGTTAGTTAACACTTCCCCTGGTTGGAGTTCTGTAAAGCAACATCTCACAGCTATCTATAAATCAAAACACCACTAATACTGAGAAAAGGATGGTTTTTGGTAAGATTATAAAGTAAGTGTACACAGGCAGCCGATGAAACAAAACAAAACAAAAACCAGAACCATGTTTTAGGAGAAAGTAAAATGGTAAGCAGAGAAATTGTAGGATCAATTTGTTATCCCAACTATAAGCAAAGTCCACTAATTTGACCCCACCCCCACCACACACACACACACAAAAAAAAAAACCAACCCAAAACTGATACTAGCCAGCTATTTTCCTATAGAAAAGTCAAGATTTATTAACTAATACTGACTATACTTATAGTTGGACTTCAGCCTTAACAGCTAAAGAAGATTGGATTTTGGCAGATGTAGGGTTTCAGAATATTTTTCCAAAAGAAAAATTCACCTGTTGAATATATTACTCTGGCTAAAGTTTGAATAAATTTATGCCAGAATCTTGGATATATGCTTTTTTTTATAACACTAGATTAATAAAACACAGACCAAATTATCGCTCCAAGAAAGATCAGTAGAATCAAATGAAACACAGAGAGATTCCCAAGCACAAATGGAAAATTACTTCATGATAAAAGTAGCATTTCCAATTTATAGGAAAAAGGTTATTTGAGAAATAGGATTAGAACAACTGGTAGCCATCTGGTAAAAAATAAATTTTGGCTCTTTATCTCATATGTTATACCAGAATCAATTCAGGAAGGATCAAAGATTTAAATGTTAAAAATAAAAGTACTGATGGAAGAATTTTTTAAATCTTCTCTGAGTAGTAAAGAACTTTCAAAACGTGAAACAAAGCCCAGATGCCAGGAAAGAACAGAAAAATAAGTTTGACAAAAAATAGTTTTCCTTGGGGGGAAAGAAAAAAGCAGAAGACATAAACCATAAAAATATTTGTGCAATTCATATTAAAATAGTCTGATTTCCCTCAAATACAGAGACCCTATAAATTAGTAAAAAAGACAATTAATCCAATAGGAAAATGGGCAAAGTAGATGAAGAGATATCTCATGAAAAAAACATATAAATGGTTCTTAAATATATGAACATATCCAACTTCACTCTTAAAAAGAAAACTTTAGGTTCTCCTGAGAAGCAGGCAACAAGGTGGGATTAGATATTTAAGAGATGATTTGGGAAATTCCTCCTACATTGCTGATGGGAGTGGAGCTTGTTTTAACCTCTTGATAGGCACTTCCCAAAATTTTAAATGTAGAAGCCATTTGAACCAGCAATCCCATTTCTACATATGTTTCCTACAGACATATGATGTTATTTGTAACAGTGAAAGATTGGGAACAACCTAAAAGTTAATTCAATAAGGAACTAGTTGAATCATAAAATATTATGAAGCTATGAACAAAGAAGGAGGAAGCTCTTCCTGTACTATTAGAAACAATCTTTAAGACACATTATGAAATGACAAATGCAAGGTGGCGAACAGTACAAATGATAGGCTAAAATGTAGGCTCAAACTTTAAAGGGGTGGAGACAGATGTACAAATTTGTTTATATATGCAGAGATTGTCCCCGAAAGAGAACATAAAGAAACATTGCTGTCCTGAGGAGAGGAACTAAGCCATTGCAGACAGAAATTGGAGGGACGCTTTCATTGATTATCATTTTTTTCCTTTTGAGTCATGTGAAGTCAAAGAATACAAAAAAAATTTGAAAGGAATTCTATCTGACTTGATGCATGCTATTGCTCCCTAAATAAGTGAAAAGTGGGTACTGTTTGCCTAGGGTGTATTTACTCAGTGTCCATTACCTTGGGTCACCTTCCCAGCCACTGACACCCTCCCTTCACAAAGTATAAGTATTTCAAATTTGTAAATCTGTATTAAAAACTTAAATAAAACATGTTTTTTCCATCAATCTTGACCAAGATGCCTTCATAATGGACTGTAATATTCAAATTTAGGTGTTTTTTTTTTTTTTTTTTGAGATTTCACCCACGGATGTAATAATGGGGGAGGGTTGGCCATAGCCTTCCCTTTTCTTCTGCTACCTCTCACTGTGTCCTGCATTGTGAATGGCCTCCCTCACCCTCCCAACCCTCCCCACACACACTTGTCTGGCCTGCATGTTCCAACCCCATTTACACTCTGAAGACAGCCATCCTTTAGTCATGCCTCAGGATGGCAGGAGTGGCCCAAAGAAAAATGGAACTAGGAAGGAGATCCGAGCAGACCACGGAAGTAGCGTTGAGGCCCTTTGGGAATGTCAGGGTAGGAGATCCTGGAGGGTGGGCAAGAACAGAGGTGGTGGGTTTTTGTGTATCAGGTTGGCTGGGCTGAATCCTATCCCCCAGAATTCCCTTTCCCATGGTTTTTTGGGGAAGTTTGTTTGTTTGGTGGCAGGGAGAAAGCAGCAGCCATTTGCTAAGCCACTGGCGTGGTGGCTAATCTGCTGGCTCACCGGTGGCCCACGAGGCAGCAGCACCTGCTCCGCCTCCCCTGGATCCTCCTCGTTCAGCATCTCTGACTCGGGGCCAGGTGTGTGCATGCATGTGTAGCTCTGTGACAAGGAACACCCACACCCCTAAGGTCGGAGTTAACGAGAACTGACTCAGGTTTCTGTCCATCCCCATGGGACCCCAGCCCACACTGTGGTTCCAGCTTACTCTCCATCTCCCCACTTCATGACCCTCTTCCCTTCCCCATTGTCTGCCCTGTGCATTTTAAGCTTCAACATCAGACATCATGACAGTAACTTAACCACTCTTAGAACTGTATAAGGTTGAATACCGCCTCCCCATATATGTGTATGTATGTACAAGATGTGTGTGTGTATGTGTGTGTGTGTGTGTGTGTGTGTGGTGATTCTGCTTCTCAGATTGGATCCTAATTCCAAACTGTGAGCTCTTAGTGGACACATCCCCTTGGCCTTGTGACGCTTTGCCCTATGGGAAGGCCATGGCTGGAGGAGGGCTAAAGCACAGCACCCAAGGCCAGGAGGGGCTCAGGGACCCAGGAGTAGAGGAGCACTAAACCAGGGTGAGAGGACAGAAGGTGCCTGGAGAAAGGTCCCAATTTTAGGTGGGGTGGTAGAGAAGGCCTTTCCAAGGTGGCCTTAGAGATGTGACATGAATGATGCAAAGAATCTTCCAGACCAAGGCTGCGTCAAGAAAGCATGGTATGTCCTGAAACAGCAGGAAGGTCGGTGTGGCTGGGCTGAGGGTGCCCAGGAAGTGTGCCCAGAGGCAAGACCAGAGAGCAGGCAGCACCCAGACAGTGATGGCCCCAGGGGCTCAGGTGAGGAGTTTAGATTTATTCCAGGTGTGACAGAACGCTAGGGTGGGGTTTGAACACAGGAATGACACTAAGGAAATGTTAAAAACACTACTCTGGTGCTCTGTGGGTATTGGACAGAGGAGGAAGTGTGGGCAGATCTCCCCGTGTGCCTCACACCCACTCTGCCTGCTTCCCCTCCTGCTCTCTCTCAGGCGGCTCTCTCCTTCGAGGTCAGCTGGTCCACCCTGGGGAGCGGGAGGTCCTGGAGGGAAGGAGTATTTACTGCTCTCTCCTTTCCGGTGGTGTCACCTTGGGCTGTTTGCATCCCTCACTAAAAGTCACTGCTCCTCTGTTGGCCTGCATACTGAAGGGTCCCAGGTTCGATTCCCCATCAGGGCACTTACCCGGGTTGTGGGCTCAATCCCAGGTGGGGGACGTGCAGGAGGCAACCAATCAATGATTCTCTCAATCATAACTTATGTTTCTATCTCTCTCTCCCTCTCCCTTCCTCTGTGAAATCAATTAAAATATATGTATTTTTTTAAAAGTCACTGCTCCTCTCATAGTGGTCTTCTCTGTACAACTGTCTCCATGCAAAGACCCCTCCTTTCCCTCATGCTTTCCTATGGCAACATCTCCACTGGTTTTGACCCAGTTTACTGAACTATAAAAGGTCCCCAAACTCTCCTCAAGTTATCCTAATCATGCAGGGATGGGGAGCCTTTTTTCTGCCAAGGGCCATTTGGATATTTATGATTCACTTAGTATAAATTCATGCTGCTATGAAAAAAGCTCCCAGATTTATTGAATTTTGAGTCCTGCCTGGGTTGCCTTGGCAGGGGCACACCACATGATTTTGCCTTAATGTAAGAGAACCCTCTGTTTCATCTTGGGGATGCTCAACTATGCAGAATTAGAGTACAACCCACTCTATTCTGTTCAGAATCCTCTCCATCTCTCAATGACGAAGGCTTTATGTCTAGTTTCTTCTCTCCTTAGAATAAGTTCTGCCTTAGAAGGTGCTTCAGCTCCACCTTCAAATCAGAGTGCACCAGGAGAGCCCTGGCAGGCTTTCAGAAACCAGTCTAGATGTGCCTGCACCCAGCAGTGGCCAGAAAAAGGCCGTGACTTAAGATGAAATCCCATTGCTGGTAAGTTTATGTGAAGGCCTGCTGACAATGTGAAGTTGGTCATGAGGAAGCATCGTCCACTAGCGGCATCCTCAGAGACAACTAAACCACTTGGGAACCCACGTGATTACACACAGTTCTGTGAGATCCTCTTGTTACCCATTTAGGCACTAATAAATAACCTTGCTCCTGATTGGTGGGGTTTATGCAATTTGGGTTTGTTTTTCTATGTAATGTAAAGAAACTGTGTGTGTGTGTGTGTGTGTGTGTGTGTGTGTGTGTGTGTGTGTGTATAAAATATATTTTTATTGATTTTTCACAGAGAGGAAGGGAGAGGGATAGAGAGCTAGAAATGAGAGAGATACATCGACCAGCTGCCTCCTGCACACCCCCCATCGGGATGTGTCCACAACCAATGTATATGCCCTTGACTGAAATCGAACCTGGGACCTTTCAGTCCGCAGACAGATGCTCTATCTACTGAGCCAAACCGGTTTCGGCAAACCTGTATATTTTTTAACTCATATTTTAATAAAATCAACCAACACTAAACATATTAACATTACAGTCATTTATATGGATAACAATTTTTATTATAAATTATCAAAGATAAACAAAAAAGTCTGATATTTTTCAATTACAGTTTACTTTCAATGTTATTTTGTACTAGTCTCATGTGTACAACATAGTGGTTAGACAATCATTCTATCTAATAATAGAGTAATATGCAAATTAATCATCACCCTGCAACAAAAATGGCGCCTCCATAGCCACAAGATGGCGGCACCCAGGCCCCTCAGCCCTGTTGCTGCGGTCTCTGGGCCTGTCAGCCCCGCTGGGGTTTGGGGGGAGAGGGGCTGCGCAAGCAGTGAGTCTGGATCTGCCCCCAGACGTGGCAGACAGAGCCCAGACAGCAGGGCATGGGGCTTCCTTAGTGCAGCGGCTGGCAGAAGCACTCCTGTGCCCAGCAGGCAGAGCCTGGGAGCTTCCCTTAGCATCATGGCAGCGGGGAAGACACAGGCCTGGCAGATAGCGCCCAGACAGCAGGGCTTGGGGGCTTCCTTAGCGTAGAGGTGGCGGGAACACCCCCAGACAGCAGAGCTGGGGGTCTTCTTTCACAGGGTGATGACTATGAAGCCCCAGGCCCAGCAGACAGAGCCCAGACAGCAGGGCTTGGGGGCTTCCTTAGCAAGGTGGCAGCGGGAACACCCCCAGGCCCCGCAGACAGAGCCAGGACAACAGGGCATGGGCTTCCTTAGTGTGTTGGTGTCGGCGAAGCCCCCAGGCCTGGCAGACAGAGCACATTGAGGGCATTGGGGCTTCCTTCGCATGGCGCATGGCGAGGCAGGCTGAGAGCGGAAAGCAGGGCATGGGGGCTTCATATCCATGGCTGCAGTGAAACCCCCAGACCCCGCAGAGAGCAGAGAACTATGGGGAGTGGGCCTAAGCCATCAATAGGACATCCCTGAGAGCTCCTGGATTTAGAGGGTGCAGATTGGGTTGAGGGACCTCCATGCACAAAGGGAGTCATGCACCAGGCCTCTAGTATACTTCATAAAGTGTCTCCCTGATATTTCTAGTACCCACCTGGCACCATACATTTATACATTTAAAAAATTTTAATACTTCATTTTGGAATAATGTAAATGAAACATTTTATATTATTTTAACCTTCTAATTTCTTTATTGTAGTTAGGCTCCTGTGTTAAAATACCATTCTTGTGTCTGATCATGAATTGAGAAGGTTCATTGAAAAACTAAATTTGTTTTGTACTAGGTTTGTAAATGAACTAGTTCACATTCATTATTATTTTCACTTGCAAATGCCTCTATTTCTTTGTGAGAAGTGACCTGTTTGTAATATCTGAGTCTTTCTTTTAAAATTTGTATTTATTTTTATTGTTAGCATACTTTGTTAGAAAATATTTTAAACATTGTAAATTCCCCGGGCCAGGTGATTCAGTTGGTCAGAGTATCATCCCTTACACCAAAAGGGTTGTGGGTTCATGTATGGGAGGAGGCAACAGATCAATGTTTCTTTCTCTCTCTGGCCCTTCCTCTCTCTAAAAGATCAATAAAAAGCCTTGGGTGATGCTTTTAAAAAAACACACAGCATAAATCAATCAAGAATATATTATAATAAGCCCTGATGTAATAATTACCTATATTAAGAGTTGACCTTTCGCCCTTGTAGTATCATCTGTTATATATATATATTTGATAAACTCTTTAAAATAAATTCCAGACATCATATTTGCCCTTAACTACTTCAGTATGAATCTTTTTTAAAATGACATTTAATTACATAAACAAAGTACTATTACTTCACAAAAGTAACAGTAATTTCTTAAGTATCATCTAACACTCAATCCATATTTAAATTTTTCTGATTGGTCCCCAAGTATCTGCTTATAGTCAATTTGTGTAAATCAGGATCCAACGCTGCATTTGGTTCAGTTTTGTATTAAAAGCTCTTATAGGAAAATTTATTGTCACCCCTCTCTTCAAATATAGGAAGATATTTGACCTTTTACAATAATGATTTCATAGACTATGGAGGCAATAAGTATGTATGAAGCTCGAGCCTTTTTAAGGTCAATGGGTGCTTGAGCTTAGTTCAGCGATCTTGGAGAACGCATTCACAGAACCAGCGAGGTTCACAGAAGCCTCACAAGTGTTGCCTTACAATCTATTTTTGGAAACACATCTGTCTGCTGCCACTACAGTGAATTACTCCCTCCACAAAAATGTGGGATTTTCTTGTTCAAAAGGGAAGTCATTTTTAGAGCCATATTTCTTCCACTTGTCTGGCAAAGCCTTTAGCAAATGCTTCCTGGAGCTACAGAGCTTTACCTGCAGCGCTCCCTGAAACCACTCCCCAGCGAGCACCTCCTATAGAAACCCCAGCTCCAGGCTCCCAGGAACGCACTCTCTCTGGAGAAAGATTTTGCAGGTCATCGTTTTCCTTCCATCTTACTGAACTCTGGGAGACAAGGATGATCCGATCCTCCATCCTCAGGTGGAGATCTGCAGTAGTGTTTAAGGAAACCCTAGCTCCTAGGGCCTAGGAGGTAAGGAAACAATTCCAAGACGCTATCCCGAATCTTCTAGTGAAGCAAAGGACCTTTTAACTTCCACAAGAGGGAAATATTACTTAATTTATAACAGTTGCCTTTACCTGACTCCCAACATATTAGCCTGTGGCTTTCCCATGGAATTTTTACTACTGTAGATGTCTGTCTTGATATTAACCTGACCAAAAGAAAACTCTCTTGTTTTTTTGTGTTTTTTTTTTTAACAAATATATCAGGGCTTTATTCAGACAAGAACATTCCAATGGTGCTGGGGCGAGGGGTGTGGCCAGGGACAGGGTGGGCCTGTGTGTGTGGTGCAGTGAGGCCGACTCAGGGACAACCACCTGGCCTCCTTCCCAGGTTCAGCAAGAGGACTGAACCCTCATGCCTCAAGGCACCACATGTGCACTGAACTAGTCTCTCCTGCGCATCTAGAGCAGGCCAGTTATGTATCAATCTTGGGAGAAATGAGTAAAGAATCATCGAAATCATTTTCTGAAGCATCACATTAGAAGGGGCGGCATGCCAGTTTGGCTCAGTGGTAGAGCGTCGGTCTGCGGACTCAAGGGTCCTGGGTTCAATTCCGGTCAAGGGCATGTACCTTGGTTGTGGGCAAATCCCCAGTGGGGGGTGTGCAAGAGGCAGCTGATCGATGTTTCTAACTCTCTATCCCTCTCTCTGCCTCGCTGTAAAAAAACAATAAAATATTTTTATTTTCATTTTTTAAAAAAAGGGTGCCAGGCAGAGGTCCAGAAGCAATGTGAGTGGCGGGCAGGTGAGATGCTCAGGCTCTCCGGGCCTGCAGCCTCACTCGACGAGATTTTATAATGAAAACCCTGTGACCCGGCCAGGAGTGAACACCCTGACAGCTGTTAGGGAGGGTGTGGAGCTGGTTTGGACACTGCCCTTCACAGCCAGCTCATGCCAGTAATGACATCCTGGCATGCTGGGGATTCTCATGAGATAAGCAGATCTAGTTTATTTTCACTCCTACCTCACTTTTGAACAAACGGGTATTTTTCAGCTGATTCACCCATTTTGCCTCTGGACTTAACTACAAAACCCATGTCCGTGGCTTTGTTACCGACCAGCTGTGTGGCCTCAGTCACACCACCCAGTATCTCAGGTGCCAATTCCTCTGTGTTGGGCCAAGTGATTGGATTAATTGATCTCTAACTTAACTTCCAACTTGAAAACCCCAGGACTAAGTGATGAATGAAGACCTGCCATTGCTGGGAATGCTCATAAGAATGTCACGTGCTCTGATAGGAAACATTTAGAAACGTCACAATAATCAATGCATTTACTTCCATGCTGACTGTTTTGAAAATAACAGAGACCCAACTATTCAATTCATTCTTTTAACGAAGATCCCACTGAGAAGACGCTGGGTGTTAGGACCTGTGCCATGAGGGGGCGAGATTCAGATGAACAAGGCAAGTTTCCTATCTTCTTCAACAATAGTAATAATAACATCAATACCAAGCACATTTTACTGAGTTCCTTCAATGTGCCCATCACTGTACAGACTTAGTCTTTAGGGAGCTCACTGTTCAGGAAGGGGACAATCAAACCAGCAGGCTGTGATGCCCTGTGATTATGACAGCTATCATTTACTGAATATTTACTATGTGAAGGCATAATGCCAGTCATTTTACACAAAGCCCCTCATTTAATTTTGATAATCATCTTATGAAGTAGTTCTATTACTAGTGCCATTTTGTAGGTGAGAAATCTGAGGCATAGAGAAGGTATATCATTTGCCCGAGGTCACATAGCTAATAGGTATGTAAGGTTAAGAATTGTGGCCCCCTAGCTGAAACCGGTTTGGCTCAGTGGATAGAGCACTGGCCTGTGGACTGAAAGGTCCCAGGTTTGATTCCGGTCAAGGGCATGTACCTTGGCTACGAGCATATCCCCAGTGGGGGGTGTGTAAGAGGCATCTGATCGATGATTCCCTCTTATCAATGTTTCTAAATGTATCCCTCTCTCTTCCTCTCTGTAAAAAATCAATAATATATATATATATTTTAAAGAAAGAATTGTGGCCCCGGAGGAGTAGGGTAGGAGGGAGAAAAGGATGGACAAGGGCTGGTGATTCTATAAGTCCCCCTACACTCTCTGATATTGGAATCGTAGCAGGTTATCATAGCACATGCAGGCCACAAGCCAAGGCATGGATAAGAATCCCCGAGGAAGGAAGGGGGTCAGGGCAGTGGGGTACCCAAAGTAGCCTGTGTAAAGATGACCACTGCACCAAAGACAAACTTTCCAGCCCCAAACGTTTCCTTGAACCCATCATCCTCTCCTATCTCACTAAGTTAATGCGCTGGGACATTTTGTTTACGACCCTCAGGTGACAAGGTAGTTTAAGAGGATCTCCATCTACCACTCCTGTATTTTCCAGACCATTTTTTATGTATCATGGACTATGCTTCCTTTACATTCCCACAGAGTCCCTCCCCTATCCCCTTTCTTCAGCAAACAACATACTAGTAGAAGGCATAGAACAGCCCCTGCACACCTGTCCCAGAAACCCCTCCTTCCTACGTAGGCTGCTTCCTATGGATGGTTAGATATGGTTCACATTTAGAAGGGCAATGGCAGGCAGGATCATAGAGACAGGAATCAGACCCAATAATTTCGTGCTTAAAGGTGATGTGGAGATACAATATATTTCTCTACCAAATGAAAGAAAGTACCCTTTCTGGTAGAATCGCAGCAGCAGAATAAGCATGGCGGGAATGGGGAGGTTATATACCAACCCCACCGCACACAGGACCCCCAAACTCCAAGTTCCATCTACAACCTCCCTCCCTCCTCAATACCTTTGATTCCCTAACTCCTCACTTCATTACTTCCCCCTCCACTCTTCTGGCTGCACACTCATCCCTTCTGTCTTTTCTTCAGACTGTTAACAGTTTTGGCTCCCCACAACCACCTTCAACACACACACACACACACACACACACACACTGACTTTAACTGGACCTGAAGACAAGATATTGCTCACTGTTCTGTGTGGTTAGCTGTTGTTGGAAAGTGGAACAAGAAGGCCATATGCAAACGTGTTGAAGGTGGCCATTTTTCACCATGTACCAAGTTGAGAGAGAGAGAGAGAGAGAGAGAGAGAGAGAGAGAGAGAGAAGAAATTAAACACCCAGAGAGAAGCGAAAGACCACAGGGCTAAAAGGAAACAAGGCACTAATTCGTATTCTCAACTTTCCAGACTCTGCCCTTCATGAGACTTATGGTACTGCCTCCCCAAAGAGATGTGCTCTTTCCGCATACTTCACTTTGTTTTAGCCACTTTGAGTCTGTCTCTGCTTCTTGCAACTCAATCATTCCAGATTAAGATATTTTCTTTCCCTGGTTGGCAAGCTACCCCGAAGTCATTAGGATTCTGATCAAAAATCCTCTCTAGCGTGAAGCCTCCATTGTGGCTTTCCCCCAGATTGGCTCACACACCATGAGAATGTGGCCCAGTTCATCTCGCTGCTCCCTCCTTGCCTAGGAACCCCTTGAGGGAAGAGACGTCTCTCTCTAAATCCCCAGCAGTTTCCGCAGTACCTCATGTGCCAGCTGCTCAATAAACATTTAATAAATGAATGGATTCATTGACAGATGGACAGGGGGCAACTTTCCCACTTTCTATCAGTGAACTTTGCAGTTAAAACTAAAGTTCTCTGGTTTCCCTTACACTTACCCATACAACTCCCAACCTGTAATCTTCACAGACAGGTACGTTCCTCAGGAAAGACCTGCTCTCTTTTGGGTTTCTTCTCACCACTTTTTTGGGTTGGTTTTGGCTAATTCCAAATCATTCCATGAGCTTTTATTCAAGAACTAAGACTGTACAACAACCAAGCTATTCCTAAATGCCAGTCCAGGCATGGGCTATTCCAGAATCAGCTCAGCCCAGACCTGCTGAATCTGTCTGAGAGAAGACAGAGGAATCCCTGCTTCAGGAGACTGAAAAAAATGGTCAGCCAGGTTTGGGGCCACCTGGCTAGGTCCCAGTGCTTCTGAAGGTAGGTTGTAGGTCTGTGCATTGAGGGAGATGTTGGGCCCTATTCTGATCAGTGACTAGTCCTGCTCAAAAGGGGGCAGGGCAAGAGGGCTCTGCAGTGTGGACAAAGACTTCCACCCAGGGTTGCCTCCTCACCCTTCTCTTCCTCATCATTGTCCTTGCTCATCCTCCACGTCAAGTGCTCCTCAAATCTAGCGTGGACAATCCATTCCAAGATCATTTTCAGCCTCTGATCTCTCCTGGGACCAACCCTTCCAGTGCACATTGCGGAAGCTTCCTATTGTACAGCATTCCATTGTTTTTCTGCCTCCATGCTCCCGTTCCCACTGGTCTCCCCACACAGACTGCTCTTCCACACAGACTCATATTAAGATTCTATTCTTTTTCAGTAACAACAATAACAACCACCATTTGTTGACAGTTTCCAAGCCAGGCATTCTACATCCATTGTCTAAAGCAATCCTCACAACAACCCTGTGGAATAGACATTATTGTACCCACTCTGCATACAAGGGACCTGAGACTTAAATGTCCAAGATAAACACAGCAACTAAATAACAGAGGCAGAATACAAGCCATGGCCAGGCTGACACCAAAGTCTGCTTTTCCCATTATGCCACTTTGAGCCTAATATTCTTTGCAAACATCCCCCTGCATCCTAGAATCTAGGACCTAGATCACTGCCATGAAAAGAATTATTTTCTCTTCTATCTCCCACAGTATCTTGTGACTCCTTTGTGGAAGTTACCTATTGCATTAAACTATAAAGCATAATATAAACAGAATTATTATTTATATTGCTTATCTTTTGTGCCAGAAAAATATGTCAGGGCAAATCCATGATCCCCCCCTAAGAAAACTACTCACATGCATGTTCTAATTTGTATGTGTATTCAAATCCCAAGGTCACCTCAGCCCAGGTATGTGACCTTGAATAAGTAACCAAAATTTTCTCTTCATTTTTTTCCTGATTAGTATAATAAAGGATAATAATAAAGTATGCATCATAGGGTTATTGTGAGGGTTAAACACTAGAACTATGCTTTGTAAATAGTCAGTGTTTAATAAATGTTTGCTACTGTTAACTGTTGAGACATATAAATATTATTGTGGTAAAAGGAATGGTCTGAAGCCCTTCTGTAAAGGAAAAATCTCGCCGTGTTTCTGTGTACTCATGACTCCAAATGTGGGTAGGTGTTGTCCCCTCACCGAGTAGACTCCAAATGTGGGTAGGTGTTGTCCCCTCACCGAGTAGTTCTCCAATTTTGGGGGGACACTAAGTGGGTATATTACAATTTAACTCAATTCTGACACTCTCCACTTGGATGTCCTACAATTGGAGTCAGCATCAGATCCCACAGGTGAAGGATTCAGTCTCCTGCCCCCACTTCAGACGTCCAGGTTGTCACCGTGTGTCCCCATGACCCCCTCCTCTGTTTGATAATTTGCTAGAGGAGCTCACAGAACTCAGGAAAACAGTTCACTTGCTGGGTTACCAGTTGACTTACAAAAGAATATGCAGAGGGCAAGGCATGTGGCCGGGGTGTGGTGTTCCATGCCCTCTCCAGGCACACCCTTCCCAGCACCTCCACACGTTCACTAACCGGGGAGCTCCCTAAGCCCAATTCTTTAAGAAGAAGAGGGAAAAAAACTAATGGAGGTTTCACTGTGTAGGTATGACTGATGAAATCATTAGCTATTAGTAATTGAATCAACCTCCAGCCCCTCTCCCCTCCCTTGAGGTAACGGTGGAGGGTGGTGGCCGAAAGTCCCAATCCTCTAATCACATGGTTGGTTTCCTTGGCAACTAGCTCTCATTCTCTGGTTATCTAGGAGCTTTCTTACAATCACCTCATTTCGCCATTAATGCTCTTGAGTTATTTCAGGAATGAAGGTAAAAAACCAAATATTGTAACAAAAGATGCTCTTAAGCTCTAATCACGTAGGTAATTACCAGGTATACTAGTAAGAGTTGTAGGAGTTATGAGCCAGGAACCATGGGTAGACACGAATATATATATATATATATATATATATATATATATATATATATATATATGACAACATTGCATGCTCCTTGGGGGAGAATTATTCTTTCCTGCCCCATCATGGCTAGGTTTGACCATGTGACTTGCTTTGTCCAATGAGAATGGAAAAGCAGTATGTGCCATTTCTGAGCCAAAGCTTGAAGAGCCATTGTGTAGTCTGTCACCATCTTTCTGTCCATCACAAATCTGTTTCATCAGCCTGGAAGACTCGGAGTGAAAGTGATAGGAGCAGGACTGTAATGGACAACCAGGTGTGATAGATAAGTCATGTAACCGAGGCATAAAGCCTTGTTTTTGTTTTGTTTTTTAAAATATTTTATTGATTTTTTACAAAGAGGAAGAGAGAGGGATAGTTAGAAACATCGATGAGAGAGAATCATTGATCAGCTGCATCTTGAACACCCCCTACTGGGGATATGCCCGCAACCAAGGTACGTGCCCTTGACCAGAATTGAACCTGGGACCCTTCAGTCCACAGGCTGACACTCTATCCAACTGAGCCAAACAGGTTTCGGCAAGCCTTGTATTTATAAGTCCCTGAAATTCAGCGGTTGTTTGTCACCACACTAACTTAGCCTACGCTGAAGATACAGTTGTTAAAGTAGATTTATAGAAAGCTTCTAATTTAAGATTTTGCCTGCTCTATCATTACTCATTGATTCTTGGTAGACTCAAGCCATTAAGTAGTTTTTACACCAGACTGGCAGCCTCCTTCCCACTCAAATAGCTTTGGAACTTCATCTCACAGAAATTGGTTGATTCCAGAGGTCCTAGGATGTTTGTTATCAGGTGTCTGCCATCTTTTCAAAACCCATGGCATTCTAAAGTAGAGAAACAGAACCCAGTTTCTAAAGTAGAGTCCTATGAACAAGCTCATCCTAATAAAAAGCATATTTATAAAGTGCATAGACTGGGGTGTGCATAGTGACTAGTGTGCACAGTAGCCGTATCTGATTAAGCTGGTCTTTGGCGACCGTAGAGATGGTTGAAAATGTCTGGGTCAGGCTGTGTTGTCAGGGAGCCCCATTCCACAGCTCAGTCTGGGGTTCTTCTCAGGCGAGGCCAGCTCTCAGGTGAGCTTTGCTGCTACACAGCAGCCCCATGACCTCAACAAGCTGTCTTGCTGTACCTTGAGCTCCCAGAACCTTCCTTGCTTTCACTCAAGAAAAGCACTTGCATCCTTTTTTTAGCCTCTTTTTTTCCTGCTTACTTCACTAAATGAGGGGAAAAAACCAAGTGTAGGTAAATTTAGAAAGTTCCAGACTCCATCCAGCTTAAATCCATAGTGTATAGTCCATAAATCCTTCTTGGATAAACTTGGATTTCCCCTTTCTAGATGTCTGAGGTTGGTGCTCCTACAACCTCCCCTTTAGATATATACATGATTGATTAATGCCCCAACCACTTGGGTTAGGGAAGGTTTGGGTGGCTATGGCAGAAGTGACATCCAGGCCTATAAAAGATGATAAGGCTTGCTTTGTACTCTTGAAATGCTCACTCTTGGAACCTAGCCACCATGCCGTGAGGAAGCCCAAGCCAGAAAGAGCACATGGAGAAACCTTGAACCTAGAGCAGTGGTCTGCAAACTCATTAGTCAACAGAGCGGCAAACCACCACGAGCCACGTGTGGTTCAAGAGCCGCAGTTTGCTGACCACTGACCTAGAGAAACAAATGCTTGCCCCAGCTACCATCTGGCTGCAACCTCATGATGGAACCAGAGCTGGAACTGCCTTGGTGAGCCATTCTTAAATGGTTTTAAGCCAATGAGTTTTGGGCAGATGTGTTATACAACAGTAACCAGACAAGCATATTCTGAGGAACAGCACTCTTCAGGAGGACATGAGAGCCACCTTCAGATATCTGAGGCTATGATATCTAAGTGGAGTTCGACGTGACATGCGAAGCTCTAGAAGACAGCACCAAGATCTGCAGTTGGGGATATGCCAGGGAGGCAAATATGATTCTTCACAGAGGTCTTCTCTAACTGTAGAGCTTTAAAACAGCCATGCCACAATGAGCACTGTGACACCAGACATATTCAAGTAGAGGATGGCCACCTTGGATAATGTTGCAGAGGGCCCAGAAGACCCCAATGGCACTTTCCAGCTCTAGAAGATATAATTCCAATGAGTTAAGGCAAAAACTGTTTTGAAGCATTTAGTAAACCCTTCTTAGAATAGGTAAGTCCTAATCTGGGCTTTTCAAATTGGAGAGGATTGGGAAATGTGAAAAGCAGAGGGACAGCAAAGAGCCAACGGAAACTGTTCATTTATTCAGCAACACCAAATCAACCATGCCCCTCTCCCTTAAAGACCTACTCTTTCCTCACCCATTCATGGTGTATTATGGGCCATCATCCTTCCAGACCCTTTCTCAGTCACCTGCAACCCTTTGGGCTCACTCAGTGTTCAATCTCATTGATTGTTCAGTCATTCCTCTTATCTCCAGTTAAGTCCTGCATCTCTTCCTTGTGTCCCACTTGCACTGTCAATGGCTTTGCTCATGTCATCATCATCTCTCATCTGGATAACTGCAACATTCCTCGGCATGGGCTTTTATGAAATCACTAGAGGTCCAGAGCATGAAATTTGTGTCGGGGGTGGGGGGAGTGAGGTGGGGCTCCCTCAGCCCAGCCTGCACCCTCTCCAATATGGGACTGCTAGCTCCTAACTGCTCACCTGTTTGCTGGCCTGATCCCCCTAACTGCTCTCCCTTGCTGGCCTGATTGCTCCTAATTGCTTCTGCCTCACCACCATGGCTTTGTCTGGAAGAACGTCCAGAAGGTTGTCCGAAAGATAATCTGGTCTAATTAACATATTACCCTTTTATTATATAGATAATGGGGATTGGACCTAAACCGGCAGTCAGATATCCCTCTCGCAATCCAGAACCACTGGCTCCTAACCACTCACCTACCTGCCTGCCTGGTTGCCCCTAATTGCCCTCCCCTGCTGGCCTGGTTGCCCCTAACTGCTCTCCCCTGCCAGCCTGGTCGCCACTAACCACCTCTGCCTTGGCCCCTGCCAATGTGGCTTTGTCCAGAAGGATGTCTGGAAGATGTCTGGTCTAATTAGCTTATTACCTTTTTTATTAGTATAGATTCCTCATAATGCTCTGAATGTGCCAGACCTTGTCTCTAAAACCAAAGCCTTCATTCAGTTTCCACTGCCTTTATAACAGAGTTGAAATTTCTTAGGCACGCAAGGCTTTCATGATATGGCAGAGGTGAACAAAGATGGGTCAGGGACAGGCAGAGACATCCTGCCTTAGTTTTTTTAAAAAATATATATTTTTATTGATTTTAGAGAGGGAGAGGGAGAAATAGAAACATTAATGATGAGAGAGAATCAGATCAGTTGCCTCCTGCAGGCCCCTTTCTGGGAACGGAGCCTGGAACCCAGGCATGTGCCCTTGACCAGAATCGAACCAGGAACCTTTCAGTCCACAGGCTGATGCTCTGTCCAGTGAGCCAAACCGGCTAGGGCTCTGCCTTAGTTTCTCTTAGCAGCTATAACAAATTACCACAAACTGTTTGGCTTTATATAACAGACATTTATTTTTTCACGGTTTGGAGGCTAGAAGTCCAAGATCAAGGTGCTAGAAGGGCTCTGCTCCCCCCGAAGACTCTAGGGAAGAATTCTCCCTTGCCTCTTCCTGGAAAATATTGGCAGCTGTATCACTCTAATCTCTGTCTCCATCTTCACATGGTCTTCCCTGGGTGTGTGGGTTCAAATCTCTCTCTCCTTTCTCTTATAAAGATACCAGTCATTGGATTTAAGGCCCATCTCATGTTAACTGAGTTACACCTGCAAAGACCCTATTTCCAAATAAGGTCCCATTCACAGGTACTGGGGTTTCAGACGTGAAGGCATCTCTTGGAGACCCAATTCAACCCTCTACATTTTACCCTGGTGGAAACTACAGATCAATGGCTTACCACACGGAAGGAATCCAGCTTGTGAAAAAGTTTGGGATGAAATGCAGTATTTCAAGAGCCAAGGAGCTAATATGAACAGGATACCTCAGCTGACCAGGAAGGCTTCTTGAACAATGGAGTAGCATGCATGATTAAACGATACATTTTTACTCATGAAAAATCAACCTGGAAGCTAGATATAAACAAGAGTATAGGAGATAAAGTGAGAAATTCAGTTAATATGTCACAGTAGCCCACAGGTGAGGACATAGGCACAGAATTAGACTGTTAGCCTCAGGAAGCTGTTAATTCTGCCTCCTTTGTTCAGCATTTTATCCCAAGAACCTAGAACAGGGTTGGTCACATCAGAGGTGCTGGGTACACATTTGTTGACTAGCTGAATGGGTGGAGGAAGTAGATGCCCCAGACCCGTTCAGAGGTGGACTGAATTAGCTGGTCCTGGCACGTGACAGGGGTCGAGAAGCAGCATCAGTTGAGCATCATTTCAAGTCAAGCCCATCATGGGCACCTGCTCCAGCCAGAAACGAACCTCTCTCGTACCACCTGCAGCCTGGCATTCTATCTGACTTCGGGCCATTCCCTGCCGCAGCACAGGAAACACAACTTCATTCATGTTTGAGCGTGTCCTCCGCAGCACGTCGTACACAGTGGGCCCCCGATACAACTTTCGGTGAACTTGTGCATAATTAAATTTCTACATATGCACAAAAATCGAAAGGTTTCCCCCCCCCCCGAACGGAACTCTGGATTTTACACTTCTGTACGCTTCAAAGCTCCTGCCTGGCGCATGGCGCCCGAAAGCCCTTGTTTAACCAAACAGAATAAATCAGAGGCACCCAGTTCCTCCCTGGCAGCGACGCCTGCGCTTGGCAGGACAACAGAATCCACAGCCATTAAATTCTTATGTAAGAGTTAATGACCCTCCCGGCCCACTTGACATGCCTCCCACCAGCGAGAAGTGGAAGGGAAGGGAAAGGAAGCGAAAGCACCGTACACACACACACACACACACACACACGCACACGCACACACACCACACACACACACACACACACACACACACACACACACACGCCCTCGGTGGTAGATGCACAGATTAATTTCTAGCCTCGGTTCCCCACAACCCTCTTAAAACACCGCTGCGGGCGCGGTGCGGCGCGGCGCGCGCGGGCGGGCGGAGGGGCCGGGGCGCGGCGTTGGGTTCGGGCGCATTCGCGTCCCGGGGAAAGGCCTGCCCACCCGGCCCGCCCCGGCCCGGCCCGGGTCTGCGGTGACAGCGGCCCCAGGAGGGGACTCGGGTCCACGGCGGTCCCCGCGGGGCGCTGGTGCCGTCTCGGTCCGGGAGCCCCGCCCGGGGGCAGCAGGCGACCCGCCCCGGACTCCCGCGGCCCCAGCCTCGTGATCGCCGGGCTCGCCGGCGGCGGAGGACGCCGAGGCGGGCTTCCCGGAGCCCGGGGCCCGGCGGCGGGCGGGCGGGGCGGCGAAGATGGCGGTGCGGCCGGGCCCCCGGCGGCCGCGAGGGGCCGCGGCGCTGCGCGCTCGGCTGGGCCCGCGCGGCTAGAGAGGCGCCTGGGCCGGCGCGGCCTCCTCCCCGCCCGCCGCCCGCCCGCGCGCCCCGCCCCGCCCCGCGCCGCGCCCGCCCGCCCCTCCCCGGGCCGCGGCCGTGCCCCGCGTCGCGCTCCCCCGGGATGGCCCGCGCGCCTCGGCGCTGCCTCGCGGAGCTCACGGCGGAGCGGCGGCGGCCGCGCTCGGGGGGCGCGCGGCGGTGGCGGCGGCGGCGCGGCGCGTGAGGGGCCGCCTCGGGCCGCGCGGGCGCCGCCAACATGTCGGATACGAAGGTAAAAGTTGCCGTCCGGGTCCGGCCCATGAACCGACGAGGTGAGGAGCGTTCCGCGCGTTTCTGTCCGGGGGGGCCGGCCGGGGAGGGAGGGGGCAACTTTGGGAAATCGCGGGGCGGCGGGGCCGGGCGGCGAGCGCGCCGCCGAGGAGGCCGGGGAGCCGGGCGGAGGCGGCGCCCGGCACCGGCCGTGCAGACCCGGGCGCCGGGGTCCGGCTCGGCCGCCTCCCCGGAGAGCCCGCGCCGGCGGCGGCGGCGGGATGCTCGACTTTGCAGCGTTGGCTGTCGCCCTTTGCTTTCAGAACTGGAACTGAGCACCAAGTGCGTGGTGGAGATGGAAGGGAACCAAACGGTCCTGCACCCGCCTCCTTCCAACACCAAACAGGGAGAAAGGTAACGCGGGCGCACGGAGGGCGGGACGCGGACCTGACCTCGCAGTCCCCAAGTTTGAGCCGGGAAAATGGGAGTCTCGTTCCCATTGTTAGGGGCATTGGCCTCAAGTTTGTCGCACGCTCCTGTCTGAAGCTGTTGCAAGTCCAAGTTCCTCTCCTCCCTCCCCAAATCCCCCTCCCCCCCCCCCTTCTGGAGCGGCATCAGGCCGGCACCCCGGCTAGAGCTCGCACCGGTCAGCTGTGTCCCCGGCAGGCCCAAGCCCAGAGGCACCCACACTTAGAGGGGCCGCATGGGTGGGATCCTAAAGATGATTAGTCTTAACGGCCACATTTTGCAGACAAGAAAACTGAGGCCAGAGTGGGCAGGTGACCACCACCCTCAGACCTTGTTTTTCGCGGGACCCAGTGCCCCAGTTTCTTTCCACCGCTGCACCGTCTCGTTCGTGTGACAGTACTTTGTGGTATAACGTGAGAGAGGACCCCCACAGTAAAACAAAAACAGTCCTGTAAGATCCAGGCTGAGGCCTGGACCCTTTAAAAATCTTCTTTTTGGTGGTGATGTTGGGTTGAGATAATGCCCGAATGGAATATGCGAGGTTTGATTTTCCAAGGAAACAAAAGTCTTGTCCTAGATGCGTAGACTCTGGGGGGAATGTCTAAAAGGGGGCTGCAGTTTACCAGAGGGCAACATATTTGCATTTGAAAAGTTGTAACTGTTGGATCCTTATTAATTCTGCTCTGTTCCACCCAGCAGTATGGGAAAATGCCCTAAAATAATTTAAATATTTGGCATTTTTTCTGGTAAGCCCCCTGAGAAGAAAAAAGTTGGAATTCATTCAATATAGCAATGCATTAGCTTACAAAATATAGGAATGAAAAAATAGAAGATTTGGCAAAATTAATTCCTCTAGGTCTAGGGACATCGGTGTGAGTTTGTGTTCCTGGTCACCTGTTGACTGACGTGCTACAACTTAGTGATTTTTGCTCTCCAGAGGTTTTCAATGGAGACTCTGAAAGTAGGACTTGTTACTTTATTGCTAAAGGAAGCAACTGCCTCCATTCTATAATCATGTGGTGTTCAGGCACAGTTTTGCTAAATTTGGGGGAAGAAATTATCAGGATGTAAGATTTGGTGTTTTGTTTTGTTTTTGCTCTTTTTGTACCAAAGCTAGCAAGTTTGCAAACATTTTGCTACCTAGAGCAGATTGTTATGGTCATAGTAAATAGCTAAGTTGTATTTAAAATGTTGTGTTAAATACTTTTAAGTGACGGATGTATCCTTGGGGAATATTTTTAGATACATTTTAAATATAGTAATTTAGATACATGTTTAGCAGCGTAGTTGTATATTTCATGGTCAGTAAGTAAACTCATTGAGTACATGAAAATATCACCCCCCCCCAAAAAAAAAAACACAAAACAACTGGATATTTTTCTGTGGTTTCAGAAAAAATTCTGTGGGGTGAGGTTCTGTAAAGCAGTCTGGGAAACAGGTAGCATATTCTAACTGCTGTAATGTAGCTGCCGTCTCTTCTCCTTGCTGGTTCCTTGCACCTGTTCCTTGTCACTTAACCACAAGGAATGCTACTGTTAGGTACTGCTTAATGAGATGAAGTTTTATCATTTGTGGTGAGAAATATTTATTTGTGGGATTTGGGTAGAAATTACAACTGTAGACAGTTGGTTAGAAATGCTAAATAATCAGTTGATCATTTTGAGGGCTTTTGTGGCCACTACCATTATTAATCAGGATCTCTTAAGTAAAAATTTGTGGGATGCTTTTGGGATTTATCCATCTGCTTGCTTATTGGAATAGCCCCTTCTCTGAAGCTATAAGAATAGCACTGAAATATGGGTGTTCTCTTGTTCTGATCTTCTGACAGATCTGATGCTTTGAGTGGTAGATGGGTCCTTTCTGTGGGGTTCTGCCCGGGTACCAGTCATTTAATTTACAGGCCAACTGAGAGGGGCCGGTAAAGCACAGTGTTGCTTGTAGGTTAGGATTACTGTGTTGCAAGGATGGAGACACTAAATGCATTTTGATTTTCATTATGCAGCTTGGTTTTATGTTTCTCCACCAGGTTTTCCCTTAAAGCAACAGTGCATTTAAAAATAGAAACAATTCCTCCCTTGGGCTCTGGGTTGATTAATTGCGATAGTGCTTCTTGTTATGTTTACAATTTATCTCTATCATTTGTTTTGGGATAGAGCTCAGGGAAAGGCAAAAATATTATCTTTCTTACCGAGAAGTCCAATGTTTGAAGTATAAGAAGTACCCAAAGTAATATTGGCAAACCTGTATCAAATTGAGAAGTGCCACTTTCCTGAAAATTGTAGGAAATTATGAATGTATTAGTCGTAAGTAGAAGTTTTAAGTCACTGGGTGAAAGTTTTGAATCTCACCAGAAAAACAAGTGAGAGGGCATTGATTTCCAGGAACAGAAACAAACAGGCTTAGCTTTCATAATTTTCGCACTTTGTGGAATCAAAGCCAAGACCACATGGTGAGGACTAAAAGATCGCAGGGCTTCTGAGGTTAAAGATGTTTGTTTTGGTCCTGATATTCTAAGGTAATAATACACTGCAGAGGTCTAGATTAATAGTTGGTGTGTACACCATTGCTGTCCTGAAACATTAAGACATGTGAATTTATTTCTTAAAATACAGTTGTATTACTATGCAGGAGACATTTATGAAGTTCAGATCATATGGCACCATACTTGGCACAGGAGATCCAAAGGTAACTCTAGGCCCAGTAACTGTGGGCCTGGCAGAGGGTCTCACCTTTGAGAGATGTGGGAAAAGGGAGGGGAAAAAACCAAAAAACAATGTGGTAGATTATGTAGACTGTACCTTTGCCCATTGCATGCGCTGTATTTTCGCAAATTACGCATTTCCTCTTCAGCCTCCTCATTGAGCCTGTGAGCTAGCTCCCTGAGGGCAGCGATCTTGTCCTGTTTACCTTTGTGACCGGCCCCCAGCAGCACCTGGCTCAGGGCAGGCGCTCAGCAAACACCTGTGCCGCTTAGGTTCCCAGGGTGGTGGAGCCCGAGGAGGGCTGTGGAAGCGACCCAGGGTCTGGCTCCCTGCAAAGACAGGTGGCATGTATCCTGGCCAGGTGGGTGCTAATAGGGTAGCAAGAACAGGAAAAAGTTCTTGTCAAAGTTAAAGTATACCTTCCAGAAATTACACACACAGTGTAGTTCAGGAAGGGGGAATAGAATGAGAACTCCTCTAATTTGCCAAAATGGGTTATAGTTAAAAAATCAAAGCATACAGAGACATATGGTGAAAAGTCTTCCTTTCTCCCCTGCTGTCACTCCTACTCTTCCCATCCCCTCACCTCTCAAAAATAAAGATAACTGCAGTCTTTTGTTTTTCATGCATATTTTCAGATACACATTATATATTGTCTATATGTATTTTAATAAATATTATGTGTATATATGTACATATATATGCAGGTTTGGGCAAAGGTTTACAGTTTGATTGTGAAACACAGTTCATTCTTGTATTATTATTTATTAATTATTGTATTATTTTCCATATAACCAACTATAAAGCTACTTTTTACCTACTACCGGTATATATATGTGTGTGTGTGTGTGTGTATTTATTTATTTTATTAAAAACATTTTTTTAAAAATCGCCATCTAAGGATATGTTCTTTTAAAAATTGAGAGAGGGAGGGAAGGGAGGAGAGAAGGAGAGAGAGAAAAAGGAAGAAAGAAAGAAAGGAAGAAAGAAAGAAAGAAAGAAAGAAAGAAAGAAAGAAAGAAAGAAAGATGTGAGAGAAACATGGATCCGCTGCTCCTGTATGCTCCCCAACTGGGAATTGAGCCTGCAATTGGGTATGTGCCCTAACTGGGAATCGATCCCACAACCTTTGGTGTATGGGATGACGCTCCAATCAATTGAGACACAGCAGCCAGGGCTCTACTCTGGGTTCTAAGTCAGTATACATAGTTGAAAGTATAAAGTAGGTCTGTAATTTATAAAGGCTATGATAAAAAAATAATAATTCTTTTCATTTCTTTCCCCAGGGGCAGCCACATATAGCAATTTTAGCTCATTCTTTTGGAATTTTCCTCTATATTTCTGAGTAACATGCTGGTAGTGCTAGTGTTTGATTTCTTACTGTGTTCTCTTTCTATGTTCTATCCCCAACCCACCCCAAATTCTTTCTATTCCCCATTTTCCCAATATAGTAATTTTGTTTGCATCATTATTTAGTGTTTGCATTACTTATATGACCAAATAGAACACTGTTTATAGTTGAACCATGTACTCTTATATGGTCTCTTTTCCTAGCTCTTTTTTATATAGAACTTTTTGTTTTCCCTGGAGTTAACAACTATTTCTATTTCCTTTAATTTGCCGCTTTTTCTATGTACTTATTCTTAATTCAGCATTTACTTTATCTGCCCCTTGCCTCATTTCAGGACATTCAAACATATCAAGTACTCTCTTGATTTCATCTTCTTAGAAACATTTTTCCTTGACCCTTCTTACATGCTCCTTTATGAACTGATGGCCTTCTCTGCCTGATTTAGTCACCTTCATAAGGTTTCTGTCACATCCTTCTGAGGATTCCCCTGATCTGTTTTCTCTGAGAATGTCTTGTTTTTCTGTCTCCCTTTTCTTTCTTGGCTGACTGCCTCAGTTTTATAGAATACATCCTTACCATTTTCCTGAGAAAGGGTGCTGAGGAGGTAAAGTGTTTTTAAAACCATGAAAATATCTTTGTTCTACCCACCCACCTCATTGATAGTTTGGATGGGTATCAAATTAAAGATGTTGGTTGCCCTAATGTCTTTTACCTCCCGGTGTTTCTGTTGAAAAGTCCAAAACTATTTGGATTTCTAAACCTTAGTGTGTAACCTAGGTTTTCCCTCTCTGAATTCCTCCTCCCCCCAACCCCCACTCATCTTTTTGTATGTGAAATTGCCATAGTTGGGCCTTTTTGTCCTGGTAACTCATGTCCTTTGTTTCTGAAATAATAATAATAATAATAATATTAAATTCTCCTGTTTATTCACTCTGGTTCCCCCTCTCCCTCTCACCCCGCTTCCCCAAACACTTATTTCAATATGGAGTTAGTTTCCTGAACTGGTCATTTAATTACTTATTTTTCCTTTCTGCTTTTCATCTCTTGTTGTTTTTGTTTTTTTTTGTTCTACCTTCTGGGAAATTTCCTGCATTTTCTTTCAATCCTAATTTTTCTTTTCTGTGATCATGTTTTTAATTTTCAAGAGCTCTCTTTTTGTTCCCTAATTTCAAAAAAAGTAGCATTCTATTCTTGTTCCTTGGTTGTGGTATTTTTACCTTCCTTCTAAGGACATTAATGATAGACTCTCCTCTGTAGTTCACCCCCCTCTCCCTGCCCATAATGCATTGTGTTGTTTGTGTTGGTCTCTATCTTTAATGTTAAGGGTCTGTCTCAGGTGTAGCTATATTCAGTTAATTCTGAGTGTCTCCGGGGAAAGACTATGATTTATTTTTGTGTTCTCAGTGCCTAGATTCAAGAATGCCCAGCACACAGAAAATATTTTGTATATGATCTTTGCTATTAAAATTTTATTTCTATTACAAGAGTCTATCAAATTCCCTTTTTATTTAACTTTCAGCAATAGAAATAAAAATAATGATTCTCTTTAGAGCAAATGAAAATGCTAGAATTGAAGGTGGTAGCTGCCCCAGACAACTCTCAATTAATGAAGATAATTACTTCTAGTCAGTAGAGAAAGTTGGAAGATTTTGAGAAAAAATCCTATTTTTTTGTCACTATTGCAGATATTTTAGTTCAGAAATTTTTAATTGAAAATGTGTAAAATCTTGGGCTGGGAAAAATTTTCAAAATGCTATCAAACTGACCAGTTTATTGTCTTAGCACTTAATTTGGTTCATCTAGCAAAATCTAGTTAGAGATAAATGTATAAATTTTGTTGAAAATTGAAAACGCCATGCACTCAGAGTTTTAAGATTTACAGATACAAGTTTCTCCCAAATAGTAGGCTTTTTGAAGACCTCTATGTTTCATAGTTATTCAACCACAGTTATCTTTTCTTAAGTCTTACCAGGAGCTAGAACTGAGAAGGTGTTAATGCATTTAATATTCTAATGAGTTTGGAGAACATTACCTAGGATTGAAACAGAGTAGCAGAGACACAAAGACATACAGAAGTTCTCAGAAAGATGATTTTGTATCTTGACAATGTAAGAAATTAAGTTTACTAGCAACAGGCTGTCAATAGAGTAAGTAATGCTAAAATTTATGTGAAAACATATTAAAACAGTCAAGAGTTTATTTAGGTGGGATCTTCTTTCCCAAGAAGATCACTCAACAAAATATTTCTGGGAATTTAGACTTGCAAATGTAAGAAGGAAATGTGAGAAACACATAGTTGTTGGATTTGTTTGGCATTTTACCACCCAACCTAGGTGGAAACTAAATAAACACGTGGGGGAGGCAGGGGAGGACGGGGAGGGGGGACGGGAGTCAAGTTTTTACATCTCTAAACTTTTTTTTTAAATGCATAATTCTTATATTTGATTGTAGGATTTAAGTTTAAAGAAGAAGAGGGGAAATCTTGGTAGACTTTCAGTATTAGAAGGACACCCAGTCCAAGCTTCATCATTTACTTGAATCTAGGCTTTATTTCATGTTGCTATGAGGTGAACAGTTCAGTGAATCACTGATAAAGGAGTAGAACTGTTTTACCAAATGTTCTTGGCATGAACTTTTCACATTGAAACATAATTATTGTGTGTGTGTGTCTGTTTTTTTTAAACTGCTTCCTTAGATACTCTGTTTTTGCGCAGGTAACTATAAGAAGCATGGCAGAAATTAATGTAGGGGCAGACCTGTCATTGATCAGCCAAGCTTAACAAATCAGTTATTCTTATTTTTCCTCTACCTTCATATTGTCTTTGTTCATATCATGCAAATATTTGCACTTATAATTTAGTTTTGCTTTTCTCCCATTTATTTTTGTCATGCAACATAATTTCCATAATTTTATAGGAGTGGGCAAATGAAGGTTTACAGTTGTTCACATGGAAAATAATACAATAATAAATAAATAATAATGTAAGAATAGACTCTGTTTTGTGTTACTTATAGCCATAAACCTACTTTGTCCACCTCTGAGATTTTAATAATTGAATAGTCTGTTAAATTTATTTCTGTATTTTTGGATCTTAAGGTTGTTTCTCTTAAAGATTATAAATAACATCCTTATGAAACTTTTTCATACTTCTTTGCTAATTGAAAGGCATTTCTTCTCAAACAAGCTTGCTAATATAAAAACATATCTGAAATTTTATGGCAAGATAAACTATTCTCTTTCATTATAATGGAGTTAAAAGTTGGTAATTTTCAGATATAAGTGTGATATAGGTCATGGGAAAAATATTTTATATGGGCAGTAACAAGAGCAGTGGTTTTCTCAGTTGAGTGTGCATAGAATCATCTGGAGAGTCCCACCCAAAAAGGTTCTACCCAGCAGGACTGGTGTGTAGCTTGAGAATTTGCACGTCTAACAAATTCCCAGGTGACGCTGTTAGCTCAGGACTAAGCTTTGAGCGCCACTGGTCTAGACCAGCACTGTCCAATAGCATTGTCTGTGTGATGGAAATGTTCTGTATATCTGCTGTTCAATATGGTAGCCACTAACCATATGTGAGTATTAAGCACTTGAAATGTGGCTAATGTAATCAAATAACTGAATTTTAAATTTAATTTTCCTTAATTTAAATAGCTACATATGACAGATGGCTACTGCATTGGACAGCATAGGCCTAGAGATGTTTCTCAACCATGGTTGCATATTAGAATTACCTGGGTGCTTTAAAAATAGGTGCCTGGGTCCCCCTTGAGAGATTCTAGCTTAAGTGGGCTACAGAGCAACTTGGACGTTGGGATTTTTAAGTACTTCCCATGTCTTCCAGTTACTATTGTTGCTACACAGATCACACCTAAACATAGTGGTTTAAGACAACCACTTTCTCATGTCATGGATTCTGTGGGTCAGGAATTTGGACAGAGCAAAGTAGATATGACATCTCTTCTCCGTAATGTCTGGCCCTCCTCTGTAAAGACTAGGAATCTCGGTGTGTAGTCATCTCAAGGCTTGGCCAGGTTGCCTGTCCAAGGTGGCTGCCTCACATGGTTGGCACTTGATTCTCATGTGCAGCCAAGGCTGAAAACCACTGGTCTAGTGTAACAAACCAGTTCTTAATGCCCACTTTCACAAGTTGTCCTTTGGTTTATTTTACCACTTGATTGTGATCATTTATGCAAATCTTCAAAACGATTAACTTTCTCAAAATTAATGTTTGAGAGCCTCATAAAATCAGCCTAAATATTTACTTTATTAAAGGCAATTTGTGGAATTTTAACAGGGTCTTCCTGTGTTAAGGGTATGTATTGTTGTGAAAGTAATGCCTCTGAAAGCTAAATAAATTCCCATTTCTAGAAAAAGCCTCTTACTCCTAGCCACATGCATTTAATCATAAAGCCTCCTTATTTTTTTTGTACTTGAATGTCTGCAGAGGGGAAAGGAATTACCTAAATTTCCAGATGCAGGGGACTTGCCTATCCCTTCACCTGATACTGACGTCCTGTGGACCACAGTTCCCTGTGTTAGCCCTTAAACTGTGTGGTGATACCAACCTCAGCTCCTGTACCCACTCTGGGTAGTAGACATGATGGCATGATGAAGTGGGTAGGAAAAATGTGTGCCTCCTGTTTCTGCCTCTGTCTTGGTCTGTATCCTTGAGCTAGCCATAATCCTTTTCCGTCGGAGTTTCTTCATCTGTAAAATGGAGAGCCACACTAGATCACCTGTTTTTTAGGCTCTAACGTTCAGATTTATCCCAACTGTACTTAACTGTAGAGTCAAATAGAGTAAGAAGGTAACCTTTGTAGTGGCTGAAATGGGTTGTTTGTAATTTACTTCTTGTCAGCGTGTTGGGAAAGCTGGGGAGGACAGGGTCACTGTTCTCGGCAGGCTCAGTTTGCCTGCAGTAGCTGATGAGAGAATTGAAGGTGTCAAGTGAAATAAGACAGCCACCAGCTCCAGACACCCGAGGTCGTTATCAGCTAGCTGGGAGCCTGGGCCCTGAGACATTCTACCTGCCTCCTTCCTTCCCTGGGGCAGCAGCTTTCACATAGTGGCTGCTGTGAACCTTTCAATTAGTTTTCATCACGTACCATTGTGTTCTTCCAGGAACCAGCGGTTTTTAAGCTGTTCTTGCAGGCATACAGCTGTTTTATACAATAAGTATGTATGCATGGGGGTGGAGAAATGGCATTTCCAGAGCTGTTGGCTTAAAGCTTCCTCGGTCAGCTTATTTTGTTTCTGAGCATTCTGTCACAACTCTACCAAACTATGGTAGCCACTAATCACATGCCAGTATTAAGCACTTGAAATGTGGCTAATGTAATCAAATAACTGAATTTTAAATTTAACTTTCCTTAATTTAAATAGCTACATATGACAGATGGCTACTGCATTGGACAGCACAGGCCTAGAGATGTTTCTCAACCATGGTTGCATATTATAATTACCTGGGTGCTTTAAAAATAGGTACCTAGGTCCCCCTTTGCCCCCAGAGATTCTAGCTTAAGTGGGCTACAGAGCAACTTGGACGAATTTCTGATCTTCGGTGGTGAGACAACTCTGATGTGAGTGTGTGTGTGTGTGTGTGTGTGTGTGTGTGTGTGTGTCCCTCTGGTTTGTGCCTTTTACCCTTTCTTTTGAAAGCAGAGTGGAGTTGTGGATTATGTGGTGTCTGTCCAGCAGAGTCTGTTCTGTAGGTGTGATGAGCTTTGGTGCCAGAAGAGGCGTGAGGACAGCCTCTGGTTGCAGTTCCTTTAAGGGAAGAAGTTTGGAGCCTTGTTTTTTTAAGACAGGGAACAGGAAGGAAGCCTTGGAGTTAAAGGAAGCTCTTCCCTTTACTGTTGGCTCTTTGTATTGTATTGAGGAGACACTCCCCAGATTGTTGCCCGAATGACATGAATGACCACAAATATCCATGTATCTGTCTCCAGCTGGGAGCCTCTGAAGAAAACCAGAAAGGACAAACAGTGGTGAACTGCACAGGCGTTCTGTTGTGAGCATGGGGTAGACTTATCCTCAATTTTGGGAAGGCCATATACATGTAGTATGAAGGCCAAACTCACATGTAGTTTGTTGATCAGATTAACAAGCCTTTAAATATACTTCCATTCTTGCATTTAATGAAACAAGCCCTCAGAATTGATGCTTAGTGTGTGAACATATCTATTATCCCAGCTAAGCAGAGGCTGTATCAAGGCTTTCAACTGAACTTGCAGTTGTAACTGCCCTTTTTAAAGTTGGGTAACAAACTGTTAGGGTGTTTTGTTTACTGTTGTTGTGTTGGGTTTTTTTTAATCCTTAACTACTTCTATTTATATAGTTAATTAAAGCTTAGCATTTGTCATACAAATTGTAACAGGGATGGTTACATTATTACATTGAGAAAGATCCTTAAAATTACTTGTTTCTCTTGGGTAATATTTTAAAAGTAGGGAGGAGTATGGTAAGGAAAGATTATCAAGATAATGGTGTTAAATTTGAGCAGCCTTATTCAGTTTTAAACATCTGCTATTTTGATCTAGCGTTACAGTACAAATAGGTAACATTAGCATGGTAATGCCACTTTAAGTTTTTTTAGAACCGCTAGCCTTGAAGTGTTTCTCTCTTGAGGATGACAGCTTAGTCTGCATTTTTATGATGAATTATTCAGTGGAAATAATTTTCCAAAATTGTTGATCTACTGTTTTCTTAAGGGACTTAAAAAAAAAAGTTCTTTAGGCAGGTTGTTAACTGGTTTGTGTCCCCCCCCCCCCCCAAGAGTGATTTACTCTTCTTGCCCTTTGATTGGTTCCTAGAGTTCCAAAACTTTAAAAGCCAGTAGAACAAAAAAATTGGATAAACAGAGTTTCTAACTTCTTTTAAATATGCTGAGAAGCACACTACGACAAAAACACCATTATATTTTGGTATTGCATTTAATAAACAGAAGGAAAGGCTTATTTAGAATTTAAACATTGCACACATTTAGTTTGGTAAAAAAATTCACCACATTGTTAATTTTATCCTTTGCTGGAAACTAATGGAAATACCATTACAGGCGACCCCTGGACTATGACATACCATTCATTGGATGTCCCCGGGGACTATGATGCCTAATTGGACGTCAACTATTAGCGTTTTTTGAGCTTCTTAGACACATTGGGTCGTTAAGGCCCAAGTGGTTAAAGGATTTTTTCTTTTAAAAATCAAATAAAGTTCTTATTTGGTGTATAATTGACTTTATTAAATGGCAGGGTACATCTTTGCTTTTGTAGTGTGATATATTGAGTTAACCTCACCACCATCTATTTAACAGCCTAAATAAGCTTTACATTTTCATAATGATTGTGAATTACCTTGAAGCTTAGCCAGAGCTTTTACTCTCAAAGTAAAGAAGTCTTTTATTTGCCTTTTACAGTGTTTCTGTGGCCATCAGTTGGGTGTGAAGAACTAGCTTTGTAAAACACTACAGGTATTGTGACAGAATGGTGTGATAGCCAAGAGCCACTGAGTGGACTTTGGAGGCAAACGGTGCAGCTTATTAGCTGTGAACCGTTGGACAAGTTTCTTAACCCTTGTGTCTTGACTTCCTTATCTATAAAGTGGAAATAATAAAAGTTCAGACCTCATGGGTTAGTGTGTACATAGCATGCACTAATCATGGATAATTTCATTCTTTTTTATTACCATAGAACTCTTAATCTCATTTTCCTTAATGCCTAAAAAGAGCAATTAAAGCCCAAACCAGTTTGGCTTAGTGGAAAGAGCGTCAGCCTGTGGACTAAAGGGTCCTCGGTTCGATTCTGGTCAAGGGCATGTGCCTTGGTTGCGAGCACATCCCCAGTGGGGAGTGTACGGGAAGCAGCTGATTGATGTTTCTCTCTCATCGTGTTTCTGACTTTCTATCCCTCTCTTTTCCTCTCTGTAAAAAAATCAATAAAATACATTTTTTTAAAAGACCAATTAAGGAAGTCCCAAAATTCTAACTTTTAAATGTTAAGAATTTTCTAATTACTTTTGATTTAAAGACTACATTTCTGATGTCAAATCAAGTACTTCACCATCTCAGCTGGCAGAACACAGGAGCACAGCTTTGCTGAGCTGACATAATGATCATTTTTGTCGAGTAGGAAATTCTATAACAAATGTTCACCAGTTTCTGGTCATTTGGCAGTCATTCCTTTAGGTGAAGAATTTTTGTCAAGAAATTGTATGTGGAATGCCTGGGAGAAGTAATTATTCCTATCAAAGTGTTTGTGCAAAGTAGGGGGCTGGTAATAGGAGGGTGCAGCAGAGGTGTGGAATAATAGCTGAAGGGGAAAACTACTGCAAATGGCCTGCCTGGGATTTCACTCATTGTCCCACTCGCTAACATGAGGGCTTGTTGATTGGTCATAGGGATGAGCTATGTGGTGGTTGGGTGCTGGTCTCCTTTGCTACCCTAGTCATAATACATTCTCAATAAATGCTTGTTGTGTTTAATTATATTTCTAGTGATTGGATATATGATTATGAGGCTTTTGTTAGTATAGAGATTCATAGGTGGAAAGTACTACATAACCATAAACTGACTTTTGAGAAAATGATTGTCTGAAGCTACGAAAACATTGTGTTCAGTAATATTGGGTTGCTGTATTTCACTTTTTCTTCCTGAGGCAACTGACTTCCCAGCTATCCCAGCCCTCAGGCTGGTGACTCTTATTCTGCTTACCATATTGCAAACGTGGACTCAGGGCCTCTCCATTAAAAATTCAAAATAGAGAAATATTTTTACTTGTATATCTGGTTCCCTGGCACCCTTTCCTTAAGTGGATATATTTTACCCCTGAAATCTCTTTTATTTACTTATTTACTTTTTATAATCTTTTTCTTTCATATTAAGATTTGAAAGATATATGTAGGCTATTTCATAGAAACATTCTAGTTTCCTTTGAATTTACTATTTATTTTCTTTCTTTTCCATTGATTTTTAGAGAGAGTGAAAGGGAGAGGGAGAGACAAAGAGAGAGAAACGTTGATATGAGAGAGACATATCAATTGGTTGCCTCCCACACACATGCCCCCACCAGGGCTGCAAATCAAACCTGCCACTGAGGTAAGTGCCTTGACCGGATTTGAACCCAGGGCCCTTCAGTCTGCAGGCCTGATGCTCTGTCCGCTGAGCCAAACTGATGAGGGCTGATATATATATATATATATATATATATTTCGTGCACCAGGCCTCTAATATATATATATTAGAGGCCTGGTGCACGAAATTCGTGCACGGGGGAAGAGGGGAGTTGTCCCTGAGCCCAGCCTGCACCCTCTCTAATCTGGGACCCTGAGAGGGATGTCCAACTGCTCTCTCACAATCCAGGACTCTTAACTCCCAACTGTTTGCCTGCCTGCCTTCTTGATTGCCCCTAACCAGTTCTGCCTGCCAGCCTGATCACTCCCTAACCACTCCTATGTATATATATATTTTTCCCTTTTTATTGATCATAGAGAAAGGTGGAGAGAGAGAAAGAAATGTCAATGATGAGAGTCGTTGATTGGCTGCCTCCTGCACATCCCCTATTGGCATATGCCCTTGACCAGAATTGAACCGAGGACTCAAAAAAGTCTGCTGGCCAACACTATACACAACTAGCTAGGGCTACTATTTATTTTCTTAAAGTTTTTTTTTCAAGAGATATATCAAGCAAACTTACGTGCATGCATATTTATGGTGTTTTTATAAATGAAAGAGATGCATACCCTCTCAGAAATTTTTACCAATTCATCCATTTTTGTGTGTGTTTTTATGCAGAAATACACCAAAATTGAAGAGGAAGACAAAACATTTTGATATGCTAAATACTTTGTGGGTGTACATGAATGAACATGAAGTGTGTGCTGTGCTTTTCTTTTTTTCTCTGCACATAAAACGTCTCTGCCAACATTCACAGCCTACGGCCTCATCAATGGGGAAAGTGTAGGCCTGTGTTTCTCCTGTTGCCTCTCCCCGCTCTCAGCTGTGCTCTCAGGGTTTGCTGCTTTGCCCCTCGTTCCAGCCCTGGAAGCACAGAACGGGATCGGCGGTGAAGAAGCAGGGTTTGGGGGGGGGGATTATGGGAAGGGAACAGGCCTGGCCCCTGAGCACCAGCATTCTGACTGCCCCCCCACCCCCACCCCAAGCAGCCTTGAAGTTGGTGGTAGGGCAAGATAGGGGTGGGGAGGCGGGAATCGGGTGAATATTTTTAAATGTCTGAGGTATGTACTAGTTTTAAATGGGAAAGATAAAGCCTTTTACTTGATTAGCCAGCCTTCGTGATTAGACAGCTATTACTCCACATGTACCAGATCCCGTCGGAAAGTGTCATTCCAGGTCTGACACTGAGTGCAGAGGAACGTTTCTATTTCAGGATTCTGAGAAGATCGAATGGCGACTTGAAAGTAACTAGATTTCAGATGAGTTATGTGCTCACAACAATTTGCCAGCTTCAATGACCAGGTTTTTGGTTTTAAAAAAATCATTTTAATGCAGTCTGACTTAAACCTCTGGATCCTGACTAGCCCTGACGGTGAGTGTTAGTAACAAGGAACTTCTCACTGAGCCTCTTTTTTAGTGAACGAGTGGCCTGGTACATGAAATTCATGCACATTAAAGAGGGATTAATTAGAGGAAATAATTTAATATTGCTATTTGCCCTTTCTCTATAATAGACGTGTCAGAGATGAAAGAAAATTAGTAAAATGTATATGAAAACCTTCCTCCTGTCAGAGTCTGGGGCTCACCAGGGAACCCAGAGTCAAGTCCCCACCCACCCACATGCACCTCAAAGTCACATGAGACCCAGACCTGGGCGCCCGCCCCCCCATTGGGCTAGACCCAGACCTGGCCAGTCCCACCCTTGTCAAACCCCACCAGGCAGGGGTGGGGGGCGTGCAGCCTCAGGTCCCCCATCAAGCCCCACTGGGCAGGAGGCGTGGCCTCAGGTCCCCTGGCCCGGTGCTGGGGTGGGGGTTGTGGCCTGAAGTCCCCTGTCAAGCCCTACCTGGTGGGAGGCGTGGCCTGAGGTCCCCCAGCCTGGTGCTAGGGTTGGGGGAGCAGCCTGAGGTCCCCTAGTGCAGCACCAGGACGGGAAACACACCTTGAGGTTGGCCATCAAGCCCCGCCAGGTGGGGGACGTGGCCTCATGTCCCCTGGCTTGGCCCTGGGGTTGGGGTCGTGGCCTGAGGTCCCCTGTCAAGCCCTACGGGGGTCGGGGAGAGCATAGCCCAAGGGTGGGCAAACTTTTTAACTCGAGGGCCACAATGGGTTCTTAAACTGGACTGGAAGGCCAGAACAAAAGCAACCTGACCATGCTGATACTCTCATCTTGGGCTGCTGGTGAAGGAGCGGAGGAGAGAGCAAGAGAACCCTCCACTCTTTTGGCTCTATGAGCCGGATAGAACAGCCGAATGGGCTGGATCCAGCCCCAGGGCCGTAGTTTGTCCATGGCTGGCATAGCCTCAGGTCTCTGCGGATTGCTCCTTATGGCTTAACAAAGATGGCTTTAGCTGTGGGTGCAGCCATCTTTGTGATGGAGTGATGGTCAATTAGCATATTCTCTCTTTATTAGATAGGCTTCTTTCTAGGGATTCAGTGGTAGGCTCTGGTTAGAGAGCTGAGCAGAAATAGGTTTTAGCCATTGACAAGCCATGAATCCTTTCTCCTTATTCTGGTGCTCTTCCTCCATTTTTTGTGGCCAAGGCCTGCTGCCCTGAATAGAGACAACACAAGTGCTCAGAAGGGTGGCTCGCTCACGATTGTGTGCCTGAGACGGGCTGCTGTGAAAATGTAAGCACGTTGGTGTTTTTCCTCCCTGCTAGTTCTATGTTTTACCTACTTTATACTAAAAAAGAGCTAACAGCCGAGACCGGTTTGGCTCAGTGGATAGAGCGTCGGCCTGCGGACTGAAAGGTCCCGGGTTCGATTCCGGTCAAGGGCACGTACCTTGGTTGCGGGCACATCCCCAGTGGGGAGGTGCAAGAGGCAGCTGGTCGATGTTTCTCTCTCATCGACGTTTCTAACTCTCTATTTCTCTCAATTCATCTCTGTGTGAAATCAATAAAATATATTTAAAAAAAAAATAATAAAAAAAAAAATAAAAAAGAGCTAACAGAACTTTTACTATACATAGAATTGTAATGGTAGGTGGCTAATCAAAATTAATAATCTTGTTTTTACATTTTTATTGAATTTATAGAGGTGACCTCAGTTAATACAGTTTTACAGGAGTCAGGTGTATAATTCTACAACACATCCTCTGTGTATTGTATGTTCACCAGCCCGCAGATTGGCTCTTCGTCTGCTTTAGAGTTGGACAAGTAGGAAAAATGTGGTATTTGGAGGAGGACCGAAAACTCCTGTTCAAATTTGCACATGTGGAAACTTAAACCAAAGCTACCTTTTCCCAAAACACCTCCTCCTCTTATTTCACCAAGCCCTTGAGTAGAATAAGGCAGTTTTTGAGGAATTTTGTTTCTTGCCGTGTTTGCAGTGCAAGGTGCCTGCAGGCCAGAGCCCTGCAGTCCTGAGCACGAAGGCACTCGCCTCACTGCTGTCCCAGAGGCGCTCTGTGTCGCCGGGACCTCCCAGGCTGCCCCTTTGGCCAGAGAGCTAGGGTTGAGAGAAGCTGTAGTTTAGGAGCTGATGTGCCTTTTAGGGCCTATAAATTGGGGGGGGGGGGGAATAATAATGCTTCCTACTTCCAGTTTTCTGAAAAGCTGTTTCTTATGAGAGCTCTTCAGTTGCTTGTGGATTCTCGCTTGCATAATGTGGCCCTTTGATAAAGACTTCTCATAGCTTAGCAGGGTATGACAGCAGTGCACACAGCCACGTGGTGCTATAGTCATCACTGCCCATGTCCCTGTGTGACCATTGTTAGTGGGGCTGACGCCCTGGCCAGTGTCTGGTGCCACCTGCTCTGGGCACTGTTTCGTGGAGGGCCGTACTCAAGTGAGCACTGCCTGACGCTCCCACGCTCTGCCTGGGAGACAGAGAGATGCTAGCAGGGCTCTGAGCTGCTTTGCACCAACTCAGTGAACGATCTTTAGAGTACGTACATCAGCTTTAGAACTTAAAACCACCCGTTTCTCATTTTGGCCAGGCTGCAGCCTCACTATTGGACTATGCTTTTGGGAAGGAGCTTGACATTTTATTTAATAAACTGTCCATTCTTGTTTGCTCCCATCGGCACTTGAGGAGCTCCGTGGATAGTGAAGAGGAGATAGAGCACCTACAGGACCCTTGTCTGAGTACACCTCCCCGCTGACCCCCGTGGTAGGGCAGGCACAGCTGGGCAGCTGTGCTCTGAGCCGTGGGTCTGTGGAGACATGTTCCAGGCTCCTGGTCCTTCCCTAGTTTCTACAGTGTTTCGCAGATCAGAGGCACAGCTGACTGTGAATGTTTTGTTAGTGTATGCGTGTATGAACACTTTCATGTAGCTTATCTACAAGCAGAATGATACTCATAAAGTGCCTCGGCATTTAGTCATTGGCAGTTCATTATAGCTCTTTGAGTTTAGTCATAGAGTAATGAGTAAACATTTGCAAGTATCTGAATGGAAGATAATAACCTACTCCATGTCCCTGAAGGATTTGTACAAATGGCTCAACACCTTTTCTAGACTATAAACTTGAGAGCAGAGCACTGGGTTTTATTTATCTTGTTTCCTCCCTACTTCTTTCCCCCAGAAGCTGGCACATGCCTGTACGTAGTAGACGTCCTCACATGTTTGTGATTGGATACAGTGAAAGGTGTGGATATGCGTTTTATACCCTGGTTCGGCTAGTCTGTGCGGGGAGTGTTATTATTTGATCCTGAGGCTGTATCCTTCACACCACTTGTGGTTCTACTGCTCCTAGACTGGGCCTTACGAGACCTTTAATTTCTGCTTTAGATTATTACATAATGACAGGCTGTGCACTGTGGTGTGGGTTTTTTGGGTAAGACAGTAGAAATATAGGTCTGGCCGCCTACAACTTTGACTACCGCTGCCTGGGGCTGCATGCAGAGGTCATCTCTGTTAGCACCACTGAGGGTAAGTAGAGGTCCGTCCAGCCGAGGGCTTGCCAGGCTTTGACAAAGTTTACATTTTTAGTGTTTGCTGCACAACCTCCATAGCAGGCTCAGCAGCAGATCTGAGTGGAAAGAATCCTGTTGTAGGCAACGCCATGACCTGAGGCATGTTCCACTTCCTATAGTGCCAGAGCTGTTGTCTGCCCCAGAAGTGGGGTGTTCCCAGCCTTGGGTATACCTGCACCAGCCTAATGTGGTTGGTCTGGATGTGAGTGAGATTATGGGAAGTTTTTCCTCCGTTTGTCTCGGACCGAGAAGGGTGGAGGTACAGAGATGGGAGAAAGGGAAGATATTAGCGTGGTGCCTGTTAACCTGGGACAGCTCCCTGAGTGGCCAGGGCAGCTGGCCTGCTTACTCTTCTTTCTGCTGGTGGGTAAGGGCCCTTCTCATCCTCTGGCTCCTAAATGGCAGTTAGGTTGATGCTCCATCTTCTGCTTGCCCTTGTCGCAGGTGCTACTTTTTTTTTTTTAACTGAAACATGGAGGTCAAACGATGCTCTCGAGTATGTGAATCCCCAGGGGTCCTAAGGGTGGTAGGAAATCTATAGCGTGCTGCCCAAGAATGCACATTGGAATGAAGTCACATAACAGTGGCATTCTATGGGGATGGCTTTGAGTGTGTTTTAGTTTATATTTTTAAGTAATCCATTGCAGACTTTAGTCTTTACTAAGACTATAGAGACTTTATTAAATAAACCATTACACATTTTATTTAATAAGCACCTTATTAACAAGCTATTTTTGATAACAGTTACCAACAGTTACCAAACTTTGAGGAGTTATAGTACCATGGCTAAGCCTTGATGGTTCAGAAATCAGAACAGGAAGGCAGAAGACTCAGCGGCCAAGAGCAGGAGAAGACCCATGCTGCAGGTCTTACCCACAGGGGGGAGAAAGAGGGGCCGCAGCTTATAGGAAGTGGTTGCTAACAGCAGTCTGTTTGGTGGGTTTTTCATGACTCTGGAGATAACCCAGCATCTTGACTCCTGGAACCTACAGCCCTCCCCAAAAGGCTTTGGATAATTCTCTGCCATGGAAAAGTTTAGTTTTCCAATCTGAGCAGTTGAGTATAAGAGGGCTCCTACTGCCCTTCTTTCTTCACGACACTTTAAAAATGATAACATAACAAATAAAACTTCTATTATTTTAATCCAAGGGTCTGTGTGACTGACTTTTTAGGAACTTGCAGCTAACTTTTGCTGGCTCAAGATCTCTTTATGCAAGTGAAGTGAGAGGCATATATTCTTTCTTCTCTTTTTGAAATCTCCAATAACTTTTTAACATACAATTTTTCCTAATTATAAAAGTGATGACCATTCACTGTTAAACAACTTAGAAAATGTAGGACATTAGAAATCAAATAAAATTTGTTCATAATCTCTTAACATGTTGATGCTTTTCTCTTTTCCTAATTATGATATTTTATACTGCTGAGGTGAAGAACTTATTAAGGTTATGAAAACACAGCAATCGCAAAAGCCTCTAGGCCAGCCATGGGCAAACTACGGCCCGTTCGGCTATTCTATCCGGCCCGCAGAGCCGAAAGAGCAAAGGGTTCTCTTTTTCTCCCCTCCGCTCCTTCACCAACAGCCCAAGATGAGAGTGCCAGCATGGTCAGGTTGCTTTTGTTCCGGCCCTCCTGTCCAGTTTAAAAACCCATTGTGGCCCTCGAGTCAAAAAGTTTGCCCACCCCTGCTCTAGGCTGTAACACTGTCTAAAAATTTAGAATACTAAGTTCAGTAGAGCATTGGTCCAACTCAAAATTCTGTCTCATTGATTTTGTTTGTTTGGTTGGTTGATTTTATCTTTAACCTCTCCCTTCATCAAAGTTTTCCTCTTCTTAGTCTGCCTTTCCCCTGAGAAAGTGCTCAGTACAAAAAGGGAATAGAATGTTCACTAGCCAAGATAGATTTCGCTGGCATGTTTAGAATTTTTCTTCCCCATTGCTGAAGCGGCGCGAGGAGGCTCCTTGGGTGTGACTGTTGGCACCTGCTCTTACTAATTGGGTGGTCTCAAGCAAGCTGCTTAATTTCACTGTACCTAATTTCTTGCACGTGGTAAATAAGTGTTAGCTATTTTTATTAGTATATTATTATTACCACTAGGGGCCTAGTGCGTGGATTCGCCCTTAGCCTGGCCTGTGCCCTCTCGCAATCCGGGGCCCCTTGGGGGCCAGGGATTGGGCCGAAACCGGCAGTCCCACATCCCCGGAGAGATGTAGTAGTGCGCTGAGCAGCAGGCGGGCCAGGGAGGAGCCCCGGCTGGGCGCTGCACAGCTCCCCGCTGCGCCTGCCACAGCTGCAGCTGCTCAGTGGTGCTGCCTTGGAGGCAGGAGAGGCTCATCCCACCGAAGCTGCGCTCGCCAGCCATGAGCCCTGTGTCTGGTGCCTGTCAGTCAGCTGAGTGGCATTCCCGCTGTGGGAGCACACTGACCACCTGGGAGCAGCTCCTATGTTGAACGTCTGCCCCCTGGTGGTGAGTGTGTGTCAGAGCGATTGGTTGACTGGTCATTCAGTTGTTTGGTTGCTTAGGCTTTTATATATATATAGATTAATGCAATAGTAAGAACCATAGATAGAAGGATGGTGCTGATGTAGTATGATGCACAATGATGACTAGAACAATACTGATAATGTCTCAGATTATCTGATGTGGAGGGTACAGTAAAGGGAATCTATGCCCTATTTATGCTGAAATAATCAAGCATTGTGTTCTCTTTGGATTAGACCTCATAGACACTTGTTCTTTACACCCTCCTTTTTTGTAAATGCTCAAATTGTCACATCTTGACCAGTGAGCATCTTAATTTTGTTCTTTGAAAGTGTACTTACTTCTGGCAGAAGTGCTCCAGAATAATGAATACTTACTTTTCAGTATATAACTTTGGGTTGTTTTTTTAATGTGTGTGGGAAATATTAGAAACAGATTCTAATGAGTATACCAGGCCATTTCTTCTGAGGACTAAAGTTTCTATGTTAGACCTCTTCAGAGATGAAATTATAAAGACATATGCACAATTTTCATGAGTTGATATTGATAACTTTCATTTTAACCTTACTCTTTCTTACACCTACTTATTTGAAAGTTTTTAATCTCAAAAATTGTACTTCTTTTTAATTTGATGATTTAAGGGTTAGTCCTTAATCTAAAATTATGACCAAAATGCATGCATTATCTATGACCACAAAGATAAAACAATGAGGTCAATATCAACCCTGATAATAAAGCTACTGGATAAGTCATAAGATTTAACATCACTTATATCCTCAGTGGCTGTGTTCGGAAAACATCTCACTAATGAAGCACAGTTACATTACTTTGTTTTGAGTCACTTGTAATACATTTTTTCCCTTCCTGCTTCTAAAAAGAGAATGGAACTTTTGACTCAGTAAAAGTTATGTGAAAGTTTGTAAGGATCAGAGAACCAGTTTCTATGTTTAAACTTTGAGTTTCTACCAATTGTTGAAATATTGGCCAATAAAAATGGTCTTTAGGAGATTTGAATTAAGTAGAACAAAATCCTTATTCTTGCATGGCTGGTGTGACTCAGTGGTTGAGCATCGACCTATGAACCGGGAAGTCACTGTTTGATTTCTGGGTGGCAGGCTCAAGCCCCAAAGGAGGGAGTTGCAGGAGGCAGCTAGTCAGTTATTCTCTTTCATCATTGATGTTCCTATCTCTCCCTCTTCCTTCCTATGATTTTTCATATTTGAATACTATACTCAGATGGTCAAATTTTGGATGGTTTGTATGGCTTTTATGGCTTTATCTGAGATAAAATCAAGCCAACTTTGAAGCTCCACAAGTGGTGATAAACTAAGCCCATTAAGTATTTGACAGGCTAATATTACTTTTGTCCAATTTTACATGTTATCAACAAAAATCCCTTATACTTTGGGGTTTCTCTTCAAGAAAGCAGCACCCGTATATAATTTGACAGCATTCCACTTATATTTTCCTTCTTAGTATAATACTGACGTTTTCTGCTATTTTTATGAATTTGATATATTTGTGCTTTTTCCATTGATTGGGTTCAATACTTTTTCTTTGTTTTGCTCTTTTTTTATATTTGAGGGCAATAGGGTATAAGGTTCAGTTTCTTGAATGTCAATTTTTGAGAACCAATAGCAAGATTAAAATATCCTTCTAAGCCAATGAATGATCTTAGCTTCAAAAAGTAGATCAAAGTGATTTATTTGGATATCATTTGCATTGTATCTCCCATTCTTCAAGTGTGTTTTGTGAGAATTAGTGAGGTGGCTACAATATGAACGGCTAAAAGAAAAGCAATGTAGTCAGTGGAATAATTGGTTCCTGGATAATATTCTTTAAAATCAACTTAATGGAGGTATAATTTACCTACAACAAAATGCACCCATTTGAAGTATATATCTTCTTGAGTTTTTATGATGGTATATACCTGTGGAACCACCACCATTACAATATATAACATTTCCATCACCCAGATTGCTCTCTTGGGGCCTTTTGTAGTCATTGGTAATACACATTTTTCATACTGTAAAACCTTCCCTCCTCTTGTTACTCACTTGATACTCTCGCTCCCTCTCTACCCCATTTCTGTTGGTAATAATGTTGAAAGGGAAGCAAAAGCCTTTGATGTGTAGATGCAGTGATTGTTTAATTGTACTCTATGGTATTAAGGATTGTCCTTGTGAATTTTAGCGTGACTGTGCAGTAAGGGAGGATAGACAGCCCTTCAGTCTGTCCAACTGAATCATGCATGTATGTTAGACACTTTGGGGCTGGCTGGTAATGTGAGCTTGATTCTACTCACTGGATTGTCATTAGTAAGCTAGAACTAATTGAGAAATAGAATTTGAGTCAAGCATGAGGACAATTCCAATTGAATGGAAAAAGTACTGATTGGTTACTCAGTGGTTAGAGCGTCAGCCCGGGGACTGAAGGATTGCACATTCGATTCTGGTCAAGGGCACATACATTGATTGCAGGCTCGATTCCCCGCAGGGCGTGTGCAGGAGGCAACCGATTGATGTTTCTCTCTGTGTGTCTTTTCCCTTCCCTTCTACTCTCTTTAAAAAAAAAAAAAATCAATGAAAAAAATACCGTTGGGTGTAGATTAACCAAAAACAAAAAGAAAAGTGTTGATTGGCTGTGTTATACCTCCAACATCTGGAGGCCCTAAGGACTGAGAGAGAGGACCACTGGGAATTTGTCAGGACAGAGTAGACAAAACAGTCGTGCCTGGCTCTGAGTACCAGCTGCTTTAGTGTGCCTGTCGTTGACCTCCAGACTCAGCAAACACTTGCTGTGCCCATGCCAGCATCAGCTATTCCCCGAGGGTGGGCCTGGCTCCTTGACCCCGGCCCAGCCTTTCTGTCTCCTGCAGCTTCCTGGCCGTTCTCATCCCTGTGGCCCGTGTGCTCTTGTTTTGTTTTGTTGTTTTTTCCCCCTCTGTTGCCAGGTGCTTTCACGTATCTTTCCTGGGCTCTTTTCTTTAATGGCCTCCTTTGTGGTTTACTGCTTGCTCCTCTCCTGTGTTTCAGTCTTTGCAGGAAAAGCTTGACCTGTTAAGGCTGTTTCAAGTCTGTTCTCCAATTTATTACCATATTTTCACTGAATCTAAAATAGTATTGATTATAAGACACATCATGACGTATTTAGGTGCCAGAAAGGAAACTGTTGCTAATTGAGCCATTAAACCTTGATTGTAAGATGTATCCTAATTCCAAAATATTAAAATGTGGATGAAAGACAGTATCACGAACCAAACACTGAGTGCTCCAGAGGATAGACTGGAGCAAAGGGCTTAGGGGAGGATATCCAGGGTGAAGGGGGAATAAGAGAGGTTGTTTGAAACCAGGGTAAGACACCCAGTGTGCACAGTGAGGTCCATGCACCTCAAATGACCTTATTTGAGGCTGGAGGATCCTAGAAGCCCATGCAAAGAGGAAAACGCTATCAGTTATTTGATCATATTATACAAAGCAAATAACACTATCAGTTATTTGTACTCAAAAAGAACATACCGTATTTGCCGGTGTATAAGACGACTTTTTGGCCCTGAAAAATATGCCTCCAAGTGGGGGGTAGTCTTATACGGCGAGTATATAACAAACTCTGTATTTTTAGTGGAAATTTTTGTGGGTCGTCTTATACGCCCAGTCGTCTTATACGCCGGCAAATACGGTAGCTATTCTTGTTACTAAGCCCTGGATGAAACACTCCTCTTTACAGTATCATTTAGTGAATAAGATCCTCAACAATATCTTTTCAGTAAATATAGTCACTCCCCCCACCCCCGCGTTGTTTAGATGTAACTGACATATAACATGTAAGTTTAAGGTTTATGTGTTGATTTGATACACTTTATATATTACAAAATGATCATCACCATAGTGTTAGCTAACACTCCATCAGGCCACATGATTACCATTTCCTCTTTGTGGTGAGAGCATTTAAGACCCCTCTTAGCAACTTTCAGGTATCCTATATAATAAAACCCTAATATGCAAATCTTACCAAAAGGCAGAACGACTGACCACCAGGGGGCAGATGCTTAACACAGGAGCTGTCCACTGGTGGTAAGTGCACTCCCACAAGGGGAGCACCACTCAGCCAGAAGCTGGCAGGTGGAGAGCACAGCGGCGTTGGCAGGAGCCTCTCCTGTCTCCGGGCAGCACTAAGGACCCCTCGGGGGATGTCCACCAAGGGGTCCTGGACTGTGAGACGGCACAGGCCAGGCTGAGGGGACCCCCACCCAGTGCATGAATAATATAATATTTTTCTTTTTTATTCTTTATTGATTAAGGTATTGCAGATGTGTCCTTATCCCCCCTTTGTCCCTCCCACGTCCCCCAGGCCTGCCCTCACCCTCACCCCCTGTTGTCTGTGTCCATCGCTTATGCTCATACGCATACAAGTCCTTTGGTTGATCTCCCCCCCTTACCCCCACCCTCCCCTAAATTCCCTCTGAGGTTTGAGCATCTGATCGATGCTTCTCTGTCTCTAGGTCTGTTTTTGTTCATCAGTTTATGTTGTTCATTATAATCTACAAGTGAGTGAGGTCATATGATATTTATCTTTCTCTCACTGACTTATTTCACTTAGTATAATGCTCTACAGGTCCATCCATGCTGTTGCAAATGGTAGGAGTTCCTTCCTTTTTATAGCAGCATAGTATTCCATTGTGTAGATGTGCCACAGTTTTTTCATCCACTCATCTGCTGATGGGCACTTAGGTTGTTTCCAAATCTTAGCTATTGTAAATTGTGCTGCTATAACATAGGGGTGCATATATCCTTTCTGATTGGTGTTTTGGTTTCTTGGTATATATTCCTAGAAGTGGGGTCACTGGGTAATATTTTTAATTGTCATCATCATATTGGGCATTAGATCCCAGAACTTTAAATATAGTTGATTGATTTGTTTTGTCTATGTAATTTATGGTCATCAGTTGGTAAAATATTGTAAGTGCAGCTTGCCTTTCATGTTCTGGCCTAATTCAGGGATAATATAAAAAGCTTAAAATATAGTTGGTGCTTTCTGGGCTCATTAGGTGGTGGTTTCAGGTCTCTGGCTTGCTTGCTGGGGCTTGGTTGAGCTCGTCTATATATATAAAAGGCTCAGTGACCGACCGTCCGTCTGCCCTTCCAGCTGACTAGCAGCTGGTATACATGACACCCACTGGCAATTTAAAAATGTTGACTCACACATGTGCAATACATATAAAGCTCTCACTGGTGCTAACACAGTTGTGTTTCGATCTGTCATTGTCAATCGTGAATTTGGTTGTTTTTGTTGATATTCAACATGAACCACATCATGATTTATTCATTGACCATTGGACCCATCACATATGTGATACATATAAAGCTCTCGCTGGTGCCAATCACACACATGTTTTAATTTTATAATACTATGTTATATATACTATTTTGACATGTAATTTTTTGCAGTAATGTAATTATTGCACGGATCTTTCTTCTAATTAATTTACTTTCAATGTGCATGAATCCGTGCACTGGGCCACTAGTATCTTAATATTAGCTCCACGTAAGTTGCTACCTCCTACTTTAATAATCCCATCTTCTTATCAGTCTCCACACCCCACTTTAGTATAGTGCACCTCCTTGCCATGCTCAGATCTCATTAAGTTGAACACCCACATCCTCACTTCCTATGTCTCTCGTCTGAAATGCCCTTTTAGCCTCCTCTCCACAAACTTACATTCATTAGTTCCTTTTAGATGCCTCAAAATGCATCCTCCTCTAAGAATCTTTCTCTGACCATTGTCTTAATGTCAAACCTCCTTAACATTATTGAGATAAGTTTGACCATTCATCATGAACTTGTTCATTTGCTTTTTTAAAAATAATTTTTTAAAAGCAATTGTATGGTCAGCTTCTTGAAAGGGCTGAATTTCTTTTATTTTGGAGTTTCATAGGTGTCTAGTGAGAAGTGGGCAATGACAAGTGCAGTGAAGGAAGTGATGGTATGTAGTACTCTTAATTTGCTCCTTTGTGGTAAAGGGAGTAGAGGTTTCTCTCCAGCTCCATTCAATCTGGCTTTGCTGTTTCTCAGGCACTATCATATGATGGATACTACAGTTCCATCAAAATTCTGTACCTACCCTTATTCTCCTGAGAATAACGTTCCTCTCCTAAGGAATGTCATGAAAAGTGTCTTTCAAACATTTAAAACTGTGTCTCCTTTGGCTCAACTTAGAGATCTCATGTCTCTGCAGGAGATGATATTCTCATATAGCTCCTGTGGAGAGGAAGAGGGGTGTACTGTAACTCATATCCACTCACATAATAGTGTTGAAGATTATGACTCTACAGTAGTCATTGTTTTGTTGGCCAGCATGATAACATCCACAAATGCAAAATTAGGATATAGAAGGAAAACAATTATTTGGGGGAGAGCCTTTGCTTGACACAGATGACTTGGTTTTGAAGTTTAGCTCTGTTATTTTCAGTTGTTATTCATTTGTTAAGTTCAGTCAACAAACATTGGTGCCCAAAGGCTGATCCATTAGTGTTCACAGTCAAACCAAATCCAAAATAATTTTTCATGGCTCCCCAGTCATGAGGAATTTTGTTATTTTTAATTTCCTATTCACCTGCGTCCTTATGATTCTACCAAGTTGGCAACTTTTAACCCTTAAAAAGTTTCTCTTTTGGTTGGAGAATCACAAATGCCATTCAGAATGCATTGTGCACCTTTCCCTAGACTTTAATTGCATCCTGTAGGGAAGAGCCTGCTGATTGATGAGAACTGTGAGCTTTCAATTGTATAAGGAAACCTACCATTAGATGGCCCTGATTTTCATGTTGATTTGGGGGTTAATGTGGAGGGTTAATAAATATAATTGAAAGTGCTCTCTCTTTCCTGAAGAGGAGTCCTCCCTACTTCAGGCAGGATAGATCTTGTTGGGGACAAAGCTACAGATAGAACATATATTGAAATCATCTTGTTTTAGGGTTGTTTACAGTGCCTGCTATTTCTAACCAGTTTATTTTCCCAAGAATAACACATTCTTTCCTCCCCTGATGTCCAACTCTTAATTCGGATGTGTTCATACAGAGAAACATCTGGTATGCCAAGAATTTTATTTTTAGAGGCAACTGAATATTTTATAAACTTCTTTTTTACATTATAACTGCCAGGCATGATGTAGCTCAATTAGTAAGTCATACAATACATGACTTTTTATAGGTATGGATGTTTTTCATGCAGACTCTATAAATGAGAATGTCTCTGGGAGTTCCCACAAAGCTTCAGACATCATGGTAGTGTGCTAGACATGGTATACCTGGCATGAACCCTCACAGTAAACATTGAATGAATGATCAGTGGCTCCTTAAATAGTGACTTGTATATAGCTTACCAATATAGTAGGTTTCTTTTTAAATTTAGAAATAAATGTTAGCATCGCCCAAATAATTGTATACCTTGGTTTTTATACATTCAAGAAAATAGTGGATGAAAATCAATTTAGTATTTGTATGAATAAAACCATGACAGTGGATTAGATGGAGTAAATGGAATTAAAGTGTAATAAAAAGTCATATAATGGAAATTAATTGAAAATGTCACTATACATTCAAAGTAAAGATGAAGGAATTGAACAGAGTTTTTCAGTTTGAAATATAAGGATAGTGATGGGGAAAAGTAAATTGCTGTTAGAATACCCAATTGTTGTAGACTTTGTCTCTCAAAATTCAAATAACAGCTGCACTACACTTTTAGAGAATAGTCTTTTACCATTTATAGCTTGAGAGCCAATGTTATAAGCAACAAACTATGTATTGGGATATTTATAGACATTTTTACTTAATTTCAGATACTAAGAAGTTGGTTGTATCTAGTTTTCACCAGATACAGAATTAAATGTGTGCGATACAGAACATTCTTTGCAAATACAGTTATTCTCAAAGAGAAATTGCAAAAAAAACCCAAAACAAACCACCCAAATATTTCTGTTAAGAAGAATGAAGGGTCAGAGATAACATTTCAGAGAATAGTTTCTGCAATCTGCTTTAGTATCTTTTGAGGAATTTAGGTTGACTATCTGGAGATTAATGTCACTGAAGTCAAATTCAATTGATTAGAATGGTTGGTGATTATTCTTTGGTTAAATTCCTCATTGTGCACAAGGTATAATTGTAACTAGATGAAAGCCTAATGGTTTGTAGAGGCGGTGCCTGTTATATGAAGAGATTTCTATTTCTGTGTCAGGTTATCAGACCAAAGACTACTTCAGTAGTAGGGTTTGATGACAGCTTTCAGAGACATTTCTGTATTGAAAATGTTTTCTCTGAATGTTTCCTAGAGGAAGGCTGGCCCAAGACCTCAGAGTGTTTTTTTAAAGCTTTTTGGAAAAGTGTGTGAAGCCACTGTGATGGTAAGCATATGACAGTTTAGCTATTAGGCCATACACAAAAGGTCTTCATTCTCATGCAAATAAGGGCTCCATATTCTCCAATTTGATTGGTTCAAATGGCGCTGTCCTGGTTGGTCAGAATGGAGCCACCCACTCTGGTCAGTAAAGAAGTTAATGGGGGAGGGAGGGAGGAGAGAGATATAGTTGCAGAGCTCTGATTGGATGGGGAAAGTTTCTGTCCTATTGGTTGAACAAGGATTTAAGGAACTCCTTTATAAGGGCTGGCTCAGAGGGCAGAAACTGGCAGGTAATTCAATGCAGAGGCAGGTAGTTTAGTGCAGGCTTCCTCCGAAAGTGCAGTGTGCATGAGAGGTCCCTGTATAGAAATGGCTGCTAGGCTTTGTTTTTTAAACTTGAGTCCAATTAGCCACTGGGAGCCCTTAGTAGGTATCTTCTTTTCTCCAGGCCTTCATCATCACAGCCAACGGTATGGTATTCTTTTAAGACTTTTTTTTAGTGGAATTTAAAATTAAGAAAAAAATTTCCCTGGCCAGTATGGTTCAGTTGGTTGGAGTGTCATCCTGAACACTGAAAGTTGCAGGTTTGATTCTTGGTCAAGGCACATACCCAGGTTGCAGATTCAATCCCTTGTTGAGAGTGTGTGAGAGGCAACCATTTGACTCTCCCCTCTCTCTCTTCTACCTTCCCCTCTCTCTCTAACATCAGCAAAAATATATCCTTGAGTGAGGGTTAGAAAAATAAAAATAAAGTTAAGAAACTTAAAGTTCCTCAGGCTTTTTTAGGTGGGTGTTTAAAAGGGATATTCTTGCCGAGGTCGGTTTAGCTCAGTGGTAGAGCGTCGGTCTGCGGACTGAAAGGTCCCAGGTTCGATTCCGGTCAGGGGCATGTACATTGGTTGCGGGCACATCCCCGGTGGGGGGTGTGCAAGAGGCAGCTGGTCGATGTTTCTCTCTCATCGATGTTTCTAACTCTATCTCTCTCCTTTCCTCTCTGTAAAATATCAATAAAATATATTAAAATATATATATATATATATATATATATATATAAAAGGGATATTCTTCTACCTTCCCCTCTCTCTCTAACATCAGCAAAAATATATCCTTGAGTGAGGGTTAGAAAAATAAAAATAAAGTTAAGAAACTTAAAGTTCCTCAGGCTTTTTTAGGTGGGTGTTTAAAAGGGATATTTTAATCTTCAAGTATTTTTTTTTAAATGTTTCATTAGGATTTGTTTAGTATGATTAAAAGTGTTTTTGAGGATTACTAGGCAAATAAAGATAATTCCTAAGATTGAGAGATCATTATTGCTTTTGTAATTGTGTAAGATGCTCAGCTGTTGAATAAATAATGCTTTTGTTAAAATTCCATTGGGCATTCATCCAGAAAATAGTGTCTAAGTTGTGTACATATTCTATCTGTTGGTCCAAAAGAGTTTAAGAAGGTAAATTTGACAAATGAAATCCATAATTACAGTGCTTTATTTTGTAATCCATCATAAGCCATTTTATAACATCAGATGTATTTGAGTAGTAGTTATATTTTTAATCTTCTGTTTTTCTAATGAGAAATAAAGTTTGCACTCATATTTGTTTAAGTCCTTTCTGGTTTGTTAGAATTGAATCAGATTGCTTTCAGCTCTTTTCCTTATTCATTAGGAAGTAGAGATTTCTAATTTTGTATTTATACTGATCAACAGAAAAGATTAGATATCCCATACTCTGAGACTCTGCCAGGTGTAGTTTACGTTTGAACAGGATTTACAAAAGAACAAGGATTGACTTAAACAATCAGAGCAGTATGCTAAAGACTATATCCTAGGAAAACTATTCAGGTCCTTAGTTTTTGTCCTCAGCAGAGTCTTTGCATTGTGAGTGCCCAGTAAATTGGTTGTAATTAATAATTATCTTAGTACAAGTCTTTGTTTAGGAAGAAGGGAGCTAACTAGCTAAAATAAGTTTGTGTTGTGTATCATGTTAGTTAATTAGTGGATTTTATTAATATAAAAACCATTATAATTATTCTCTTAAAGTCCACCAGTAATATCTTTGTCATCCCTTAACTGTGTTCAGTTTTGGCTTCACCTCTTCATTTGTCATTCTTTGGGCATACTGGCTTGAGTTGTACTTTTATTTTTTTAAACCTTGTGTTATGCAATATTATGACTACCTTATATAGTGCAGGGTATTTTAAACTGGGGTCAGCCAACCCCTGAAATTAAATGTAAAATTATGTGTTTGTGGATGCATGTGCAGTTTCCAAGAGTGAGAGTTCATATCTTTATTCAGAATTTCAAAGGGTTTCACAACTCCAGAAAATTAAGAACACTGGCGTCAGGTTTATTTTACAGTTGTGTTTAGAAGCATGTTTTTCTTTTTCTATCCTAACTACTTTCCCCTCATTAGGAATCCTGCACTAACAACAAAATACATTTAGAGGCCCCTTATATAGTCAAGGTCTCCAGACTGTCACAGTTGTTTATACTAAAGTGGTGAAATGTATCAGCAGCTGCCTGTTAATTCTCTAATCGCTCAGTAGCCAGAATTAAAATGATGTGGGTGGCTTTAATTCACAGCAGGAAGGCCTTTGTGGTTACTATAATAAATGTTAAGCAAGGCCTTCCCCAAAGCCATTGGTCACATGCTTTGCCTCACTAGTAATTAACTTATCAATGAGCTATGGCACACTCTGGTGACTTTTCCTTAAAAGATTTATACTTATGGCAAACCAGGGCACAATAAATACTTTTATGCAAAGAGCTTTTTTGACCCAGAGGAAGCTAATGTAAATTTCTAATGAGCTATGATGTATAGTGGTGGCTGAGTCTTCAGCATCTCCTTTGAGTGGCATTCACTCCATCTCATCTGGTCTTGTTTTTCCTGAGGTCATGTTGTATATTGTACATTTGGCATGTGTATTCATATTGAATATAATGTAAAGAAAAAAGATGCTTATCTTTATCTAGAAAATATGCATCTATTAGAGTGTGGATTTTGCCCTAAATTGTCCCACTATTGCACAGCCCTGTTTTATTGTAAAAGATGACTCGTGATAGAATACAAGTCAAGTTTTGGAACAAAAACATCTTCTTGAATGTTCATGCAGCATAACATGTTTTTCTTTTGAAAATCTATAGTGTTGAGACAGTGTGTTGATTTTCTTTCTTTTTTTTTTAAAGTTGGGAGACATTTGGCTTTTTGTATTTTTTTCCCCCGAAGAAATTTTTAAATAGAAATTTGTCAATCTGCAGTGGCCACTCCCAAAGTGTCACCACTTTTGTTGCCATACGAAATACTTCATTACTCAATGCAAATAAATTTTAGCCCAGGACACTTTGGCGATGAAGTCCAGCCTGCTCAGTACTTCAGTGCCGTCATTCTAGCACACATGCTCAGTTACATGATTCATTACCATAAACAAATGGTTACAATAGGATAGAGGCATTAAAGTGTGTTCTCAATATAAAATTATGTTTCCCGTGCTGAGTTTTTAGTCTATCCTTGGACAACAGTTAATTTTTTTTTTTAACTTTGAAAAAATGTCAAGTTGCAAGAATAGGGAACTTTCACATTTTAAACCTTTGCTGCCAAAATACTTTTAGGAGCTTCTGTTTAAGATGGTGGTGTAGTTAAATGCTGCCTCCCCCAACCATATAAAAATTTATAACTAAAGTACAGAACAACCATTATTCAAAACCACCTGAAATCTAGCTGAAAGAAGTCCTACAATTAGGGAATTAAAGAAGCAGCACATCAAGAAGGAGGTGCAGAGATTAATGGCAGAATTGTGGAACCAGCTGATACCATACCATGTGTGGCAGTGTAAAATCGAGAGGGGTATCTTTGCTGTGGAGGTTTTCCTGAGGAGCAAGGGGCCCCTGCCCCACACCAGGCCCCCCAGCTCAGGGTCCCAGTGCTGAGAAGTCCCTACAACTTCTGGCTGTAAAAACCAATGGGGATTGTGGCTAAGTGACACAGAGGCTGCTGGAGTCCCAGATAGTTCCTCTTAAAGGGTCTATACAAAGACTTACTCAGACTCACTCCCTCTGAGCTCCAGTGTCAGAGCAGCAGCTTGAAAGGAACCTGCGACGTTGTAGGGGAAATAACTTTTCTGGAATAATACCAAGAGCTGGAGGGGCAGTTTTTCCCAGACAGAAGTGCTGGTAAAGGTCAGTGTTTCTTTGTTGAACCCTTTCTGCCACAGAGCTGACAGGCTGTGCCATATCTAAATTTCCATCAACCTGGCTCACACTTTTGGCCCACACACTGGTGATTCCCTGAGACTCCAACCTCCCTACTCGCAGGCTCATCCAAGTCAGTTCCAGTGTTTTTTTCCATACAACTTGCCTCTCTTGCCTCATGCTTTGGATTTTTCTAAAATCTCTCAAACAATCAGCATCTAGAATCAGTATGCCTCATAACTCTCAATAAATGGCCCCAGGTCAGGCATTAGTGGCAGCCCACCCTGGCTGCCACAAAAAGGAAAGAGAACCCAAAAGTCTGAAAGTAAAACCCAAAAGTCACAAAAGTAGTGTAAGGAGCCTCTGATCAAGTGTACTGAACTCATCATTGGGGTACCGGAAAGAGAACAATAAAATCAAAAACCTATTTGAAAAAATGACAGAAAACTTTCCTTACCTGGTGAAAGAAATTGATACCGTATTTGTAGGCGTATAAGACGATTTTTTGGCCCTGAAAAATACGTATTTGCTGGCGTATAAGACGACCCCCTAACATTTCCACTAAAAATACAGAGTTTGTTATATACTCACCGTATAAGACTACCCCCCACTTGGAGGCATATTTTTCAGGGCCAAAAGATCGTCTTATACGCCAGCAAATACGGTATACAAATTCAAGGAGCACAGAGAGTCCCAAATAAGATGAACCCAAAGAAGCCCACATCAAAACTCATTTAACGAAAATGCCAAAGGTTAAAGATAAGGAGAACATTAAAAGCAGCAAGAGAAACGCAATTAGTTACCTACAAGGGCGTGCCCATAAAGCTGTCAGCTGGTTTTTTCATCAGAAACTTTGCAGGCCAGAAGGGTCTGCCAAGAAATATTCAAAGTGATGAAAAGCCAAGACCCACAACCAAAATTATTCTATCCAGCAAAGCTATAATTTAGAATTAAAGGTCAGATAAAGAGCTTCACAGACAAGAAAAAGCTAAAGGAGTTCATCATCACCAAACCAGTATTACATAAAATGTTAAGGGTATTCTTGAAGAAGGAGAAGAGGAAGGGGAGGAGGGAGAAGAAGATTTATATGTGTTATTCGCATACTTTGCATATTACTATTTAGTCATATACAAATACCTTTTCTCAACTTGTAGTTAGTTTTAATTTCTTTGTTTATCAGTTCTAATTTAAAAAATACTCAAATCTACCTTTTACCTTTATCTAAGGTTAATGTCTTATGTGTGTACTTTAAAAAGTCATTTACTACCTGAAGGTCACAAAAATACTCTCTTGTATTTTCTCCTATAAATTCTAAAGTTTTACACTTCACATTTAAATCCTTGAAATTGATTTTTTAAAAATATGGTATGAGGTAGGGATTCATTTCTCCCTCCATATGGATAACCTATTGCCCCAGCACTATTTATTGAATAGTCCAGCCTTTCACTACTTATCTTGATACTAGTTCTGTCATATAAGGTTTCCAGATAACTGAGGATCATCTTCTCAGCGCTGGATTCTATTTCAGTGTTCTGTTTGTCTGTCCCTGAGGCAAAACTACATCCTCTGCTTTACTGGTAACTTCAGGGACAGTTTGTTCTGCTTCAGGGGTAGCTTGGTCCTTCTTATACATTTTCATTCAGAAATTATTTTGTGTTGTACCAGATGTATACCTCAATGTGGAAAGAACTGATATCTTTACAGTGTTGAATTTTCTAAGCTGATAATATGGTATATCTCCTTAAAAATGTGTCTTTTGTCAGATTTGTACCAAGGCCTAGTACTTAACATTTTTATTTTGCTATTTCACGTGATATGTTTTTTTAAATGTTTTTATTGACAAACATAATGTAATACATGCATTTTTTTTCTGTATGTATAAATTTATAGCTTGCTGAATTTTAAAACTAAACACCAGCACCCAGAACATTAGCAGTTCCTCCTCCTGTTCCTTCCCTATTACTGTTATGCCCTCAAGGACTGCCACTGTCTGGACTTTCAAAAGCATGGGTCAGTTTGGCCTGTTTTTGTTCTTTATGTATGTGAACCATGGTATTTGCTCTTCTGTATCTGGCTTCTTTTGGTTGGTGTCATTTTTGTAATCACTTAGTTGTAGTTTGTCATTCTCATTGCTGTATAGCTCAAGTGATTATAGCACAAGTGGTCATTTTAGATTGCATTTCTAAGCTTTTTTTGGAACTCAGAATAATACTGTTGACTACGGAATATCATAGTTTTTATAGGCAGTAATGTTGCTAAAGACTCATTAATTCGAATACCTCTTTGCAGATTATTTTGGACTCTATTAAATGATTATATTATTTGCTAATAAAGATAGTGCACCCCCTTTTTTTTCCTGATTCTTATGTCTTTCATTTCTTTTAATTGAGAAGAGGACAAGCATAAAACAAGTCAGATGCAAAAGTCATGGGATATATAATTTTTGAATAAGTTTAGGTTTTCTTGAGATTTTGGAAGTGAAATTGAACTGGAATTTCTATTGTATTTTTTACAGCCTTGGGGGTTCTGCTGTTTTCCTGTGCCTGTGTGGTTTGGGAGGAGACCACAGGTGGCCATGGCTTCTTTGTCCTTGACCTCCGGTTTATGTGTGTGCAACTGGGGTTGTGACAAGCTGTCACAATTGATTACTCTCTCCTTGATTTATCAGTGCAACTGGATATCCAAAAGACTTGGAAGGGGGAGGATAATTTGTGTTCTAGCATGTATGTGTGTTGTTGAATTGAATGAAAATAGATTTGGGGCATACTGATGCCAGAAAGGCACAAATAAGTTCCGCTGTCCTGGGTCTGCATTTGAAGGATTTCAGAGTACTAGTATATGGATCAATTGAAATTCCTCCTGGAAAACAGCGTGAGGTTTAAAAAGAAAGTTAAAGTCACAAAAGTCTTGAATCACGAATTGCCATCTGATTTCTCAGAAGATGACAATGATAAAGAAGTAAGGCTTCCCTGTCAACTCTCAACAAGGTATCTTCATATTTAAAATTAAAGCTGGGTTGATCATCTTATACTTATACTTAATAGTATAAGATGATATAATATATTATTATATCATCTTATACTATTAAGTATACTAATATGATTATAGCCTGCGATGCAGAGTAGTGAGAAAAGTATAAAATAATGTGGTTAGAAAAGCACACATTTCTAGCTCATTGTTCTTTTCTCTTATGTGTTGAGAGTGAATGCAGGAAAGTGATGAGCATCAACCGAATACCCTAGAAGTTTTCTCAACTCATCTCCATTTACCCAATTTTCTGCTTTAACTGGTGCTCTCTGTTCTTTCTGCAACAAGTCAACTAATCTCCATGGTGGGTCAAATGTCCATTGACAACTGGGAATCCTTAGGGTCAATTCAACACCAACAGGAATCTCTGATTTGGGGTGTAGTGAAGAAGGAAACTATCAAACAACTCAATTGTGATACACACCACATGGCTGTTAGGAGGCACTGGGTGAGGTAACCCTGAGGCCTGGCTTCTCTCCAGCTAGACAGCTCTGCCCCTTGAGCTGGTGAATCATCTTCAGCCTGGGAAGCACAGTCTTCGATCTTTGATGGAAAGGGAAAGTGTGTCCCATAGGACAGAAGTTCCCTCCAAATCCCTGATTGGCCCATCCTCATGCAAATGAAGACTCCATATCCTTACAGTTTGGTCCATAAGGCACTGTCCTGATTGGTTAGAATGGAATTACTCTGATTGGTTGGTGAAAAAGCTGATGGGGATATGACTAGCTCTGATTAGATGGGGGGAAGCTTCAGTCCTATTGGTTGAAATCAGATTCTGAGAATTCCTTTTTAAGTGTTGGCTCAGAAGGCAGAAGGACAAGCAGACAGTTCAGTACAGAGATAGCTAGTTTAATGCAGGCATTTTCCCTGAAGTGCAGCTTGCATGAGAGGACCCTGTGTAAAAATGGCTGGTAGGCCCTGTTTTTTATATTTGAGACCAGTTAGCCACTGGGAGACCTTCTTAGTAAGTATCTTCATTCTCAAGGTCTATACAATGGACATCCCAGTTGGATCCCCAAGTACTTCCACCCCTCCCAGTGGAGTTGTACACTACCAGGCATAGTAGTATTTGTCCTTAAGTGATGGAATTTAATTATATATTATGTAAATTAATGACATACAAATGCAAAAAGATTCACTTTATCTGAAGGATAAGATCAATGAGGGTGAGTTCTCAAAGTGTACTTCCTATGTCAGCAGCAGCAGCAGGTCTGGGAACCTGTTAAAATTGAGATTCTTAGGCCCTACCCCAAGGCCGGCTGGATCAGCAACTTTGTGGATAAGGTCCAGAACTGTGTTTTACCAAACCCTCCAGGTGATTCCGGAAGCATGCTTTTTGAGAAGCACTGTACTAAAAAATATTGCAGTGAATTTAGTACAGGAAGATGGCTATTACAAAAATATAGGTGGCTCCTGCATTCATATTATTTTTTAAAGATCTTTTAGTTTTTGGTCCTCTTTAAAATTACAGAGACTGAAAATTGATAATGTATTGTGCTATAGTTTACTTAGAAAAGAAAACTAGAACCCCATTGAGCACACCATTCTCAAAGCAGTAGTCTTTGCCTCACATCTCAATATTGGTGAATGAATGAATCTTTATATCATACACGTAAATTAACATAAAAATGTTTAAAAGTACAAGTATCATTTTTTTATAATTTCCTGCTTTATTCTAGTTTTTTAACTTACACCCAGCTGCCAGAGAGAGCTATGACTTGTTGTTTTTAAAAAAAATATTTTTATTGATTTTAGAGAGAGAGGAAGGGAGAGGGAGAGATAGAAACATCAATGATGAGAGTGAATCATTGATCGGCTGCTTCCTGCATGTCCCCTACTGGAGATTGGTCCTGCTATGCAGGCATGTGTTCTGACTGGGAATCGAGCTGTGATCTCCAGGTTCATGGTTGACGCTCAACCACTGAGCACACTGGCTGGACTTTACTGTTTTGATAAATCCAATAATCATGGCTCATAGGCATCTAATATGTACTGGGAGAGCTGCTTAGCCAACGTCTTCTCTGAAATATATTATCCCATTTAATCCTTACCACAACTTTATGAGATAGTTACCCGTTTTAAAGATGGGCTCCAACTTGGAGATTGAACAGCCAATTAAATGGCAGCACCAAAATTTAAACTTAGTGGGCTGCAGTTTGTTTTGCTGGTGGCATAATTTAAATGTCAGTGAACAGAAATATGTATATTGATATAGAATAACTTGCATTGTTGAGTATAAAGAGACAAATAATGTATCTATGGCAAGGCTGCCCAATTCTCACCATGAGCTTTCTCAATGTTTGTAATGAATAGTATGTACGACCCATCTTTTTTCTGAATCATATGTATGGTGAGCTTCTGCTGTATTTCCTTTTGAATTGAGAAAGCAAAAGGCAACTGTATTAGTGTGCTAGGGCTGCTGTAATAAAAGTACTATACACCAGGTGGCTTACATAAAAGAACTTCATTTTCTTACAGTCATGGAGGTTGCAATTCTGAAAATAAGGTGTGGGTAGGATTGGTTTCTTCTGAGGACTCTCTCCGTGGCTTGTAGATGGCCGTCTTCTTTCTGTGTCTTCACGTGGTCATTCCTCTGTGTGTGTTTGTGCCCTAATCGTTCTTATAAGGACACCAGTCATATTGGATTAGGTTCCACCCTGATTACTTTATTTTAAATTAATCACTCCTTTAAAGACATCCCAATCCCCCATCTCCAAATCTAGTCATGTTATGAAGTATTGGGGGGTCAGGACTTCAACATATGGATGGGGTGGGGGTGGGGGTGACACAGTTAAGTCCCTAACAGCTAAGATGCCTATAATTAGAGTTTCCCCTGAAAGTCAAGAAGGTAGAAAGTCCTTGATTTATCTTTCTTTAATATAATCAGAGCAGAGTTCATAGAACCAAACTACTTGAAATCCAGGCGAGAGCAAAGCTTCTTAATAGGTTTTAGGAGAGTAATGTAGTACTTGGGTAGCAAATACTTCCATTCTTCAACGACCAATTAAAACTTCTTTGAGGATTTAGAGTTATATATGTTAATTCTAACCAATTAAAAAGTTTGTCATAAAAAACTGCTAACTACAGGAATTCTTGTTATCGGGAAAAGAAACTTGTAGGACTTGGGATGTAAATCATCCTGTTTTACATAAAATAATTATGTGGGCATTACTCTAAGTCCTGCCTGCCTATTACAAATGCCTCTCCTGTGAGATCTGCTACTGAAAACCCATGCACTGTGTCTGGTAAGGAGAGATGGGAGTTCTCCGTGAACTCTGTTGGTGCATTTTGAAAGAAGAGGAACAGTGATGGGAAGGACAGTTTCCCATTCCAGTGGTCTATCCAGCTGGGCTAAGCAGAATACCAGAGGACTTGTGGCTCATTACAGTAGAACCTTCTCTTCCAGTAAGTTTCCTCGTGTATAAATGAGGATAAGACGGTAGTGCTGAAAAATTAAAGGAGTTAATGCCTGTAGAGTTCTGTGAACATTGCTGGGCACAGTAAGTTCAGTCATGTTCACTTCTGTTGTTATTGTCCTTGCTAATTATTACCACCACAACCAAACCAGACAGCAGTTAGTCAGTCTAGGAAAATGCCTACTACAGATATAATTACTTTTAAAGAGCAATTCTCAACATGAATACAGCTGTCATACCAACCTACCAGATAATTCACCCAAACTTTTAAAACCCCTTTTGAAACAAACACAAAAACTGGAACAAAGTATTTGAAAGCTTAGTGGGGAAAACGTGTCCACGAACCATCCATTTTTTTCTTGCTTACCTACCATGGAGAAACTCAAGGTCTGTTTCGGTCAGCCCTTCTTTGTTGAATAGAAATCGTCGTATCCTCAGCAGGAAAGCTCCAGTCGCAAGAGTCATTGGGTGCGTGTGTTTGTTACAAGTGGCAACCCCAAAACATGGGCCCTGGTCCTGTCTGCCTTTGACTAGTCGCACTGACTTGGGCAAGTTTCATACATGTGACAGGAGATCGGACTGACACTTGCTAGTATTCTCTGATCCTGTGAGAGTGTGCAGCTTTCCAGTACAGCCTTTGTGAGACCTCATTTCCATTTCAAATGGTTAGACTCTCAGATTCTGAAGAAGATTGTGCTCCGTGACAGCAAGACAGTTGAATAATGAGCTTGAGCTAGAAAGGCCTTGAGGAGCTATTATATAGAAAAACAAATCAAGTACAACATATTTCTTTGTTATGTTACAGTGAAGTATATCATCACTGCTTGAATATTGGATTTCAGATGTACTAAAACATCTGTTCCTAAGATACCCACCAGAATGTCTGTCTTCCTTGCAGGAAATGTTGTTTATAGAAGTCTTCTGTTGTTTTAGTGTTGGTAATATGTAGCAGATGCATGGGGAGGGGCATAGGGGAGAGGATGGGAAAACATTCTAGAGCACCTTAGAGTTATTCCAAGATTTGAATTTTTTTCTCTTTGAATTTTTATTATTTTGGAACAAATAAGGGAGGTCTTAAAGAAGAAGGAACTGTGCCAACTTGCTTGCATAGCAATTGCATGTGTATTAGAGTTAAACAACTCTTGTCCTTATCATCATGGTTTTTTGTTTTGTTTTTGTTTACTATAAAATTTCATGAGATTGGTTGTCTAAATTGAACTGGTCTTACAGAATGCATAAATAAAAAAATAACTGAGTATCCCCCACATATAAAAACACTACATTTTCTTTGCTGGATAAAGATGTTGCCTCCAAAAGTGTTAAATTCTAAAGGTTTTCTGTTCCAAGATAATGAATGATTCAAGAACAACCTACATGTGGCAGAAAGATAGAAGAAAGATTTTTTTTAAGTACCATATTGAATCTATTACAGCTCAGAAAACTGAGATATTAGTTTCTGACAGTTCAGTGAGATTCAGTTGCCAAATTTCCAGAGGTAAAGGATATTTAAAATTACTGGGGGTTTTTGTACAATATTTGTTTTAGATCAAGTCATAAGCATATGTTTCAAGGCTACTGAAATAATATGTCCTATGCTTCTTTAGGTGAAAAGGGTAGACTGACAAATTGCCTAATCTTTCAGGACCATATATAGTCTGTCTTCATGAAGACCTTCATGACTTCTGCTGGGAACAGTGTCTCCACTTTCCAAACTTCAAGAATACGTCATACCTTTATCATTATATTGACCACATTTTGTTATTTATTTTTGTATGCTTGTTTCATTACCTTTCCTTTCTTTCTTCACTCATCCACCAGGTATTTCTTTGTTGAGCACCTACTGTGTGTTAGGCGCTATGCTTCCTAATTGGAATATAACCTGTTTAAAAGCGGTATAGATTCTTGTACACAATTATATTGCACAACTAATAGTCAAGTGAAAGCAGTGCTTGAGGTGCTGCTATCCATTTCTAGAATTTTATAATTTCACTTACTCCAAAAGCCTGAATAAATCACTCCAATTCTCTAATTAAAGGACATCTTTGTTTTCCATACCTATATGAAGAGACCTGTTGTCACTTTTTCCAGATAGCACAATGAGATATGACTGTGTCACCCTAACCAGTTTGGCTCAGTGGATAGAGTGTCGACCTGCAGACTGAAGAGTCCCAGGTTTCATTCCGGTCAAGGGCATGTACCTTGGTTACGGGCACATCCCCAGTAGGGGTTGTGCAGGGAGCAGCTGATCAATGTTTCTCTCTCATCGATGTTTCTAACTCTCTATCCTTCTCCCTTCCTCTCTGTAAAAAAAAAAAAAAAAAAAAAAAAAAAAAAAAAAAAAAAAAAAAATCAATAAAACATATATTTTAAAAGAAGATATAACTGTGTCTTCAGGACTATAGAATAAGCTCCTGCAAGCTATACTGAGCAGTTCCAAGAAGAAACGAGATGAAGGAGTAAAACAGTTAGAGGTCACTACTAAGTCATTGCTGCCTCGGATTGTAATCCATAGCAAAAGTGTGTATTTAGGACCAGCGAGCAATAACAACTCTCTGAATTACCTGACACTTCCAGTTGCTGTTCTCCAGTTTGGATTGTTGGTGGCCAATCCAGACTTCCTTTTCCTTTTTCCCTAACAAACTTTCCAGTTGTCATTAGGCATTTTTTTCCCCCGAGGGAATGTAAACACGTTTAAATGTAACACATACATTGGCTTCATATAAATCCCATAATGCTTGTGGGATTTGATGTGTTAGTATTACTCACTGATTTTGCTTATGAGTGTAGACAATTGAGATTGTTGCATTGATGACTCAGGATGTTTGTTAACTACCCTAAGCCTCGTCTGTGAACTAGGTAATAGTAGCCACATTAATGGAATCCTATGATTAGAGGGTGAGGCAAAAGTAGGTTTACAGTTGTGAGTACTCTAAACAGAATTTAATTTTTGTATTACTTACTATTATATTATTTTCCTTATGAACAACTGCAAATGTACTTTTGCCCAACCCTGTATGTATAAAATACCTGACCCTGAGCCTGGCGCACATAGTACCTGCAACTCCCTCTCCCTTTTTTTTCTTCTTGCTACATTGCCTGGGACTGTGAAGCATAGAATGGTGCATACATTTAAGCCTCTCAAAGATATGAGGCTCCTGGGGACGTGAGGGTGGTCCTTGGTGGGAGGGGGAAGAGAGAGACAGAGAGAGAGAGAGAGAGAGAGAGAGAGAGAGAGAGAGAGAGAGAGAGAGAGAGAGACTGAAAGGTTAGGGAAATGTGAAATAATAAGAAACAACAGGCATGCACACCCGCGTGCGGGCAGGTGTGTGTGCGCATACACACACACACACACACACACACACACACACACACACACACACATTGATCTTGGTCCCTGGACCCCAGTTCTGCTGTAGAGCTCCTAAATACCTTGGCACTCACTGAGTGAGAGGGGCAACTTTTGTTCTAATGAAGGGATTCTTAGTGGCTCCAGGAAGAGGGCTGGTCACCAGAAAGACCAGGTTGTGATTAGAAACTTGTAACTTTCAGCTCCACTCGCCATTCTCCTGAAAGAAAAGAGGGGTTGGATATGGAGTTAACAATCTACTGTGCCTGTAATAAGGTCTCTGTTAAAAACCCAAAAGCAGAGGGCTTCAAGAACTTCTGGGTTGGTGAACAAACTCATCCATGTACCAGAAGGGTGGCGCATCCCAACTTCATGGGGACAGAAGATCCTGCACAGGGACCCTTCTGGAACTCGCCCTTTGTGCCTCTTTATCTGGCTGTTCATCTATCTCCTTTCTCATATTCTTTATTACATAATAAGCTGGTAAATGTAAATGCTTCTCTAGTTCTGTTAGTTGTTCCAACTGATTGGACCCGAGGAGATTTTGGAACTTTTGCCTTATAGCTGGTTGTTCAGAAGCAAAGGTGATTACCTCAATTTGCAACTGTTGGGGGCCGTCTTGTGAGACTGAGCCTTTACCCTGTGGCTGTGTTGGCAACTCCAGGCAGTTGGAGGCAGAATTGCCTGGTGGAGAAAGCCCACAGGTCCAGTGTCAGGTGTGTGTGTGTGAATGTGAGAATAAAGGGGAAACAGCGAGTTTTTTCTAGACAGGCAATTAAGAGCTGGCTCAGCCCTCTGCCTCTGAGGGCTGTCGAGCTATTTAATGGTGTCAATTTAACATTGATTTAAGTGATATGAAGTCACTGTTAGTCATATGTACGTGTTCGAGTTGGTCATTTGGGGTCTTCTGTGTTACTCTCTCTGGAGAAATTTCTGCTTTCATTAAAAAACTTCTATGCAGTCACTATAAGATGAAAGGAGGTGAGATTTAAAGAGAAGGAGATATTGTAGTTTTACAAACTCAAAAATCCAAATAAGCCACCATATTTTTTCTTAACTCAAGAACTAGGTTGGAAATGAGTAATTTATCTCTTTAAAAGCCTTATTTATACCAAACAGTGTAGTAGAAATCAGCTTTTCAATTTTGAAATTAGCCAGGTTTTTGTTACACACCTGTATAAATCTAAGAAGATGAAAGTTTTTATTTATAAGATAGTCTTTTAAAAAACAAATAAACTATCCAGAGTAGTCTTCTGCCTCTCTTCTCTCTCCCACCACACCAATACAGATTCGAGGGAGAGCCTTGAATTTTGAGAGAATTGAAATTCCTTCCATTTGGGGAATAAGTGCTTAGAGGTTCATGGACCTGCTAGGGTAGCAATTCTCACTGCCAGCTACCTTACGTGTCAAAGTCACTTGGGTGCTGCATTGTTGTTGTTGACCGTCTCTTATTTCCTCCCTTTGCCTCCCTCCACCCACCTCCCTCCAGCCCCTCTCCCGTGGTCTTCCCCATGCTGTGGCCTGTGTCCATGCATATATGTTCTTTGGTTACTCTCTTCCTGTCGCCCTCCCCCTCCCATCCCCCCTAACCCCCACTGCGGTAATTTATTCTGTTCCATATCTCTGGCTTGTTTTTTTGTTTTTTGTTTTCATCTTTATTGTTGAAAGTATTACATAGGTACTTCTTTTCCCCCCATTAATGTCTTCCAGCCTGCTCCTTCCATCCCTAAGCCTTCACCACCCCACTGTCTGTGTCCACAGGTTATACATATAATTTCATTGGTTGATCTCTTCCCGCCCACCCTCCCCTGCCTTCCCTCTGAGTTCAACTCTCTGTTCATGCTTCTATGACTCTGGGTCTATTTTTGATCATCAGTTTATTTGGTTCATTAGATTCCACATAGGAGTTATATCATGTGATACTTATCTCTCTCTGACTGGCTTATTTCGCTCAGCATGATACTCTCCAGGTCCATCGATGCTGTTGCAAATGGCAAGAGTTCTTTCTTTTTTATTGCCACGTAGTATTCCACTGTGTAAATGTACTGTAGTTTTTTTATCCACTCATCTGCTGATGGGCACTTATAGGCTGTTTCCAAGTCTTAGCTATTGTAAATTGCACTGGTTTAAATATAGGGGTACATATATTCTTTCTGTTGAGTGTTTCAAGTTTCTTAGGATATATTCCTAGAAATGGGATGACTGGGTCAAATGGGAGTTCCATTTTTAATTTTTTGAGGTAACTCCATACTGTTCTCCACAGTGGCTGCACCAGTCTGCATTCCCACCAGCAGTGTATTAGGGTTCCCTTTTCTCCACATCCTTGCCCACACTTGTGGTTGGTTGATTTGTTGATGATAGCAGTTTTGACAGGTCTGAGGTGATATCTCATTGTCATTTTGTTTTGCATCTCTCAGATGATTAGTGACTTTGAGCATTTTTTCACATGTTTCTTGGCCTTCCTTATGTCTTCTTTCAAAAAGTGTCTTTTTAGGTCCTTTGCCCGATTTTTAGATAGCATTTTTTTATCTTCCTTTTGTTAAGTTGTTTGCTTTCCCTATATATTTTGGAGATTAACCCCTTATCGAATGTATCATTGACAAATATGTTCTCCCATGCAGTGGGCTTTCTTGTTATTTTGTTGATGGTTTTGTTGTTGTTGTTGTTGTTGTTTTGCAGTGCAGAAGCTTTTTATTTTGATGTACTAGTAGTCCCATTTGTTTTTCTTCTTAGTTGCCATTGTCGTAGGAGATGTATCTGTAAACATGTTGCTATGAGAGATGTCTGAAATTTTGGTGCCTGTGGTTTCTTTTAGGACTTTTATGGTTTCACCTCTGGCCTATTTTGTTGGTTAGTTTATCTTACTAATTAGATTCCACTTATAAGTGAGATCATATGATATTTGTTTTCTCTAACTTGCTTACTTTGCTTAGCATAATAGTCTCTGGGTCCATCCATACTGTCTCAAAGGGTAAAAAAATACTCTGCACATGCTCCATTCTAGAGCTTGATCACTTGGTGAGGCCAGAAGAATGCAGATGCATTGCTTTTCTGGGGGTTGCAGTGAGGACCCAGCTGCCTGCAGGATTGTGTGCCCATGTCTCCCTACACCCCTTCCCCCAGCAGAGCTGGAGCTGCGCCAGGGGTCAGTGGCACTGAATTTCCCTCACTAAGCCCCTAGAGACTCTGGGTTTGTTAGCTTGTTACTGCCTTGGGCAGCCATGGGCAAACTACGGCCCGTGGGCCGGATCCGACCCCTTTCGGCTGTTCTATCTGGCCTTCCCCTCTGCTCCTTCACCAGCAGCCCAAGATGAGAGTGCCAGCATGGTCATGTTGCTTTTGTTCCGGCCCTCCGGTCCAGTTTAAGAACCCATTCTGGCCCTCAAGTCAAAAAGTTTGCCCACCCCTGGCCTTGGGCCTCAAACTGACATCCTTAGCAGGAGGACAGGAGGAGGTTAAGCAGGAACCTTTTTTTTTTTAAGAGAGTAGATATTTCTTTAGAATCTGATAGTGACATTAATTCAGGAGAGTGACTAATTTAATAGAAAAGATTACTAAGCATTAAAATGTTCATTGTAGAAAACTTGGGAGCTAGCAAAAAGCACAGGAAAAAAACTTTAAAAATGATTGCATTCCCCCCTCCAAGACAGAGAACAACCTTTAACATTTTAGCTTTTTAATGCCCTACCATCTTCCTTATGTAAACAATAGAAATAACAAAAATAGCCAAAAATAAACCTTCATTTATTGAATATTTATTTGGGACCAACAAGTAAAGTTGCTGTTGCCTGAGTGATAAGAAACCTGAAGTTCAAAGGTGGAAAGGAACTTGCTTCAGGTGTTGCAACTAGTAAGCCAATACAGGATCTACCTGATTGTAAGGTAAGGGATTCTAATCCCCATGAAACAGATACATTTATATGTCTGTAGATTCTATTACATTTTGGAAATGTAATGTATTTTAATAAACACTGCCTTAGTAATTATTCAAAGTGTGAATAAGTTTTTGGGACACTCTATTTGTGTATTGCTTTTGGGGGGGAAAAAAACTAGGTCACATTCTACATTGGACAGTGGTCATATTTATGATACTCGGCACGAGAGAATTATTTTTAGATGTTGCCTTTTATGATGACATTATTGAGGAGTCTGTGTTTATGATATTAGAATGTTACTTGCCAGGATATTTTATTTGACTTTCTAGCTGCAGAAACCTGCAGTGAGGGAGAGTTCAAAGTTCCTAAATTAGGAATGGGCCTGTGTTCAGCTTCCCTTATCTCTGGTAAGTAGCTGGCTTCGATATTTCCCATGACCACTTGCAAGTGAGTGAGGGCTGCAAGCCTAGGCCTCTACTCTGACCACATGACCACACCAGGGTCACTCAGGGATTGGAAGAAGGCCAGCACCTGTGGCCATTAGGCAGCAATGACCGAGTAGGACTGCGTTATAAAGAAAATCTGCCCTGGATTTTAAGAAATGATTTTTTTTTTTAAATTCTTTTCCACTTAAATGCTTGTTTCTACCAACCTTTAAAAAATAAAATGGACCCTAAATAACACGATCTCCATGAAATTGAATTATAAAAAGCAGCAGGAAAAAATATAACTCTGGATCCTGTGTTTCCATTGTTACATTGCATTGTCAGAAGATAAAAGTCAGGCTAAAGGGTAGCTATGAAAGGCACTCCAGGAGTTGACTGATATAAATGTGGTTTTAAAGCCACTGTGCCAGGCATGTAGTCCAGAGTTAGGAAGGCAGGTTGAGTGGGCTGAAGTTTCCCAATGGAAAAAAAGGCATTTTTCATGCTTTGTGTTTAAGGTAAAAATGCATCAAGGAAACTCAGACTGTTGCTTCTGTGTTGGGGAGTTTCTATTTCACCAATAGCTAGATTCACAGTTTGCCAAAATAGTTCCCTTTGGACAAGTACACAGTATTTTTCCCCTTTGTAGGAAATCAGTAAACTTCAAAATCTAAATTGCTGGTTTGATTATTCTGAATTTTCCTTCTTAGCTTTCATTTATTTCATTATTTTCTTTATTCCAAGAATCCTGGAGACTTAGACCAAGTGTGTATTTTACTTGGTCCAAACATTTTATTTCGCTTATTTAAACTGTATTGATTTTTAAGAAATGAACATTAGTTACTTAATATGTTTTTGTGATTGGATTACTTGATGAGAACTAGAGTGGGGGTGGGGGAGGAAATGGTACACTGAAAATAAATTCTAACAAAAGCGTTTTCTATTTGAAGAGCTTGTTGTTGCTTTTAATAGTATAACAAGACAGTGTGAAGCTGTCCAAATTGGTTTCTTTTGTCTATTTTATAAATGTAATATGAACTGAAAAAGGGTAGAATCAAGAGTTGCTACTGATAAGACATCAGCCTTGTGTTTATTACCTTTTTTTAAATTTTTTTGTATATTACCTTTAAATCACTCCTCCTTGGGCCAGTGTAAATATGCCGCTCTTAGAGTTGGTAATGGATGCTTGTTTGCCTGCCTCTCGATAATGTTTATAGATTAGTTTATGCTGCTTTCTGGAGATTGACTAAATTGAAAACTTTCATATAATTTGGTTATATCACAGTTCATTCAGCCCTTCCCTCCCTCCCTTCTTCCCTCTCTCCCTCCCTCCTTTTCTTCTTTCTTTCCTTCCATCTTCACCCCAGAATATGTTTATTGATTTTATAGAAAGAGGAATGGGGAAGGGACACGCAGGTTGGGGAGTGGGGAAGGCGAACATCAGTGAGAGAGAAACATCCTTTGGTTGCCTCCCATACATGCCCTGACCAGGGATCGAACCCGAAACCTAGGTATATATCCTGACTGGGAATCAAACCTGCAACCTTTTAGCCAGCTGTATTCTCATATGTGACACATGAGAATATAAACAACATTAAAGATGTTCTTGGAATTTGAAGCAGAACTTTAGGCAGACCATTGGTGAGGTTTCACCATTCTTGAAGTTATTGACCTCATTGATGATTGTTTTCTTTAAATATGCTTTGTAGGAGAATAGTTAATTCACAAAAAACTGAAGGTATTTTCTGATCTAGTTTTTTTTTTTTTTAACACCCATTTCCCACCATCTAGAGGAAGGATACCATTTATTAGCCATGTCATCAACTTAAAAGGACATATTAATAAAATGTCTAAGGAAAAAAATAAGGTTGGAAAAGCCGAATTACTCTCTTAGGAAGAAAAGCATAACATTTTTATTCCTTTTTTTTTTTTTCTGTGACTAATTCTAGGGAGTATCTGCTCTGAGTCAAAACCAGAACTCTTCATCTTTTTCACATAAAATGTACTATAAACATGTTTTGTTTTTCAGAGCAAGACTCTAAATATTAGAGCTCCAGTTTTTCTTTCAGTTTTCTGTTATTCTTTAAAGCTGGTCTCCCTGTGGTCAGTTCTCATTAGTTTTTCCTGAGTTGTCTATGAACTCGGTCTACTGTAGAAAAAAACAGCCGTAAAAGATAAAAATTTTTTGTAGAATCAAATGAAATGGCTTTCCAAGAATGAAACTCTTTGTGTTTTGTTGTTGTTGTTTTATCTTTAATCCTCACTTGAGGATATTTTTCCATTCATTCATTTTTAGAGAGAGTGGAAGAGAGAGGGAAAGACAGAAATATTGATGAGAGAGAAACACATAGATTGGTTGCCTCCTGCACATGCCAGGACCAGGGCCTGGGCCAGGGGGGAGCCTGCAGCCTAAGTACGTGCCCTTAACCGGAATCAAACCCGGGACCCTTTGGTCTGCAGGATGATGCTCTATCCACTGAGCCAAACCAGCTAGGGCCCAAGAATGAAACTCTTAATTAACCATGTCACATCACCTCACGGTAAGAAGAGCAACCAAATCATGGTTGGGGAAAACATTCCTGAGCAAAAGTATATTCTATATTAAATTTCCTACTTGTTATGAGAAGTGATGGCTTAATTAATTTTGGTCCCAGCATATAGTTTCTGATATTAGTAAATTGCTATTATTTGTAGTACAGGTAAAATAATTACTGTCTAAAGAAACAAAGACTGCAATTTAAGCAAAAAAAAAAACACACACCAAAAAAAACAAAAAACTTTAAAATAGAAGAAACAGAACTATTTTTGTAGCCTGAAGACAAAAAAATATTTCAGCGCACAGTTTTGTTTTCAAGGAGGGCAGGCTCTGAGTGGAACCGTGAGTTGTGTGGTTTGACCTGGCTCTGGCCAGTGCCATCCTTAGGGCCCTCCATCTCTTCCTAAGTGGGCTGCTGTCGCCCTCCTGGTGTCTAGTGATCTACACACACTCTCCACTTTCTGCATCAGAACAGAAAAAGGTCGGATGATCTGACTAATTATTTGTTCTCCTTAAAATTCATTGTAGGTTAAATGGAGCTTTTATTTAAGGTATTACCTCCTTTTAAGACTTAACCATTATTACAAACATTTGTTGATCACTTGCTCCAATGGCCAGGTTTATAACAATCTTGTAGGGTAAGTGAAAGTATATCATTTATGAGATTGGGGCCATAAATCTCAGCTTCAGTAATTTGTTGGAAGCCACGTAGCTCAGAGTAGAGGTGGTAGGATTTGAACCCAGATCCTATTATAACTCATAGCCTGGAAGCTTTCTCCTGAGCTACTTTGCCTTTGATCCCTGATTGTTGAGCGTTATTATCCCTTGGAAGATACTATTGTAGTAAGATCATGGTAGATAGTCTCTGCAAGGATTCAGACTAGCATGCCTATTAACTGACTCAATTCATTGTCTGCCCTTTTGGTGGCCCTAGGCAATTAGGTACATATTTGATGTTACATTAATGATGTTTCTAGACCAGCAGTGGGCAAACTTTTTGACTCGAGGGCCACAATGGGTTCTTAAACTGAACCGGAGGGCCGGAACAAAAGCAACCTGACCATGCTGGCACTCTCATCTTGGGCTGCTGGTAAAGGAGCAGAGAGGAGAGCAAGAGATCCCTCTGCTCTTTCTGCACTGAGGGCCAGATAGAAAAGCCAAATGGGCCGGATCCGGCCCACGGGCCGTAGTTTGCCCACGGCTGTTCTAGACTATACTTCTTGAGTACATCATCTAATATCCTATATTATAATATCCTATATAATAAAAGCCTAATATGCTAAGTGTCCAATTGTCCAGTCATTCGTTTAACCAATCAAAGCATAATATGCTAATGATATGATAAAGCCACTAAACGAGATGACATGCACTGACCACAGGGGGCAGATAGTTGACCAGTTGACCAGTCGCTATGACATGTATTTACCATCAAGGGGCAGCCACTCGGACAGGTAGGTTAACTTGCTGCTGGGGTCAGGCTGATTGGGACTAAGAGAGACTGCTGGACATGCCCCAGAGCCTCCTATAGTCCCTCCCCGGCTGGCCAACCTCCCGTGTCCCTCCCCAGTCCCAATCATGCACCGGTGGGGTCCTTTGGCCTGGCCTGCAGAGAGCTGGTTTCAGCCTGATCCTGCAGGGACCCCACTGGTGCACAAATTCATGCACCAGGCTTCTAGTTGATAATAATAGTTAAAATATGTAGATATGAATTTATGTACTTTACATAGTAATCATTTTAATCTTCACAAAACCCCATTAATCTTATTTTCTAAGTGAGGAAACTGAGGTTCAGTGGGTCTAAGCTATTTGCCCAAGTAATCCAGCTGGTAAATGGGGAGATTGGCATTTGAGCCTGGGCACTCTAGCTCCAGCCTGCCTGTTAACTGCTTCTCCACTATTACTTTCATCCTGTGCTTGCTATACCATATCTAGTTGCACTTATGAAGTTTCCAAAGGAAGAATGCAGTTGGAATGTGCTCTTCTTTGTTGTTGAGAGGAGAGCTTGCTGTCCAATAAATCCTTTACAGATGCTGTGAAATCTTATTAGACTTGCACTTTCTTGGGCTTTCTTTGTTGCTATCACTTGACAACTCTTAAGTTATATTCTCCAAGCATGTCACTTCTATAGAAGAGGAGACTGGGGCCCAGAAAAGTTCAACAAGGTGCCCAAGGTCACAGTTATCTGTGTAATAAAGTAACAATGATATACTTGAGATATTCTTATCTTACTATGAACTGATTCCCCACCCCCCACCCCCACCCTCACCCCCAGTTAAGATTTTTTTGATAACCTGGAGCAAATGAAAAGCTTGACTTTTTCCTCTGGGTTTTCCTGGATTTGACAAAATATTTTTTTTTAAAGCTATGTATTGAGACCTCAAAAAATAATTCAGCAAATTAAGCAAAGTGTCCAAGGGATGTGGACACTTACTCCAGTTTTCTTCCCTTTCCATTCCACAAACTTATCTGAGTCAAAGACCTGGGCTTGTATGCAAACTCCCAGAGGTTGCATTGCTTTTCTGGCATTTGTGCAGCAGTGGTCTGCTGTGGTGGGGTGGAGGTGAGGCAAGCCGGAGTTGTCCGGGTGACTCTTTCAGTGTGTGCAGATTGGTGGGTCAGGGAACCATTTGCTGCTGCTGGAATGTTGGAAAGCAAAAGCAAGTTTCTAAGTAACCCCAAAATAGATTCACGGGCAAGATAGAGAAGCTAATACAGATGTTTCTTATTTTTTTTAAAAAAGATCTAAGCACCTTACGTAACTACTCAGATTTAAATGGATTTCCTTAGGTCCTCACATTGCTAAATGACTTGTTTATTCAGCCATCAGTTTAGTCTGGCTGACTCTAATGTTTGATTGCATTTGTTACACGAACCATTTTGTGATATTTTTCACACATGTAATAAAGAATTATGCAGTATTTGGTAATTTCCAAAATATAAGCTTAATGCCAAGCATAGATTTTAAATTTTAAACAATATGTGTACTATGACTCCATTTTTTTTTGTAGGGGGAGGGATGTATATGTATGCATTTTTAGCATATGTCAGTGATTCTCAGACCTTGGCACACATCATCTGGAATCATCTGGAAGACATATTAAAATGCATATTGCTGGGTTTCACTTAGAGTTTCTTATTTAGTAAGTCTGGGTTGCACCCTGAGAATTTGCTTTTCTAACAAGTTTCAATATACTGATGGCATTAATCCAGGACCACCTTTTGAGAACCATTGTGGTTCTCAAAGAGAAGCATAGGAAAAGTCTACAAGGATAATTTGCCATAATGTTAACAGAAGTTATTTCATTTCTGGGTAGTAGAGTCACAGGGGCTCTATTTTTTTCTTTACACTTTTCTGCATTATTTTTCAGTGACCATTACTGTTATCATCAGAAGAAACATTTTTTGAGGTTCTAGCACTGCTATTCTCAGGAGCACATATAACGGCTGCTGTCCTCCATTGTCCATTCTTACACTACTGCCATTTTAAAAACAAAGTTTCAAAAATTCCGTGTTTTGTGTCCCTGTTTTTATTTTGTCTTCTCAAGATGTGAGAAGAGCGTGTTTATCATGTGGAGTTCTTATTTCATTCAGTCCATGGTAAGTGTTCAGTAGGTTGTCAATAGCTCAGGAAGAATAATCAGATTTTTTCCCCGCCACATTACCTCTCTTAAAACTCCAACGGATCATATTTCATGAATACAACTTATACTTGATATCCCTTTGGAAGAGGAAGCTCTCCTCACAATCTGAAAGAAGAGTGAAGAATTTGTCTAAAGAGTGTTTCCCAAACTTCTCTCATGATGAGAATCACCTGGTGGAGTTAAAATACAGATTCCTGAATCCCAACTAAGAAGTGCTAAACTAGAATTTTTGGGAACATATAGGTAAACTTGCAGAGCACTAGTTAAGTATACAAATTTACCTATATGTTCCTCAAAATTCTAGTTTAGCACTTCTTAGTTGGGATTCAGGAATCTGAATTTTAACAACTCCACCAGGTGATTCTCATCATGAGAGAAATTTGGGAAATAGTGGTCCAAGGCAACAGAATAAATCAAGACCAAAATGATAATCTAGCTCTCTAGACCTGGGAATAAAGGAATCAACCAACCACCTATCAAAAACGAAACAGAAACTTGGCACTGAAGTACCACTTTGTCATGTAAAAGCTCTCCATAGTTGCCCCTTACAATTTAAAGAATAATATGTGCATGACACCAAACATGAATAACAAACCCCAAGAATGCCGTGTTTTCCCGTGAAAGAGTAGCAGGGGTATTATGTGAGTTTCATTGGTGTTTTAGGAAGGCCCTCTCTTAATTGAAAGTAAATGCAGGTGTTGGTTAGTTGAGAACACACGGGACTTTGAATCCAGTTAACTACCCTGTTTCCCTGAAAGTAAGATAGTGTCTTATATTAATTTTTGCTCCCAAAGATGCGCTAGGTCTTATTTTCAGGGGATGTATTATGTTTCCATGAAGTAGGTCTTATTTTCAGAGGATGTCTTATTTTCGGGAAAACACGGGTAGTTTTTAGGTCTAATTCTATCAAATTATAAGCAAGTTATGTAGCCCTTTGGGTTAAACCCTAGTGTGTAAATGGGATTGTCTTAGTGATCTCGAGCCAACAGTTGAAAAAGCTGGTTAGGGTGTTGTGTGAAAAGTGAAATCACCCCTGCCTCTTTGTTTTCCCCTGCCCTGTGGTCTGTTGTGGAAATTTACATAATTTCTGGTCTCCATGCTTTTAGAGGAGGTTAGGGCAGAGTTTGGTAGATCCAGGTTCTTGTCTACCTTCCATCTCACCCAGCCAGTTTGGTAGTAACACTTAGTAATAGCCTTTGTATGAACTCTGAAGTCAGACAACTTTAGGAAAAGCAAGATAGTTTCTGAACAGTGTTTTTCCTGATAAGGCCATAAGTGCCTTTCCAATTAGTGTCTCCAGGAAGTTAAAGTAGTTACAGTCTCTATGGAAATCCACGAGTCTGTTACATAAAATAATGATCTCACCTGAGGAATTTGTCACTTTATTGTTCACTGCCTCTGTTGGGAAACTAAGGAGTTAGGCCCTTGTGAGTTCTCCCTCATAGTTCTTCTTAGGCTGCTTCACAGTTCCAGCTAAACTGACCATTGCTCTACTTCTAAGTAAACACTTTGTAATGGCTTGATGTATATTGATGAAAATTTCAAAATCAACTATAATTTTTTCCAGGAAATGGGGTAAATTTGCTCTGCTTTTTAGCTCCCATAGCACCTGGCTAAATTTTGGGCACCAATGAATTCATTTTGTCCTGCAAAGAGCAAAAGGATAATACAGTTCACTGATGGTATCATCTTTTTAATTTAAGTATTGCCCCATTTTTCGTTCCAAATTGTAGTCCCATTTTTCATTCCTTTTCTTTGACTGAAGGGTTAGTGAGCTTCATGTAACAATCTGCTTGTGTGCTGTTGACTGTGGCCTGTGGTTTGGGGCTTAGTGCTGTCATGAAGGTTGGCTAAGGTTCACACATGTAGTGTTTCATTCCTGCTAGAAAAGGAGGTCAAAAGGTAAGACCAGTTGGTTAGAATATAGTTTTTAACCTAAAATGTACTTTAATCCTTACAGGGCAGTTAATTTAAAAATTAATTATAAGGGTCTTATACCTTTTATTGAAGGGCTGCTTTGTTTGTTGTAGAAATTCTTTTCTTTTGAGTTATCGTTTGTGACATGAGCTTGTACTGGAATGCTTACATAGTCAAATTGTTTGTGATCTCGTGTTTAGCTTTCATGTTATTTATGGTGTCTGTGATTTTACACTAAAATCTTCTTCAATGCTGAAACCAGTTTGGCTCAGTGGATATAGAGCATTAGCCTGCCGACTGAAAGGTCCCAGGTTCAGTTCTGTTCAAGGGCATGTACCTTGGTTGGGGCACATCCCCTGAAGGGGGTGTGCAGGAAGCAGCTGGTCAATGTTTCTCTCTCATTGATGTTTCTAGGTCTCTATCCCTCTCCATTCCTCTCTGTGAAAAATCAATAAAGTATATTAAAAAAAAATCTTCTTCAACGTTTCCATTTATACGTGTCTAAGTTCACCTATTCTAATTATTTGAAGTTTAAGACTTGCTGTGACCTTGACTAAATGTTTTTGCTAATGTTTTAAAAAATATATATTTTATTGATATTTTACAGAGGGAAGGGAGAGAGATAGAGAGCTAGAAACATTGATGAGAGAGAAACATCAACCAGCTACCTCCTGCACACCCCCTATCAGGGAATGTGCCCGCAACCAAGATACATGCCTGTGACCGGAATCGAACCCGGGACCTTTCAGTCCGCAGGCCGACTCTCTACCACTGAGCCAAACTGGTTTCGGCTTGCTAATGTTTTTTTATACATTACAACTTTTTGGATGTTTATGACATCTAACACTATAGGGGAGGAAAATAATTTTTCCTCTATTTTGAATTCTTGGCTGGGACCCCTGTTTAACAAGGATAAAACAAATAAATTTATTAACATGTATATATTATGGATACATAGGAAGTGCCCAGTGAAAAATGAGTAACTCTTTGAGGCGGCCTAAGCCACCATCTTAATACCATCTTCAGCTAAAGGTAAAAGGAAGGTGTGTTGCAGGGGGAACACAATTATAGGAGGTTACTGGGAACAGCAAGGTATAAACAAGAATAAGGTTTCTTAGGCAGATTTAAGTCCGTGCCTTCTCCAGTAAGAGTTTCTTGTGATTGAGGGTCATCCTCTTCTTCTTGATATCAGTGAGGAGGATACTCTTACAAATGAATATTTCTTTAATAAATGCAAATGTCCCTTAAAGAAGGATAACTTTTCTTTCAAGTATCCTCTATATCTGCTGTTTCTCAAAATAATCCTGGGTGGCATAATCTGTACCTTTCAACATATGTGGCCTTACTTAGACCAGAGAAATACAACTTCTCACTTTGTACTATGTTTTGGACAGCATGATACAGAGCAGTACAGAGGTGTTTATAGTGAGTCTTTACACTGTTTTGTAGTCTACATGTAACATAATGCATATAGCAGAATAAAATGAACTCTGAATTTCCTTTTCTCTTGCTCCTTAAGTACCACTTTGGTCAGTGAAGTATAGCTAATTGTGGCTTCCATTTCCAAACATGGTCCTTTGCTGGTAGCCTTGGAGGTAGCAAGCAAGCTGGCAGTGCCAGGATCTAGGTGGATTGTTTCACCCAATCCCCAGGTTTGTAGCTGCCTGAACCTGCTGTCCCGTCCCCAGTCCTCATGCGAGTGTCCTGATTCTTTCCCGTTACTTATTCTGACTGCTGTGGAAAGATTTCTTTGAACTTCATCAGAGACTAGAGTACTTTTTGGAGTACTTCATTCCATTTTGGAGGATAAGAAACTCCAAGAATATGTTCATACAGCATACCTGAGCAATAGAGAAGCATATACATCTGTGAGTGTTGTTTATTTTGGTTCATCACCCCGTCCTGTTCAAATTCTGAGGGAGATGCAAGGAGCTGGCCCTGCTTATTAGCTGATTTTTGTTTATTTCCTATGTTTCAACCAGTCGGGGGGGGGGGGGGGGGGACCTGAACTTCTACCAAAGATCTACAGCTTTCCTTGAGTGCATTTTCCACAGCCAGCACTCTGCATGTTATACCTGATAAGACGATTCTAAACTGCCTTTCTCTTGAAAGTCTCTTTCACACATCTCTGGCTGATGACTGTGGGAATCAAACTGCTGCCCTTCCTTGCCAGCGTCTGCCTCTGGGGTGTATGGTTGAGGCTCTGGGGCTCACACTGCTTGTTTATGTCAAGAGCTTGCCTGGGCCAGCCTCCCCGTGTCCTCACCATCTTTTTCCTCTTATCTGTCTCAGTATCAGTGATTATGAAAGTAGGGAATTATCTGTACTCTTATTACACTGTTTATTGTGATAAAATATATATATAGCATAAAATTTACCATTTTAGTTGTTCTTAAGTGTATAATCTAGTGGCATTAATTATATTCATAATGTTGTGCAACCATCACCATTTTCAGAATTTTTTCATCATCCCAAACAGTTCTTTGCCCATTAAGCAGTACCTTTATTCTTGTTAAATAGGAGCAAGAGGAAAGGAAATGCAGAGTTCATTTTATTCTGCTGTATGCATTATGTTACATGCAGACCACAAAACAGTGTAAAGACTCCCTATAAACACCTCTGTGCTGCTCTGTATCATGCTGTCCAAACATCTTAATATTAGAATAGTACAAAGTGAGAAGTTGTATTTCTCTGGTCTAAGTAAGGCCACATATGTTGACCCCCCCCCCCCCCAGTAACCTCTATTCTGCTTTATGTTGGTATGAATTTGAGCGTTCTGAGCATTTCGTGTAAGTGGAATCATACAATATTTGTCTTTTTGTGCCTAATTTATTTCACTTATCATTAATATCTTCATGGTTCATCCATGTTATACCACATGTGTCGGAATTCTTTCTGTTAAGAGTGAATAATATTCTATTGTGTGTAAACACCTCATTTTGTTTATTTATTTTCTTTTTGTCGATAGACACTTAGGTTGCTTACATGTTTTGGCTATTCTCAGTAATGCTGTTATATAAAATACAGATGTACAGATGTGAATCCCTGGTTTCAGTTCTTTTGGGTATATACCTAAAAATAGAATTGCTGGATTCTGAATATATTTTAAGATATCACTTTCAGATCTGACAAGGTGTTCTTTATCTGAGTATATCCTATTGCACTTAAGCATTCTCAAATGATTATACACCAAAATTATACATAATTTTACACCAAAGACAATTTTGGTCTGCTTCGTATTAGTCCTTTGCTTAGTCAATGTATAATTGTGGATGCCTTTTAGCCAAGACACAGCTAAATGTGCTCTAAGGAGCATAGCAGTCCCCACTCCCTCCCATTCATGGTTTACTTTCTAAGGGTTCAGGCAACTATGGACAACCACAGTCCACAAATATTAAATGGAAAATTCCAGATATTGAGAGAGAGACTAAATTCATATAACTTTTTATTACATTGTTGTTATAATTGTTCTTATTGGTTGTTGTTTATCTCTTACTGTGCCGAATTTATAAATTAAACTTTATCATAGATATGTATATATAGGAAAAATATAGTATATATAGGGTTTGGTGCTATTTGTGGCTTCAGACATCCATTTGAGATCTGGGAACAATCCCCCGTGGATAAGTGGGGGGCTTCTATACATCAGTTGATAAATTTAGGAACTCATTGAACTTTACAAGAAGTAAATTTCTTGCCAGCCCTGTATTTTAACAAAAGATGAACCATGTATTTATTTTCTGAATTATTAGGAACTGTATATAATGACTACTTCAATTACATGTCTGATTCCAACATCTACACTAATAAAAGAGAAAGATGCAAATTGACCAAACCTCCACGATGCCCAATCAGGAGTGGGTATGCAAATTAACCCAACAGAGATGGTAGGTTAATTTGCATATGTGGGTGCTGAGTGGGTTAATTTGCATACACGGGAACATCCTTGGGACCCAGGCTGCTCCGAGCCTGTAGGCCCATGTATCCCAGAACACCTCTGGCCAGGAGTGGCCTACGGGAGCTGGTGCCAAGCAGCCTGGGTCCCCGGATGAGTGTCTGGGGGTGCCAAGCAGGCTGGGTGCTGGGATGAGTGGCTGGGGCCCCAAGCAGGCTAGGTCCCAGGAGAAGTGGCCGGGGGCGCCAAGCCCAAGCAGCTGTGCCAAGCAGCCTGGACCCACGCCTCCCATCCCGGCAGACACAGCGAACACAGAGCTGCGGGACTTGGGGGCGTGCCTCCCGTGGCCAGGGACATGCCCCTAACCCAGTGGATACAATGCAGGGGATTCTCTGCACATGGGCTACAGGGGAAACACCTTTTCTTTTCTTTTAAAAAATATATTTTATTAATTTTTTACAGAGAAGAGGGGAGAGGAATAGACTGTCAGAAACATCGATGAGAGAGAAACATCGACCAGCTGCCTCCTGCACACTCCCCACTGGGGATGTGCCCCCAACCAAAGTACATGCCCTTAACAGGAATCAAACCTGTGACCTTACAGTCTGCAGGCCAACACTCTGTCCACTGAGCCAAACCATTTCAAACATAAACACCTTTTCTGAGCGCTCATTGGCTAAGCTCCTTGTACACCGCCTCTTGCAGTGTTCTTGGTAACTTGGGGTAATAAGAATCCAAGAAGATGATCTAGGATTTTTCCACCTCACTCCTGAAGGAAAAAAATGAAGGTCCGCTGCTGGAGGGGCTAAGAAATATCATATCCTCTCCTAGCCAGTTTGGCTCAGTGGATAGAGCCTCGGCCTGCCAACTGAAGGGTCCGGGTTCAATTTTGATCAAGGGCATGTACCTCAGTTACAGTCTCCTCCCAAGCCGGGGCCCAGGTCAGGGATCATGCAGGAGGCAACTAATCAAAGTGTCCCTCTCACACTGATGTTTCTTTCTGTCTCTTCCTCTCTCTTCTACACTCTCTAAAAATCAATGGAAACATATCCTTAGGTGAGGATAAAAAAAGAAAAAAAAGAAAGAAATGTCATATCCTATAAAAGACACATCTTGAAAATACCTAAAGAAAGTTGTCATTTTTTTCATGGTGAAGGGACTGGAATCCGTGTTGATGAAAACACCTTGGCACTATGTTGGCTGGCAGTGGCTGCAGCAGCGGGGTGTTGGGGCTGGTGCCTTTCCCTGATCACCCTGGTCACCTCCTGCAGAGGGAGGCCAGACTGTGGCTTAGGCCCGCGCCCCATGGGGCACGGACCTAAGCCATCAGTAGGACATCCCCCGAGGGCTCCCAATCTGGGAGGGGGCAGGCTGGGCTGAGGGGTCACCCCCCCCCCCCCGTGCATGAATTTTATTCACCGGGCCTTTAGTTCCCTATATAATAAAGAGCTAATATGCTAACTAGACCGCACAGCAGAATGACCATCTGGATGACCTTCCCGACAAAGCCAGGGCTGCAAGGGTATGCGAGGGCCGGCAAGGGCTAAGCCCCTTGCACGAATTTCATGCATTGGGCCTCTCGTTCATTATAAGATGGTCAGTTAGCATAAGGATGCCATATATATGGCTGCCTTTTCTGGTGTTGTGGTCTTAAGAGTTGGGTTGGGACAGGGTAGAAATAACTGACATCTTTAGTAAATGTTGCTACTTGTACTACTAAATAGATTTTCTTTTTGATTTGCCTCTGTCCTAACCAGGGATTCTCTTCAGTAAGTAATTTCTAGAAAAAAATTGTCATCTAAGTATCTCTTTACTAAGTGTTTCTTAACCCTTCTAAGAGAGAACACTGCTTGTCTTTGTCATTATTCCAGCGGACTCCTTATTATTTGTGAATGACTGCAGTTAATCAAAACATGAGTCTTAATTGTGTTGAGGTGATGAGCTTTGTTTAAAAGCGGTGTACACACATACACACATTATTGATTATCTGCCCCTGCCTGGAGGGATGCGTTGTTTATGTTACTTCCGAAGTCAAGTGGATAGGAAATCTTTTGCTACCTCTTGTGAAACTCCCACTGGACCATCTCTTTAACGTGATGAGAAACCATGTGTATTTACTTCATGTTGGCTAGTAGACAGCTCTGCTCTACACAAAAGAGAGTATAATCTTATCCAGGTACATTGCTTTAAACATTATCTTGACCTCTGTGTATCTATACTGCCTACTTGCTCTCCCACTTAAATGTCTAATTGGCATCTCAAAGTTAGCATGTTCAAAACCAAACTTCTGATTTCCCCCACCAAACCAACTCTTCCCACAGACTTCCCATTTTAGTAAAAAGCAGCCCCAGTCTTCCCCTTGCTGAGGTGTAAAACATTAGTTTCTCACTGATTCCTCTCTTACCCACATACCTTACATCAAGTCATTAGCTCTCTGTCCTGAATACTAGTGTGTCTGCTTCTGAACATCTCCGTCCCTAGCTTGTGCTTGCCTAGGTATTTTTTGCACTTGTCAGTCCCTCCACCTTGAATATTCTTCTTTCACATATCTAATGGATAGATTTGAAGCGTTTGCTGATTTTTTTTTCCTTTTGAAAAGCATGTTTGAAGGAAGGAGCGCATTTAATTCCATTCTAACTTGAAGTTCGTGTGTAAAGATAACTTTTCTTAAAGAATATATCCATTTCCTGTCTTCTTGGATTTTGTGCATCATAAGTATAGAGGAAATCCGTTAACCCAGGTTTTGTAGGAATTTGTTGCTGTCACTGCTGAACCAACTAAGTGTTCATTTCATATGTATCTGCAACCATAAATAAGAGAAAAAACTGTGCATGGAATAGAATAATTATGTTAAGTATAGTTCTCCCTACATATGGGAGACTTTGCTGCTTAACAAAGCTTTTGTGTGTGTGTGTGTGTGTGTGTGTGTGTGTGTGTGTGTTTAACAAAGCTTTTTATTTTCCCTTTTTTCTCTCTTGCCTTTGTGATCTACTTCTCAGATCATAGTCTGTCCTTCCTAGATCTCTTTGCCCTTGTTCTGTTGTGTTTGTAAGAGCAGTACATTTTTCTTTTGTCAAAGGAAGAATGTTTACTCCAATACAAATGCAAGCTTCACATAAGGACTGATATAAGGAAAAAAAATTTTTATATTACTTATAGACTTTTCATTTTACTTGCCAAGTCCTATTACTTGAGTGACTAAAAATATCTGTGGTTTATTTCTAAAAGTATTATACTTTTATTGACTAATCCAAGGAGAAACTTAAACTTTTAAATTAGACAAGAGGAGAACAAAGCACAAATACAGAACTTTAAATTAACAGCTTGAGAGCATCATATGGATCATAGCATAACTATGGTCCAAGACTGAAAGTTGTGCCGAAAATCTGAAAAATGTCTGTTGTAAGCAGCTCTAACCAGTATTGTAAATAAATAGTGGCAGGATGTTATTCCAAATCAAGTACAAGCACTGCTGGAACCTGTATATGTGACTTTTCTAAGCATATTAAAAAATGTTGTATCAAATATTATGTAATCTTACCTAATAATATACAAACATGTAAATTGACCATATCTCCACTACACCCACAGCCAATCAGAGTGAGTATGCAAATCAATCCAACAAAGATGGCGATTAATTTGTATATGGAGGCACCCAGTGGCCTCAGTCCGGCACCCAGGTCACTCCAAGATAGGTTCTGCGTGGGCCCTGAGCATCCTGGGAAGGGCCTGAGCCAGGGGGCTCCTGAGCAGGGCCGAGCCTGCCATCAGAGCCGAGGGAGCCCTACCCAGTGATTAGAGGGATCTGGGCCCACCCTTCCCCCCCCCCCCCCCCCCCCAGCCCAGGCTCCTAGGCTTTAGGCCTGGGGAGAAGTTGAGCTGGCCATTGGAGGGAGCCAGCGACAACGAGAGGAAGAGGGAGCCAACAATGGGAGGGAGAAGGAGCTAGCAATAGGAGGGGAAATGGAGCCAGTGGTAGGAAAGAGAGGTAGAGGTAGTTAGCGATTTGAAGGAGAAGGAGCCAGAGATAGGAGGGAAAAGGAGAGGGAGCCAATGATTGGAGGGAGAGGGAGCCAGCAATCAGAGGGAGAGGGAGCCAGCAATCAGAGGGAGAGGGAGCCAACAATCAGAGGGAGAGGGAGCCAGTGATAAGAGGGAGATAGAGCTAGCGATAGGAAGGAGCTGGCGGGCCCCTGCCTAGGCCTAAAGCCTTGACCATAGGCAGGGGCCTGCCAGCTCCTTCCTATCGCTAGCTCTATCTCCCTCCTATCACTGGCTCCTTAGGCTTTAGGCCTTGAGGCTATAGACTCGGTAGAGGCAGAGCCGGTGATTCGTGTGAACTGGAGGAAACACCTTTTCTAACTGCTCATTGGACAAGCTCCCTGTATGCCACCAGTAATATTCTTAGTTACCTGGGTAATAAGAATCCAAAAAAGTGATCTAGAGTTCTTCCACCACACTCCTAGAGAAAAAAAATGAAGGTCTACTGCTGGAGTGCTAAGAAATATATCCTACCCTAGCTGGTTTGGCTCAGTGGATAGAGCCTCAGACTCTGACTGCAGGATCTGGGTTTGATTCTGATCAAGGGCATGTACTTTGGTTGCAGGCTTCTCCCTGGCCAGGGCCCAGATCAGGGCTCATGCAGGAGGCAACCAATTAAAGTATTTCTCTCACATAGATTTCTCTGTCTCTCCCTCTCTTTCTCTTCTACATTCCCTAAAAATCAATGGAAATATATCCTTGAGTGAGGATAAAAAAAGAAAAAAAAAAGAAATGTCATATACTATAAAAGACACATCCTGAAACTGCCTAAAGAAAGTTGTCATTTTTTTTCATGGTGAAGAGACTGGAATCCATGTTGATGAAAATACCTTGATGGTTGCAGTGACTGGCAGTGGCTGCAGCAGCAGGGTGTTGGGGCTGGTGCCTTCCCCTGATCAGCCTGGTCACCTCCCACAAAGGGAGAGGGCCTAAGTCATCAGTAGGACATCCCCTGAGGGCTCCCAGCATGTGAAAAGGGGCAGGCTGGGCTGAGGGACCCCCCCATCCCCCCATACACACACCCAGTACACAAATTTTGCACACCGGGCCCCTAGTTAGAAATATAATCTCAGCTCACAAAGTTATATTTCAGGTGTGTGTGTGTTTTTTTGTTTTTGTTTTTTAATATATTTTATTAATTTTTTACAGAGAGGAAGGGAAAGGGATAGAAAGTTAGAAGCATCGATGAGAGAGAAACATCAATCAGCTGCCTCTTGCATACCCCGTACTGGGGATGTGCCTGCAACCAAGGTACATGCCCTTGACCGGAATCAAACCCGGGACCCCTCAGTCCGCAGGCCAATACTCTATCCACTGAGCCAAACCGGTTTTGGCTATGTATTTCAGTTTTAACAAACATTTATTCAGTGATCCTGAGTTTTTTCAAAAGTTTTAAAAAGAAATAATTTTAAAATTCTGGAATAATATTTTAAATTTAAGGATTTTGAGCACCTTCATGTATTAGATATTGATGTAGGTGCAGAAGACACTGTGGGACTGAGACATGGCTGACCTGAGAGCTTACTGTGGAAATACTGGTTATAATCCTCCTGGGGCTCCTAAGCTGGGTGTATCTTAGGGAAAGGTTTTTGAGGGTTTAGCCCTCACTGCCATCTGAGATCAGCAGTGAGGATTGCTAGCATGTTCCTAGCCGAGACAATTGGGGAAAGGTCACTGGAGAAGTGGAGGACGTTGGGAAAGAGTTAAAGAGCATTTATGTGAGCCTTTGGGTGCAGCTTGTGGAGGATTTTCTCTGCTGCCTTTTTGCTGTCCCTTATCATTTGCCTAAGTGATCCATTTGGAAATTTGTGTTCCTTAATGCAATAATTGCGAAGAGGGTTGCCCCTGATCGCCATCAATTGTTTTCCTGCAAACATGAAAGAATCTAGACTATCAACCACTAAAAAATCCCCCAGGGACTGGTCCGCAGCCTCCAGGCTCTGCAACAGGGAAGATGTAATGGGATTTCCTGTTTTAATTGCAAAGACTTACTGAATTCCAGGGGCATTCTCAACCTCTCTGTGGTTGAAGTCTCCTGACTCATCCACTCTGTTTTTCACATTTGTTTAATTGAAGACTTGAGGAGAATCACTGGTTATTTTTAAAAATTGTGATACAGGCAAAAATGTACAGAACATACTTGTGTGTTTAAAGACTAATAATAAAAATGAAAGCATGCATAACCTCCATCCTGCTGGGGAAACAGATTGCCTGTACCTTAGAAGAGTGTGAAAGGAGCTTGGCCCTGCAGTATTCTCACTTTTCTGATTTTTATGTTTATTATTTCTCAGCTTTAAAAAAAATAATTTGTGCCGAAACCGGTTTGGTTCAGTGGATAGAGCGTCGGCCTGTGGACTGAGGGGTCCCAGGTTCGATTCTGGTCAAGGGCATGTACCTTAGTTGGGGACACATTCCCAGTTGGGGGTGTGCAGGAGGCAGTTGATCGATGATTCTCTCTCACCGATGTTTCTAACTCTCTATCCCTCTCTCTTCCTCTCTGCAAAAAATATCAATAAAATATATATATTTTAAAAGAATAATTTGTATATTTAGCTATATATCTCCAGCCAATATATTGTTTAATCTTTCCCTTGGGGTGGGGGGACTTTATATAAATGGAACCATACTAAATGCATCATTCAGAGACTTGCTTTTTTTGACATTATGTTTTGAGAGTTATCCACATTGACGTGTATAATAGTAGTTCATGTGCTTGCACTGCTGTAAAAGATTGCATTGTATGGATTGCCACGGTTTGCTTTTCCATTTTTCAAGTTTGTTTCTCCACTGGTATTTGGAAGACAATATGGACCCCAAATTCAGCAAGTTAACTTGCTATTTAAAGCTTCAAGAATTGATTTCCTTCTGACCAAATCCCCTGACTCTGGGCAGGGACTTTCCAGGTGGTTTGCTTTCATTAGTGGGAATGCTGGATGTCCTCCTTTCTGGAGACAAAGATGAACTTGCTTTGACTTCTCCAGGATTGTTATCCTCTATTCTCTTAGTCTGGAACCAAAGCCCTGTTTCCTGCAGGATCCCGTGGATGAGTTTTCTCTGTGATCACCAGCTAGAAACCCAAATGCTCTAACTAGAACCAGACTAGTCTCTAGATCGCAGGAAGATGCACAGAGTTTTTCTTCCTGCCCGTGGTTTCCAAGGGCATTCTCCCTTCCTCTCCCTTCCCCACCCAGTTTCTCATCAGTTATTGTACTGTTGCATTGTCAAGGGAGTTGGTTAAGGTGAACTCCCAGTGTTTAGTTTTAAAATACCCCTGTGGAAATAAGCAAAGCTTTAATAAAACCTCAGCTGGTTACATTCATTTTCAAACTAGAGGCTCGGTGCATGGATTTGAGCACTGGGGGGGGGGGGTCCCTCGGCCTGGCCTGTGGGGATCAGTGGACTTCCGTGCCATCACAGCCCAGCCTTACCCACCAGCTCGTTGGGGTCCAGCCCACTGTCTGCATGGATTCCATCCAGCACCAAGTAGTGCACGAAGTGGCAGGTGGCCAGGGAGGAGCCGAGCCTGGGCTGGGTGCTGTGCTCACTCATTTTGGCCCCACTGTGCAACTCGGACATGCAGGTGGAGTGTCTGCAGTAGAGGCTCTGCACTCGCCAGCCATCAGCTTGGTGTCTGGCACCTGTCTGTCAGCTGAGCAGGCGCTCCCAATGTGGGAGTGCACTGACCACCAGGGAGCAGTTCCTGCATTGAGCATCTGCCCCTTGGTGGTCAGTGCATGTCATAGCTACCTGGCGGTCATCAGGTCGTCCGGTCAGTTAGGCTTTTATATAGATAGATAGATTAGGAAAGTTTTCTGGTAAGATTGTTCTAAGGGGTTACTAATGTCATTATTGTCCTGTGACACTTTTGGAAGGAGGTCTCTGAGTACGCTTTTCCTCTTTCATAACATGGAGAATGTGAGTGTGTTTTCCTATATTAACTGTTTATTGATACTTGAGATTTGTTTATCTTTCCTTAAACTGATGTTAGTGATTGCCATATAGGGAAAAATGATTCTGCAGTAAAAGGTAGATCCTTTTCCTTTCTCTGCAGGGTTTCTCAGAGCCTTTGCTATGTTGCCATGCTTTGTGAACATTTAAATTTCAAAAACATGTTTGTGGCATATTTGGCAGAGGGAATCTTCCTCTGAGTACTCTGGGAAAGGCATCATTAACAATATTTCCATTGTTTACCTTGGTTCATTCAAACCTAGATCTCAGGATTGCTGTGGAATTTTTTAGTACCTTAAGATATGTCTCTTTACCTTTAGGGAGGATGTGAACCTTTAAATTAGAATATTTAGGCCAAAGAATGTGTGTGTGTGTGTGTGTGTGTGTGTGTGTGTGTGTGTGTGTGTATGTAAGGGGAAGAAGTAGTTTTGTAAATTGATGAGAAGAATAAGATGTCTCCTTTTAAAAGATATTCGTTGCCCTTAGAATTATATTCCACAAAGGTAGGAAAGTAACAAGAGGGCTCAGACCAAAATTATCTCTTTGTGAATGTCTCCAGGCAGAGAAAGATTTTGTGCTTAAAAACACTAATGAAGCTGAAACTGGTTTGGCTCAGTGGATAAGGTGCCTGAAAGGTCCCAGGTTCGATTCCGGTCAAAGGCATGCATCTTGGTTGTGGGCACATCCCCAGTGGGGGGTGTACAGAAGGCAGCTGATCAATGTTTCACATCGATGTTTCTAACTATCCCTCTCCCTTCCTCTCTGTAAAAAAAAAAAATCAATTATATATATATATATATATTTAAAAACACTAATGAAAAGGATTGTTCTTTCAGTGTCTATTCCTCTCTCCCTCCCTCCTGCCCTTTCTCCTTCCCTTTTTTAATAAGTGGAAAGAAGTGAAGATGAAAGGGACGGATAGATCTTATTTATTTATTTTTATTTTATTAGTAATATGTAATTTATTGATTGATTTGAGAGGGAGGGAGGGGGAGATGAGAGGGGGGAAGGGAGTTAGAGAGAGAGAAATCAGTTTGTTGTTCCCCTTATTTATGCATTCATTGGTTGACTCTTGTATGTGCCCTGACTGGGATCAAACCAATAACCTTGGTGTTTGGGGGATGATGCTCTAACCACTGGAATACCCGGCCAGAGCCTTTTTTTTTTTTTTTTTTTTTAAAGCCTGCTGATTTGGAAATGTAGTAGATCCTGTTTTGTGCATGTTGAGACTATGCTTTCTTCTGTTGGTTCTGTTCTCTTGGCCTTAACATGTGAAAGAAACTGAGACTGAAATGAAAATTACGTTTCATTACACCTTTACAACCAAAATACTAAACCAAAAACCAGAGAAGCTCAATACCAAACAACTGAAAATTGTCTAGAATCTTTATCTAAAATAATTCCTAGTCTAACAAAATTTTTCAGCTGTACCTGCTGCTTTATTTTCCAGATAAATGGAACTATTCCTTCAGACACCAGTCCTTAACCACACTGCCCTCATTTCCCCTCTGTCTTAAGCTCTGAGAGGCCAGAAGCTGCTGGACATGATCATGATTCATTATTTTCTGTGTGGTGAAAGGAGCTTGGGTTGTTCTCAGCTTCCTGTCTCTAGCCACAGTGTTCGACTGTTCCCCACCCTGCTGTTGCCTCCCCTCCATGCCTTGCATTTGGCTGTCCTGTCTACTGTGTGCTGCAAAACCAGACAGCAGAGCAGGTCAGATTGGAGTGAATACAATAGCCACAGAGTGAATGTATTGGGAGTGGAGACATGGCTGTCCCCCCCCCCCCCCCCAAGGCTGCTGAATATCTATTTCTGGTGCCCACAGATTTTCTTCTGGATGCAGGAGGACTAAGATACCATGTAAAACCTACATGAGCCCTTTGGAAGTTTAAAATGTACTAGTTTGTTTTCTAAAATTGAGTGTGAATCCATCTTGGTTTGAACATCAGTTTCATTTTTGAAGTTCTCTTATAGCCCTATCTCAGGAGCATTAAGTGTACTTGACATGTACAAGATTGGCCATGTATTGGTAATTGTTAGAAAAGACACAACACTGCATATATGTTTGATCAGTCTTCAGACAAACCTAGAAAAATAGGGTTAGTGTGGGGAACATAACCATTGTCTCAGATGTTACTAGTAACCTGGTGATGTGAGCCAAGGACCTTTTATATTCATTTAACAGATATATATGAATTTGTTTTATGCTTGAGTTTCTAGGCACTGGGAACACAACTGAGAACAAGATAGACCAAGCCCCTATTTCCATGGCTCTTATAGCTATTAGATCCAAGGGAGATCTGTAGATAAGTAAGTAAATAGTCCAAAGACATGGTTGTATGGAGCAATCGACAGATCTCAGAAGGACAGCGGGAGGGAGGCGGTAACCAAAGAACTAATATGTATATATGCATAACCCATGAACACAGATAATAGTGTGGTGAAAGTCTGGGGTGGGGCAAGGCTGGGTGGAGTGGGACAAAGGGAGAAGAAAAAAAAAGATAAGTACATAAGTAAAGTGGTTTAAAATGGTGGAAGGTACAGAGAGGAAAACAGCAGAGTACTATGAGATGAGTGGATAAGTAGGGAGATGGGAGGGGGGGCAGAGGAGGCTCCTATGCAGACACCCTGGGGTATAAATGCTTTCTTCTCTGAATGACGCTGTCACCTTTAGGTAGGTGGGCCCCAGAGAGCACACAGTCCAGCTAGATCACCTGACACACATGCCTACTGGGGCCCAGAACTGGGAATTAGCTTCCCTACTGCATACCCAGGATGTGAAGAGCTTTTGAGCAATCCCGTGAACAAGCCAGTAAACAGATTTTTGTTAAAAGGGTTTTCAAATTAGTGGTTAACTGAACCAAAACAATCACTTTTCTGTAGTAATAAAGTAAATGAACCCATTGGAGAACATCATGCTGAGTGAAATAAGCCAGTCAATGAAAGAGAAACACCACATGACCTCACTCATTTATGGATAATAAAGAACATTATAAACAGATGAACCAAAAGATAGATATAGAGACAGTAAAGCAACAAGCAGACTGTCAAATTACAGCGGGGAGGGTTGGGAGATCTGGGGGAGATAAGAGATCAACCGAAGGACGTGTATACATGCATATAAGTACGACCAATGGACACAAAACTCTGGGAAGGGAGGGCATGTATGGGAGGTGGGGGCAATGGTAATATATGTACACAGATAATAATTTAATAAAATAAAAAAGTAAATGAATCCAGACATTTACATACCGGTAAGTATAGGATATCCTTCTTATATGATGTCATAAATGGCCATCTGGGACATCACATTCTTTCAGTGGAAGTTCTGGGGTTGTTTTTGTGCATGTGTTTGTTTCTTCAGTAAATATTCATCCTCTCCTGCATATCAAGCACCATGCAGCGGGAAAGAACCTGGTTGAGTGTGACCCAGCTCTGCCTGGGAGGCAGAGTGTGAAGAGATGGGTGTCTGTGACCAGGCCAAGAGGTAGATGGTCGCAAGCAGAGCAGACCTGGTGTAGTCCTGGTGTAGCTTACCTTACAGTGGACACAACAGACAGCAAGCCACAACACTGACAGAGTGTGAGAGGTGTCACAGGAAAATTGTTAGTAAATAACAGTTCAGGATGGAGCGGTCAGGGAAGGCCTCCAAGGAGAGGTGACATTCATGGCAGGTGTGAGAAAGAACTGCAGGTGAGAGGGGACATTCCTGGCATAGAACAGCATGTGTGGTTGCTCTGAGGCAGGAATGAGTTTTATGAACTCATGATGGGTAGAAAGGAAGAGTTGGAGTGTGGGACAGGTAACCATAGGCCATATCCAGTAGATGACCATAAGTAATTTGGTATTTATTACAATGTAATAGGAATTCCTGGCAGGATGCTAAACCAAGAGAATGATAGGAAATTTATTTTCAGTAGGTCATTCTGGTTGCAAGGTTAGGTTGGTTGGGGAGGGGGGTGTTTAAAGGAATATACTAGAAAGGCCATGAACTCGGTCTTAACCCTAGCTTTGCCATTTACCCAGTCTTGTGGACTGTTCATTCATCTGAGAAATGGAGCTAATAAATTCCACCTCACGTGGTGACAACTGAGTGAATAATATAAGGTGTTAAGAACCATATGTAATAGAATATGCTTACTAACATTGGTTTTTCTCCTTCCCATAGAGTAGAGTACGTGAGTATAGTGTTCTGGAATCGTCCCTAGAGGCCTCAGAGACAGCATCTCTGAGCCCAGTAGTAGCTCCATGAGGTGATGGGTAAAGTGTCTGGTGTGGAACATTTTGTTTTCTAATTGAGATTCATCTGACCCATTCCAGTATTAGATTATTAATGGTGGCTTTATAATAACTTATTCTAACTGAGATTCTGACCTTAGTTTAGTGAACTTATTTTTCCCTTCTTCTTGATGCCTTTTGAAGGTGAGAACTGAGTGGCTAAGGCAGTGCAACTATTGCTCTTTTATTGATAATTCTCAGTTACACAGATTCTCCTCAATTTATGATGGGGTACATCTCAATAAACCCATCACATGTTGAAAATATCACATGTCAAAAGCGCATTTAATACAGCTAACCTACCGAACATTATAGTTTAGCCTCATCTGCCTTAAACATGATCAGAACACTTGCATTGTCATACAGTTGGGCAGTTACTTGAGTTTCATCTCAAGAGTCATTACCTTTGTTGTCTTGTCACCAGAACCAGGAGGCACAGATGGGCATGTTGTAGATGTGAAAACATAAAACACAGCATCCACAAAGCACAGTACAGTGTAGAGTGTCAGTTGTTGACCCTTGTGATCCTGTGACTGACCAGGAGCTGTGCTTACTGCTCTGTCGGCATCACTAGCCCAGGAAAATCACAACTGAGAACTCAAGGAATGATTGCCACTGAATGTGAATCACTTTGTCATCATCATAAAGTTTTTTTTTAAATCTTAAGTCGAACCATCGTAAGTTGGGGACTGTGTATCAGGACGAACACCTGCTAAACTTGTCCCTTGCTTATTATACCTTGGACTCTCCTTTAGAGACTTTACTTAGATTTTCCTGTTGTTTTGAACCTGTAAATATCTCCGACAATAATGAATGTCCTATACAACTTTGAGAAGAATACTTAAGTCTCAAAAATTCCATGACAGTGGTGTTCATTGGACGCATGTTGTGAGCTTACACGGTGGGGGAAAGATTTCTTTATTTTTTTAACCAGGTAAATAGTACATGCAAAGAAAATGCTGCAAAGTGGTTTGGGGGCTAATAAAAATGGTCCCGATGTGGCACCTGTCCTCAAGGCGTTTGTAGCATGTAACAACCTTGTTTTAGCCATCCTAAGCCTTCAGGGATCGCTCTCAGACCTGCCTCTGTAGTCCTGCTCTGGGATGGTGACAGCCTCACAGGGAAATTGCCCATGAGGTATGGTGAGAAAGGGGTTTTATTTGTTTTTGCCCAGGTGAAAACAAAATAATAATCAAAACTGGTTTTTAAGATCCATTTTAGGTTCACAGAAAAATTGAGTGGAAGAGATTTCCCATATACCCTTGCCTTCATGCATGGTTTCCACCATTATCAGCATCCTGCACTAGAGGGGTGCTTTTGTTATAGTTGAGCCTACAGTGACACAGTTTCATCCCTAAAGTCCATAGTTTACTTGGGAAGGGGTCACTCTTGCTGTTGGACATTGTATGGGTTTGGACATGTATAATGACATCTATCCATCGTTATATCATACAGAGTATTTTCACTGTCCTAAAAATCCTCTGTGCTCTGTCTATTCAGTCTGTTCAGACCCTGCCCTCCATCCCCAGTAGCCCCCGGAAATCGCTGATTTTTTAACTTTCCCATAATTTGCCTTTTCCAGAGTATCAAACAGTTGAAATCATACAGTATGTAGCCTTTTCGGATCAGCTCTTTTAGTTAGCAACATGCATTGAAGTTTCCTCTGTGGCTTGAAAGCTCATTCCTTTTCAGTACTGTGAATTTAAAATTGACCCATGGATTCTGCCAACGCCTTTAGATATATTTGGGTTCTAGAAAAGACTGTTCTGGTTTACTATCCAGGTCATGCTTCCTAATACAGAGGATAGTAAAGCTATGAATGCTTACAGCTGGAGTGGCTCTCGTCAGACATGTTCTCAGCAAGGGCTCCTATGCAGCTCCCATGACTATCTGAGGGATGGGGATGAGAAACATCATCCTGTGTAGTTAGCAAGCTTCCTAAAATCTCTTTCATATGAGAAGTGGGATTGAATGGAATTGTAATTTTCCTGCCTTTGTGGTTCCTGCCAGTATGACTTTGAAATTAAATGGTTCTAAACCATGATCTTACAGAACACGGGCTGTTGTGTCAGGTGTCTTGATCCTGCAGCTCTCAAGGTGGTGGGCCTGGCAGGCTCTTAAAATTCATGAGCATCCAGCGTCAGCAATGGCACCTATTTCTATGGCAAATGGAAAGAAAGAGATTCTGGGTAAAAAATGTCTGGAAGTGAGAGATTTTTCAATCATCTGTATTACCCTGATACCTTTAAAGGCTTTACAGGTATTAATTTATTTAACCTTCACAACAACTCTGATAGGTGAGGAATCCAAGGTACTGAGAGCTTAAACACCACATCCAAGGTCATATTACTGGAAAGTGGTGGAGGCAAGAGTTGGACCCCAGCAGAATGGCTTTTTGCGTCTCTGCTTCTAACCACCATGCTGGACTAGCTCTCATAAAAGGCCCTTGTCCATCTCTACTGGGATTATTCAGCCAATACCCCTGCTTTTGTTAAGCTGTTGCCTTTAGCATGATGTTTGCTCCTGACTCCCTAATGTGGAACATTTAAATGTTGTTTATGCGATCCTAAACACGCTGTCATAAAAATATGGTATCGAGATATAAACTCACTTAAGTGGAAATTTAGTCTTGGAAATAAGAATAAAACAAAATAGTTAAATGCACGGTTCTTCCAAACCACATACTAATTGGTCTAGTATTAGCAGCCAGACTGAGAATTAGCCTGAGAGTGGTTCCCAGAGGTGCTTAATTCTTTTGATTTTAAATCAAGAATTGGCGCTTTGTGCTGAATTTTTTCGAAAGCTTCACTTTTGAAGACACAGAAAGAAAATTGCACAAGAGCCCTGCTTTCTCTGCTCAGTGTGTTTTGGTTAACCTAGTGTAGTTCTCGCCAGGCTCACCGGACTGGGAATCGCAGCCATGTGATTTTGGGCGGGAGCTCACTGAGTGGCCTGAGAACCCTCCATAGGGACCATCCTGTCCGCTGGCTTCCCAGCGGCTGAGGCCCATGGCTGCAGGTGCGGTGTTTTGTTAGTCAGGAGGAACTTTTAGGTGGTACTTTCCTTGACAATATTTGAGAAAAGGGCAGAAGAGCTGTTATTGATGGGTAATGATTACATAAAATAATGCCATAGAACTTGTAAGACTTTCCATTTGCTTTGTGTACCCATTTTACTTTTGGAGAGAGAGAGAGAGAGAGAGAGAGAGAGAGAGAGAGAGAGAGAGAGAGAGAGGTCATTATGTTGGATTTACAGTTACTGAGAATATACTCATGTATTCACCTCAAGTTTTGCATTTTATTACCAGTTGATTAAATAGAAATAAAAATTTCCCATTGGCTTCTGAAAAGCAATATTAAAACTTTCAGAAGGACATTTCTTTTTCCTTTTTAATTTCAATCCATTAATGATGAACACTTTTGTAAATGTTGAAGGAGGGTGGTCTGGTGACATTTTACCTCTGAAGGAAGACCAAGGCAGAGTCTTATCATGGTACAGAGTGGAGAATCTCAGAGGGAAAGGGGCGAGGAGGTTAACAAAAGACTTTATTGCATATGTGCTTAATCAGTGGACACAGACACTAGGGTGGTGAAGCCTAGGGCGTGGGCGGGCTGGAGGGGGTCAATGGGGAAGGAAGGGGCACACATGCAATACTTGAACAATAAAGAATTTTTTTTTTAAAGGAAGAAGGTAGATAAACAAAAAAGTGAGTCTTATCTCCTCCAAGGCCGGTGAGGACAGTGTATGGACTGCCAGCAACCCTCAGGCTGCACTGTGAGGAGCAGGGGACCTGGTGGTACTTTTGGATTTTGTCCAGGTAGTAACCACCATAAAGGGAAAAGGACTCTGTGTTTCTCTACTCTCAGCACTCTGGCCATCAGACCAGGGATGTTCCCACAGACCAGTTCTCCAATCCTCTGCAGTACCCACGGGATGTGCTGCAGTTCAGTTCCGTTCTGACACTTTACCTGGAGTCAGCATCAGATCCCACAGGTTAAGGGCTTAGTCCCACAGGACTGTCCCCACCCGCACTTCAGATGCCAGTCACAACTCCAGGTTGTCACCTGGTCTTCTGACCTACTGGGAATAAGTGGAAAGTTACCGTGAGCCCCTCCTCAGGTTCAGTAATTCGCTACCATGGCTCACAGAATTCAGGAAAACATCTTGCTCAGTAGATTATCAGTTTATTATAAAAAAACATGCAACTCAGGAACAGCCAGATGGAAGAGGTGCATATGGCAAGGCACGGGAAAGGGGCTCAGATCTGCCATGCCCTCTTGGTGCCCTGTCCTCCCAGCACCTCCACCTGTTCAGCAACCTGGAAGCTCCGAACCCCTCTGTTAGAACTTCTATGAAAGCTTCACTGTGTAGGCAGGATTGATTAAATCACTGACTAACAGTGATTGTTCAACCTCAAGTCCCTCTCCCCTCCTCCAAGCTTGGGGTATTTAGATTTTAGACTTAACCTGGATGACATTCAATTATTTTTATTTAAAATATTTTAGGCAATAAAATTTTTATTAGAAGTGTATTTACAGTTACTAGTGTCATAGTGGAGATGAACCTGATATTAAGAGAGTTTGGTAACAGATTGGTTGAACAAGAGTTCATTTAGTTATTTGCAAGCCACTTGATGTGTAGCATGAGGGCTGTGGTCAGTTCCACGTGGAGGGTCACCACTGTGCTTCCTGACTCATCTGTGGACATCGTATAACCCATATCACCAAACTCGTCTTGCTGGGTAGCACACAGATTGAACACACTGCAGAAATAAAATGATGAGTTTTAAAAAATGAAGTTGTGTTGCATTATATTTAGGAAACCTCCAGTAGGAATTGTAAGACTTTGATGTTTTTATTCATTTTATTTCAGAAGTTTATTGCTTCTGTTATAAAGTTGGTATATTTTTATTGCAAAAAATGTTTTGGAAAAGACTAACAGAATGGCTTTTTTTTTTTTAATCACCTTGTCTCACAATTCATTCTAGTACAGTGTTTCCCAAAGTGTGGTACGCGTACCCCAGGGGTATGGGAAGAGTTTGGTGGGGGTACGTGTTGCACCGGAGTTTGGTGGGGATATGCACTGCACTGTGCTTGGCTGCACCTAATTCTACGTTCTCATGAGTCAAGTCAAGACAGTCTTGTGAGGCGTGAGATGGTCTGGTGTGTAAATAAATGTTATTTATAATATAACTTTTATTTATATTTTATTATGAATAATTTTATTTTTTGTTTATTATTTTGTGTATGTACCAAAAAAATAAAAATAAAAAATAAATATATTTTGATTATTATTAAAATACATCCATTTTTTTTTGACAAGGGGTACTCAGCATTATGAAAATTATAGAAGGGGTACACATATGTCAAAAGTTTGGTAAACACTGTTCTAGTAGTTCAATAGTGAAACTGTCAAACTATCAATGTTCATCCTGGTCTGTTGGGCACATCTTACATGGACAAAGTGATTCTGCTCTTTGGTACTCAGTTGAAAATTCCAGGTGACCCTTTGGGAAAAGCAACCAAAACTGTTTACTCCCTTGGGTTGTGTTTCTGATGGTGACCCCTGACCTTTTATTGCTGGCATTTCAGGTCCTTAAACAGTGCTTCTAGGTTCTTCAGCGAGGAGTATGGTGAATAACCACTATTTTATAGACAGAATAAATGACACAATTTTAAATATTGGGCCATTTTTTTAAAAATGTCTTTTATTGATTTTTTTTTTTTACAGAGAGGAAGAGAGAGGGATAGAGAGCTAGAAACATTGATGAGAAAGAAACATCAACCAGCTGCTCTTACATACCCACCCCCACTGGGGATGTGCCAGCAACCAAGGTACATGCCCTTGACCGGAATCGAACCTGGGTCCCTTCAGTCCGCAGGACGACGCTCTATCCACTGAGCCAAATCGGTCTTGGCTAGGCCATTTTTAATGCAGTTATCTTTATATGGCCACTTTTTCAGCTGTCATAGAAATTCTATTGTATCCATGTAGCAGTACATGGGACCAGATGTCACATGTGACCAGTCCTCTGAAGTATGCTGAAGTTTATAGTTATGTACTTGCTCTCAGCCTTTGCTAGAAACATTAATATCATAGTTTGGTTATTAAAAGATGCCCAACTTTGTCGAAACCAGTATGGCTCAGTGGATAGAGCATCAGTCTGCGGACTGAAGGGTCCCAGGTTCGATTCTGGTCAAGGGCATGTACATTGGTTGCGGGCACATCCCCGGTGGGGGGTGTGCAGGAGGCAGCTGGTCGATGTTTCTCTCTCATTGATGTTTCTAGCTCTCTATCCTTCTCCCTTCCTCTCTGTAAAAAATCAATAAAATATATTTTTAAAAATTATTTTAAAAAATAAAAAAATAAAAGGTGCCCAACTTTATAAATGTTCACCTAAATATTTCCAAGGTTTTTATTTTCTCTATTCTTTCCCTCCCTTTGTTGTACATGTATGTATGTTTCAATCCTTGCCTATAGACATACTTTTATTGATTTCAGGGGGGGGCGGTAAGAAGGGAGGGAGAAAAGGAGGGAGAAAGAGAGAGAGAGAGATGTTGAGGGAAACATTGGTCAGCTGCCTCCTGCATGCGCCCCAAACCTGGGTATGTGCCCTGAGCGGGAATCGAACCTGTCATCTTCTGTGTATGGTATGACACTCCAACCAACTGAGCCACACCAGCCATGGTCGGTACATATTTCCTTAAAAAACTTTTTCTCGCATGAAATACTCTCATAGCCCCAAAACACTGTGTCATTGACAACACAGTGAGCATTTTCCCCTCAAGATTTTAATATTATACATCCCCTTACGGTAGGCCATCACTGAGGTAAGTGGAATGACTCCTTTCAGACCTGGGGTCTCCTCTCTGGCCTGAGCACTGCCAGGGAGTCCTTCTTCTCTGCTGTTGACCCTCCCAGTCATTCCTCTCTTCCCAGCAAGGACACACGAGACTCAGAACGTTGTGCATTCACTTTTATTCTTTTTTCTGTAAAGCCAGTTTCTGAACATTGAAAACATTTCGCACATAATAACTTCCTTGTAAGAGTATGACCATCCACGTATTCGATAGTGTGCTCCCACAATTGTCAACATCCTCTGTCCGTGTTAAAGAGCATATTTTAAACATTGTGTTTCCTTTCTTTTATGTGAAAATAAATTTCCTCTTATTGCCAAAAAAGTCCTCTCATTCTTCAACTCCAAGTAACCTTTTCCTGGATGAAATTTGGTTGAGCTGCGTTGACATTTGCATGTATTATTATCCTGGAGGGCTCTTTGTTGTAACAACGATAGCATCTGACATTTATTGGGCAATAACTATGTGCTAATGGTGTGTAGTGTTAGCCTTGCCATCACCTGTAACCCTTCAGCAGTCCTGAAGGAGTGCTCTTCCAGCCTGAATTTATAGCCAGAGAAACTGCAGCTCAGTTCAGTAAAATTGCCCAAGATCAACATAGACGGTGGCAGAGCTAGAGTTTCCAAATCCTGAACTCTTCACCACTATCCTATATTACTTATTATAGAATTCCAGCCAAATTTCGTTATGCCAGGAGGATGTCGTCCAAATACACCAGAAAACCAAACCACAAGTCTTTCCACAAGCACAAAATGGGTTCAGTTTTCCTTTTGACTTTTATTGAAAATAAGAGCAGGTTAAGTGGAATGGTAATGTTTAAAAAGATGCAGTTTGGTTTTCTTTAAATGAGTTTTGGTACCATTAGTTGTTTGTTGTAAATGTATTTGGAATTAAAATTTTAAACTCAACAACATATTAAATATTGAGGTATTGAGGCCGTTTTTCCCCTTCATTCATCTCATTTCAAAGTCTGTGATGGAAGTACCATATAAAGTCGTTTCACCCCTTACAGCTGTGTTTCTATCCTTACAGATGGAATGGGGAGGCCCGGGGGGTGGCTCATCAGTCAGCAAGTCTTACAGATTCTGCCTTCGGATCGCTTCTTTGTTCTCTCCTTGCCTTTGCGGTGGTGCCAGCTCACACACCATGAAGGCTGTGGTGGACACTAGGTAGAGGGTCACCAGGACATCCCTCACTGCTCACTCTGCAGGTGGCGTGGCCTCCGTCACGGCTCCCTAGAACAGCTCTCACCATGTTACTCTCATTGCACAAGCCAGCCTGGCAATTGCTTCTAGAAAACGTCAAAGTGGGCGTGGCACTCAGTGCTGTCTGCACTGTGGTTGCTGTATATTATTTCTGCCTTATAGTTCTCAATTACCTCTGTCTGCCTACTGCTCCGTGAACATATCTTCTACTCTACAACTTTATTTTAGCTGTTCCTTGCCTAAGTTTTGTTCCCAGCACATCTGCATGCACATTTTTTTTTTTTTTTTTTTTTGCGGCTTTATTCATAGTCCTCTCCCGTGGTGATCCGTTTTCTTCCTCTCTGCGGGATGTGGGAATTTGCAACCTTCCTCTGGCTCCACTCTGCCACAGCATCCCTTTATTTTATGGATTCCTCCTTTGAGATTCTCTCATACACTCATGAAGGACCTTGACACAGACAGGGCTGGTTGATGACATTAACTGCATGGATGACCCATGCAGACATGGATGATACACATCATTGAGCATCTTCATGGATTGCTATCCAGTATCCTAGCCTAGGATAAAAGAGTTTTCACTAAATTCTTATAAACTCAAGAGAGACAACGCATTGTAGTTAAGAGTGGGGCAGGGAGGGGAGGGTGCTGTAGTCAGAGAATGCCTGGCTTATATCATGCTGCTGCTGCCAGTTAACTGTGACTTTAAGCAAAGCATACAATATCTGTACCTTGTATCTCAGTTGTTTTGTTTTGTTTTTCATTTGAAAAACAATAATAGAGTCTTATAGGGTTATCAAATATGTTAAATGCATTAAACTAGGTAGAGCTAATAGGAACATACCTGGAACATAGTTAGAACTGCATAAGTGTTAGTATTAATGATCATTCATTCCATTTTACAGAGATTCTGCTGTGACCAGGTTAGTTTACCACCCTGAAACGTTCTACATCTGAAATATTACATCTCATCAACTCTAATCAGCATCTTTGCTTTCTAACTTTATCCTGACCACACATTTCTTGTCTTGCTGTTTTCTCCCAGTCTGTCCTCCTCCTCCAGACTTGACTTCTTTCGCTTCCCAACCCTGGCCCTGTTGGTTCTTCCCCTTAATCCAGAGCAGACCCTAGCCAGCTACAGGGACTGTTCTTGAAAAGCACCTCATTTTCAAAATTCATAGATGCAAGATGAAAGTCTTATGAGAAATAGGGCATTAGAATAAAAACAATTTTTAAATGACATTAAGGATGTGCCTTAAACCAAAAGAGTCTAGAAGACATACTCTTCCAAAGCAAACCAGACATATTGATGTAAGAAGTTTGTTCTGATTGAATGATTTGGTCTCTTTACATGTTCAGAAAATTTTGCTGTAGCTTCCTATAAGCATTTGATGTTTTGGGCATTAACATTCTTCTTGTGATAAGTTTCAGAGGCTCTTCAAAATGCATATATAATCCCTTTTACTTATAATTCATAGAAGTGCTTGTTATATGTTTTAAATATATGGGTATGTTAACTTGTTGGTATACAAGTATAGAAACTCATCTTCAGACTGCAATTAATTAATGCTGGTTGAAACTGGACTTTTATACCCACCTATCTTACAAAACTCTAACACTGTGTTATCCCATGTCCCACTGTCTGTGTGTCTGTGAACTCCACAGCAGAGCAGTCTTCTGGTCCTCAGTGGGCTGTGTCGACGATGCTTTTGCACAGACAGTTACCCCTCCTGAGATGCCATTTATTTGCCTTTTCAGCCTCCTGACTATTTAGCCCTTTAGATTCTGCTCAGGGGTTTTCTCCTCAGAGAGAAAATACTTTGCCTTGTTTCCACTTGACCTTGCCCTCTCTGGAGGCTACTGCTGTGTACATAATATTCTATTGTAATACGTATGTACAAGTTCAGTATATTGTTGTCTGGTCAGCAACATGTTTAATTTATATTTGTAGCTCGACAAAGTATCACACCGAGTGTTAAATATTTGTTGACAGAATACAACTCTTTGTTGCTATCTGCTGTGACACTTATCACTGTCTGTTTAATAGTTACTCATGCGTGCACCTATGTCTCTCACAAGGTCTTGAGCTTCTTGAGATCAGAGACTATACTCCATTCATATCCCTCAAAGCACCTCTAATGTGCAAGGTGGGAATCAGTACTCAGAAAATACTTGCTGGTTAGTAGAGTTCTTGGACAATTTAGGTGACCCAGGATATAGTTCTCCAAGCTGGAAATGATCATCAACGGCTAAAAGTCATGCCCATAGACTAATCTTCAGGAGTCAAATGTCAGTTAGCTATATATATCTTTCAAATACAGTTTATGGCATTTTCCAGAGATCATTCATGTCCCTTGAAACACTGACTGGTTATTAGGACTTGTGCATGCATATCAGGGCCTTTGGCCATTTAAATTCCAATTGCCTAACTGTAGTAAAGAGGCTGTAAACATGGACAAAAAACTCCTTAACCCAGAAATCTTTCAGTGTGAGAAGTGGGGAAGAACTCCAGCTATATAGGGTTGTTGTGACACACTGTTACACTGCTTTCTTTATTTCACTCACCTATTAAACTTTCCAGGTCCATACTACCTACTAATTAAGTACCAACTCCCATTTTAAGACCTGGCCCAATATAGACCCAATTTATCTTTATAGTCTTATTTACTAGAGAGAGAGAGAGAGAGAGAGAGAGAGAGAGTGTGTGTGTGTGTGTGTGTGTGTGTGTGTGTGTGTGTGGAGGGGGGAGGTTATTTTCTCTAGTCGCATGACACTCAGCGTACATCTCTGAACTTAGTGGAACTCAGAAACTTTTGAGGGTTTGACCCTTGTTAACATACCATTGAACTTCTCTTTGTGAAATGCTGGTTTTGAGAAATAATTATTTTTAAGTAAGTCATTGAAAATAGTCTACATTTTCTAACAGTCTCCAAGGTTTCACTACTATTAAATGCAAGCAATCTTGCCCTAATATTATGGGGTCATGGGACTGAGTTGGTGATTGAAGTAAATTCTCACATCTGGATTATTTTAACTCTGCAATGTAAAAATTATTTTAGTGTTCTCAGTCCTACATAAGTATGTAGAATTGGGAACAGAGATCATGAAATTAGCATGTGGGATGGCCTCTGCTTTCAAGGGATTTAAATCCTAAGGACACAAGAGATTCAAATACTGTACAGAGAAAATTACTGATGTACAGATAACAGTTACTGACTTTACATGTGCCAGTAAGTGCTATGCTGTTTTGTTGACCTCGGGAATACTGAAATATCAGAGGGGCGAAGGCCAAGGTGGCCTCGAATAGTTGGATGAGGAACTGAGAAAACCGAGCCCTGAGCTGGGTCTTGGAGAGTAGGAAAATTGGATCAGGCAGAGCAGGGAGACAAAAATGAGATAAAAGCATTGTAATTGCATGCATTGGTGGTGAATACACATGGTGTGAGTGACTTAAAGAGATCCATTGACTTCCCAGTCCGAAGGGAAGAGACTTTGGTGTTTTGTAAAATAGAGGTACTGTTAGTGTAGAACTGTACCTCCTATTTTTTTCCTTCAAATCTTAAGACCTAGAGACATTATTACCTTGCTGGCATCTAAAATGTCAAAATAATGTTCAGTTTATTTCTTTGGGACACACACACACACACACACACACACACACATCCTGAGGAGTTTACATAATTTTAAAGGAACTTTTTTTGAGGATAAATGAGAAGGTGGGCAGTGGAGAGTGGTCAGGAGTGCATAGGCCTTTAGCCAAGAGTCAGTGGAATGCTTTGTTCTAATGAGTCAGCAGCCACACCCATGTCTGCAAGGTCTGTTCAGTCTGTTTGAAGGGATGTTCTTTGTAGTTCACAGGATGTTTGCTTCACCAGGGATAATACCTCTTTATGTAATATAGGTATCTCAGCAATAGGCTGGATCTGACTGAGAGTTCGATGGAACTCTTTGTTGATAAGATTTTATTGTTGTAATCAACAAGGTCATAATAAAAATATACTCACTTAATATTGATTGTTTCTGATAGATGTTTATATTATTCATCCTTTTTCATATATATATATATAATTTTTATATCTATATTGTAATATCACATTAGTTTGTTTCAAAGGGTAGCATACTATATTTGACTAGTGCATGAATTCATGCAACTTGAAAGGAACTGTGGGCCACCAGACTGTGGTGGGCACAGGGGCAGGACTCGGCCCTTCCTCCATGCCTCTCCCACCGTGACCCCCAGCCCCCTGACTGCTAGCAGCCCCGCTCCCACCACTGCTACTCCCAACAGTGCCCGCCTCACTCGCACCTGCTGATGGCGGAGAGCAATCGGGGCTGGTGCCAGCAGCAGGTGCAATTGGGGCTGGCGCCGTCAGTGTGTGTGAGCTGCGGCTGCTGCCCTGATTGCCCCTAAGGAGCAGGGGGAGGTGGATAAGCCCTTAGGAGCGATCAGGGCTGGCAGCCGCCGCTTGCACCTGCTGATGGCACCGAGCAATCTGGACTAGCTCTGGGAGCTGGCAGTGGGTGCAAGCACTGGGCAGGACCATGGCAGACAGGACCGTGGCATGCCAGAGCAAAGAATTTTCAGTAACCACCAGAGACTTGCCCCTATGACAGCGTCTGGCGTCCCTTCTCACCTGCTCAACCATCCCACTGTGGCAGACACTCACCTTGTTCCACGCTCTGCTGCCTGCTGCCAATGTCTCCCCCAGTGGTGTGCCCCTCCCCCCCCCAGTGGTCAGCACATGTCATAGTGACCTCTTGTTCGGTTGTTCCACCATTTTGTCTACTTGCATATTAGCCTTTTATCATATAGGATTATAGTATCAGGTTTACTCATAATGGGAACATTTTTCTTCGCAACTACCAAATAATTGATATATAACCTCTTGGGGTTGGAGCACTAAACTGTAGTTTGAATTAGGATGACTTAGTAGTTGCTTATTACCTAACTCAGACATCAAGAAGGGTTTAGCAATTAATGAAGTACTGCTGTGAGGTCCTGACTTCCTTTGCTTTTTATAGTAAGGACCCTTGTACTAAACTAAATGACTAGTAACTGGGTAGCAGCAGATGAAGTTAGTGGCTTCCCCTTCTTCCCTGCTGCCCAGTGTCATTTATTCTTAACAAACAGAAACACACAAAGAAGATGGTAGCAGAATTATATTGGCATTCCCATATAATGTGCTATCTCTTTCAATGGAAGGGACACACTTTCCAGGTACTTAAAATGCTAAAGTAGGATTTGTTTCCTAAAAAGAATAAAGAAAGTCACATTGGGACATGAGTGAAGAAAGTATAGCTTTATTGTTGGACAGCTACTAGCCTCAAACCAGCACTTGTTCTTTGATGCTGGTGATGATTACCGTCCAGTCGTGGCATAAAGGAAGCACGGGAGAACTCCAGAGAGAGCCTTGGGGTTCCTGGTGGCATGCTCCGCCCCTGTTAGGTTACTTGGTTCCTCATGGCCTAAATGTGAAGGTATATTTTACAAACTTGGTCCATACCTTATTGTAATTCAAGTGACTTTTCTTCCCTTTGGTAAATAAAGCAGTGATTTAAATGGCTTTTAAGAAATAAGAAGCAAAATCAGAGAAGGCTTAGTTAAATATTGTACTACCTGCTCAGAACAGACGCCTTCCAGAGCAGTGTTCCACTTAAGGAAATTTTCCTGGCAGGAACCTCAAGCTTTATCCACAAAGCAGAGATCCACGGCTTTCTTAGAATTAAAAACACTTGTGCATTTTTATTATGACAACTGTAAATGTTTATCTTGTTTTAAAGGGTAGATACAGAATGTTGAGATTTGCTTGGAAGCAGCCAGAGAAACCCATTTCTCTAGATAGAGTTTCCCTCTAAAACCTGAATATAAAAACCACATTCTCATTGTGCCTGACTGCCCGAGGTAATGACCTAAGTCTCATTTCCTTTCAGCTAATTCCTAGAATTCAAGGAGATGAATTTTCAGTTTCAGCACCATAGGAATGACATCGTTTTCCTTCAAAACGATGGAAAAAGTTTTGAGTTGTCTACCTGACTCTGGAATCCATGGACAGCCTTGCTTTGCTGCTGGGCTCTGGGTTTTATTGGGGCCCTCAGAGCTCCATTGGACCCAGTGATGGAGGAAGGGCACCTTGCTATTTGCCTGTACCTCATGATTCTGTTCCCTGTGAAGGATGAAAGTCATGGGAAACACTCCCCATACCTATTTAACAATAATTTTACATTTAATGAATTTATGATATTGGAGGTTTCTTAAGAATAACCATGTCAGGAAAGCCAAGAATTGTCATAGTATCACATACTATAAAATTACTTGAGACCTTGTGCATGAATTCAAGCACCAGTGGGATCCCTTGGCCTAGCCTGTGGGATGGGGCCGAAACTGGCTCTCTGATATCCCCCAAAGGGTCCCGGATTGCAAGAGGGCACAGGCTAGGCTAAGGGATCCTACTGGTGCACAATCAGAGCTGGGGAGGGACACAGGAGGTTGGTCAGCCTGGGAAGGACCAAGGGAGGGCTCCAGGGTGACTCCGGCCTGCCTCACTCAGTCCTGATCAGGACCCCAATAGCAAGCTAGCCTACTGGTTGGAGCATCTGCCCTCTGGTGGTTAGTGCATGTCATAACAACTGGTCAACTGGTTGACTGTCTGCCCCTCTGGTGGCCTGCATATCATAGCAAGTAGTTGAGCAGTCTTAGTTTATCATTAGCATATTACGTTTTGATTGGTTGAAGGCCAACTAGACAATTGGACACTTAGCGTATTGGGCTTTTATTATATAGGACTAGTGGTCCGGTGCACGAAATTTGTGCATGGGGGGTGTCCCTAAGACCAGGACCACTGGCTACTAACTGCTCACCTGCCTGCCTACCTGATTGCCCCTAACCACTCTGCCTGCTGGCCTGATCGCCCCAAACTGCCCCCCCTTCAGGCCTGATCACCCCTAACTGCCCCCCATGCTGGCCTGTTTGCCCACAACTGCCACCCCTGCCAGCCTAATCATCCCCAACTGACCCCCTGCTGGCCTGCTTGCCACCAAATGCCCCACCTTGCTGGCTTGCTTGCCCCAACTGTCCCTCACTTCAAGCCTGATCACCCCTAACTGACCACTCCCACTGGCCTGCTTACCCCCAACTGCTGGCCTGATCACCCCCAACTGCCCATCCTGATGGCTAGCTCACCACCAACTAACCCCCCTGCCGGCCTGCTCACCCCCAACTACCCACCCTGCTGGTCTTCTCACCCCTAACTGCCCCCCCCCACCAACCTGCTCACCCCCAATTCCCCTCCCCTGCCTGCCTGATCACTCCTAACCACCTCTGCCTCGGCCACACCACCATGGCTTTGTCCGAAAGTTCTCCCAGTCTAATTAGCATATTATCCTTTGATTAGTGTAGATTAGTGCAACACCTTAATTTTGTACACAAGGAAAATATTTACAAAGCAAGGCAGACTAATGGTTTGTTACTTTCAGAATGACTTCCTTTTTTAGAGTTTTCCCCTGATGCAATTTCAGTCATGTTGAGTTATTAACATGCAAAACTGAATATTTAAAAAGTGCATGTGTGATGGGGAAGCATGTAACTTGCTTTTAAATTTCTGTTCAGAGTTGAAATATGTGAAAATTGTTATCTAGAACCATGGTTTTATAATTTATCAAAGAAAATATACATACATTTTAATAACAATTAAAGATAAATTTAAATGAGATTGATCTAAAAATATTTGACCCCCTGCAGTATGATTGTAGTATCTTTATCTTGATGCTCTTCTGTTAGCATCTTCTAGAATCATTAAAAATGATTAAAAATATCTCTGAACCACTGGATCTGCTCTGTTAAACCAGGAAAGAAATGCATTATGCTTGTACTATATTTTTTAAGCAAACGTTAGAATTTATCACTTCAAGCAGTGAAATGAATTTGGCCTCTGATCTTTTTGAAGTTGCAATATCATTCAGATCATGTTATCAGGATGCTGAGTTTCTCTTACGTTTTTTCTCTTTCATTGCTACCTTCTGATGTGGCTGCTGTGTTGACAACCCTCTCTACTTCTGCTGTTGAAATGTTTTGTTTCCGACATTAAGGAAACCTCCCAAGGTAAGCACTGATGTGGAGTGTGGCATGTATACTGACTACTAAGTGTGTAAAAATCCAGGATTTTATCCATTACAGTAACCCATGTGGAACACCTGTCCCCTTGAGAAGAAAAATCATCTTTATAATGTAAAACTTAAATTGTGAACAAACAATTAATGTTGGTAATGATATAAAATAAGATTGCTCCTCTACATTACAAAGCAGTTTCATACATTTTATTCTTGGTATTAATGCTGTGGTCCTGTCAGGTTACTGTTTCTATTTTTATAATGATGACAACCAAGAAAGTATCTCTGCTGCCCAGAGAGAGGACATAGTATGGCCTAATTCCCAGATTGAGTAGATGGAGAAGCTTGGGCTATTTAGTATCACTACCTAGAAAATAAAAGTGAGGTCTAAATAGTAACATCATAGGATTGGAGTGTTAACTGTCATTATTGGCTGGACCGGTTGTCTTTTCTGTGTCCTCCTCAGAATAGTTGCTATCATCAGAAAAGTTCTCCAACCTTTTACCTAGGGTTTCAGCCATCTACCAGCTCTGTGTGTTCCACTGGAATTTCTAGCTATTCACAAAGTCCACTGATAGGAGTCACCCCCCCTTGCTATGGCCAGCCTTTGACGTCATATTTACCAGTGAGAAGCCCAAAAGTTAGAGAATACGTGGGAAAAAGAATATGAGAAGCAGGGGATCTGAATGACCAACTCCTGAATAATTGAAGGCTGATTTTGTTACCAGTGAGCATTTTATTGGGTATCAAAGGGATACTTAGTGCTAGAAGGAAGGAGAAACTCAACCAGCCCCTGACCAATGATGCTGGTTATAGCTTTCGTTTCTAAGATGCGATCAAGGCAGGCTACACCCACACACATTATATGTCAGAATCTAAGATGGGTAAGGAGTCCAGAAAAGATTAGGCATACTTGACTCTAGGGTAATGAGGGACAATATAATTTAGCTTCGTAGTAAGGAAACCCACTAACATGATAAATGTTACCCTTTATGTTTACTTACGGCAATATAAGAATTATCTTTGGCACTAAGTGTTTCAACTCCAGCAAGGAAGGCACACATTGAATAAATAGCATCAGGCCTGTTAAGAAAGAGGAAATGCATGCTCTCATGGAAGTGTAAGCACTGGCGTCCTGGCCAAATTTGGGGGAAGAGTGGGGGAGTAATTATTGATGTGGCTATAGTCCCTAAAATTCACAACCAAGAAAGGAAGAAGAGTTCCCTTAAGTAGCTTTTCCTTCTCTTGCTGTTGGTTCCTAGAGGTTTCTGAACACTGACAACCTTGTCATATATTTATTTATTTCTCCATAGAAAAAGGTAATGAAATTGTAAGCAATTCCATATGTGGCTGCTTAGCGAAGGAGAAACACTGAAATGAAAAGAGGCACAAGAGCACATTTTTTTTTTTAAATCAGTAATTCTTTATACACAGAAATGTTCTGGTGCCTTTCTATCCAGTGTATATAGCTTAGTGGTTTCATTAGGAATCTATCCTACTGATAGTTTCTAAGAAGTATCATGAAATTTTCAAAATAAAATGAATGTTAAATCACGTTTATGTGTGTGTGTGTGTGTGTGTGTGTGTGTGTGTGTGTGTGTGTGTGATGCCATAAAACATCTGTAAAGTATAAAGATCATCTTGAAAGCAAATACGTGACACATAGTTAAATTGTTTAAAAAGATATTAAAATAGATAAGGCCTTTTCTTGCAGAAGCTGTAAATATTGAAAGCAAATGGGAGAAGAAAATATACTTTTAATGATGATTATATAAGAAAAAATTTTTTTATTGATTTAAAACGAGATTTTTGTAAAAAAAAAAAAGAGAAAGAATTCTTACCATTCACAACAGCATGGCTAGACCTGGAGAGCATTATGCTAAGCAAAGTAAGCCAGTTGGAGAAGATAAATATCACGTGATTTCACTCATTTGTGGGATTATAATGAACAACATAAATTAATGAATAAAAATAGATCCAGAGACATAGAAGCATTGAACCTCAGAGGGAAGGAGGGGGGGAAGAGGGGGATAAGAGATCAACCAAAGGACTTGTATGCTTGCATATAAGCATAACCAATGGTCATAGACAGTAGGGGGATGAGGGCATGTGCTGGGGGGTAGGAATGGCCAGGGAGAGGTCAGTGAGAACAAAAGGAGACGTAGTGATACTTTAAACAATAAGGAATTTTAATTAAATAAAAATAAAACAATGAGATTTTGAAATGAATAACTAGCACAAGTAACAGAAAAGACTGTTGGTTCAGTTGAACAAATAATTATTCTGGGTTGAATCAGCCCTGATCGTAGCATTCTAATAGAGGTGGTGTAGAGAACATATACACAGTGTAATGAATTATAGGAGATAAAATATTTGTGGGGTTCATAGGGTGCAGGATCCTGTTCTGACTCCTGTATAACTAAGGACAGATGAGACTTGACAAAATATTAAAAACCTATGCTTGAAGGCACTGGAGAAATACCAAATTAGTAATTTGAGAGAAGATAGACACTTAGAGAGGTTAACCTGGTGTTTGACTACATGCCTTTCAAATAGAAGCAACTAATCAGCAGCGCAGTGTTTTTGAGAGCCTTGCAGGGCCTAGGGGACTTACAGGGACAAAAGTGTCAGGGTCTGCCAGAGTTGTTGTCCTTGGTAACCTACTTATACTTTGGGCTGGCAATGTGGATTGAAACCCAACCTTAGGTGGAGTATAAAGGTGAAACAGAAGTAAACCAGTCCTTATATGCATTGCTGTGTCATTGCAAGATCTGTAATCTAGGAAATCTCAAATATTGACATTGGATCAAGGTGATCCTAGAATGCAGGTCCCCTTAGGCACTTGGCAGAAGCAAATGTAATCCTAAATCTCTCTTTGAGAACTACTCAAAGTGGATCATAGACCTAAATACAAAATTATAAGCTTCTAGAAGATAAGATAGGAGAAATATAGGAGATCTGGGGGTTGATGATGACTTTTAGATACAACAGCAAAAGCATGAACCATAAAATTAAAACTGATTAGTGGGATTTTGTTAAAACTAAAAACTTTTGCTCTACAAAGGCATTGGTAAGAGAATGAAAAGAAAACCACAGACCGGGAGCAAATATTTGAAAAACACATCTGATAAAGAAGTGCTATCCCAAAACATACAGAGAACTCTTAAAACTCAACGGTAAGATAATGAACTATCCAATTAAAAAATGGGCAAAAGACCTGAATAGCAACCTCACCAAAGAAGATATGCAAATGGAAAATTCACACATGAAAATCTTCAACTTTGTATGTCATTAGGGAAGTGCACATTACACCAACAAGGAGATATCACTACACACTATTAGAATGTTTAAAATCCCAAAACTTGACAGTACCAGAGCTGGCGAGGATGTGAAGTACAGGAATTCTCATTTGTTGCTAGTGATAATGAAAGGTGGTGTAGCCTCTTTGGAACATAACTTTGAAGTTTCTTACAATGCTAAACATATTCTTATCATATGAATGAGCAATCGTGCTTCTCAGTATTTACCCAAATGAGTCAAAAACTCTGTCCACGCAAAAACCTGCACTTGAGAATTTATAGCAACTTCATAATTACCCCAAACTGGAAGCAATCAAGATGTCCTTCAGTACTACAAACTGTGGTACACTCTATAGTGGAATATTGTATAAGTTATCAAGCCATGAAAGATATGAAGGACACTTAAATGCATATTGCTAAGTGAAAGAAGTGAGTCTGAAAAAGCTACATGATTCCAACTTATATGACACTCTGGAAAAGGCAAAACCAAAAAGTTAGTGGTTTATCTGGGGCAGTTCCTATAACCCATGGCAGCTACACAATGACTATTGAGTGAATGAAGGAAATAAAGAAATAAAGATCTAGAGCAGAAGGACATTTGCCAGTTTAGCAGAAAGAAGGTTCAAGTCCAGCTATATTATTGGTCATCTGCACTGATGGACAGAGCCACTTTGCTGGAGACTGAGCCAGAGGATACTCTCTGTCCTGATTCCATTATTATGATCTTTTTCCTCCTCCTTCTCCTCCTCCTCCTTTTCTTCTTCTCACCCTTTTCTTCTTCTCCTTCTTTAAAAAAATATCCAAAGAGATTAACCAAAGAACTTGTATGCATATATGCATAACCCATGGACACAAGCAGTAGGGTGGTGAAGACCTGAGGTGATGGGTGGGGATGGCTAGAGGGGTCAATGGGAGGAAAAGGAGACATATGTAATTCTTTCAACAATAAAGATGTTTAAAAGTATTTTAAAAAATAAAGAAGACCCAAATGCCCAGCTGGTCCATGATGCTGATGCTCTTCTCTGGCATAACTCCAAAGGGGAAGTGCCCGCTGGACCTTCAAATATCACCATCAACTTGGATTTTCTTGTCATTAATTTGTATTTTCCTGAGGCGTATCTTTTTCATGTAATCTGTATTTGAGCAACTGCTGGAGGATTATGTGATGATGGTAAATAATAATCACCTACCTGCAATATTATGTATAAGGCTTTTATGCATTTTACTAAGAAATGTTTGAGATGGTAGTGCTGGTTAAGAGGAAAGAGAGGCTGTTTTGAATATTTGGTTGAGTTGTCACTATTCATACCCTTCTGCTATGCACAGAGGTCTAACAGGTTTGTTTTTTTTTTAGTTATGAAAAAAATAATCTCATCATATTAACAGAATAAAGAAGGAAAACCAGGTGCTCATCTCAGTGTAAATGCACATAAAAAGCAGTTGACAAAATTCAACACTTATTATACAAACTTGCAGCAAACTAGTAGTAGAAACCTCCTCACCGTGATAAAGGGCATTGGTTAAAAATCTACAGCTGTCATCATACTTAATTTTAAAAGACTGAACACTTTCCACCTCAAATGGGGAATAAGGCAAGGTTAATGCTCTAGCCACTTTTATTCATTATTGACTGAAGTTCCTAATCAGTGCCATAAAGAAAAAGAAAAAAAGGAAAGAAATTCAGATTGGAAAGGAGGACCAAAAAAATATTTATTTATTTACACTATGGTCATATACTTGGAAAACCTTAAGAATCTCCAGACAAGCTCCTAGAACTTAAGAGATGGCAAGATGGAAGAAAGGTCAAAATACAAATTGTATTTCTTTTTGTTATTAATCCTCACATGAAGATATTTTCCCACTGATTTTTAGTAAGAGAGTGGGAGGGCAGGGAGATGCAGAGAAAGATACACATTGATTGATTGCCTCCTGTACACGCACAGACCTGGGCCAGGGATTGAGCCTGCAACTGAGGTATATTCTTGACTGGAATCAAACCTGAGACACTTCAGCCTATAAGCCAACGATGTATCCATGAGCTAAATTTGTGAGGGCCACATTGTATTTCTATATATTAGCAATGAACAATTAAGAAAGAAAATTTAACAAAAAACCAGTCACTTACAGTAGTTTCAATAACATTAAATAATTAGGGGTATAATTATATAAGTATAAAGCTTCACACATATTTGGTCACTTGATTGTAAACAGATGTGCCAAGAGGTGGAAGGAAGAGTGTTGACTGTGTTCAGAGAATGACAAGACATAGACTTGGACTAATGGTGCATGAAGGAGAGTCCTGGGTGACACATCTAGAAAGAGGCTGAAACCAAATCTAGCTGTGGAAGTCCTTGATGCCTATCATCAATCTTTCAAATGCCTTTTTTTTAAAGTACATTTTTATTTCAGAAAGGAAAGAAGAAAGAAATAGAAACATCAATGATGAGAAAGAATCATTGATCAGCTGCCTCCTGCCCCACTGGGGATCAAGCCCACAACCCGGGCATGTGCCCAGATACCAACTGGGCATCAAACCATGACATCCTGGTGCACAGACCAATGCTCAACCACTGAACTACGTTGGTTGGGCCTCAAATGCATATTTTGCACAAAGCGGTGGTGCCGTTGACGCTCCCTTTCAGAAGGTTAATCTGAAAGCAGAGCACAGAATGAATTTGATTTGGTCAGTGGGGAGGCTGGAAGTGAGATTCAATAAAATGTGCCAGAAAAGTGGTAATAGGGGCCTGCACTGGAATGGTGCCATGGGAAGTATCCAAACGTTGCAGAAATGAAGTATCCAGGACATGGATGCTGACAGCATATGGGAGAAGATAATAAGGCACAAAGAGTCAGAGATGACTCTGAAATTTGAAACTGACTGAAAATTCAGCAGGAATTAAAGAATAAAGAGCTGGTTTGGAGCTGGTGGGTTCAGTTTTGAAGTGGGATGAATTAGAAATGATGCCAGAGCATTTTATATAGATGCCTAACAAGGTTTGCAGTCTCTGCCTTAAAACGGTTATGTAAATCTTTGTTTATAAATTCTCTTATGTATTTGGATTTTTCTTTTTGGTGTTACTTTTTGTAAATATGCACTCCTTAGTGGAGAAACATTTATTTCAAAATAAGCCAAGTGCATGCTTTCTAATTCTTCCACAGTGGCATAGTATGCAGGGTTATTGAGTATGTCCTATTTCCCTTAAAAGGTAAGCTTCTAGAGAAACATGGAGACACCTGCTTAATGCCTCCTCTTTTGTTTTGTTCGGGTTTTTTCCCTAAGTCTTTGTGTCATAATTTTCAGAGTTTTTCTTTATTAGTGTGACTGTAGTTTTGAGTCCAAGGTTTTTGTCTTAGAGGTAGAAGTGAAGGGGGAAATTGCTTGTTAGTTTAGCTACCTTCTCATAAACTTTGGATTTTGGCAGGAGGTAGTACAGAGGAAAAGGACATGTGTGGAGAATTACTGTCTAATTATGCCACTATGTGCGCTCTGTGGGAAAGAACAGGGAAATGTCCTTGGTCATAGAAACTTTGCCTTCAGAAACCCAGTTCCTGGTCTCCCCGATGGCTGTTAGAATGTCCACAGCATTCTAGGACCCTTCTTTGCTTTTCATGCTTTTGTCTTATCTGGCACAACTGTCTTATCTTCCTGAGGAGCCACATTCAACATATACAATGAAAAACAAATGCATTCTTCCTCTTCTTTCTGCTTTCTTCTTCCCTCCCTGAGTATTTATTGAGTGCCAAGTGAACACTATAGAGCTGGAAATTTCTCCACTCGGACCATTCAAGCCCTGTTGTTTAAGACCAAGGAGCTTGATGCTTACGGAATTAATTGGCCAAGACCATCTAGAGGAGAGCTCCAACCCTAGGTTTCCTGGGTGCTCGTCTGGTACAGTCTAAACACTTTGCGTTATACCATATGGTTGTGTAGTTGTTTTTCTACTTGGTGGGTTTTGTGGGGCAAAAATGGGGGGAAAGAGTAAGAAGGAAGAATTTGAGAAAATGTAAATATCTGCAAAATCCCTTTGTTTAGGATTATATCCATTTGCTCACTTTTTTCTCATGATCATTATGTTAATATTTTATAAGTTAGTGTATGATTTACTTGAACAATTTAATTTTGTTAGATGTGTTGTAAGTATAAAGTGCACTCCAGACCATATTGGTAAGTATTTTAGCTATATTGGGTTAAGTAAAATATATTTTTTTAAATGTTTTTAATCACTTTTTTAAATGTGTCACATACTTGGTATTATATTTATTTTGGACAGCACTGTTTCCGACTAAACACATAGCTGAGTTTTAAACGTTTTTCAGCATCCACCCTAAGGCTTTTGCTTGTTTCCTTACCCAGTTAAATGCAGTTGCTCTACTGTCACCTGTGGCATTTCTGCCTTCCTATCTGGGTCCATTAGTGTTGCAACTGTATGAGCAAGATGGCACCATTGCTTTCCTGCTATGCATTTCTTCTAGGAATGCAAGTATCATTAACTAGACAAATATTGAGAACATTTGTGAAACATATCATTTGAGGAATTTGGGCGGCTCAAGCAGTTACTGCTCTCTAAAACTCATGATGGGGTCAATAAGATTAAGCATATATAACATTGTAAGTGATGGAAAATAAATTGCGGCAAACATCATCATTCCTTGTTTCAGTTCTTTCTGACTTCAGAGGAAGAAAGGCCTTATAGCCAAACGTGGGACCTGAGGAGGGCCTGCAGTTATGTGTAGGTTTCAAATGGAAGAAACAGGACATGGAGATCAGTGTATGTTGTGAGGAACAGAAAGAAAGTAATTGATGTTAACAGAAAACTCTTTCTCTACTCACAACACTTTTGAGGCCAAATGGGTGGGTTTTTCACACCAAGCAATTCTCTAGTTCTCTTTGGACAACAGCTGGATGTCCTACAAGGCAATTCAGTTCTAGCACTAACTACCCAGAGTTAGCGCAGACCCACAGTTAAAGGCTCAGTCCCACCAGATTGTCCTCACTTTAGATACTAGTAATTATAAGTAGCGGTCCCCCAGTTACCCACACCGCCATCTGGCTTTGCTCCACATCAGGGTTTCCGAAGATCCTCTCCTCGTCGGGTTCAGTAATTTTCTACAGTGGCTTACAAAACTCAGCGAGACAATCACTTAGGTTTACTGGTTTATTTAAAAGAGCCCAGGTGAATAGGTAAGTATGTAGAGTAAGGTCTGGAAGGGTCATGAGCACAGGAGTTTCTGTCTCCCTGGAGTTGGGTGTGTCACTCTCCAAATACATGGACATGTTCACCAACTCGGAAGCTGAACCTGTCGTTGAGGAGTTTTTATGGGGGTTCCTCAGGTAGGCACGATTGATTATTAACACAGTCTCCTGCTCCTCTCCATTTCCTGGAGAGTGAGGAGTGGGCCTGAAAGTTCTAGGCTAATCAAGATGTGTTCCTCTGGCATCCAGCCCCTATTAAAACAAGAGAGGTTTCTGTCACCCAGGAAATTCCAAGGGATTTAGGAGCTCTGTGTCAGGAACCAGGAATAAAGAACAAAAAAAAAACATATTTCTTAAAATATTACAGATACCTTTAGAATTGCAAACTCTGTTTAGAGTGTAGAGTACCTAAAAGGAAGTTGTGTTTTTAAAAACTAGGAAAGGAGGTAGCTTACAGAGGGTTGGGAATCTGACATTAATCTGGTAGGCTATGAAGGATCATTCAGGATTTTTGTATAGAACAGTTACATGGTCAGAACTGTACATGAAAGAAATTAATCTGGCTGCAGGATGTAGGGTACATTGTGAGTGGAGAACGGAGGGTAGATAGCAGTCTGCGTTTACTTTGTAATAACCACTTGTCAGCCAGCTTGTGCTAGGTGATGCAGCAGCAATGACCTCAAAAGTTCAGTGCCTTGAGACAACTCAGGTTTATTTCTCTGTTGTCTCCATGTCAGCAGAGATCACCTGAGGCTCTGTATCGTGTCACTTCAATCTGGGCTCCCATCTGAAGGAATTGCCCCTATCTGGGACTTGCTATTATTGGGGGGATGGGAGAGAAAGAAAACCATGCACTGGCCTTTTAAAGCTGTTGCTCCGAACTGGCATACATCTCTGTCCTCATTGAATTGACAGAGCAAGTCACATGGTCAGACCTGATGTCAGTGAGGTCAGGACTATATTCCTCCCACCAGAGGCACTACAGTCACTCTGGGATGTGTAATCTGCTTAGAGGGAGGGTAGTAACTAAATTGGAACAATAATACAATCCAATATAACCTTATCATTATAAACCATATTTGTAAAAAATGCCCACAAAAGAAAAAAATCCTTTGAAACATAGTGCTGTTATTATACTTGAAATTTCTACAGGGTCTGCCCCTCCCCTCTCTCTTTCTTGCTGGCTTTGTTCAGAGCCAGGTGTTCCCACTGCAGCTGTGTGCCTGTAGGTGCCTAAAGATGTCACTGACAGGGGACCAGATAAAAAGGAGATCCATCTCCCCTGCCTCTTGGCATTGATCCATCTCCAAATCCAGAGCAGTGAAAGCCTGTTAGAACAGGCAGTGTCATGAATCCCGCTTAATACCTCTCCCCACCCCACCTCAGGCTTGGGTCATCCCCAGCAGAGTGAACTCTGTCAACCTTTCCAGTTTGATCTGATGGCACAATAAATGTTTGCAACCTCCGAGCCCCCTCTGGTTCTTCTGACCCTGGAAGCCTGTGACTGGGATCAACCCAGTCTCCTGTCTGTGCTGGATGACCAGGCCTGGTCCAGCAGGGGGAGATGGGGGAGGTATTGGTTTGGAGGCTCTAAAACAGATCCAGACATTGGTAGGTGATCTCAAGGTGACTCAAATTCAGCCTGGTTTTCTTCTTCTTTTTTTTTTTTTCTTTTTAATGAACAACAATCATTTAGAGACCACAGGATTATATGGTATACACTTAAACATTTACTTCTTCTCTTTTGGACTTTTTTTTAAAAAAAATCTTTTTATTTTATTTTAGAGAAGAAAGGAGAGTGTGAGAGAGAAACATTGATTTCTTGTCTCATTTATTTATGCATTCATTGGTTGATTCTTATATGTGCCCTGGATGAGGATCGCACCCGCAACCTTGGCATATCAGGATGATTCTCTAACCAGCTGAGCCTCCTGGCTATTTTCGTTGAAGAGTAGACCTGTGTTTGTAAACACCCACCTTACCTTTTGAATGTGCTATTGAAGAAGTTATCTAGGTGGCTAGTTTTTGTTGTTGTTGTTGTTGTTGTTTTTGAGGAGAAGGAATCAAAAGAGCCAGAAATGCCACCTATTGTAGATTGGTGACATCCCAACCCTCTCCCCTCAGTAACTGTGGTGCAGATTGTAAAACTGAATGATTAAGCATTATGAGTTGGAGTTGAGTTTGCCCTGTCATAATATTGGTCTGGGATTTGGTAGAACTTGTAACTATTTAAAAAACTGAATGGTTTTCAGGGTACTTTCCTTTTGGTACCTTTTATCACAGGACTGTTAGTATTCATAACTTTCTTCAATCCCATATTCAAAGGATAATTAACCCTGGTTATTTCTTCCTTTAACATCTCTTATATTTCTTTCTTCCATTGGGAGTCTTTCATCTAAAATGATAGGACGTCTGGCTTCAGGGTTAGGCAAACTTTTTAACTCGAGGGCCAAAATGGGTTCTTAAACTGGACCAGAGGGCTGGAACAAAAGCATGAATGGAGTGTTTGTGTGAACTAATATAAATTCAAAGTAAACATCATTACATAAAAGGGTACGGTCTTTTGGGGTTTTTTTAGTTCAATAGTTTTACTCACCAGATCCAGCCCGTGGGCCGTAGTTTGCCCAGCCCTGGACTAGATGAACAGTAGGATAAATGACTCTGGGATGTCTCAAAGAACTCACATACAGGAAGTGGCTGGGGTTCAAATACAAACACTTCTCCTACTTCCCCTCCTTCTGTCTCTGTCCCCATGTGTGTCCTCTTCATTTTTCTCTCTCACTGCACACCAGCTGTCTGCTTTTGTGGTCCACGTGCTTAGAAACAGGGCCTCAACCTTACCCGGATTCTAGCATCAGTTGTTAAAGAAAGACTGGTTTGACTTACTTCTTGGCCCCTAAGCCACAAATTCCGTCAGATGCTTGGGGCCAGTTAACTGTGGTCAAGAGATTATGGAATTGTGAGTGGTCCAACTTGAGTCCCCATGTCATCTTCCCTGCCTTCTCCCCTGAACATAGGCTTTTATATGATATGCCATATTAAAGCATGGCAGCAAGCCATGGGAACCAAATGGCTGGAATGGAAGTTAGCACAGTTCTCCAAAGGAAAGGTGCTATTTCTAGAATAAATGGTGTCAGTTATTCTAGACCAAAAAAAAAAAAAAAAAAAAAAAAAAAGAGTGACTGTTGATTACATCTCTTCTCTAGCCCCACTGGAGTTGGGTATTGGAAACTTTTACCTTCATCATGATTATTTGCTAACTGGCTTTTTTTCTCTTGTCTTATATCTATTCAGTCCATCTTCCACATTGCTGCCACAATGGTCATTCCAAAGTAAGAATATGATCTTGTCATTTGCCAACAAACAATCCCAGGCTTCTTAATAAGGCACATAAGGTCTCACATGGTCTATCCTCTGGCTACTCCCTGTGTTTTCCCTCTTTCTTCCCTGCTCATTGCTCTTTGCACCCTGTTCAGCTCCTCCTCATCTCAGTTGCTTGCTAGCTTCTCCTTTACCTGGAATGCCTTTCCCACTTGTTTTCTCAACCGTTATCTTTCAGAATTCAGCCCACACTTTGCCTCTTCTAGAAACCTTTCCTGAGCCCCTTTCACCTCACCCTCACCCTTGCCCTGCAGTGTAATTATTCCTTCTTGCCCTATACTGACTTCTATATATTGTACTCTCCTTTTCTAATTACTTCCCTCTAATAGAGGTGAGATCCTTATAACTGGGGGACTCTTATTTCTGCCCTAACTAGCTCATAATACTCCTCAGTAAATGCCTTTTAAATTAATGCAAAGATGAATCAGTTGTCTGAAGAGACATTCTCCATGAGCCCTTAGAAATTTAAACTGCAGTTGAGAGTACTGCTCTCCACACAGTCGTTTGCTAAACAGACTGAATTCCCTGAGATCAGGAATAATGCCTATTGCTGGTAGATGTGCAGCAGAGGCTGTTGGCTTGCTTTAAGTCTTTAAAATGCTTTGACATTTTCCCAGTCAGGCAGTCTCAACTGCAATTCAAGATATTGCTTGTGTATACATAGGCATATGTAAAGGAAATGATTAATTACATTGTAAAAAAGACAGCAGTCTTGACAGCTTTTGAGTTGGGAAGGTGGTGTCCGTTCGTAGAACTCACCAGTAGTGAGGGTCATCATTCTGGCAGCCCTTCCTTGGAGCCAGCAGCAGAGATGCACAGGCACAGGCACAGGCACAGTTGGTGCTGGTGGCAGAGCTGCTTTTGCAAATAGCAGTGGTGAAGGTCGTTCCAGGGGTCAGAAGGCTTTCAGTGCTAGGCTTTCCTTTCCATTTCAGTTGAGCTTCTCCAAGATGAATGAAGTTTAACTTTTTTTTTTTTAATGACTTTTCACATCTCTGATAATAGCAGAAAGAGAGAAAATATTTGAAGCTTGGCATTAAAGGAAAGTTTTAACCTGATTTGAAATATAGTACTTTAATTTTTTTCTGTCTGATTCATTCTCATAACCCAGTATGGTGACATGTGAACAAATTTGGCATGTGTCTTTTATATAAATTATACTCTCAAGTTGACAAAATTGAAAAGTAACCACAAAACAGGACTTTGGCAAACCAATATTTATAAAATTGGAGAAATGGGGATTTGTGGAGAGATTTTGGGCTCAGTTTTCAAAGTAGATAGTAGCCAGAACAAACTGTTAATAGCAGCTGGGTGTGCAGATGTGAACAGTGGATTGATTGTGAAAAGGGAGAAGGATGACAGTATTATAGAATGAAAGGAGAGAAACACAATCCTTCGTTCAAACAAACGAGTTCTCATAGAGTGCGGTTTTCCCCCCAAACCCTTTGATTCTGGATTTGGGAGCTAGAAGGTAGTGGGTTTTGCATTGATGCTTTTGACACAGAACACAACAAACTGTAGCAACTCTATTCATGGCAATGTGGACCTTCTTTGGCTTTTCTCTTTTCATTATTTGATTCAGCAAATGCTGAGCACCTATGGACTGTGTCTGTTCCCGTAGTGATAAAGAAATGAATTAGCACTGCCCCTGGCTCAGAAAACCTCCCAGCTTGATGAGAACATAAAGTACTTAGGATGTGCCTAATACATGGTAATACTCCATAGGTGGTAGCTGAACTGTTAACTGGGGAGAGGAGCCCATGAGTAGATACTGTTAATACTGATAACAGTAGCTGCCTTACCCTGAGTTACTATTATGCACCAAGCATTTATTAGTATATATTTTGTCTAAATTCCTACAGTCCTATTTTAATGTAAAATGCGCAGTTATTTAGGTAGAGTTATTAGAGAGATGGAGCCATCAACTAAACTGCACAGAACAGGGGCATCAATGTGGACAGGATGCTGAGGAAACACTGGAGAAGACGACATTTAGGCAATTCTTAAAGAAGGATTTGTAGCTCACTGGGCAGGAAGTGAGGAGTGGGAGGAGATTTCAGGAAGGAGGCATAACCTTTTACTGTCCATTAATTCCAATCTACGTTTTCTTTTCTTCTTTTCCCTCCTGGACTTCCCACTGTGCTTAATACACCCAGAGGATTTCTTGGTGATTGGTGGAAGTTTTCAGAGCTGAAGAGATGGCTGACTCTTTATTTATATATATATATATATATATATATATATATATATATATATATATATACACACACACATATATATAGGAGATTTCTTCTCTCTTCTTAGAAATTAAGAGTGGGAATTCAATAAATATCTGATGGGTGGCACGAGATGATGTGAAAAGGGAGAGGTTGACAAAGTATCGCTGTATTATCCACTCTAGTACAGGCCTGGTGCACAAAATTTATGCACGGAGTGGAGAGGGTCTCCTCAGCCAGCCTGTACCCTCTCACAGTCTGGGTCCCCTGGGGTAGGGTCCCTAGACCTGGCCAGTGATCAAGGCCTATCGAGGCTTTCCTTCCCCTGGCTGCCAGCAGCTGGCCCCATTCCTGCCTCCGCCACTGCTTGCCATCCGTGCGGCACTGCCCACCTTCTCCCATCACCAGTCCCCTCCCTCTGCAAGCAACAGGCATGGGGTGTGATTGCTGGCCAACCCCACACACTTGCCACAGTGTCGCTGGCCAGCGGCCTGGGCCTCCCTCTGGGGAGGCATTGATCATGGGGCTCCCAGATGGATCACCCCACAGAGAGAGGCCCCGCCCACCCATTGCAGCACCGCTGGCCGGGTAGCCTGGACCTCTCTCTTTGGGGCAGTCAATCATGGGGCTCCACAATCCATCGCCCCACAGAGGGAGAGGGCTAGCCCACCCAGCCGGGGCTCCGCAATTGATTGCTGTGCAGAGGGTGGGCTGGGCCTCCCTCCGTGGAGTGATCATGGGGCGATGGTGGGGCCTCCCGACCAATCGCATCACACTTGCCTTGGCTGGCCTGGCGCCAGTGCATGTCGTAGCGTGGTCCTCTGGGTGGTCATTCTGCTGTTTGATCGTTTGCTCAATTTGCATATTATGCTTTTATTATTATAGATTATTATAGATAGATTGCAGCGCTGCAGAGAATTCACACTCACTGTGTACATTCTAAGCAGCCATTCTATGTGAAAATACATTTTTACAATATTAGTTAATTAAAAGGTAGTTCACCAACAAGTTGCTTTAAAAATACCTTCTCAGAGTATTTTAGTTTGGAATTATGGACAGTAAAAACATTATGAAAACCTTGGTCATGTCCTCTAAGAATTAGTAATGTAGCAGAACAAAGAGAACCTTTCTCCCTTTCTCCTTCTCTCTGTCTCTCTCTTTCTCTCTGTCTCTGTCTCTCTCTGTCTCTCTCTCTCTCTCTCTCTCTCTCTCTCTCTCTCTCTCTCACACACACACACACACACACACACACACACACACACACACATACAATCTAGTAGACTGGTATGAAATTCAGAGTAATAAGCAGTGTCCTTAAGAAAGGTTTCATAAAGAGTGACATTTGAGATGACATTGAAAGATTTTAATAAGGACAAATTGAAAGGGAGTAGGCTTTGACTCACTTTGCAAAAAATCTGATGTTTATATTTAGAAATACTTGTTTGCATAAAATTAAAGTATCTAGAGGATAGATAAAATTATCACTTTCTGCCTGGAGAAGGATTATGAGCAATATTGAATTTATTTTGAAAAGAGTGTACTTTTTTGTTTTTCAAAAATAATTGTTTATGTTTTGTCTTTTCAACTAGATTGTAAACAACTAGAGGACAAAAAAAAAAAAACTATGCCTAATACATATTTGAGTTTCCTAAGATACCTAAAACAGAAAAGTGGCAAATAGGTATTTGTTGATTGCTTTCTGGATTAAACATTTTACAAATGGAGAATGTAGTAGAGAAAGCATACAAGTAGAAAGAATGAAAGGAAACATACAGAGGTAATGCCAAGGAAAGTACCTTTACATTTGGTTTTATGGATCAGGAAAATGACTAGCAAATCACTTTTTTTTTTTAAATCCTCACCGAGGATTCTTTTCCCACTGATTTCTAGAGAGAGTAAAAGGGAAGGGGGAGGAGAGACACATCGATTGGTTGCCTCCTGCACATAAGCTGCAACTGAAGTACATGCCCTTGACTAGGAATCAAACCCACAAATGGTTGGTCCACAGACCAACATTCTAATCACTGAGCCAAACATTTCTGAGAACATGTTGATATCTTCTGGTTCTTCAAGGAATGTAGAAGATTCTTTCTTCCTTTTTTTCAAAGTTGCAAATGGAATTTAACTGAAATGCCAACAGAGATTGGACTTTTGGTTAAGGGTGGAGTTTGGCTATGCTGGATCCTGCTCCCAAGTCCTGGAACTCCTTTGCCTCAGAATACACATCACTCAACAAACTTATTAAAAACAACTGGTAGTAACTTCGCTAGCTGTTCAGTGGTTCACAAAGATGCAGAGCTAACATTTTTAAGAGAGTGATGAAGGTGAAGCAGATGTGGACTGCAAGCTGCAGGGAATTAGATGCTGTTATGAATTTTACAAGTTGCAAATGAAGAGGAAGGAGTGGGATTCTGAGGAGGTGGAGTCACATTTTATTGAAAACAATGAAGACAATGGCTTTCAGATTTTAAAAACAACTAGAAACAACTAGAGAACAACTGTACTTTTGGCTCCTTTTCTAGTTGTAGGCAATTGGAAAGTATTGATGTCTTTACAAATAAGTTTCTCATGGTGTTAATTGGCATTGATGAAACATGAGGTTTATACTCAGTCTCCATAGTCCATTTATTTTTTTACTCAGTCCTATGCATTAAGAAGTCCCCCATCTCCCTCACTCATTAAGATACCAGTGACTCCCTAATGGATAGATGAAATAAGCATTTAGGAATTCCTATGAAATGAATTAGAAATCTTATTTAGCATATTTCTCTAATATGCTGACCTTGAAAAAAATAATTTTTTTAGGTGCTCAATTTCCAATAAATCTAAAAAAAATAGTTTTGTTATCTCATTTGAAATATCAATGGATTTTGTATGGGAAAACCAAAACTTCCGTAAAACCTAAGAAAATCCTGTTTCCTTTTGTTATAGACCTTTTGTAATTAAATCTTAAGTAAATTTTGCCCATGAAAAGAAAGATAATATTTTGTGGATAGTTTATAATTCTAACAAGATTGCAAGGAAAATTACTGGACAAAATGATAAGTAGGTTATTTGAAATATCTTTGAAACTCTTTTAGTAACAGTCATAACTAACAACAGTCAAACAAATAATTATTTTAATTTCTGTGCCCACTATATACATGATGTGGCCATACTTGTTCATCCACATGAAACATGGAATGATGGTATGGAAGAGGACCCCAGTGCTCATCTTGTGACCAAATCTGTGTTTAAGCATTGATGGAACCAAGTTTCCCCAGAACATGCATCTGAAAATAATGAAACACCTAAAAATATATCTTGCCGTTTGAACCTGTTTTTATTCAGAACAATTCTCACATCCGTTCTGTATTCTTGTCTGCATTCCAACTCCTTCTCCTGGTATTATGTTTTCTTATTGAAGAGATACTACATACAGCAGTTGCTCTGTATGAGGTACTATGACGTGACCCAGGCACTATGAAGTGCATGAGCCGAAGTCCCCTGATGGCATCCCCTTTAGAGTTGAGGTGAGACCACACTGAACAACACATGGCCTACTGCCACGGGAGCTGCAGTGTGCTGTCCAAGTCCATAGAGGGGATGATCACTTATGGCATGCATTAAAACAATTATAATAATTTTTCTCTTCACTTGCTCTAGGGAAACCCCTCCAATTTCTGGGCTTCAGCTTTCTTACTGATAAATGTTTAGTAAAATGATAACTATGATTGGTTTGAGGGATAAACATTCTAAAACACCTGTGATCAAAGGTTTTGAAATCTTAGACATAATTCAGTTCAGGGATAGGCTAGTATTCGACAAGCAAAGAACAGTTGAATCTATCAGTTCTGTTGGTCCCTTTTCTCCTCTGCAGTTTTAACATTTGTCTGAATATTAGGGGACAAACACTTAAAATAAAAATTTTTATCTTTCTATGAGCAAAAACAGCTTTTAAACTATTAATTGTTTGTTCGGAATGGAGGTTGGAACAGAATTTTGAAATGACTATTAATTGAGAGATAGACCCTGAAGATTTGGAGTGGATTTCATCTTCTTTCAAGGGGTGTCACTGTGAATGTAAATCTCTAGCAGAATAGCAAACTAAAAAAATAAGTTCTAGGTAGGTGTGAAAATGAATAGGAGATAAATTGTTACTTCATTTATATAGCAACTACTAAGAGGAATTCATTGAGACTCTAGAAGAAAACAATAAAATACACAAAAAATGGAAAATGGCCTCTATTGGTCATTTAAAGTAAGGAGAATTGATATGGGTCAAAAGGAAAGGAAAATGCCCTGGGAATAAACACTAAGTGGTATAAGATGCCTTTCAAAGGAGGTTATGGAATCTCCTTTTCTGGAAATGTTTAAAAATAAGACAGATCTTCATCTCTCAGGAAAAGTGTTGAAGCTCAGTCCTGCCAGAGGCAGGATGATTAACTGGATTACGCCTGTGTGGTCTCCGGAGTCATTGCAGCAGCCTCTGAATGCAATAAATATTCCACACTCTGTTGGCTGAGTATTGTTTCAGAGCTGTTCATTCTAGCCTTGTTTATTATAAGGCAGAGTGAATGTTTGTATAAGTAACAAAACTGAATTTGGACTTGAGATTAATGATCTCAAGTAAGTTGTGTGCCTACCTGAATCCGTTTTTAAAGCACAAGTGTGTGTGTGTGTGTGTGTGTGTGTGTGTGTGTGTGTGTAGCTGAAACTATTCAGAGCATAAGTTAATCTTTTGACGGAGAAAGTACCTGCTTTCGTGTCAGGTCTCACTGTCATTAATCATTCAATAAATAATTATAAATAATTACTTTGAACACTGAAGTATACAAATATGAATCAGATCTGATTCCTGCTTTCAAGGGACTTAGTCTACCAGTGGGTTTGAAACGTATGCAGAGATAATATACACGGTAAGTGAAAAATAGAATAATTGGGGTAGATGTCACAAAAAGGATTAAACAGTGTTGTGAGAGTTCAGAGAAGAGACAGCTTAATTCCTTTGAATTAAACCAAGGAATGCTTCCTGGAAGAAAAATATATTGAATTGGGCTGTAAGGAGTATGAAGCATTTTGAAGGGTGGAAATGAAGAGAATACCAACTGGGATGGGATTGTAGCTCCGAGGTGCTGACGAGTTCAGCTGAAGCAAGAAGTTGGGGGATTTGGGCTGGAAAGGCCTCATTGTGACCAGTCTTACATGCCAGGCCAAAGAGCCTGGGTTCTGTTTGCTCAGAGCTGGAGATTCCTTGGAAATGATTAAGCACTAAAGGGTCTCTGTCCGTGGGAGTTTTGTAATTTGCTATTTGGACTACATGGTGAAAAGACTATAAAAGGAGAAAGTGGCTGCTGAGGCATCTAGGCCAGAGTTAGCTAAGGTAGGTATATCGAGAAATACTAGTTTCAAGGCGTGTTAACAGGTGTTACTCAAGAAAGGGTCTCCTCACCAAAATTAATTGGAGAAATAAAAAGTTAAATAATTAAATGGATGTATTTGCTGGAGGGCTTTTCCGAGCCTTTAATATTCAGAATCTTAAATTGGGGCAAAATGTGCACAGTTTCTAACATGATTTAATCTTTTTTATGGACTATCTCAAGAAACTTCTGTTCTTTGGTCCACATTTTAGGGAATGTTGCCCTATGCATTTAATAATGGTGGCCGGAACGTGGGTGGTGGTCATATGCATAGAAAACAGTGATTAGGTGAGGGACTTAGGGAAGCAGTATCTGCCGTCCTGATAACACAGTAGGCACTCCGTAACTCTACGGAAAATGAATGCATGTAAGAGTGAATTATTGATTTCTTAGCATGGGGTCCAAGATTGCATGCTGAAACAAGAGGGAATAGTGTCCAAAATGGCAGCGTGGAGAGTTTTGAGCCTTGGCTATGCTGGAAATAGTAGCATCATGGAAAGTTAGAGGAATTGCTTTAAGTGAAAATTGATCACTTTAGTGTTTCTTGAGACGCTCTGGGAGATCCAGCCCGAGGGAGGGTTACAGCAGGTGCTGGAACTGTGGAACTGTTGACTTGGAGAGAAGTCAGTTTTTTTCACACTGAATGTATCATTTTTTAAAATGTTGGTTAAGATGTATGCTTGTTTGAATTATGGGTAAATAGCAATTTTTATATATAACTTAATTTAATACAAGAAGATAACCATCAGTTTAGTCTAGTAAAAGAATCTTCAGGGTTAACAAAGCATCAAACCTGTGACGACAGTAGCAGGCATCCTCATCTTCAGTGAGGTGTTGTTTTTTTGGGTTTTTTTTGCAGTCTGATTTATTCATAGAAGTTAATTAATTATTAAGCTTAATATTTTGTTCTTTTATTCAGGTATTTGCCTTTGATTATTGCTTTTGGTCCATGGATGAATCTAACACTGCAAAATATGCTGGTAAGTTGGCTCTCTTTCTGCAGCTGATGGTTGGGCCTCTGTCCTCTTTTTCCATTACTCCTATTTTCTTTAATTATTCTGGAGTTCTGTTTTCCCCTTAAAATTTGCAGTCATTCTTTCCAATCTAGTGCATGGGCTTGGAAGTCAGTCAGTAGATTTGATTTCAGGATTTGACTCAACCACTCCTTGCTGAAAAGTCATGGACAGGTGTTGTTGTTGTTTTCAGCCTGTAAAGGGAATATTAGTATCTTCAGGGGTGCTCCAAGGGTTAGAGATAATGGGGGAACCATCTCAAGTCATAAATGGTAGCTGTTGTGATTGTCACATAAGAAGAGGTTTAATGTGCCATGCCTTTCCCGGTTGTTAACTTCCAGCCAATGCACAGCTCCAGTTAAGCCAAGCACAGGTGCCATTGGTTTCCAGGACTCCTGTGCGTCCTGAGTATTCGGAAGCAGCCTGTGGTGATATGAGCTAAACACACCTTCCTCGGGGAAACATTGCCTCCTAGAGCTCCACATTTTGCCTAGTGGTTTATCATGAGGCATCTTATTCCTATTCTGTCAGACATAAATGACAGCTGATTTTATTATTTGTGATCATAGGTGAATCTTAACTAAGGTGACCAGATTTTAACATTGGTAAAGCGGGATACCATTGGCCTGGGGGTGGGGAGGGTTCTTGATTAAAAATTTGGTCTATATTATATTATAAGTTATCATATACATATTGCTTAAAAACACAGTAAGTAGGTACATAATTACATGAACATATTTTATTGTTAGTTTATAAATTAATTTGATTATTATAAAATAACTATCTTTTAAAAACTATTTTAATTTTAATCCTATATTTCTTTCTAAATAATAACAATACTAACTTGTATTATTTTTCCTCTGAATTTCCCATAATGTAAGTCATGTCACTTTCAAGGCTGGTGCTAGACTTTTTGCCGCCACTATAAAATATAACTAACACAAATACTGTCTGCTAACTTCAAGAAAATTTATGTATTTATGAAATAAATAAATAAATAAATTACCTAAATTATCTGAATAGCTGATTTGTAATGGCATCACTTGTTTAACTAGCTTACTAGCACGCAGTACGATGTGTATTGTATGAGAGAGTTACAAAATGTTTTCTTCGTTGCCAATCCCAAAAAATGCCATTGTTCATTAAGTCCAAATAATGGTGGTCGAATTCTATCAACTGATCGATAATGCAAACTTTGATAAGCAGTTCTCAATCAGGTCTCAACAATTATTTGTTATTATTAAAGTTTAACATTATAAAATTAACAAAAATAATATAAAACTCATATCCTGGCTAAATAGCCACATGGCCACTGAAAACTGTATATTCCCTTCCCATTCTCCCGCCATTCCCTAGCTTGTCTTGCATTCTTTCCAAAAATCGGGACTTTTTTAAAACACCGCAGGACGCCGAAACCGGTTTGGCTCAGTGGTAGAGCGTCGGTCTGCGGACTAGAAGGTCCCGGATTCGATTCCAGTCAGGGGCATGTACATTGGTTGCAGGCACATCCCCGGTAGGGGGTGTGCAAGAGGCAGCTGGTCGATGTTTGTCTCTCATCAACGTTTCTAGCTCTCTATCTCTCTCCCTTTCTCTCTGTAAAATATCAATAAATATATTTTTTAAATAAAAATAAAAAAAATAAAACACCACAGGACGAGGGACAAATTGTTAAAAATCAGGACTGTCCCGCCAAAAGGGGGACGTCTGGTCACCTTAATCTTAACCTTTCCTAGAAGTTCATCACAATTGCTTCAGCTTAAGAGCGAAACATTTGGTTTAGTGAAGAGAGTCTAATCCCTTTCCTTCCAATTTGGTCCGCCTTTCCTGGATATCTATATAATAATAGCCCAAGCCACCATTATGGTGGAACTACCAGAATGACAGGTTGCTATGATGCACACTGACCACCAGGGGGCAGATGCTCAACCCAGGAACTGCCCCTTGGTGGTCAGTGTGCTCGGAGGTGATGGTGGGAGCCTTTCCTGCCTCCATGGCAGCATTAAGGAGCAGTGAGCTGAGGGGTAGGTAAGGAACAGCAAGCAGGCAGGTGATAAGGAGCAAGGGTTCCCGGACTGTGAAAGAGTGCACGTTGGGCTGAGGGACACTTCCCACTCCCCCAGTGCATGAATTTCATGCACCGGGCCTCTAGTATGGTCATAATGAGTGTTTTCTCCTAATTTCTACTTATAAGACTAATAGTAGCTCAGCGCACAAAGTAGCTTGCTGCCACTTGTCTGGAGAAGGGGGGTGGGGTTTGCTGGACACTGCTCATATCTCTCCGCCCTCCTGTAGCTCTCCTCTCATAGCTCGCTGCCCCGCCCTCTACTGTTTGGTTGTTACTCTTCATGGTGTAAACAACCATTTGCATATTACCTCTTTAGTATATAGGATCAGCTGATTGACTTTTTCATTTACTTAAAAAAAGAAAAAGCAAGGAAAGGATTTAGACAATGTAGTCTTTAGAGAGTAAAAGGAAGTTGCTTGCTTGTAAGGAATTTTATTGACAGACTTTTCCTTGCCACCTAAAGCAAACTTGTGGAGAAATTATTTGATATCTGTATATTTTTCAAAAGTCAATAATCTTGAATTAGGAAAAATTCCTTCTGCTATTCACATTGGGTAAATTGGTCTTTCTTTTCACGCACCAGTTTTGCAACATCAGCTGTGTATTTTATTAATGTGAATGAATATTCCTTAATATTGGTTGTAATTAATGTGTCTTTTTTATTGGTTCTTTGGGACTTACATAATTCCATGGAGTCTGTGTCCCTAAAACCTATATAATTTGGTTAACCAGTGTCATCCCAATAAGTTAAGTGTAAAGATAAAATGATGAATTAAATAAATAAATAAATTCTCCAGAGTCTGGAGCAGTCTGCCTTGACTGTTAGCACTGTGTGTATTTTTGTGCTGGGTGTGTGCTTTTGGATATAAATAACCAACAAAGTAAAACATTTCCTACTGTAACAGAAACAAATGAGGACAAATGCTATGGCTATACAAAGCCCAGCCTCATCCTGTTGCATTGATGTGATTCAGGATACAGCCAGATACATCTTTCCAAATTTGAATTCTTCTCAGTCAGTTCTCAAATACTTTCAAGGACTGCTCATCACTTACAGATTTAAACTGTATTTCTTGGATGGCATTTAAGGCCCTTTATTAGATAGCCCCAGTCTCCCTCCCCTCCCTCTGCTCCACGACTCCCTGCCACCCATTCTGCTCTCCAGCCCAGTGTTCCTGTCTGTTCCTCTAATGTAACCCAGGGAGCCAGCATAGTTCCTCAAGTGTTCATGAATCCCCTACTGTGTGTGCAGCCCAGGAAGCCTTTGAGAAATCAAAAACTTAGTTGGAAAGCAAAAGAATGCATAACAAACAACAGTAAACATTTTTTACATAATATTTAAACTCTAAATTTTACAAGTTTTAAGTGCTATGGAAAAACCCGAGAGAAGCAAAAAATCTGGCAAGAGTACAATGGCCGGGGAAGGCATCCCAGAGGAGATGGGACTGGAACGGGACATAGACGCTTTAGCAATGGTTTAGCCAAAGGGTAGTATAGAGGGCATCCAGGTCGGAGGAAGCAGCATGACATCAAGGATGACATGAACTCAGAGGTCACACCTGGGTTTAAGACTCAGGATGCCTGCTTTGGTTCTCTCAGACAGTGTAAGCTCTCTGAGATACAGTTTCTTTTTTGTAAAATGGGAAACATGGAAACGGTAGTTCCTATTTCATATGCTATTACAAGGGTTAAATAGGCAGCTTAACATGCTGATTCAAGGAGGGTGTCCATAAACAGTACGTCATTGGTCTTATCCATAAGTGAAGGTGCAGGAGTGGGGGAGAGCAAGGTATATAGACTCATCCGAGCAGAAGGTGCATCTTGGGGGAAGCAGTGGGAGATACATTTGTACCTATTGAGTGAAGCCAAATAATAGGAAATTTTAAAAGCTATACTAAGAAATTCAGACTGATATGGTAAAAAAAAAAAAAAAAAAAAAAAAAAAGCGGGGGGGTGGTGCTTTTGGAGTGATGTGATTGAAATAATGCCTAAGGAAGGTTGTTCTTTTCCATATCTCTCCTAGAATCACATCCTCCATTATTGCCCAGAGAGGCCATTCTAGCCTTCTGCAACAATCATTCATGTCCTTGCATATAGGACAAACTGTTTTTTATATATTTTTATTGATTTCAGAGAGGAAGGGAGAGGGAAAGAAAGATAGAAATATCAACAATGAGAGAGAATCATTGATCAGCTGCCTCCTGCACACCGAGCCCACAACCCCGGCATGTGCCCTTGACTGGAATCGAATCCGGAATAGAATCTGGGACCTTTCAGTCCACAGGCTGATGCTCTATCCACTGAGCCAAACTGGCAAGGGCAGGACAAACTTTTTAAAATTAAAAATGACTTTATTAAGTACAGATCATAAAATTCAAGTATGAAGCTTAAGATTTCTGTACCTCTTTATTATAAATAATATGTTCAGAAATATTTTTAAAGATAAAACTGATTTTTAAATATACTGATAGCCTAAAATATACTGAATTTTAGTTTGTATGATCACATCAAATACTATGTTCCATTTAAGCCCTGAAACAGGATTCTTTAGGCTGATAGAGCAATGACTACTTACAAAATTGTGGGTGAGATTTTCTTACTCTTTAGATACTGTGACTGCCTTAGCAGAAAGTAAAATCTTGCTTGCTATCCTCTCAGGTTTGTTTGTATTCTGCTTAGTAAATATGTTACTAGTAGATTAGTTAATGGGTGATTTTATTTCCTTTATCTTCATTTAAAAAATAGCAATTTCTTCTTAATTGTGAATGGAAACATTGAGATATAAGCATTTACTCTCTGATGGGAGATAGAGGAAGTGGAGAAGGGGAAGCATGTGTGTTTTACAACCAACCTACTTGTCAGGCTCCATGAATAATGGCATCATTGATACTGAATCAGAGCTCGTAAGGCAGCTCTCAAAACTTGGGGTGGGGGACAGAAAGAGCAGAGGGGGAGAGAGGGAAATATAAGTGTGTGGATTGAAGGAACAGATAGAAACAGGGACTCTAAATTTCATGTGGTGTGTAAAATGTTCAGTTCTTAATTATGTTTATGTTATGCTATTCATTAAGAGCTGTAGCAAGAACTTCTTTCCGGCTTTCTGATTTAGAAATACTTAGTTCTACAATATGTGTAATGGCTTTGCAGTGGGTTGGAGTGATTGAAGGCTGTGGGTCAGACTACATGGGTTCAAATTATGGCTTCACCACCTTCTATCAGTGTAAGGCCAGGTGAGTTACTAATCTCAGTTTGCTTCTATTTCTTCACATGTTAAATAAAGACAATAATAGTTCTGAGTCTAGGACTAAAGCACATGTTTTGAAGTTTTTAAGTCAGTACTTGGCACATAGGGGAAACTCACATAGTATTTATCGTCTTTATTATTGTCACAATGTAGCTAGAGTCTGGGTAGTAGCATCTTTGGGAAGAAAATACATTGTACTTGTGTCTACAAGACCTGGTTTTGCCATGAGCTATAAACTTTGGGGATCTGTTTCCTCATCTGTGAAAGGAGGAGACATAGGCCTAGACTAGTGATTTTCAACCTTTTTCATCTCATGGCACATAAACTACTAAAAATATATTTTTTGTCCATCTGACAAAAAAAATAGGTATAATTTTGATTCATTTACACCAGACGGCTATTGTTGTGTTGACTGTTGTCATCTTCTTATTTGACAATCTAAGGGAATAGAGGTGCCACTGACAAAATATTCAGGTATTACATGCTTTACAAATTCTTGCAGCACACTGGTTGAAAAATTCCTGCCTAGACTGATTTCATTTCCTCCAGCTCTCTGATAAAACATCAATTAGACATTTTATGTTGGCCAAATAGCTGTTGAAGAGGACTTTTTCAGAAGCAAATCAAAGGCTTGTTTGTTAAGCCATTTGAATTACACTGAATCATGCTTTGAGACATTTTACATTTGAACTGTATTATTTCTTCTTGTTTTACCTTTTGGTTATCTAGTGATAATAATGCTTGCCTAGCACATAATTCTGAGTCTTTAAAGCAAAAACCCTTGTGCCGGGGCTAAGAAAAGAAGTAACCTGCAGAATTAGACACCCAAAACATAACATTTCTCAAACCCACAGCCTCTCTCTGCAACCCTATATGCACACAGGTACACATTCAGAATTACAGAATCATTATATCATAGCCCCGGCTGGTGTGGTTCAGTTGGTTGAGCATTGTTCCATTCACCAAAAGGTCACTAGTTCAATTCCCAGTCAGGGCACATGCCCGGGTTGCAGGCTCAATCCCTAGTAGGGGGCAGGCAGGAAGCAGCCAATCATTGTTTCCCTCTTGCATCAATGTTTCTCTCTCTCTCCCCATCTCCCTTCTCTCTGTGAAATAAATAAAAACATGCTTTTTAAAAATTATTATATCAGAATAAATATTGTTAAACTTGAGGGCATCGTAACAGATAATTGGTCTTTGTAAATGTTTGAATCTCTACTGATGGGAATTAAGGCTTCTCACCAATAAAAGAACATGTCTTCTCACTGCCTAAAATCTGTCATGTTGTTCAATAGCAATGATTTCCAGTAACCTTTTGTCAGTTTTTTTCTTATAGGGGAATATTTTTCATAAACATATACATGTATAAGCCTTCATGCCAAAAATAAAACTCAGTCTGGTGTGGTATATCTGAGGACCAATGGGGCATGAATATTTCCTGGCCTGAGAGAGTGTAAACTATTGATTGAGAAATTATGTAACAATTATTTCCATATGGCACGTTGCTCAAACTCGCTGAAGCCATGTGTTTTCAGGCATAGTTAATGCCCTGCAGTTCAGGAGAAAGGTGGCACTCCTGCCAGCGATGCTTTGTCCTGTGAGGGGACAGCTGAGCGCCTCCCAGCCTGGGCCGTTGCTGTGGGAAGAGCAGCCGTGTGTGATTCTGTTCCCATTGTGGCAGATTTTATGTGCTCAGTGGTTTCTGTGTCACATTGTTTAACTGTGCATCAAAATTTACAGTCTAAAAATGTTTAACCGTGTATCATAATCTTCATTCTAAAAGCTGACAGCAGCTAAAACAGAACTAATGTTTTTAGCTGAGCTCCAAAGTAGTTGTTTTAGCATACTGTATTGATGTTTTTACTGCTAAAGTACATATGAAGGGCTCAGCAAGTGCTATGCACAGAGTAAATACTCAGTAATCATTGGTTGTTAGGCTTATCAAAATTGTAGTTATGAAAAGCTATGGTGGTTGACCGTTTTAAAACGTTTGTTTAAGTAGATTCATTATAAATGGTGCATGCCACCTTAAAATACATTTATGAAACAATCCTAATTGCAAAATTTTTCCTGATTTTTCTCTTACGCCGTCTTCTACAAGTTATCACATCTAATTCGGCAGTTCTTTTTTAGTGACTCATCTTTCCCAAGTTGTTCCTAAGCATTCAACTTAGTTTTCTTAGAATTAGCAACTTTTTGCATTTGTTAATTAAATTATATAATTACAGAGAAGTACTATGACATAAGCCAGTTTAGGAGCTAACACAACTGGCCGTCTGTGAGAAGGTAGCTCAGCTGGCGGAGTGCAGAGAGCAGTCGCGCAGCTGGGCAACTTCACATGCAGTGAGCATGCTCCAGTGTTTTCCCAGGTGGAAGAGATAATGCTGGCTAATTCAGAGAAATGAATAAGTGAAGGTCAGTTAAGTAAAGTTCTCTGAAATACATGAGCTAAGTTAATATTGTAGGTTTTTTTTAAAGCATGTGTATATGTATCTCTATTTTTAAGCTCACTTGTCCACGTAAGAAACGCCCAGATCTTTAGAGCATTTTTGTGAGTTTATTTGAACCAAACTGACTACAAATGCCAAGAAGCAAAATCTAAACAGTTTGAAAATGTTTCTGGCAATGGCAGTTTTGCAGCTTACTTTCTACATTGGAATCAAAGGAGGAGACATAAGGGAGGTTACATGAAACCCATTGGTAATAGGGTAGGGAGGTGGGAGAAAGCAAAGTGGGGAGATCTCCAGGATTGGATGGAAAGTAAGCCTGAGACACAGACTTCTTTTACATTGGTGGGTGCAGGATAGTTACCGTATTTGCCGGCGTATAAGACGATTTTTTGGCCCTGAAAAATACCATATTTGCCGGCGTATAAGAGACTGGGCTTATAAGACGACCCCCTAACATTTCCACTCAAAATACATAGTTTGTTATATACTCGCCGTATAAGACTACCCCCCACTTGGAGGCATATTTTTCAGGGCCAAAAAATCGTCTTATACGCCGGCAAATACGGTAATAATGGTCATCTACAGCACTCAGAGGTGGTGTGTGGGGAACAAGTTAACAATGAGGGGCTCTGGTGTCTCCAGCTCTGATGCCAGGTTGTACTCTGAGGGGTCCAGAAAAAGGGGATTACTCTGACATTTCAAAGGTATATTATCTTGGACACAAAAGGAATGTAGAGCCCTAGCCAGGATGGCTCAATGGATAGAGTGTCAGTCTGTGGACTGAAGGGTCCCAGGTTTGATTCTGGATAAGGGTACATGCCTAGGTTGAGGCTTGATCCCCTTTGTGGGGTGTGCAGGAGGTAACTGATCAATGATTCTCTCATCATTGATGTTCCCCTCTCTCTTTCTCTCTATCCCTCTACCTTCCTCTCTAAAATCAATAAAAAAAAATATTTTAAAAACAAGAAATCATCGCTTTAAAAAATAAAAATAAAAAGACAATGGACAGGCTACTTAGGTAAAGACTGACCTTTTTGGTAAGGAAGCCACAGCCAAGGTTGTGACTAACCACCATGACTCACTTTTAGTGAGAAGTTTTTATGTTCAGACTATCCTAGATGGTTACTTTTTTAAGGGCCCCTCATATAGGCTTCCCTTGAGCTTGTCAGGTTTAGTATGTGACCCCTTTTTCATCCACACACCCACCTTCTTCCACACTTCCTTCCTTCGTCTGTTTATATTCCTTAGAATTATATTTATTGGCCCCAGAGACATCATATTTAGAGGGGACATCGTTCTGAGCAGCAGGTTCCCAGCACTGTGCACATCTCTATGCCTGCAGCAGGTTCCCAGCACTGTGCACATCTCTATGCCTGCAGCAGGTCATTTTGCAACAGCCCTTTGAGTAGAAACTTTATTGTCCTCATTTTATACATGGGGAAACAGGTTCAGAGCCCCTGCTACCTGTGAGGGAGCTGAATCAGTGGCAAGCATGGGTTTTGGTCAATGACAGTGATGCGTGAAGACTGTAGATTCTACCACAATCCCGGGCTCCCCTCTCTTCTCCCTGATCCCAGGAGAGGCTGTGTTCAACAAATCGGATAGGAGTGCTCTGACTTGGAACCTAGCCAGGAACAATACCGAAGGCATTCTCCCTCCTGTCAGAAGTGCTCTTAGAGTCCTAAATGCCTGAGTTTGGTTTGGGCTTTGTCTGAGCCTCCCCTCAAGTGCGGCAGATATTGGGCACCCCACGGCCCAGAGGAGATGTCGAGTCAAGCCTGTTTCTACATCAGAGGCAGACAGTGTGAAACACTGCTGACCAGGTAGAAATGAAGAACATTGGCTTTTTCCACAGTTGTTTTATGTGAAAATACCCTCCTAGATAACTCCACAACTTTTCTGTTACACAATCCTCACAGATAAGGTGGTTTATTTCTTTCTTTCGTCCCGGATACCAAGCCTCCTCCACCCCCACCCCTTATGAGTCAGCCACTTCATCTGGCAACAGAAAAGGCGCCAAGCTTCAGTGCCAACTCCCGACTATCCCAGCGCTGTCACTGGGGTGGAAACACCCGTCTGGGTGAGTCACCCACGCCGTGCCTCAAGTCAGACTCCCAGGGACTGCAGTGCTGATCGCTCCTGGATGCCACCATGGAACTTTTACCCCTGTGGCCCAGTTTCTCAAGATCCTTTTACCAGCAGGTGCCTTCATGGCAAACTACTGTAGTTGATTAAAACTTAAACTTCATGTCACCAAGTGAAGCCTTTGTTCCTTTATCTGAACTCCATAGTTGTGAGTCATTTAACTTAGCCCAGGTTTAAAGTCACTGCACGTGACAGTTTCTGAGAGTTGCACTGTCTGAGAGAGGGGTTTACTGAAACCTGGTTCAAGTTAGGTACATTCCTGTCCCCCCAGGTATGTGAGAAGGACCTGTCTGCTCTTGCACCGTCCAGGTGCTCTGACTTGGAGCTGAGCCACCTGCCAAGTTCAGACTCATCAAAATTGCTACGGCTGTCACCCCTGTTTAGAAGTGGGGGGGAGGGGGGGAAACCTCACAAATGAGAAGGATTGAGAATTCCAAAGCACAAATATTGAGCTTAACCATTTTTTTTTCCCTACACTAACTCTGATGAGAGACAGTGTGTTAAACAGATAAAATGATTGATCGTGTTCAAATCTTGAGTGCTCTTAGTGCAGCTGCTTCAGGAAAAGGAGAACTGTTTTGTGTGTGTGTGTTATGTCCAGCCTTGTATTGCCATAGCTAGTGTTGTATTCAGCCATGACCTTCATGAGGCTGCCTTGCTTAACACAAATTGCAAGTAAGACAGGGTATGACCTCCCATTTTTTTCCCTGCCATTTCTTAGAACATAGCCCACTGTGATGTTTCACCCTGTGCCTCTTCGGTAGCCAGAGGTGAGACATATGAATGATAGGTGCATTTTCCCTCCCGTCCCTAATTTCTCTTCCTCTGTGCTTTGCTGTCAGGGCCCTGCTATGGAGAGGGAATTGCCTTGGTTACTGAGCTCCCGAAGCACGTGCCAGTAACTTTGAGTCCATTGCTGCTGTTCCCAGTAGGGCAGGTTATGCATCATGTGGAGACTCGGGCTAGCTTTTCAAAGATCCTGTATCACGTGTGACTCAGGGCTGGGTGGGTCAGTCGGTAACTTTGCTTGCAGCAGTTCCACACGGGAGCCCCTCTGCTGTTCTGGTGTTGTGTTATGGGTTGCTTTGGGCATGCCCGTGTTTTAAGACTTGTCCACACGGTTACAGGAGGTCTAATCATAAGCCCCACAGAGGAAATTGGCATCTTGGTCATGGTTACTAACAAGCGAGGTCAGGTTTGTTCTGTGACTGCCTGCATCAGGCCTGTGGGAGCTGACTTCTGCAGAGCGGCCACCTCCGCTCCGGCATCAGTCCAGCTGAAAAGCCCCAAGGCTTTACTTGGCTTGTCTGGGATAGAAGCATATTCCTCGATCCTCCTTCCCACAGGACTTCTGAACTTTCCCTTATGGGCTGGTCCGAGCCCCCTAAACAAACAGCACTTCATTCTGTTTAAGTGTAGTCGGGAAACGTTTAGGGTGTGGATAGTGCATCTTTTGTGGATTTCTTGATTCCCACCATCCAGTATAAATACTCCTTTCTTATCTGAACTTGGCTTCTTAAAGCTGTCGGCAAGTGTTTTTTTCCTATGATGAAAAAGGGGACTGCTGTGTTTAAAAAATAGAAATGAACAAAGCAAAAAACCTTCAGTCTTTTGGACAAACGAGACCCTATAAGGGTCTACTTTGAGATTTAATATTTTCTCTCTATCACTGAGTGAAGTGTAGCCACCATTTATATTTCATGGCAAGCTGGTTCTGTTAAAGACCACAAGAGGCTGGATAAAGACTCTACGGTGCCTTTTCAGGCTTGGTTGGCAGCCTGATCTTTCATAGTTGTCTCTTATTGAACCGGTGGTGCCCTGAAAGTCCACAATCCAAAAAATTTGATGAACTATAACCCCAGCCAGGGATTCATACAGCTAAAAGGTCACCGGAAGAGAAAATGAAGGGAAGCTTTATAAGGATATGTTTCTATTCACAGTTTTATTGATATGGTCTTATGTTGTTTTCCCCCCTATACCTTTCTGATATATGCTAATATTGTAAAAAAAAAATAACAAATATTTTTCCTGCACTGAACAACATGAATTGGCAAATAATGGTACTATTCCTTTTATATATTTTTAAAATATATTTTATTGATATTTTATAGAGAGGAAGGGAGAGAGATAGAGAGCCAGAAACGTCGAAGAGAGAGAAACATCGACCAGCTGCCTCTTGCAAACCCCCCACCGGGGATGTGCCCACAACCAAGGTACATGCCCTTGACCGGAATCAAAAACGGGACCTTTCAGTCCGCAGACCGACGCTCTACCACTGAGCCAAACTGGTTTCGGCTGGTACTGTTCCTTATTCCTCTCCTCATCCTGACCCAAAACACACATATACCCTTCACACACACACATAACCCTCACATAACACACCCAACACACACACACACCCAATGCCCACATGCGTGTGTATACACACACCATACACACTTGTTCACGTACACACCCCTTTTTTTCTCAGTGGAATTTTTAAATTGGAACCTCTAAGGGATCTAGAGAAATAACAATAAATGATAATAAATGATTCTTTTAAATTTTTTCCAAAAATAGGCGCCTTTTATCTTTGAAATTAGATTACCTCAAAAAATTGTTGCAAAGATGGGGCAACTTTTTAAGGAAAATGAGATAATCACCTCCTTCTCTATCCCGGAATTAATTATAGTAGATAAAAGATTCAAGGGATGATATTAATAATAGATATTATCCACAATATATTCCAGACTTACAATGGCCAGGCACTATGGTAAGGGCTTTACTTGTATTGCCTTATTAAATCATACAGCAGCCCAGTAGTAGCAGCTATTATTCCTGATTTACTTTGAAGAAATTAAAAGCTTGCCCAAGGTTACACAGCTGGTAAGGAGTAGAGTTTGAAATAAAACTGTAAAAAAAAAACACCAAAAAAACCTGGAAGAAAATATGGGTGAATATCTGTATAATTTGGTATAATCCAAAAGGATTTAGGAAGCACAACATATGCCATAGGTGAAAATTATAAAGTAAAAGATGAAAGATTTGAATATGCAAGACCAAATGCTTTTGTATGATAAAGAACAACATAAGACCTAAAGAAAAAATATTTACAACATATGATAGATCAAAGGTTAATATATGATGATCATTTTAAAGTTATTATATGATGAGCATTTTAAAATTAATAAGTAAAAAATCAATGACAAAACCAATTTATTAAAGAATAAATTCAAATGGGTAATAAACTATGAAAAGGAAAATTTTAACCTAACAAAACAAGATTCCTACTGACAGTCAAAACAAGGAAGAATGACAATAGGTAGTATTTAGGGTCTAGCAAAAAGGACTCATATATTGCTAAGAGCATTTAGTAATTTGATTTTTTGGAGTTTTGCCTAGTAAAGTCAATAGAAAAGTGCCCAAGTGTAAATATGTAAGGATATTACAGAAAAAGGAAATAATCTAAATATCCATAATGGAAAACTGATTATATCAGCTAAGAATACCATGGAAAGCTTAAGCAGCTATAAAACAATATTAATGTTGATATATCTTTGCAGAGGTGGGAGAGTATTCCTTATTTCTTGTCTTTAAAGAGAATAAATTCCCCTGGAGACATGAAACCATATGAAATGTATTTCAGTCTCTCTAGACTCTAGTCTAGCTTATATTTGTAAAAATACATGAACTTTACAATGATTATTTGTATTTATCCTTCTACAAATTGTGCTTCACAATACTTAAGAATGAAAAGGGGGGGAAATTCTTTTCAGAAACACAGAATAATTGTTTTCTACTTTTTCATAGTCCATTTGTGTTTTCCAAATTTTCACTTCCTAGTCTAAGTTAAACGTTATTAAATATGATAAACATGAATTATATTGTGTTTGTCAAATGTAACTAAATATCTACCTTAAAGAATTTGACTTTTTGGAAAGCATATGTATATATTTAGTGAAAAGTCAGAGATATTTGTTTATTTTTTCAGTACTACATTTTTCTTTCAAGGTCCAGAAAGTTACTGTGTGTGTTAGCAAAAGTATAATCTGTGATTTTTTAAATTACAATTATCCAATTAGTAGGTGCATATCATGTGGACATGTTTATTCATACCCCAGTGCTTTATTGTTAACAAAGGTTATTGTGACCTTTAGGGGCTCATTAGAATTTCAACAACAGTCATACTTTGACCAGAGTGCCAAAGTGTAACCTGTAATACAATTAAATATTTCTTTTAAGTTCAACACACAACATTTTGATGCTTCAGTCATTACTAATGAGAAGAAGTTCCCAATTAAATGTCAGTCTTGACAGCAGTGTCAACATAGGAATGTCCTACTGTGTGCCATTCACTCTGCTAAGCTTCCTGTCTTCAAAGGAGCTCACAGTGCAGTGGTAGAAAAAAATATACCACTGTCTGATGAGTTCTGGGAGATTGTAGAAAATATCATGGAGATGAGGAGGGAGCAGCTGATTCTCAATGTCACAAAGCATTAAGCCACCAATTATGGATGGGCATCAGCCTTGACATTCAGAAGCCAATACAGACCAACCCAAGCCCTGTCACATACCAGTGGTGTGATCTTGGGCAAATGACTTACTCTTTTAGAACCCCAGTCTCCTATTGATCACAACCTGTATCTACTCTACCTGGGTATTGTAGCAATTCACTGATATAATATATGTAATGTACACTATAAACAGGACAGTTGATAAAAATTAATTCTCTTCTTTCCTCTTATTAGTATAAACAATAACATTATACAAAATAAATAGGTTAGTTCATACCCTATTTAGTGTTTACAGTAATTTGGACATAGGCTAAACTGAAGTTTATTCTTACATTTTTGTATCCTGGAGAATTCTTTGATCATTTGGCTTATTTTTCATGCAATTTTAGTGTACACATTCTGAGTTGATTTTTTATTTTCACTTGGCATATCACAAACCTGTTTTATGTATCTCTATAGCATTGTTTCTTTTTTCTCAATTAATGATCTTTAAGTTAAAGACCATTCCTACCAAGGAAAAAGAAACATCGTGATATTTCCCTTAAAAGAACATCACCGAGAAAATAATTCCTCATCATAAGACTAGCTTCTCAGCATCAGAAATCAGAAATATTATGTTTCACCACCTGAGGTATTAATTCTTGATTAGTTAATGACTCCCGGCTCTGTGCAGCCAATGGCATAAGCTCTTTGACCAGTTCTTCTCTGCAGTTGAGTCCTTTCATAAACTCAAGTTCTTGCTTGCTTTTACATTACTAAATATGAATTGATCTATAGATTCAATGCAATTCCCATTAAAATATCAATAGCATATTTCACAGACCTAGAACAAACTCTCCAAAAATTCATATGGAATAAAAAAAAAAAAAAAAAGCCAAGTAGCCACAGCAGTCCTGAGAAAGAACAAAGTTGGAGGAATCACAATACAAGATATCAAGCTACATTAGAAAGCCACTGTTCTCAGAACTACCGGCACAAGAACAAACCTATAGACCAATGGAAGAGAACAGAGAACCAAGAAATTGACCCAAGCCATTATACTCAATATTTGACAAAGGAGGCAAGAGCATACAATGGAGTCAAGACAGTCTCTTCAACAAATGGTGTTGGGAAAATTGGACAGATATGTGCAAAAAAAAATTGAAACTGGGCCACCAACTTACACAATACACAAAAATAAACTCAAAATGAATAAAGGACTTAAATGTAAGATGGGAAACGATAAAAATCTTAGAAGAATCCATAGGCAGCAAAATAGCAGACATGTATCATAGTGGTATCTTTACCGATAAAGCTCCTAGGACAATGGCAACTAAGGAGAAAGTAAAGAAATGGGACTACATCAAAATAAAAGGCTTCTGCGCAGCAAAAGAAACCGTCAACAAAACAAGAGAGCCCACTGCATGGGAGAACATATTTGCCAATGTTATATCTGATAAGGGTTTAATGTTCAAAATTTATAGGGAACTTGTATGACTTAACAAAAGGAAGATAAACAGTCCAATCAAAAATGAGCAAAAGACCTAAATAGACACTTTTCAAAAGAAAGCCAAGAGACATATTATATGAAACATGCTCAAAGTCACTAATCATCCAAGAGATACAAGTCAAAATGACAATGAGGTACCATCTCACACCTGTCAGAATGGCTATCATCAACAAATCAACAAATGACTAGTGCTGGCAAGGATGTAGAGAAAAAGGAACCCTTGTGCACTGTTGGTGCAAATGCAGACTGATGCAGCCACTGTGGAGAACAGTATGGAGTTTCCTCAAAAAATTAAAAATGGAACTGCCATTTGACTAATCCCACTTATAGGAATATATCCCAAGAAATCAGAACCACCAATCAGAAAGTATATATGCACCCCTATGTTCATAGCAGCACAATTTACAATAGCTAAGATTTTGAAACAGCCTGAGTGCCCATTAGCAGATGAGTGGATTAAAAAACAGTAGTACATCTACACAATGGAATACTATGCTGCTGTAAAAAAGAAAGAATCCTGATTTGCAACAGCATGGATGGGCCTGGACAGCATTATGCTAAGTGAAATAAGCCAGAGAAAGATAAATTATCTCACTCATTTGTGGAATATAATGAACAACATAAACCAATGAACAAAAATAGATCCTGAGACATAGAAGCATTGAACAGACCAACCACAGAGGGAAGTCAGGGGGGCTGGTGTTTAAGAGATCAACCAAAGGACTTGTATGCATAACCCATGGACACTAACAGTAGGGGGATGTTGGGCAGTGGGAACGGCCAGAGAGTGGTCAATGGGTAAAAAAGGAGACATACATAATACTTCAAACAATAAACATTTTAATTTTTTTAAAAAAAATAACTTACTGCCGAAACTGGTTTGGCTCCGTGAATAGAACGTCTGTCTGCAGACTGAAAGGTCCCAGGTTCAATTCCGGTCAAGGGCATGTACCTTGGTTGCAAGCACATCCCCAGTGGGGGGTGTGCAAGAGGCAGCTGATCAATTATTCTCTCTCATCGATGTATCTAACTCTCTATCCCTCTCTCTTTCTCTCTGTGAAAAATCAATAAAATATATATTTTTAAAATTACTGTCTTATAAATAAATACATAAAAACAAGAATTGAAGTCATGAGTATTGTCAGGATGTTTGGCTATCCAGAGCTAAAGCATCTTGTCTCTACCCTCACCCCACTCTTCCTGGGAACTGGTTAATCACTGTGGATGATCAAAAGGGATTGCTCCAATCATCTCTATGTGCCAAGAGAATCGTTCTTTTAGAATGCCTTCAAATGGCACTTGTGAGGACCACGTTCAGTTCTCACAAGCCTGTGTTTAATTCCCAGTCTCCTACACCACAGCGCTCAGCTCTAGATGTAAGGCCAGCCTCTTGGCATGGACCTTGGAATGTCTATGGAATAAGGATGGTCCTTTGAGAAAATGTACGGAGGAAAACATTGATGTGTATAAAAAGTCAGCAAAGGGTGGGTCAAATATTTTCTTCATAAGCACAAGACTTTAACATAAAAGCAGTTTTGAAAGAGTGTTTAGTTTGACAATACCTTATTCTTCTTTAGGTAGTCTTCTCAACGAATGATGTGTTTAGCAAAGCCTCTTATAATTGTACTTAAAAAGAAAAAAAGTCCATGTATTCCACCAGCGTGTTTTGAATACCCTCTTAGGTACCAGCCTCTGTGCTAGGTTGTTAGAAGTCAGAAATAGTGAAGTAAGATTATATAAATTTGGTATACAAATTTGGTAAATTTTCTTCCAATTCGTATTTTTTTTACTTTAGTATCCATAGATTTCTCCCTCTCTCTCTCTCTCTCTCACACACGCGCACACACACACACACACACACACACACACACTATTTGATATAAGCTTTTACATTATATGTACTACAGTCTTAACATGACTTCTTTTATTCAACAACGGTTTTTAATTTTAGCATTGTTTATCTGCTTGTTTTTACATGACTTATAATATTACATCATATAAAATAGTCACACTTTATCCACTCCCTTACAAAAGGGCATTTCACTTGATTCCAACTTATAGTAGAATAAATAATGCTGCCATGAGCATCCTTTACAAGAGTCCCTTGTGTATCTAGGCTAGATGTCTCACAGTGAGTCAGACAATGAGGGAAGATTCCTTTATTGGTGCTGTTAGGCTTTCCTTCACAATGGCTGCATTTGTTGATTCTTACAACAGCTTGTGAAAATACCTATTTCCTCATTTTGTCAAAATTTTAGTTTTTGTCAGTCTAAGGGTTGAAAATATTATATTTTGTTTCACTTTACACATTTTTTAAGAGTTTGATTCTGCAACCAACATATGTCATAGTATAACAGGGACTGCTAAAATCAGATCCAACTTTGCATAAAAGAAGAACCTATACCCAAAAGCCATCCATTTATTCATTGATTGATTGCTTATTTATTTTTGTTTTGTTTGTTAATCCTTATCCGAGGATATTTTTCCATTGATTTTTAGAGAGAGTGGAAGAGAGAGGGAAAGATCAGTGTGAGAGAGACACATCGATTGGTTGCCTCCGGCATGTGCCCCTACCAGGGCCTGGCCAGGGAAGAGCCTGCAGCCAAGGCAAGTGCCCTTGGCCGGAATCAAACCTACGACCCTCAGTCCAGAACTCTATTCGCTGAGCCAAACCGGCTAGGGCCCAAAAGCTTTTATTTTGTTGCATTATTTTCAAATGTAAAAGGAATTATGTAGGATAAAAAAGGTTAAGTGGGCTCATTCTTTCAATAAATATAAATTATACATTTTGCACTAGGCACCAGGATTACAAAAACAAACAGATTATAGTCTCTGACATCAATCAGGGTATCATGCCATTGGAGGCAAGTGGTACTTAAACCAGTAGCAAAGGCTATAACAGTGGATGTTCTGAGGACTGCAAGAGCACGGCAGAAGGAGAGCACCATTTTCATCCTCTTAATCATGGTGGAATGAATGTCACCAATTTCAAAGTACAGCAAAAGAAACCTTAAGTGTTTAAAAAGGTTTTTAGACTGTTAACTCTTCAGCTGGAAGCTACAGATGCTATCGTAACATTTATACTAAGTCACAGAACTCCCCCAAGAGCTGTAGTAAGCTGTAGACAGCCTCACCAAAGAGAGCTTGTCCCTGAACCCCAATAAGAACACAGGTGAGAGGTGTCTGTGCTCAACTCATCACCACCACCAGCAATAAACAGTTCAAAGCACCTGGCAGGTACTTACCTCCATGCTAGGTGCAGATGTACATGCATATACCAAAACGGAAATGGCATGGTTCCTCATCTTGAGAATCTAGTTCAGAATCCAGATGGGGACATAAGAGAATTCATGACATTTTAATGCTAACTTATGAGAAACGAAACCAAATTTAAATGATGCTTCCATATGGCCTACTAATAAGGGGAAGGAAACTTGAATGCCTAGAGAAATGCCTTAGAAGGAAGCAGTAGGTAGAATCATAAATTGATCCAGGTACTGAGCTGTAGTTAAGAAGAATAAATACAATTTCATGCATTAAGCTAGTAATAGTTAGTCCTGCACATAGAAGGCACACAATAATTCACTTTTAACATATTTTTGAAGTTAGAGAATGCTGGCAACTGGGACTCATTTATTAAAACAAATATGTCACGAAACATCTTTTTGTTTTGTTTTTCTTTTGTAGGTCAAGAGGTGGTTTTCAAGTGCCTTGGGGAAGGAATTCTTGAAAAAGCCTTTCAGGGGTATAACGCTTGTATTTTTGCATATGGACAGACAGGTAAGTCCTTGCCTTTATGTACAGTCAATGATATTACATGTGCATTTCTTAAAACATAGAAATAGAAAACACCTTGGGAAGCAACAAAAAATAATGCTTCTGCCTTTGTGGTTTAACTGAATTAGGAATTAGGTGATCCAAAGGAACCCTCTTTTTGATGATTCAACAGTTTCAGTAATTGAGTAATTTTTGTGTTAATGAGCAAACCTAGTTTCAAACTATTAAATGTCATTTTCCTAAATTATAGCTTTAACCTGTATTTGAACTAGAAAAATAATTACCATTTTCTCAGTACAAATGTTATAGTAAAAAACTATTTTTAAAAACTCTTGGTATCATCCCATACAGAGGACTGTCACTGGGATACAGAAATGATGATGGATTACTACACCTAGGCTCATGGCACAGTTGGTTGAAACAAGTAAAACAAAAACATACTAGAGTCTCAACCATTAATTCTCTGAGCCACTATGATTTCAACTATAAAGTTAGAATAAATCAATCATAACAATACTGCCTCTGGTTACATTGCAGGACAACTAGGAGACTCAGATAAGAGACTGTATATCAAAGCACTTGCACAAACAAAATAGTTTGGGGCAAATACTGTTAATGTTACTTGATACTATATAGTTGCTGTTTACAGTGGTTAAATTAGTGTTTCCCCCCTATAAATGGGGTGCCCTCTGGATCTCACAAAGAGTGAAACTAGAGACCATGTGTATAATATAAATACCGTGTTTCCGCGAAAATAAGTTATCCTCCGAAAATAAGACCTACTTCATGGAAACATAATACAGCCCCTGAAAATAAGATCTAGCACATCTTTGGGAGCAAAAATTAATGTAAGACACTGTCTTATTTTCAGGGAAACAGGGTAGTAGCCTTGGTCTGGGGAGCAACGGGGAGGGGGCCAGTGAAGGGAGGGAAAAGGGGACATCTGCAATACTTTCAACAATAAAGAACAGTTTTAGAGAAAGAAAGAATAGTAGCCTTATTGGTTGAGGGTCAGGCTTGGGGGTCAAGTTTGCCTCTTCCACTGTGTGACCTTGGCTGATCTATGTAGAAGACTTATATGGTGGAATCCTTACATTTTGCTTCCTTGTTTATCCTTCTTTCTTTCTGCTTGCTCTTCTCCAGGCTCAGGAAAATCCTTCTCTATGATGGGCAATGCTGAGCAGCTGGGCCTCATCCCAAGGCTCTGCTGTGCTTTATTTAAAAGGATCTCTCTGGAGCAAAATGAGACACAGACCTTTAAAGTGGAAGTCTCCTATATGGAAATTTATAATGAGAAAGTTCGAGATCTTTTAGACCCCAAAGGGTAAGTTGGTGGGTGAAATCAAGCTTGTATTAGAGGTAATAATTTTAAATGATCCTCAAGTTAAAACTTCAAGAGAATGTTTTATTTGAGCCTTGGTCACTACTCTGGCTTCCGTTCAATTACTGAGAAATCATCAGCTCTCCAAGCCAGTTGGTATGCCCAGTGTACATAGTTTATACCAGTGGTCGCCAGCCTTTCGGACCTCAAGGACCACCACTTGGCGACCGCTGCTTTACACCATATTCATGTATAATGTTGCTTATATATGCCATTTAAAAAGATTTTTTTTGCTATTTGTATTATTTTGGCCACCATGGTTTAGTCATAAAAATTGAGTTAAAATGATACATTGACCCTGGCTGGTGTGGCTCAATTGTTTGGAGTATCATCCTGTACACCAGAAGGTCAGGGGTTCAATTCCTGGTCAATGCACATAGCTAGGTTGCAGGTTTGATCCCTGGTCGGGGCATATATGGGAGGCAACAGATTGATATCTATCTATCTATCTATCCATCTCCCTCCCTTCTCACTCTTAAAATCAATGAAAATATCCTCAGGTGAGGATTTAAAAAAATAAAAATAAAAAAGACACATTGGTCCTTCCATTTATGTTGGAAAGCAGCACCTCTAAATTGGAGATAAAGTAGTTGAAGGATTGAAATCACTCAATCCAGGCAAGTCATTCTCTTCCCAGGCTGAGCATTGGAATCAAGGGGAGGGCTTTAAAGGACACACCAGCCTAAGCCCCACCCACATAGGCTAGGATTCAGTAGACATAGGGGAAAACCCATGCATCTATATTTTTTTTAAAAAAAACAGGTGATTAAAAAAAAGATGAGTTTGATTCATAGAAGGAGGGGGCTATTAACTTTTTAATTAAAAAGATTTTACTGATTTAAGGAACATATATTTATATATAAAATTTAGAAAATAGGCAAAATATAAAAAGAAATAAAAACGACCTATAATCCCACCACTCAAAAATAACCACTGTTAATACTTTGGTGCATTTTGATCCTGTATTTCAAATTTATGGTGTGTGTGTGTGTGTGTGTGATGAAGTCATTCTCTAAATATAGTTCAATATTCTAAATTTTCTGTGTAACATAATGAACATTTTCTCTTGTTACTAAAAATATTTTAGGTGCGTTTAGCAGCTGTATTAATAAGGGTATAATCAAAGGTATAAGATCAAAATTATGGGTAGTAAGGAGTAACCCAGTCATAGGAAATGTTTGTGAACTATTTAATGCATATGAAAGAACATTTATAACACATGTAAGATATAAAGAATAATAAAATCAAAGACTGTCCAACTCACCATGTCCCTTAATAAATAGAACATGACCAATGTTTTTGAATCCTCCTATGTGTTCCTCTTGGATCCCATTCTCTTCTCTACCCCTTCTTATCTCCCTCTTCTTTAAAGTTAATGCATACTTTTGCATAGTTTTTAACTTTGTGTAAGTGACATCATAGTTATACGTGTCCTTTGGTGACGTACTCAATGATCCCTTCATTCTGATTATTAAGTAATGAGGCATTACATTTTTACTACTCGTTAGTATCCCGTTGTATGATTATACCATAATTTATTTATCCCATCTCCTGTCATTTGTGTAGTTGTCACTTTTAACCATTGCAGTGCTGTGCTGAGCATTCTCATACAGTTCTTCTGGTATACAAATACATGAGATTTTAAGGAATACATCTAGGGGTGGAATTACAGGTTAAAGATTCTGAATCTTTAACTTTTTTTTTGGTACTGTTGGACTGTTTTCCAAAGTGATTGTTGCAGTTCCCATTCCCAGCAGCAGTGTACAAGAATTCCAGATGTCAGACACTATCACAGGCACTGGATATTGAACTAACTTGACGTTTTCTTGCTCATGAGTAGCATTAAAGATTCTCTGGTTGTGCAAGCAGAGTGAGCTGAGTTCCGGGTCTGTGTGCATCAGAGTCACCCTTGTAAATGTGTGTGTTTGGTCTGCCCCTGTTTAGAGTATAGAAGAATTGCTCATTGTCACATTGAATTTGCCATCATTTAAGTTAGTAACACCTGTTTTGTAGGGTTGTAAGATTAAGTGGGAAAACTGAAATGTTCTTAGTAGATCTTGGGAAGCATCGGTGGTTCTTAGGTCCTTTTTCCCACACTTGAGTGATGCCAAGCACTGACTCTTGATTTGAAAGGTGATTAATACCTGATGCCATGAAAAGGCGACATATACAATATAGTCATAATCTGTATCACTTTGCTTTCATCTCAGTTACCTGTTGACTGTTCAAGTGGGTCCCAAACTAAGTTTGCCATTTAAAATTTAAAAGAGCCCTAAAATCTTCACCAACAGAGGCAATTCTAAAGACAGGATCAATATCAGTAACTGCAAGCAACTGCTGTACTGTAATATCACTTTCTGAATGAAATTGTCAGCATCAAAGCAGCATAAATCAATACAGACTTGGAAGAATAAATTAAAAATAAAACAAAATACTTCAATATTGTTTACTGTGTGGTACAAATATTAAGATATTATTTACTGAGAATGTGCTTATTTATAAAATAGCCTTGAGTTGTTAAATTCAATTCTGGAATGTTCTTCGCTTTGTCTTTTTTTTCCTCCTGTGAAGTTCATCTACTAAAGCAAGTTGGCCTAACCTAGTATTCTGTGAGCTAGCTGTTTAGTTTGGAAAAGGAGATAGAAATTTTAAAATGGTAAGTTACTTTAAATAGAAGTATAAAAGGCATTTCTGAAAAAGAATGCTATCTTGCTGGTCTAAATAAAGTAGCTCTTAGGACATTTATTTATTATTAAAAAAATTATTTTAAAACTGCCATCTTGGCTTATGAATACTTAACAAGAAAGAAAAGCCTCCACGTTTTGTCCATTCATTCCTTTTTTTCTTTCTCCTGAAGGAGTAGACAGTCTCTTAAAGTTCGAGAGCATAAAGTTTTGGGTCCGTATGTAGATGGTTTATCCCAACTGGCTGTCACTAGTTTTGAGGTAAGTGTTTTTGTTTTAAAATGCCATTAAATAACTGACAGTAAATTGAAGTATGTACGTGATGTTGATTTTTATGTGAATGTTTTAGAGCATATTGATAAAATTCATAGTCGTCAAAACCCAGTATCAACACACCCCAAACAGAAAAAAGGGCTTTTCATTACCCTCCTCAGCCTGCTTTGTGGTGAAGACTTCACAGTACCGCTCATGGGCCCAGCATTTTGAGTTTCTGAATATTTTTGCTAATCCCACTGTGTTGACACTGTTCTACTTAAGGTTGCCAGTGATGTCCATCAGGACAAATGTTAAGAGTATTTGGTGTTTAACTCAGCCCTTTCTTTGATAGGGTCCCTGCCTTAGTTCCCATTACTGTTCACTCTCCTGTTTCTTCTGTTTTTCGGAATCAGTCCTCTCTCCATTTTCCTACTTCTTGATTTTTATGCCTGCTTACATCCTGACTTGATGTCGTACCTTTGTTGTTATTGTCATTGCTTTGGAAATCTCATAACCAAACTGCTACCTGTTGCTGAAGAAAGCCAATGAATGAATGATCGAATACACCCCTACACTTAGTTTTGCTATCTCTGTGTTGCAAATCCTGTCATCGCTCAGCATGACTAAAATTAATCCGTGAGGTAACTCTCTAGCCCTTTAAGTGAAGCCATTTTTCAGATGGGTGCTGGACTTGGAGTGATCGCTCTGTGAACTTTAGTGTCCTTGTGAATACCTTCTTTATAAGGTTCAGTCATCAAACATTGCATAAGCATCCATAGGTTCCAAGTGCTGTAAGGCAGGTGTACAAAGGAGAATAAGGAAAATTCCCTGGAGAGCCATAGTGACGGAGGATAGAGGCAAATAAGTGAGCGTACATAGCTAGAGTTGTTAAGCCCAGAGAGTTCGAAAAAAGTCAGATAATCACCATTATTGCACATCTGGAGTGCTCAATAAATATTAGCTCTTTTGTTCCCTAGTAACTTGCAAAGGGAAAAATTGGTAATTAACAGAGAAAGAAGACCATTGTGGGCCAGAAAGAAGGGGGAACATTTCATATACTAGAAAGCTCCAAGGAGGGAGGAAGCTGGACCGTGCCTGGTGAAGGAGGGGAGGTTTTTATGGAAGGGTGGCGGCGAACGCGTCAGAGGATCATAATTAATGCATACACCTGGTGGGCAGGACCGTGGTCATATGTTTTTGCTAATAATGTGTTCCTCGTGCTTTGCCTTTAGGATATTGAGTCACTGATGTCTGAGGGAAATAAGTCTCGGACGGTTGCTGCTACCAACATGAATGAAGAAAGTAGCCGCTCGCACGCTGTGTTCAACATCATAGTCACACAGACGCTTTATGACCTGCAGTCTGGGGTGAGGAACAGGCCCTTTGCTGGCAGTAAAAGGTCGTAAGCATGGGTGATGGGTCTTGTGGTTAGGTTTAGCAGCTGGAAATTTTGTGCTGGCTCTTCTGCGAACCTTGCTTAAATCATTTAATTTCTTAGGTCTTTCTTAATACAGGGTGTCCCCCCAAAATGTATACACACTTTAACAACTGATAGCTCAATTTTGAAAATAAAATGCATTTTAATAAACTTTATATGTATTCAAATGTGTGTATACACTTTTGAGGACAACCTATATATAGCTTTTTTTTTTAATGGAATTTCCTGTGTGAACTCCCTGAAGAGCATTATGATGTCACCAGACCGCTTTTAATATGTATTCTTCCATACTGAAATTCACCTAAAAGCAACCAAGTCTACCTCACTGTCATTAAGGGATATTAAAGAGGAAACCACTACATTTAGCCCAAAGAGCACTTTCTCAAAAGAAACGCTTTCTCAAAAGGAGAGGGAGTGGAGTTTGCCCGAATGCACAAGAATCCTCGTGCCCTAGTATTTCCTCATGGGCACGTAAAACCTCCAGCTTCCTGGATGCATTCTGGATTGCCTCCCAGTTGCCATACAAAATGCTTCAGTACTGCGCCAACTTAAATTTTGCCTATAAGTTGCTAGTCCAGATGACTGACCGTTTCAAATCTTGAGATGTTTGCCTCGCTGTAGTGGGTGGCTGCTCGTTTGCCCTCAGTTACAGTGCTGACATATATGTAGAAGTCATTCGGTTTCTGTGTTCACATGCGTTGTTTCTCTCTTGTTCCCTACACTCAGAACTCTGGAGAGAAAGTCAGTAAGGTCAGCTTGGTGGACCTGGCTGGCAGTGAAAGAGTGTCCAAAACGGGAGCCGCCGGAGAGCGACTGAAAGAAGGCAGCAACATTAACAAGTAAGGCGCTGCGCTGCCCTGGAGCATCTCCTCCGGGCCTGTGTGTCTGGGGTTCAGACAGCCCATCACAGGTGGTTTGGGGTCTGTCCCGCTTTAGTAAACTGGAATTGATCTCAATCGAGGAAAAACAACAGCTTCCTCGATTGAGATGCATGAAGTTATTCAGGCTACGAAGTGCAGCCCTGCTCAAACATTGTTTGTAATGTAGTCTTAGGTAATCACAATCCCATAAATAAAATCATGTAGTAAATTAACTCCGGGAGCTTACACTGAAAAGAAAATCTGCTTTGAATCTCTTCATAAGGCTAATACCGTGTAAACATCAGTACTTCAAAAAACCACAACACTTAGCAGTTACTGAATAACTGACAGACGGAAATCTCACCCTGTGCCCCGAGGACCTACAGTGCGGCCAGTGAGGCGGTGAAGGCTGGGAGCAGCGTGGGGCAGACGTGTAGGAGTTTGCCAGGCACCCTCACGAAGCACGCAGCACTGGCAGGCAGTGAGGACGTGTCTTCCAGGAGCGCAGCATCCCAGGCGGCTCCTGCGTGCAGAGGAAGTCTCCCTGCGTCCCAGCAGGAGAGGCAGTGGAGTTTGCCTTTCAGAGGGTGTACTCAGGCCAGACTGCCTGAGGTCAACCGGCCTCCACCACTTATTACATCTACCCGTATCATGGGCAAGTGATTTCACCTCTCTGTGCTTCATTCCTCTCATCTGTACATGGGGGCAATAACCTTCATGGAATTGTTTGGGATTAAACGCCCACAATGTGCTTAGAGCAATGCCTGGCACATAGTACGCACTGAATAAAATTAATTGTTGTGGCTATTGTTTTTATAACTCATATAAACAGTATAATCATTATCTTATGCCACGTTCAGCAGAAAGCAGTTTAGCTTTGTACTTGTAATATTTTTGCCTTGCAACATATAACTTGGGATTCGTTTGGGACAGAAGGTGACAAGAGTTAATCTATTCAGGAACATGTCTGTGCAGCTGGCATTTTAAAATGTTGTTAGCAGATTAGAATTTTAGTATACACCAGTTTAAAATTAGAAGTAAAATACCACCCCCTCTTTCCAATGGGCATAAGCGTACTCACTGCAAAGACTGCTGCTTTAGGAATTAATCTCCCGTTCTAATAACAAAGGAGTTTGCTGTGTTTCGTGACAAAGCATGTTAGGAGTCAGGCTGGCACTACAGCTCTGCATTCCAAAATGAGATCAGGAACCAGGATGGGAATGCAGAAATGGGAGTGTGAGGGAGCAGGTACCAAGGAAGAGACTGTCAGCCGTCCTAGAGACCTGTCTGCTGGTGCTGAGCCATGCCAGCCCTTTGCCTGCTGGCTGGAATTGTGGGTAAACATAGAAGATTTTATGCTGTAAATTGTGGGAATTTAGAGTATGGCCTTGAATTGTAATGATTACTAACTCTTACTGACCTACTGCAACATGTCAGGCATTATCCTGAATGTTCTGTGCCTCAGGTCAGCTGATCCTCACATCAGTTTTGCGAAAGGGGTCTGTTACTCCATTTGCAGATGAGGGAATCAAGGCAGAGAGCAGTTACAAAATGTGTCCAGAGTCACAAAGCTCTAAGTGTGGGTCTTGGATTTGGCTACAGGCAATCTGGCCACAGAGCCCAGGCTCACCACTGTGCTGTACTTGGGGTGACCATGTGTTCTGTTTGCCTGAAAAAAGTTCTGATTGGTATTTTGTCCCAGAGTAAATATTACCATTGCATCCTTCGATTTGGACACTGAGTTATGTAGTATGTCAAACTAGACTATCTCAAGGCCACACGATAACATGGTTGTGATCCTCCAGTAACTGGCTCTTTTCCATAATGACTTACTGAGTTGAATGGAATTCTCTTAGCATCCTGCTGTCTTTCCTTATTATATACTAGGGGCCCAATGCATGAAATTTGTGCATGGGTAAGGTCCTCAGGCCTGGCCAGCGGTCAGGTTCCCTGCCTCCCCACCTCCTCCTTCCCTAGCTCCCTCAACACCTTGCTGCCCCCCCCCCAGCTGTTTGCCCACCATGTGCCGCGCCGCTCCCTGGTGGTCAACGCACATCATAGCAAGTGATCAAACTCCCAGCCTCACAGTGGAAATCCCAAGGGGACACTTGGCATCAGATATATAGACTAGCGCTTCCACAAATGGATGTGTGTATCCCCTGCTGCTAGTCTGTGGGATATAATCATCACATTTAGGTTTCTTTATCGTTTTTAAGCCACTCTCACTTGTATTGTTTCGTGTAAGGTTCATAGTAGCTATTTTTTTACAATCTGTTTAAAAATGAGCGAACTGATGATTAGCTTAATTTAAGTAATATAAATGAGACATTTTAAGCCTCTGCTATGTGTCTGGCACTACAGTAGATGCTGGGGGTGCAAAAGGAATTTAGATATTGTTGTAAATAGAATATTGCCTCACTACTTCTCCCCCCCACCCCACCCAAATATGTCAGGTCCTAATTCCAAAAATTTGCACAAGTTACCTTATAAGGCAAAGAGATTGTGCAGATGTGGTTAAGATGGGGAGGTTATCCGGGTGGGTCTGATGTAATCACAAGCTCCTTACAAGTGAAAGAGGCAGATAGGAGAACCAGAGTCAGTCAGACTGATGCAGCATGAGAAAGATGCAGTGGCCGCTGCTTGCTTGAAGGTGGGGGAAGGGGCCATGAACCAAGGAATGTGGGCAGCCTATGGAAACTGGAAACGGCAAAGAAACAGATTCTCCCCTAGCGCCTCCGGAAGGAGTGCAGCCCTGCTGACACCTTGATTTTAGCCTAATGAGACACATTCTGGACTTCTTCTGGCCACCAGAAGTATAAGATAAATGTGTTGTGTTAAGCCTCTACATTTACGTTTATTTGTTACAGCATGGTTACTGCCCTTGAGGAGCACATAGTTTGGGACAACAGTAAGACACTTCATTTGAAAAAGTGAAAGAAAATAGGGTTTTTTTGACTGGATAACATTGAGAAATGCCATCTACCCACCATTTAAGCATGGAACTATTTTTTATGACACCTTTCCCAGCCTGTGGATGTCTGCCAAGTTGGTCTTGTGCTCTCCCCAAAATAACTGGCTGGAAGGTTGTGGAATTCCCTTGGAACCCTTTCTCCTGAGCCTTCGTCCAGGGCTGTCTTCTAATCTCTCTGAGTTGGCACTTATCCAGGTCTCCACCGGGGGTTCTCCAACTTCTCAGCATGGTCATCAGTACGAAGTAACTGAATGAATGGAGCATTTTTGTCTTTTTCACAGTAATGCAGTGCTATAATCTGCACAACTGTGTTAGAGGCCTTAACTCTCATGCAGCTATCTCTAGTCTTTATATTTACTAGTATAATATTTATTTACTTATTTAATGTTACTATCCATAAGTTTAACTGTAGAATTGTTGACATATTTTACTAGGGATTGCTATCCCAGATCCCATCAGTAGTCACATATAGTGTGTGAACTTTCTAAAATCCAAAATATTCTGAATTTTAAGACACATGTAGCCAAAACCGGTTTGGCTCAGTGGATAGAGCATTGATCTGCGGACTGAAAGATCCCAGGTTTGATTCCGGTCAAGGGCATGTACATTGGTTGGGGGTGTGAAGGAGGAAGCTGGTCGATGTTTCTCTCTCATTGCTGTTTCTAGCTCTCCGTCCCTCTCCCTTCCTCTCTGTAAAAAAAAATCAATAAATTATATATATATATATATATATATATATATATATATATATATATATATTTAAGACACACGTAGTCCCAGGGGTTATAGACAAGAGATACGAAGCTGCACTTTTTTTAATCCATTTTGAAAATATGGTTTGAACACTGAGCATAAGGATACAGGGATGAATGAATAAGATGGGACCCTGGCCTCAGGGACTTCAAGGTCCAGCGGGAGCCCTCGGAAGGGCAGCATTAGGACATTAAGTGCCATAGACACTTGCACAGGGTGCAGTGGGAACACGGGTAACAGTACAGCTGGAAGGTCAGGGGCTTCTTAGAGCAGCTACTGTACTTTCTTGGTTATAGGAACTAGCCCAATGACCTTTATGTGCCTCTGTTTCCTCATCAGTAAAATGTGGATGAGGATACAACCCTAAGAGTGGGGCTATTAAAAGGAATAAATTAGTGTCTCATTGCAAAGTACTAACGACAGAGCCCAGCACATAGCAAGCTCTCTATAACTGTGTACTAATAAAGTAAAATAATCTAATAAATTGAAACTGCTGCCTGATCGTTCCACAAATGGCTTTTTAATCCTTAAAATCAGTACCCAGTTGTGTGCTAAAATTAAAGGAATCTCTGATGTTTTCTCAGCTTTCTCTCAGCCTCCTATTTGGGCTTCTATTGAGGGGACATTAATAATCCTCTTAAGCAGGCCTGTCAGGGGATTCACACAGACCTTAGTGTATGCTTCATGGGCTGTGGATTTAGGAGCTTCATCTCTTCTTAAGCTCTTAAGAGGTTTAAAGAGCATGGTTTTCATTTTTAGAGCTGAGGCTTGTGTGACTTCTCGCCGCAGCCTGTTCAGGGTTTGATAGGTATAGATCACCTGCAGACCATCTTCACGGGACTGCGTCTGAAAAATCAGTCTGCAGCTCCGCTTGTCTTGTCTATGGAGGATTGAATGAGGAAACCTTTCCTTTCTATTGGCATCTGGCTGGTTCAGCTCCCTTGAGAACTCATTTAGATCATGGACACTCTCTAATGCCCCTAGGAAAGTCATTGAAATCGGTTCCATTCTAATCTCAGCAATCGCTAGTCCTTAAATGCAAGCAACGTTCATCTAATAAGGATTGTTCCCAGTCTCCCTTCCAGTTCAGTTACTGTGGTTAATAATAAAGTGTATACTGAACATCTCTAAAAATGGGTTCTAATGAAGTTGTGCTAGAGATATTAGTATGTGACACTCCTAGGATTCTGTTATATAATTTGTAATAATATAGTAACTTACAAGCTTTATGTTTTATGTGACTTAGTCCTCCATTTCTCCTGCTTGAGGACTTCCAGGAGGATTCTTGTTCATTTCCTTTTGGGAACCCCACTTAAATGGGTATTGCCTGAACTTGTACCTAAGGAGAATAAAAATGGCTTGCTTTTGTTCATTGTTCCAGAGCAGTCAGAGATCCTTGTATATTTACATTTGTATATTGCAGGGAAAATATGAATAAACATCTTTATATTTAACATGAGAGACCCATAAAGGACAGAGCAAAAATCTGCTCCTTGGGATACAGTACCCACATATTTGAGAGCATGTGCCATTTTTACCTCTGTTTCTCAAAGCAGTTTTATGAAATACTAGTTCCTCCAGTGGCTTTGGGAAGAAAAGGAGGTCTGGACAAATAATTTTAAGAAAGACTGCTAGTAAAACTTTCCTTTGGATATTCACAGTGGTAAAGCTCTGAGAAGACCTGAGTAATGAATACCATATAACTCTAACTTATTTCCTGAACTTATCTGATGACAGAATTCTAGGTTTAACATATATTAAAATTTCCAGAACGTATGTTCAAAATAACTTGGTTTTGGAAATGTTAGTATATACTTTATTATTACACCACAGCAATTGTAATGGAAATTAGATTGGGAGTGATACTCATTAGATGAGCATTATTTTAGTTTAATGATTTGCATTAGCCATCAGAAAAGGGTGGTGAGTAGAAATGAGGTCTAGGGTATGGGTATAAGGGTTTTCTTTCTTGACAGGTGATGATACTGTCTTTTCCCTGTATTTTGCCATTTCTCCCTTACTTTTAAGAATGGGGACTTACTCACTCTTATAGAATGGGGAAAAGTACTAAACTCAGATTCACCAACTTAATCATCTTTCAAGAAACTCTTTGAAAGCCAATAGCTGCATTCTGCTATAAACAACAGAAACAAGCTATAGTGAGAACCAAAGGGTATATTTCTTTTTCTCGCTTAGCAGAAATTCAGAAGCTGTAACAGAACCTTAGAAATGTTGTCAGGCATACAGCTCTGCTAATCTTAGTGTGTGTTCATGTTGTCCTCATAACCTCAAGATGGCTCTACCATTCACTGTTGCAAATAAGAAGGGGGAAGGAGGAGGAATAAAGGACCACCATCTCCATCAGCTGAATCTTGTAACTTTTCTATCCAGAGTACCCTGTTTCCCCGAAAATAAGACAGTGTCTTATATTAATTTTTGCTCCCAAAGATGCGCTAGGTCTTATTTTCAGGGGTTGTATTATGTTTCCATGAAGTAGGTCTTATTTTCAGGGAAGCATGGCACATGGCTTCCTTCAAAGCCCCTCCCAGTAAGGTCTCCCTACATCTCATTGGTCAGAACTGTGTTTCATGGTTTCTTCCAGCTTCAAAGCACTCTGGAAAGTGGAGTTTTTAGCCTGATACATACTTCCCAATAAAATGAGGGTTCTATTAAGAAGAAGAAGGGCAGGGAGGAGATATTGGGCCAGCAACCACAGAGCACACCAATGATGATTGTATTAGTTCTTTTTAGAAAGAGATCCATGTTCTGTTCTTCAGTGTATTACAGATTCTGTTTTACTCCACAAATACTGAGTGCTTTCTGTAAGCCAGGCACAATAATTAATGAAGGCATTTCTATGGCAATAGAACAACCATGGCCTCAAGAATCTAAGTAGAAAGAGATGGAGAAATAGGTGTACTTTATTTTATTGCACTTTGCTTTATTACATTTCATAGATGTTGGGGGTTTTTTTTTTATAAATTCAAGGCAAGACCTCCAGCAGCAAAAATATTACGATTCACTTTATTTCAAATAAACTGAACTGAGCTTGCAGTATCTCCAAGGTATGCCTGTATACAGCTAACTAATGAAGTTTAATAAACACTATAGTTATAATCTTAGAAAAATATCTTTGGAAAAATAAGATATTTGAAATCCATTCTAAAGAGTACAGATAATTTGCATCATGTAATATGTACTCCTAAGGGCAGGTATCTGTTAGTTAGAAAGCTATGTAGTTGGAGGAATGTGTAGAAGATGGAAAAAAGTTGAATTGAGACTTTTTTCCCCCTCATTGATTGTATTCACTAGAGCAGCTCTTATATTGTTTTTTATCCGTCCAAGTTTTACTGTCTTTTTTATCCCAAATTTTCCATTGATATAAATAGGTAGATTTTTGAGAATTTCAATCTTAAAGCATGGCTATCTACTTATAAACTAGTGGCCCAGGGCATGAATTTGTGCATTGAAAGGAAATTAATTAGAAGAAATATTTTTTATATTGCTATTTGCCCTTTCTCTATAATATAAGTGTCAACCAAATTCACGATCTACAATGACAGATCAAAACACACATGTGCAATTGGTCCCAGCGAGAGCTTTGTATGTATCATGTACACATGAGTCAACTTAGCCTTTTGTAGATATAGATTAAACTTGCTTAATTAAACCTGCTTTCTGATTTAGCTAAACTTTTTCCAGCCCAGTGAAGCACCCCAACTTCTCTTTCAGGTAATTGTTAGCAATGCAGCAGTAAATATCAACATGAAGCAGATTATTATTGTAGATCATGCAGGAAGAGCAAAGGGTAAAATATTTAACTGCAGCAGTGTTTGACTGTATTCTGCGCAGTGAGAAAACCTGAAGTCATTTTTAAGGTTCACCATGTCTTACTTCTTCTCAGTCGGGACAAGTTTCTAAGCTTTCTAAATCTCCCTTTTCTGGCTAATGAAAAGAAAATGGGATTCCACCAAGTCTCCTATCTACCTACTCCAGGACTTCTGAGAGGATCAAATGAGATGAGGCACCTGAAAACACTTCACAGACATTTGGTTACAATGTAAATGTTTCCACCTGACTCTAAAGCAAGTTATATTCCTGGGCTGCAGAAACTCCAAGCAGGCTAGTCGCTAGGGAGAGGAAGCCAGGTGTTGCTATGTGACATCATTACCCAGACGGACACTAAGCATATAAGCGCGTGTGTGTGTGTGTGTGTGTGTGTGTGTGTGTGTTATCACCTTGCCTAACTCTTCCTTCACCTCCAATCAGCCCCTCCCCATGTTATTCGCATCCCAGCCCAAGAATTGTGCTAAGAGATTTAAAGATTGGGAGCTTCCTTGCTATCTCCACCTCCAGTAGGTTCAGGAAAGGAGCAGTGTTTTGGTAGAATTAGAATTCTGGAATAACTTTTTCAGCCCTGAAAATTGGGAAACACCCCCACCCTGTCTGGACACCTGTGAGGCACAAAAGCTGCCCAGTAGCCTCCAGCATGAGCAAACAGTAGTAGCAGGATCCATAAATAGTGATTCCATTATATTTTGAAGTTCCCTGGAATAAAGTTCTCATTAAATATGTAAGCTTGGCCGAAACCGGTTTGACTCAGTGGATAGAGCATTGGTCTGCGGACTGAAAGGTCCCAGGTTCGATTCCAGTCAAGGGCATGTACCTTGGTTGCAGGCACATCCCCGGTGGGGGGGTATGCAAGAGGCAGCTGATAGATGATTCTCTCTCATCGGTGTTTCTAACTCTCTATCCCTTTCCCTTCCTCTCTGTAAAAAATCAATAAAATATATTTAAAACATAAATAAATAAATATGTAAGCCTGTTGCTCACCTTTCACACATTAAGCTTTTATTTTTTCTAGCTTTTTAAAAAATTGTTTAAAGTTTACAAATAGTGTTACATATGTCTCCTGTTCACACATTAAGCTTTTAACAGTTTTTAGGATTCCAGGAGCCCCTGCATCATTGCTTTTGGGTGGGGCCTTGTAGGGAGCAGTGGTGTGGACCCTTTATCACAACCTGCTCTCTCTCCTCCTGAAGTCCCACCTACCTTATAATTCTTTTCAGTTTGTTCCAAGCAGACCCTAACGGTTTAAGTTATGTTCTTGTTTTGAATGTATGCACACTATTAGGTAGAGAGGTGTGGCTTCAACTAAAGAGAAACTTCTCCAACTAGATAAGTTATAGAGCAAAGTGCAGGCAGTAACTGGAGTTGTGTAATTCCCATACAGCTCCACCCCAGCTCCTGAGCTCACATGCTGCACTGGGCTCCCAGAGAGCACATGGTACTGTGGAGTTTTTCTCAGATCACTCATTTGATTTTATGTTTTATGTTTAGGAGTGACAGAAACTTTCCCTTTTTTCCTCTCTACACTGTCAGATTAGGAACTATAAGTATTTGCCAGAAGACAACATAAAATTTAGTTCAAAGGTGAAAAATCCATGACAACCTCAAAACATGTTTTCGTATAAAGAGCCATTGTGAACCATAAAGTTGCTAATGATGACCTTTCAGTCACTGAGCTCTTTATATTTTGTAAGAATTAAAACAACTTCTGCTTCATTTGGTGTATTAAAAATCTGGGATAGTTCAGAGAATTGTTTTCAACTAAAAAATTTATTTCAATAGTTATAAAATGTAGAAAATGCCCTATATTCTATATTCTGCATTAAAGCAGAAATGTATTTTTGCCTATATTGAATTCTTACTTTCCTCTGTTTCTTACATATCACATGCAGTTTTCTTTCTTAAAGTTGCTAGCTTTAGGAAGATTATTGAACTTGCTGGATTTTTCTTTAATTATTAAAAAAATAAGCTACATTGAAAAATAATGCACATAAAACAGTTTGCCTATTTAAAGTGTATAGTTCAATAGTTTATTATGTTCAGAGTTGTATAGCGATTACCACAATCTAAATTTAAAACATTTTAATCACCCCAAAAGAAACTTCATGCCCGTCATTCCCCATTGGCCCCCTAGTCCTAAGTCTATATAGATTTGCCTGTTCTGGATATTTCATGTAAGTGGAATCGAGTAATATGTGGCTGTATTATTTTCCTAGGTTTTTATATATATATAACACATTACCACAAATCAGGTTGCAAACTTTCTTATGTTCTGAAGGCCATACATCCAAAATCAAGAGATCGACAGGGTTTGTTCCTCCTGGGGGCTCAGAAGGAAAATGTGTTTTATGACTCTCTCCCAGCTTCTAGTGGTCACTGGCATTCCTTGGCTTGTGGGTGCACAATCTGTCTCCAGGTCTTCCCATGCTATTCTCCATGTCTCTCTTTACATGGCCTTCTCATAAGGACACCAGTCCTTGGTTTAGAACCCTCCCTTATCCAGTATGACCTTACCTTAACTACTTTCATCTGCAAGGACCCTCTTTCCAAATAAGGTCACCTTCTGAGGTTCTAGTGGGCATGAATTTGAGGGAGGGGGACTGTTCAACCCAGGAGAGTGGCCTTTTGTGTTTGGCTTCTTTCATTTAACATAATTTCCTAAAGTTCATTCATGTAGCTTGTATCATTCCTCTTTTATAGCCAGTAATACTCTGTTGTATGGACATACCACATTTTACTCATCTTTTGATGGACATTTGGGTTGTTTCCACATGTTAGTTATTATGAATATGCTGTTATGAAAATTCATGTACAAGTTTTTGTGTGGACATGTTTCATTTCTCTTGGGTCAGACTTGTTTAACTTTTACATCTATCAATTATGATGTATATATTTATGTCACTTGTGGTAATGGCTATTAGTTATTAAAAATCTTGTTCATTTTCTGCCTCTTGCATTTGCTTTTCATTTCAATGACTTTTCAGTAAGTCCCCTTTGGGGAATTAATTATGTTTTGTGGGGAATAGGCTTTTTTCCCCTTTCAAATCAATTTCAAACCTGTTGGCATTTGAAAGAAAGCGATCTAGTCTTTCACTTGCTAACCTCTGGTCAGTGGCTGATTTGTGCCCTGCCTTGTGTTTATAATAAGTAGTACCATCTGATTGTTTAAACTATTTTGAAAGTGCTTTCTCTTTGCTATATCATGTAATCTTCCTTGCAATCCTGGGAGACCTGAGGCTGCTCTTTTCTGGCTGCTAAATTTGGGATCCAGTTGAATTCCTTTCACAAGAGCAATTGGAATGTCACTGTGGCGCCAGAGGATGCCCCCATCCCTCAGTACACAGGTCTGTTGTTTCTAGGAGCTCTTTTCTCCAGGTGCAGAGAACATGTATTAACCACAAGGGAGAGCTCAGTAGCCTAAACCAGTGGTCCTCAAACTCTAGCCTCCATCAGAATCACCGGGAGGGCTTGCTGAAGTGCCGAGTGCTGGCTCCCCACAATAGTTTCTGATTCAGTTGGTCTGGGAGGGGCCTGAAAATGCCTTTCTAACCAGATCCCCACTAATGTTAATGCTGCTGATCCCAGGATCACATTTTGAGACAGGTCAAGACAACTAAACGTATTTATCATTTTGGGTAGCCTTCGACGAGGCCGTCTTAAAATTTAATGTGCATATGTGTCACCTGGAGTCACTTTTAACTGGACCCGATTCAGTAGGCCTGGGAGTCTTCAGAGTTGTTTCTAGCCAGCTCTCAGGTGATGCCAATGCTGCTTTGAGTAGCAGCGTTGGAAGAGTAGCCATATGCTGTCCTGTGCATGGGTAGATCTTTGTTTTTGTAATCTATTAACTACGTGAAGTAAACTTACCAGCTTTAAGCAGATGATCAGTTATATACCTTATAACAGGTAGTGGAAGGGAACTTTGCAACTCACATGGTTATTCTGGGAAACAAACTCAGAGGCCAGTAAGGCCCAAATTAGACCCAAAGAGTAGATGGTTTAGACTTTTGTCATAATATTTGGAGTAAATTAAAGTTTTCCAATGTGATCTTTTAAATGTACGTTTCTAGGTTCTGAAACGGATGTTTTAGAGGTCCTGTGATTCACCAGAAGAAATTCTTATAGGAATTCTAAATGCATTATTTTAAATTAATGGATTTACTTTTTGTTTTTCTTTGTCTCAGCTTCTTGGCAAATTAATGTAGACTTGATTGTATCAACTTTAGGGCTTTATTCTTCATATTTATACTTATTACCTATAAAGATTGTTGAAAACAAAATAAACATTCTATAAAACTAATTTTTAAATTATTGTCTTGGCAGATCACTGACAACCTTGGGATTGGTTATCTCATCACTGGCTGACCAGGCAGCTGGCAAGGGTAAAAACAAATTTGTGCCTTATCGAGATTCAGTCCTCACTTGGCTTCTTAAGGTAATTCAGCATCCAGAGATTTTTTAATAATTAAAAATTAGCTGTGTCAGAAGTGACAGCTGAAACGTGTGTGCAAAGCTAAATATACAATGAATACCTGACAATATTGTATTGCTATCCCAATTCCTAGGAACATATAATGAAAACTAATTTCCATTGCCTTTTATCATTACTAGAGGCGTGGTACACAAAATTCGTGGGGGTAGGAGGTGTCCCTCATCTCAGCCTGCACCATCTCCAATATGGAACCCCTTGAGGGATGTCCAACTGCCCTCTCACAATCCAGGACTGCTGGCTCCCAACCACCTGCCTGCCTGCCTGATTGTCCCTAACCACTTCTGCCTGCCAGCCTGATCACCCTCTATCTACTCCCCTGCCATCCCTATTGCCCCTAACTGCACTCCCCTGCCGGCCTGGTCGCCCATAACTTCCCTCCCCTGCAGGCCTGGCCCCCCCCTCCCAACTACCCTCTCCTCTGCCGGCCCGGTCACCTCTACTGCCCTCCCCTGTAGGCCTGGTCCCTCCCAATGGCCCTCCCCTGCTGGCCTGATTACCCACAACTGCCCTCCCCTGCTGGCTATCTTGTGTCCACATGGGGTAGGCCATCTTTGACCACATAGGGGTTGCCATCTTGTGTGTTGAAATGATAGTCAATTTGCATATTACCTCTTTATTATACAGGATAATGTTTGATGGACATTATTCATTGTTGTGGATATAGAGAGATTACATTTCATCTTGTCATAAAATTATTTGTGAAATACAAACCCATTTCCATAGGGTCACACATGCATGTTTACTGCTTTCATCATACATGTTGTGCATGAAGTGCTATTTCCTAAGATGCTATTTGAAATTTTGCAGGACAATTTGGGAGGCAACAGCCAGACCTCTATGATAGCCACCATTAGCCCAGCAGCAGACAACTATGAAGAGACCCTCTCCACATTGCGATACGCAGATCGAGCCAAAAGGATTGTTAACCATGCCATAGTGAATGAGGATCCCAATGCAAAAGTCATCCGGGAACTGCGGGAGGAAGTTGAGAAACTGAGAGAGCAGCTCTCGCAGGCTGAGGTAATGTACATTATAAGGAATATTGTCAATAATATTGTAATAACTATCTGTGGTGATAGGTGAGTCCTAGTCTTATTGCAGTGAATACTGTATAAGGTATATAAATGTCTACTCACTATATCGTACACCTGAAACTAGTATAATATTGTAAGTCAACTATAATTTAAAAATAAAAAATCAGCCTGGTGCTCCCTTTTTCAGAGTTTCTGCCTTGTGATATCTAAGTGGTAAGGACATGCTTGCTTACAATTCTGGATCATCTTCGTGTAGCTCAACATTTTAGTATTGATTGGCGTCTTCTGCGTGCTAAGCATTGTGAGGACAACATGAATAATACAAGCTTTCTGTCCTAGGAACCTGTAGTGGAGGAAGCAGACAATTAAGAGAGAGTTGTTGCTACTACCTAGTTGTTGCTGCAGGAAATCAGTGGTCCTTGAGAGCACAGATCTCTTCCAGCGTGAAATCCTAAGAACCAATTATGATGTTTTATTAATACTGTAGACAGTATTCCCAAAGGGCTCTGCAGTTTTTAGATAAGTTAGTTGTGTGTCATCTCCACCTTAAGTCATGGAAGATAGCATGATCAAGGATAATTAAATATTAGGAACAATTCAGAAATACGTATTTTAAAATTTTATATTAGCTCGTGAGAGGAAACAAAATGGTGCATTGTTGCCATCTTTCCTCGACTTTACCCAGACTTTAATAATTGCATCCTCTTCCAAATAGCTGTTGCGTTAGGCATGTTACCAGGTGAGGCACTGTCCCGTTTGAAATAGGTAGTGTGCCTGAGGTGGAGCCAAGTTCCTTAAGTGAAGTCACATGTTTCCACTTGCCGGATTTGGGTGTGTTTCTAAGGCTTCTGAGTTCACACCATTCCATCACACCACCCTCTTCTGGTGGTTAGGAGACTATCAGGGTGGAGTTTTTGTGTACTAGTGTACCAGGCACTGTTTGAATACTTTTTATCTGTTGGCGTATTTAATCACGAAAGTAATCAAAAGGAGATAACACAAACAAAAAGGAGTGAAGCCAGAGATCTGAGCACTCCATTAATTAATTGGCAGTTGTATTATAATTTTTTGTTTACATGTCTTTCTCGTTTCTCTGACTGTGAGCTTCTGTAATTCAAAAAGAAAAACCTATGTTTTATTAAGTTTTTTTATTCCTAACCCCTAGTAAACACTGATAGTGGAATGCACTTAGCACAATGCCTTGCACATAAGTGCCCAACACATGTTGCTGTTTTTATTATCATTGTTATAATCATCAGTCAGGGCATCAAGTGTAATGTTTTTTACTGATTCCATGAAGGGTATCGAACACCTGAAAAACCAAAATGCTGATAACCTTTGAAAAAAGTCCTTCCTGATCCTGGGAGGAAAGTGTAATGCGTCTGGAATTAGTTTAAGGTGGATGCTCTACTTGTTTCCTCCAGTCTCTGAATCTGCCATTTCACTGTGACCATGGCCTTGAGGCCTGGTGGGCAGCACAGTGCCTAGCCAAAGGAGCGAGGAGCCACAGCAGGTTCACCTAGAATGTTCACATGTGTCTCCAGCACCAAATGTCCCTCTCGGGCTCTGTTAGTACTGAGACTCGGGCATACTCGGCTAGCCCCCAGGGAGATCATCGCCCCTTCAACTTCTGGGCCAAGCTCTACCTTGTTCATAGGATCCATAGAATTATACTGATGTTATCATTAGATGTCAAAGTGTATTGTTCCGAGTAAAGATTTACAAGCTGCATATATCTGTATTTAGATCACTTATTTTATTCTTACTGGACAAACTCAGAGGGAAATGACTGCTTCTTTAACCAGATGTCTGCCTTCCAAGTGCATAATAAATACACTAAGTCTATGCCATCAATAAGAAAAGTAGTTTAAAGGGCCAGGTTCAAATTTTAAAATAAATTAGAAGAATCTTCACCTTTCCTGATAGGTTAATGTAATTGGAATGCCTTTATTGGTGATGTGCCTTGATCTCTGTCTTACTGAAAAAGAAATCTCTTCTCTTACTTTCTGTTTTTGAAGATGAACTTTAGTATCTTTTAAGTCTTTAAATGTGAAATTTAAGTATGATGGGTAAAATTACTCTAATGATTAGTATCAATTTAATTCATGGCACTAGTATTTCTTTTTCTCCTTTAAATAATAGCAGTCATTTGCCTCTTACATTTCATTTGATTAATCAAGGTCTAAACTCCACCCTGACAGTGTGTGACTTAATTGCTTCCAACAGACTGTTGATAACCGCTTAAGAAGGACAATAAGTGATTGTCTTGTTATAATGGTGGGGGGAAAATTAGAAAATCAGATTGCTCTGGTTTCATTTTAAAGGCTATGAAGGCCCCTGAACTGAAAGAGAAGCTTGAAGAGTCTGAAAAGCTGATAAAAGAACTAACAGTGACTTGGGAAGAGAAGCTGAGGAAAACAGAAGAAATTGCACAGGTAGCTTGATCATACAGGCCTAAAACATTGTGATTTGTTTCCATGTGCTGTCTTTTCTGTACTGTGACTTACTTGCCATCCTCAAAGAGTCTTTTGAGGACCTCCTTCTACTGAACTACAGGCTGTAGAGACCAGTTAGACACTGGCTTTGTGTCTTTGACCAAGTATAGTTTGGTCCATGCATTTGCTGGAAGTGTTGGATAGCACTGAATTTGAACAAGGATGACACAGGAAATTTTTTAAAACATTTTTATTGATTTCCGAGAGAATGGGAAAGGGGGAAAGAGATAGAAACATCAATGATGAAAGAGAATCATTGATCTGCTGCCTCCTGCACATCCCTTACTAGGGATCAAGCCTGCAACCTGCATGTGCCTTTGACTGGAATTGAACCTGGGTCCTCTTCAGTCCACAGGCTCTATACACTGAGCTAAACCAGCTAGGGCAGAAATATCTTTAATATTTCCTGCTTTTCACATTTAAACAAAAATCTGTTCTGATTTTAGATCACTTGGCATAGCACATGGCAACCTGATTGACAGAGTTGGTAACATAGAGAGCATCATAGTTTGATCAATGTGTATGATTCTTTGGGCTTGATGCTACCTAAACTTAAGCTGAGATGAAATACAAAGCAAGGAGTAATTCTGCACCCATCTTTCCCAATCAAGTAGCTTGAAAGCAGTAACTGGGACCTAGTCCAGCTGTTTGCTTATATACTTCTTACATATGTTTTTTTTCTACCTTGTGATATCTGAGTGGTAAGGATATGCTTGCTTGTCTCTGTCACACTTCCTATCCCTCTTACATTTCTTTATATTTTTCCATAGCACTTAACCTCATTGGAAATTATATATATTTTCTCATCTGTTTTTTTATGGCCCATCTCCTTTCACTAGTATATAAATTTTCATTAAAGAGGGGGCTTTGTTTTGTTTGCTGTAGTATTCTTAGCCCTAGATGAGTACCTAGTACATGAATGTTTTGAGTGAGTGAATGGATGGATGAATGAATGAATTCAAAGCCCTCTGCAATAGGGACCCAGTCTGCTCTTCCAGCCCCATTTCTCACTACTTGCCCATATTTACTTGGGGTTCTTGACACTTGAAATCCTCCAGTATTCCCATAGTCTTTACTATGCTTTTCTGTGACCTTCTCCCAGAATATCTTGCCCTTATCTGCTACCCCTTGATTTCTTCCCGTTGAAATTCTTCTTACGCTTCAAGAACCACCTTAAGTTTTTTCTCTTCCTGGAGCCTTTCTGGCCTCTTCACCCATCATGACCTCCCTCCTGCAAAGCCCACAGCACCTTCTTCCTCTCTAGTGACACAGGGCTCTCTCTCCTTTTCTGATTCCAGTTATGTAGTCTTCCCCCTCTACTAGCTGGTAAGCCCCTAAGGGCAAGATGGTGTGTGGCTCACAGTTGGTGCCCCTAGAACACTGACACAGATGTCACACATTTTAGACTGTAAGTAAACTTGGTTGAGCTGAGTGGAATGTGTAATTTCATTGGCATTGTCCCCAGAAACAGTGACTTACACTTTCCATGGATACACCTGGTGATAACAAATAGAGTTCCCTGTTTTTGTGTGCTTTGTGCACAGGAGAGACAACGACAACTTGAAAGTATGGGGATTTCCCTGGAGACATCTGGTATTAAGGTGGGAGATGACAAGTGCTACTTGGTCAACCTGAATGCAGACCCTGCTCTCAATGAACTTCTGGTTTACTATTTAAAGGTAAGAAGGTATATAGTACATAGCTGCAATCCTTATTCATTCATGTACAGTTCGAAATTGAATCTGGGGATCTGTCCCCATGATTTTGATTTCATATCCAGCATAGCCCTCCTTAAAAGTAAGAGGATTCATAGTATGGTCAGGTCACTATTGAGAATGAAAACCAGCTATTGTGTATTTTCCATGCAGTTGGGACTGGTTTTCTGTGAGCATGAGCATCAGAGGGGCAGTAGTGGGCAACTGGGGGTGTCAAGGTAGGTGATCTCTGGCTGTGGCGACACGGATGCTGACAATACTTAGGTTCAATCACAGAGATCTCGAGAGGTTCTGGAGAGTCACAGTTATCCTTCTGAGTAATTCTAAGGTGATCTCAAGATGAACATAAGCTAAAACAAACTCTTGTGGTAGAGGATACAGTTAAGGTTCTTCCACGTCTATCTCTCCTACACACATACATCCTCAGAAAATAATGTTTAGACCCATAATCACCCATTTGGTGTGAAGGGATGGGGCCTTTTGAATTTGGCACTTTGGCCTCAAGGTATGCCACTGACCATGTTGGGTAACTTACTGTATCCATTCTCAAACTTTCACAACCCATTCACACTCTTTAAAAATGTATCAAGGACTCCAAAGAACTTTTGTGTGCCAGAGTTATATCTATCTATACTTACTATATTAAGTAATAAAGAGACCATTTAAAAATACAAACGTGTACAAATATACAGTCCATTAATCTTGAAAGCCATGACATCTTAGTTCTGGGAAACAAGTACTTTGTGTACTTGTGATAAAATGAGAGCACAAAGGCAAATAGCATCTTAGTATTTTTTTTAGAATAGTTTTGACCTCATGAGCCTCTTGAATGTTTCTCAGAGACCCCACATGTTCTCAAATCATACTTTTAAAAATGCTGGCATATTTTGTTAAGGGAAAAGTAAGACTTAGAGCACTTAGCTGACTATGAAGCCATTTTTCATTATATACGAACAATTTCTGAGTTATGGTATATATATATATTTAATTAATTGTCAAAGACTTGAAGGCATACACATAAATTTCTAAATAAAGAGAAATTACCCCTTGTGAAGATTAGGCACCTTGTTAAGGATTCTGATCTGGCTGATGAATATACAGAATGCAATGGGGAAGAAGCCAGAATTGAAGCAAGGAGGTCAGTCTTCTATCTTCCTTTTAATTCTACTTTTCCAGAGATATAATATAGCACATATAATACCTGACTTGTTGAGAGAGTCCAGTAACATTTAGGATCTGTTCATTCAGAAAATGATTAAGGGTAAAGGAATTATTTCTGAAATCTTAATTTTGAGAGATTAGGCCCTGTACTTCCTTGGTAGAATGGAAGGTATTGTTATCATAATAGTTAAATGATTTTTAGAGTAAAAGAAAAGGCAAAGGGGATGAGCAGTGGTCCAAATAACTAGGAATCACAGTTCACATATATGTGAGGTTTGAGGTCCTTAGCACCACCCTAACTGGAACATTGTATAACTTACAGGTTTCACTACTCTATTAATATTAGTAGTAGATACTCATCTATTTTTAACATGTTAAAAGTTATATATTTTAAAGTATAATTTTTCATGAAATTACTTTTAGTGGTTCTTGAATTTATATAATTGTTTTCAAAGCACTTCCACTATTAACTCAGGTGATCCTTAAAAGAATCACCTGTTAAATAAATCAAATTGATATCATTATCTAGATTTGCAAAAAAGGAAACTGAGGCTCAGTGAAATGGCTTGCCTATGACCACATACATACTAAGTTATCGAGTTAAAATTAGAACACAAGTTATTCTGTCAAGTGTGAATTCCTTATATTAGTATTTTAAAGCAGTATATATATAATCATTGTTGATCAGCCCCCCAATCTTGTTTTAACATTATTTTTAAATATAGCATATTAAGTTAAGCTTTTACTTACAATGCTCGAGACATCTTGCATCTCCTGTCTGATACATTTAATATTGTCATGTAGGGGAAAGGAAGAGGGAGACCTGCACTAGTAGTGCTCCTGAAAGGGAGAAGTTTTTACTTTCTGAAATACTCTGTCCTAGGACCACACGAGGGTGGGAGCAGACACCTCCCAGGACATCCAGCTCTTTGGTATCGGAATCCAGCCTGAGCACTGCGAGATCGACATCGCACCTGACGGTGATGTCACTCTTACTCCGAAAGAAAATGCCCGGTAAGGAAAGTGAGAGGTACCGAACATAGCTCGTGTGCCTTGTTTTCAGAAGGAGAAGACTGCCCTTTCTATCTTTTTACCTCACTTATGTCAAAGTTAAGGCTACAGTGGGTCCTCAGGTATCGCTTTCCGGTTATAGAGCTGGGATAGCATCAAGTCCAACCCCAGCTTCGGGGCAGGCTGATTCTGCCTTGACTAGCTGGGCAGATTTTGGAGAACACACATCATTTATCTAAACTTCAGTTTCCTCCTATGGTAAGTGAGGCTAATGGTAGACAACACATGTAAATCCCTTGGATCAGTACATAACACATAATAAATATTGAATAAAATTAGTTGTTACTCAGTTTAACCATTGTGTAAAAATCAGTTAAACAGCTCCAATGTTTTGAAAAATTATTAAATTAGGCTTTAATATGTAAAAATTTGAAAATTGACAAGACAATATATTTACATTTTTATTCCTATTAAAAGATAATCATTAACACACATATTGTAATTCAGGACATTCATATTTGTGAGGAAAATGTTTTACTAGTTTCAAATTATTCTCTTAATATTGGTCATATAAATGTCTCAGTGATAAAAAACTGAGACCAATAATAGCATACTTGATGCATGAATGTTTATAGATCTTATAGTGATAGTAGAGGTCCAATGCACGAAATTCATGCAAAGGGCTCAGCCCTCACAGCTCCAGCTGGCCCTCGCAGCCTTGGCCTGTCCTCACAGCCCTGGCTTCATCCGGAAGGTCATCTGGACGGCTGTTCTGCTGTTCATTCTAATAGCATATTAACTATTATGTAGGGTGATTATTAAAATATTTAATGGTAAGATGATACTATTCCTTAATTTTACTTATTCCAAATTCAAATAGTCTTTAGACTTATACTGTATCCTCCTCTATTAGAGGCTCTGAGTGTGTTTTTAATCCTCACATGAAGACATGTTTTTATTGATTTTTAGAGAGAAAGAGAGAGAAAAACATTAATGCAAGAGAGAAATATCGATTGGTTGCCTCCTATATGTGCCTAATGACTGGGGATCGAACCTGCAACTTAGATGTGACCGCTGATCAGGAACTGAACCTGCAGCCTTTTGGACAATACCCCAACCAAGTAACCCACCCTGCCAAAGCTGGATTTTTTTTAATACCCTCTTTTTTTGCTTTATTGAAATACTAGGGGCCCAGTGGACAAATTGTGCATCTTGAAAGGACAAGTGTGCATCTTGAAAGGAACTGTGGGCCACAGGGCTGCGGTGGGCATAGGGTCAGGTCTCGGCCATTCTCCGCACCCCTGCCCTCCCAGTTTCCTGTCTGCTGGCAGTCCCGCCACCACTGCTCCCATGTGCTGACGGCTCCAGCCCTGCTCACACCCACTGATGGCACAGAGCAATTGGGGCTGGTGACATTAGAGAGTGCAAGCAGTGGCTGCTGCCCCAATCGCCTCTCAGGAGCAGAGAGTGGTGGAGAAGCCCTCAGGAGCAAGCAAGGCTGGCAGTCACCGCTCACATCTGCTAATGGTGCTGAGCGACTGGGACCGCTGCCAAGCGCCAGTAGCAGGTGCAAGCAGCAGCTCCAGCGCTGGCTGTGAGTGCAAGCGGGGCTGGTGCTGGCAGTGGGTACAGGTGGGGCCAGCACCAGCAGCAAGTGTGAGCATCTGGTGGGACTGTGGCACATGGGAGCAAAGAATTTTCACTAAACCACTAGAGACTCACCCCGATGACAGCGACTGGCGCCCCGCCTTGGTCTGACGCCCCTACTCACCTACTCCACCATCCTGCTGTAGCCAATGCCCACCATGTTCCGTGCTCTGCCACCTGCTGCCAATGGCCACTATGTTCCGTGTGCGCTCCTAGTGGTCAGTGCACGTCATAGAGACCGGTTGTTCTGTTGTTTGGTCTATTTGCATATTAGGGTTTAATGTATAGATAATCTATAATAATAAAAGCATGATATGCTAATTAGACTGGATGTCCTTCTGGACGACCTTCCAGACAAAGCTGGGGTGTAAGGGAAGCCTGGGTCCCGGGTGCCTGAGGAAAACCCGGGTCCTGGGTGCTTGAAGGGAGCTGGGGGAAGGAAGGCTTACTCTTGCACAAATTTCATGCATCAGGCCTCTAGTTAACAAATAAAATTATATATATATATGGTGTGCAACATGATGGCTTAGTCATATTCTCTTCAACCACTGTATCTAAAAAATGATTTTAATCAGCAAATTATTTTACCCAGTTTTATTTCCAATTTCATGTCTTTTTATTCTACTCTTCTTTTTCCTCCCATCCTGCCCAATCTCTTTCCTTCCTGGAATCTCAGGGTAACAGTTCACTCATTCAGCATGCTCTAGGCTCTGTGCTGGGAATGCCCAACTATAGGAATTCAAAGCCTGGTGGAAGAGAATGTATAGAAGCAATATTTCATAGGAAGCAATTATTATTCAGGAAGATAAGTGCTTTCTCTAAAGTGATCTTTATAACCTGCAAATCTGATCACTGTAGCCCTGTGGGGTGTTTGTAGGACTGGAAGTGTGGGTGGTCAGTTAAGATATTTATTGTAATGTTGCTATGGGTATACAGAAAGTGGCAGTAGAGGTGAAGAACAAAATGTATTGAGAATTATTTAAAAGTCAGAAAGTTTCCATGATCTGTTTGGGGACAGAGTAGGGACTCAATCAGTTAAGTACAAGAGGAGAAATACATTTGGAGGAATATAAGTCTGAATGGTAATGAGTTCCGTTTAGGATACTTGGAAGTGTCCTTGAGATGACGACCAGAAGATATCCAGAAGGCCATTGGATTTATTTGTTTTGCTTCACAAGATGTTTGGTTACTATTTGGGATTTAAACATGGTATTCTTTTCATGTTTTCCTTGTTTTTATTATGGAAAAATTTTAAAGATATGAAAGCGAAAAGGATGGTATAACACATCCCATATATCCATAATCCAGCTTCAAAATGAGCACATCATAGACAATTTTGCTTTATTTATATGTCTTCTGATCTCTTCCTTCCTCCCTTCTGGGTTATTTTAAAGCAAATCAAGATGTTATATCTTTGCATTCATAAATATCTCAGCTTGTGTCTCTAAAATATGAATATTCTTGCCTTAGCTGGTTTGGCTCAGTGGCTAGAGCATTGCCTGCGGACTAAAAGGTCCCAGGTTCAATTCCATTTAAGGGCACATGCCTGGGTTGCAGGCTCAATCCCCAGTAAGGAGTGTGTAGGAGGCAGCTGATCAATGATTCTCAGTCATCATTAATGTTTCTATCTCTCTTCTTCTCCCTTCCTCTCTGAAATCAATCAAAATGTATTTTAAAAAATAAATAAAATATGAATATTCTTAAACATCACTTTAATACCATTATACCTAAAGTAAATAACAGTAATTTCTTACTAACATTATATATTCAGTCTGTATTCAGATTTCCCCATAAATGTTCTTTTTTTAAAATATATTTTATTGATATTTTACAGAGAGGAAGGGGGAGAGATAGAGAGCTAGAAATGTCGATGAGAGAGAAACATCAACCAGCTGCCTCTTGCACACCCCCCACCAGGGACGTGACCAATGTACATGCCCTTGACCGGAATCGAACCCCGGGACCTTCCAGTCCGCAGACCGACGCTCTACCACTGAGCCAAACCGGTTTCGGCTAAATGTTCTTTTTCTGTTGTTTTTTGAAATCAGGATCCAAATAAGAGTCAACCATTGTCATTGATTATTGTGTTTCTTAGATCTCTTTTAGCCCCTGGATGCTTCCCCTCACATCCTCCCCCCTTTTTTCTTGCATTTAATTTGTTGAAGATGCCTACTTGTTGGTCCTAGACTTCCCTGTTATCAGCCAGTCTCCCCAGTAATCTCTTTAGCTACAGGGGCTGGGTTTTGTGCTCTTTACCATTCAGCTGACATTTTCCCTGGTGTTCCTTCAGGTCCTGTGTGAATGGTACCCTCGTGTGCAGTACCACCCAGCTGTGGCACGGTGACAGAATCCTGTGGGGAAATAACCACTTTTTTAGGTAACATCTTTGTGTTCACTAATATTTTCAAACACATTTTTTTCTGGTATCTGAGAGCAAAGCAAGTTGATTTTCTCTCATGGTGAAAAACCCCACAGAATTAATTTACCTAAGAGGAAACGGCGAGATTGGTTGAAAGACTTCGAAAAAGAAACAGGCCCTCCAGAGCATGACCTGGATGCAGCCAGCGAAGCTTCTTCGGAACCAGACTATAACTATGAATTTGCACAGATGGAGGTTATCATGAAAACACTGAACAGTAACGGTAAGGCCTCAGATTTCTTTGTCTTGGGCAGTTCCTTGTCTCACAGCATTCAGTGAGGGATAAGTACTCTATGTGTAAAGTTATTGTGCCATCCTGAACACTGAGGCACAGCAAATTGCTAATTCCTTAAAAAGGCCGTGAGTGAGGGGCGAATGGAAGTGTTGCAGGGCCTGGTTGGCTCCCTCAGGTGTAACCAAGGAAGAGGGTGGGATCTTTTTGAGACCTCTTGTTTCCAAGCCAGTTGTGGTAAGATTTCCATGGTCCTCGAGTACTGAGTGACTGTGATGGATTCCTTATCAAATTTCCCCTTGTTGAGCCTATCATTTCTGAGTCCTTCAGAGCATGAAAATCACCAGGAGAGAACTAATCCTAGAATTTCAAATAGAGTCTGATGGAGAGATAAAAGCCACAGCACTTTACTATAAACACAATTGGAATGATACCTCCAAAGAGAGTTATTTTTAAATGATGGCTAAAACAAAAGCCTTTATGGGCTCTTTTCTCGACCTATGCTCAGCCTGTCTCAGATCTTTGAGGGAGGGAGTCTCTTTAAAGCATTATTTCTAGTTCCCTCCTTCCAGAAGTTTTTCAACGATTGTATTTAAAGTTCTTCCTATCTGTTCTTTACCTCTCTTCTTCTGTACTCATACACACTTTTATGAGTTCAGTAAAATACACCCCAAATTTTTCCTTGCTTGCTGTTTTATAAATCTGCTCTTTTCTTTCCCCATCTCCCAGTCTTCCAGTCATCACACTTAGTGCCTGGGAACTAGATGCAGAACAGGAAAGGTCTCTTGCTACCCGGCACAGACTGCATTTCTAAAACCCGGACTATTTTGCAGGGATATAGTTGAAGCTACATTCAGGAGCATCCAGGCAGTCATCAATGGCCTGGCTCATGGCATTAACATGAGTTACTCATTGGTATTCCAGATCTGGCCTTGCTCTCCAGTGATGATTTTGTCTATTTGAAAGTAATGCATTCCGCTCCTCTCCCCTCCCCATGGGTTACCCAATTTCATTGGTAAATGGGCTTCCCTGCGAGGCACACGGATGTGCTCTGGTGCAAGTTCAGCAGCGCGGGCGGCTGGACGGTGTTGATGCAATGCACCTCTGCCGCCAGGTGGCTTCCCGGTGATAAGCCTGTCTGCCTGGTGGTCGTCCCCTTGGTGGTCCTATCTGAAGATTCTCTTCCCTCTCCTGTGGTTTCAGACGAAGCTGCTCCACAAACATTGGGATAAAGGTTTTAACTGATTGGCATTAGCATGAGGGAGGGAGCGTGACAGGCTTTGGGCGGTGCTGCTGAGTGATGCTTGTGCTCTGTGCTTTGGCAAAAGCTAACGTGATTGGGAAGCTGACCTTTTCTGCCTGCCAGCGGTGCTCTGTATTCTTGATTAAGGGATCTTCCCTTTTTAATTAAGACTCCTGCCTCCCCACGTCCCAGCTCCACTGCTTTCCCCATAGTTACAATCTGGCAGCTATTCTTTTCCCTGGGCATCCAACAGCTCGAGTGTTACTGGTAGTATGTATTGCTCCTGTTACTGATGGCTTCACTACTGTTGACAGCTCACAATGAAAACGTCTTATTTCTATACATTTACCTGTACTACCCCAGTAACAGACTAGAATAATGTATTTTCAAGTCACTAGGGGAAATAATGATCAAAACTCAGTTCATTTGAATTAAAAGTAAAAGCAAATCTAGTGTCTGTAGACAATAATGCTTTCTTCCTAAGGGTTCACAATTAGGAATCAGACACCCATCTCATTTCACAGAGTGGACGGTAACTCTAAAGCGCAATTAAGGGGTGGTGAAGGGTCATATAGCCCACTTATTCCATCTGGGATTAAAAGGTTTTTTCCCCCCAAAGGCATTTACTTCCCTTCAATTTAGTACCATGGGCCTCCCGGTGTGAATAAATCTTAATTCTCTTTATCACTTAAAAGCCTTCCAACTACTACCACCTTCACCACCACCCTCTCTTTTCCATTCTTGGGACAGACAAGTAAGTTTGAGCTCATTTCATTTCATAGTTACATACCAGGGAAACAAAGAACTAATAAAGAAGAAAATGCTCGGCCCAAAGTCACTGTGGTCCTTTTTCATTTCCTAAAATACCAACCTCTTGGTATCTTGGCCTTAGGCGCCAGGCTCACTGAGTTTTAAAACAGCTCATTCAAAAGGAAGAAAGTGATAGGGGGGAGTTAAAACTGTGGACAATCTCTTGGTAGTTGATTGGTCATTTGAGAATAAACCGAATACTCTTTGGCTTCTATCCTAAGCTATATTATAGAGTCAGATGGACTTGCTGATTAGGGTGATCTATTTTTTTAAAAAATATGGGTACTGAAAAAGGCTTGAAACTGGTTAATTAATTTGAAAAGGAAATATTATCAAATATATGTAAGAGAAAGATGTTTCCAGACATGTGTTAGGATCAGAAGTTTAAAAAGAACACCCTCAGCCCCTGCACCTCTACCAGGGCTGTGTGGCATGGCCAGACCCAGAGTCCCCGCAGGCTGGGTGGGGCAGGCGCAGGGCAGGGATGCTTTGGTGGCTCCATCCTCTGTGTCTGCACATTGATTTGTGGCCACTGACAAAGCCTGGCGAGTGCTGGGGGTATTGGTCACGGCAGCTGCTAATGCAGTTTAAGCAGTGTCCGCACATGCCTCTGTGTGGTGTGGAACCTTGGGGCGAAATCCCTCTGCTTCAGTCATTTAGGATCATGTGCATTTCTACACACCACGGGCCAACAAGCAGAAATAAAGATTAAATATCTTATTCAGTGTTTTAGCAAAAACCCTAGCATATAATTTTATAGAATGGTGTGTTTTCCAGTTTTGTCTCTCTAGAAAAGATTCGTAAACACTAAGTTGGACTCTTGGAAGTAAGGCTGTGCATAAATATAAATGGATAATGGGGACCTAATTCTGTACTTTTTAAACCTAAAATCTAAATAGAACAATAAAATATACTATTTGAGAAATATATACTTTTAATTCTATAAGAGAACTTTCCTTCTCTAGCCCTTATAGAATCCCTTTTAAAAAATTCACCATATTATTCACATTTTTTTTTCAGAAGTTCTAGGTATGTCAGAAGTTCTATGTTTTGGGGTACATATATTTTTACTCTATCGGAAATGTCTTGTCCACTCATAGTCTGCCTTTCTGTAGAATCTCTCCCCCCCCCCCCGCCCCCCAGGAATGAGGTGAAAGGGGTGGTTGATTTTCCATCAGTTTTTCAAGAAACTATTTTAGGAACTCTATGTCAGGACTCTATAAAGAAAACCATTCTGCTTTGAAAAAATACTGAATTTGAGAATTTCATATTAGCAAAGATATAAAAAAAATTTAAATATAGAGTGGGGCAAAAGAAGATTTATAATTATGAGTATGTGAAACACAGAATTTATTATTGTATTAATAGTTATTGTATTCTTTTTTGTATGAATAATTATAAGCCTACTTTTGTCCCATCCTGTATTCATTAAGAGAGTACTAATTCTGAGCAAAACATTGGAGATGAGAATACTACACTAATTGATTATTAAGTTTATGTCTACCCCAGCCTGTTAGCGCTGGTCTGAGGTCAGATGTGATCTTAGGTCAGCTACTTAACCTTCCTGAGCCCAGAGTCCTCATCTTTAAAGTGGAAATGATCCACTCTTAGGTTTTCTGCAACGCTTTCACGAGATGATGCACGCGTAGGGTGTATTCCTCTACTTGAGATATAGCCAGTAGCTAATAAATTATTACTGTATTGCGGTTGTTACTTATATTAAAACAACTTAATATACTGTGCATATTGTGATATTCTAGTTGCTTTCTGCTTTTTTGTTTTATATGATTTAACCTTATTATTTTCATCTAATATGCTCTTTTTTTTCTCTTACTGCTCATGTAAAATATTAGTACAACTTACACATTTATTTCCCAAATTGTTAAAGACCATCTGGAAAAGTCTTTTTTTGTTGTTGTTGTTATACAAAATCTTAATTTCCCACTCTTATTTTGGAAGTTAAACTGAGGGTCAATAAATAGAAATGCAACACAAATAGCACTGAGCAGCAGGCAAGTGTGTTCATGTACAAGGAGGAAGTGAAGCCCCAGCTAGTCTGAGAATATGGGCACATTTAATCTAGGTTCCCTGTACTTCAGTGAAATATTTATGTGGTAGTGGTTTTCCAGAGGGTTTAACATACTGCTTCCCTACAATCTACTTACTTAGACATGCCAGTAACATTCTTTTTTGTATATGTGGTCAGTGCCTTAGTCTTTCTCCATGGCTTTGAGTTAGTTCATTAGTCGTTACCAAGTGAATGTCCTCCCTCAGCCAGTGAATGCCTCAGGACCCAGTCTTACCTACATCGCAGCCACCTCTAGTCATAGGATGGCCCTTCTGAGCACGGCCGGTCAGTGTCTCTGTGCTGTTCACCCACATGCACGTTGCTGAGCTCTAGATCTGCAGCAGGGGAAAAAATTACCAAAAAAAAATAGTCTTTTATTTTTGTAAGTGAATTGCCCTCTTAGTTATTAGCACCTGAGAAATTGCCCGACCCTGTACTCAATCAATATTTTGCTATGATTTATAAGTTTTGTTCCTCTCACGTTAGAGAAATTCAGGCGTAGAGTGATTTGTTGTTAAAATCAGAAATATAAACCCTTTGTCATGTACCAAAACTGGATGCTAAATGGGCATAAAAATTCACTACCCTAACAATCAGATCTGTGTGGCTGTCTATGCCCTTGTCCTCGATTTCATGACATTTTTTCCCCAGTGTATAGGACACCATCCCTTTCTCCTATTCTCTCTGCTCATAGCAGGCTAATGACCTAACATTAGGATGAACTCATCAAATTGAAGAAAGTAACATGTTTACATATAGGAAATTTATCTAAAATGTGAGTAAAAAAGGAAACCGAGAGGGTTCTATCTGGCAGGGCCGCTCAGGCCTCTCTCTCAAGGAAAGCACATGGGAAGGTCAGGTTCTGGGTGAGGAAGTGGATGGTTCTTGCTGAAGCCGCACAGGCGGGCACCTGTCTTAGCCACCACTGAAGACACCTTGCCTTGTCCCTTGGCTCACCAGACCCAGTTCAAAATGTGGTACAGGTCCTAGAGAAGCAGTACCTGGAAGAGAAGCGGAGTGCGCTTGAGGAGCAGCGGCTCATGTACGAGCGGGAGCTGGAGCAGCTCCGCCAGCAGCTCTCCCCGGAGAGGCAGCCCCAGAGCAGCGGCCCCGGCCGCCTGGCCTACAGCCAGACCGCCCAGCAGAAGGTGACCCAGTGGGCAGAGGAGAGGTAAGAGTGGAACCCGGGCAACCGGAGTCAAGGCTCAGGGCCGTAGGGCTTTCGGGGAGGATTGTGAGACATGTAAAGGGGGACAGACCTGGCACAGAGGGAAATCTTAGTCCCATATCTGGATTGTTAGCAATTGGCTTTCCTTTCCAAGGATACTGTCCATCCTAGGTATGTTTGTGGTTAGTTGTTAAAGTCACACCACCACCCCCTTTCCTTCATTAAAGATGATCCCGAGTTTGAAGGCTTAGAAGGTTAGGTATTAAAATGTAGGTAGAAATTTTCACTCCATTTGAATAATTCCTAGCATAAAAGCCCTTCTCCTTATTTTTTATTTCTCTTACTTTAGATTCTATTCAAATATAATTTAGTGTTAAGAAATCTCTTAAATGTGAATTTTTATTATGACTTTAAAACATTTATCTTAGCCAAAAAGCTGAAAAGCAATGACTTTTAAGCATTTATATCAGAACTGAGGTAGCCCTAGCCAGTTTGACTCAGTGAATAGGCTTGTGGACTCAAGGGTCCCAGGTTCAATTCCATGAAGGGCACATGCCCTGGATGCGGGCTCGATCTCCAGTAGGGGGCGTGCAGGAGGCAGCCAATCAATGATTCAGTCTATCTCAATCACCCATCTAGTAAATGCAAAGCCCAAAATTTGAAAAAGCCAGGTGTGTCTATAGACCCATTAATAAACTCCTGTGTTATAATAATAATAGGAATAAAGCAGCATTGGGCATTTACTGATCATTTATCATGTGCCAGTCACTAAATGCTTTACCTATTTATTTATCTGATCTTCACGTCTGCTGCTGTATTTTTATCATTTTCACTCCCCATCTCAGACAAGAGGAAACTGAGGTGGGGAGGTTAAATGACTTGCCAGATATAAGTTGGGCCAATGAGATAAAAGCCAGAGCAGTCTGACTTCAGATGTCCTACTCTGACTCTTGCAGTCACGCTGCATCTTTCTCTAGCAAAGAGATGATTAATTTGAGCCACATCCAGGGAAGATGACCCCTGAGAGGAGAAAGGGGACTCACTTAGAAACCGATTGCTGTTTCCTCTGCTTTTCCATTTTCTAATTTCCTTTTCTGCACAACACAGGGATGAACTCTTCCGGCAGAGCCTGGCAAAACTGCGCGAGCAGCTAGTTAAGGCTAACACCTTGGTGAGGGAGGCAAACTTCTTAGCCGAGGAAATGAGCAAACTCACTGACTACCAGGTGACTCTGCAGATCCCTGCTACAAACCTCAGCGCTAATAGAAAGGTGAGAATGAGAGCAAGGTGTGCATTAGTGAATCCTGTAAGATGGACTGTAAACCTGATCTCCAAGATAACCCCCCAAGGAGGTCCTCAAGTGAGCCAGAGTTTTCATGCTTCTTGAAACTTCTGCTATGGACCTTCATTTGTATATATGTCCTTAGATATGTTATGATCAGAATGTGAGAATTTGGGTGGCCTGAAGGGTTTGCTAATTTAGATCCTTTTAAAGAAATATGTAAAAGTAATCCCACCTGCTTGTCTCTCTTGTATAAATGCTCCCTTCTGAAATGAGGGTTAGGTGTATGTTTTATTGCAGAGAACACAGTGTATTCTTACTTGGCTGCATTTTTACTACATTTTAAGTTTCAGAATAAGCCAGGAAGACGGGTATGCTGTCTTTACATTCACAGAGCACTCTGCAACCATTTGGATGTTTCCCATCAGTTCAACTTGAAAATTTTTCTCTTTAAGGAGAAACTTTGAAAAAGAATAGTTTTTCATCCACTCATTGTCAAGCCAGAAATGAGCGAGGCAGCGTCTCACCAGTCTTGCTGGGTTGTGGTCATTTGACCAAGTTCTTCTCCTTTGAAAAATGTGTTCTCCTTCCGTAGTCATAGAAATAAACTTAAATGTAAATATGCTTTTCGTATAAGGATATTTATCACAGTGTCCTTTATAGCAAAAATTTGAGGCAGCCATAATATTGCACATAAAATAGTCAAATAAGTAGTCCATCCAGATAATGGGTAGCTGTGCTACCTATAAATTCATGTTTATGAAGAATAGTGAACACAGGAAGATGACCATAATATGAAAACTGTAGAGAGATCATTGGAATAGAAAATTCATATTTTGTTTGGTTCTGCTTTTGATAAAAATGAAGTGTGTGCCTTGATATACATAAAAGATGGAAAATAAACCAAAATATTCTGTAGGTGGTAGAACTTCATCATTTTGTATACATTATATTTCTTAAGCTTGCTACTTTACAGTAATGTGTATTGCTTTAACAATCCAAAAAGTTATAACAAGTTTGTTTTGCTTTTGCTTTTCTTCATTCTGCAGAGAGGAGCAATAGTGAGTGAGCCAGCTATTCAAGTGAGGAGGAAAGGAAAAGGCACGCAAGTTTGGACCATTGAGAAGCTAGAAAATAGATTAATTGATATGAGAGACCTTTATCAAGAATGGAAGGAAAAAGTTCCTGAGGTAAAAAAGATAAAATGTAAAGGAGACTTGGACATGCTAGAAGCAGAAAGTATAAATTATTTAATTGTCAGGACACAGCACGCACACTCTGGTACTCACACCTGACAATCATTGTACTGGTGCTCTGGACATTTAGATTAAGAAAGGAAAGTAAATGCCAAAACCGGTTTGGCTCAGTGGTAGAGCGTCGGCCTGTGGACTGAAAGGTCCCGTGTTCGATTCCGGTCAAGGGCATGTACCTTGGTTGCGGGCACATCCCCAGTGGGGGGTGTGCAAGAGGCAGCTGATCAATGTTTCTCTCTCATCGATATTTCTAGCTCTCTATCCCTCTCTCTTCCTCTCTGTGAAAGAAAGGAAAGTAAAAGTGACCTTGAAAGGAATGCTAAGTTGGGTCAGTAACGTAACATGTGATCCCTACACAGATAGGACCAAATGAAGAGAGCACAGTGTATTCTTACTTGGCTGCATTTTTACTACATTTTAAGTGAAATAAAGTGGAACAGAATCTGTGCTGCTTCGTCAGTGTTGTGAGAAGTCAGCTGGATGGAGTCTGTGCAGATTTTATATTCATTAGCATATGTTCATGCTCCCTGAGCTGTGATCGTGGGTGGGTAAATTACTATGAATAATTTTTAGAGAGCATAATTTCACTTTTGGGGCATTACTAATCAAAAAGAAGATTCGGTGAAGGAAATGAGGCAAAGCACGGGGAGTGAAATGAAGCAGGGTGCAAGTGGGTGTGAGAGGGAAGATGAGGCCGTAACTGAAGAAGGATCCTCTACACCGATAGCACTTAGTCCCCAGCTAACAATGTGCTAACTTTGTTTTATTTGTGATGTGATTCTAATTTTACTTTTTAAATTTGTTTGAATAAATGCTTTTAAACTGTTAATGCTAGTTTTAAATAATTTTATTTCATTTTGATGTCTGCTGACTACCTGCCTCTCATTCAGGCAAAGAGACTTTATGGGAAACGAGGTGACCCCTTCTATGAAGCCCAAGAGAATCACAACCTCATCGGTGTGGCTAATGTGTTTTTGGAGTGTCTCTATTGTGATGTGAAACTTCAGTATGCAGTCCCTATCATCAGCCAGCAGGGGGAGGTAAGGATAAGCCAGCGTCAGAGAAATTGATGGTGGTTCAAGTTTTTGTTTTTTCTATTTAAGTTCTTGAGGTTGATTCAGAAACTGGGCAAAGGAGTCACAATCCTCATTCTTTTTCCTCTGCTAATATCAATAGAAACTATCAACCTTAAGTCATGATTTTAAGAATATTGTAATACGTTTTATATTTTTGTTTCGTTAGTTTTTTGTTTTAATCAAATTAGAAATCTTTGAAAACCAGATTCTGCCCTGGGCCCTGCATTCATTTCTTTTAATCTCTTACCTCTGTGATGCAATCTCGTTCCCTCCTGGCCTCTAAGTAGTCTTTACAAGATTTGAAACCCAAAATATTCAAAGGAAACAAGCTTCATTATCCCATTGTTACCCCCTTTTTATTATTTTTTTGTTGTTGTTGTTAATCCTCACCGAAGATTATTTTTTTCCATTGATATTTTTTCCATTGATTTTTAGAGAGAGTGGGAAAGGGGAGGAGAGCAGAGAGAGAGAGAGGGAGAAAGAGATCGATCGGTTCACTCCTGAACACACCCTGACCCGGGCCCTTGACCAGGAATCGAACCTGGACCCTTTGGTCCTTGGTCTGACGCTCTAACCACAGAGAAAAACCAGCCAGGATTGTTACCCACTTTTAAACTCTCATATTTCAGTTATTTAGAAATATGGCCTTATATAGGCCTAAGATATTTCACAAAATGTTCAAGTTAAGACTTTTTTCTATTTTCCATTCCATCAGGTCATGTTTTAATTTTAAATTTAGCCATATCCTTATTTCCTAGTTTGTCCTTCAATAGCATGCAAGGTTATTTTTTGTGATTATTTAGAGCAGGCTTAGTTAGACTAGGATGCCATTCTGCCTAAAGCAAACCTAGAAAATCAACCCTTGCCAAAACCGGTTTGGCTCAGTGAATAGAGCGTCGGTCTGTGGACTAAAGGGTCCTGGGTTCGATCCCGGCCAAGGGCATGTACATTTGTTTCGGGCATATCCCCGGTAGGGGGTGTGCAGGAGGCGACTGGTCGATGTTTCTCTCTCTATCTCTCTCCCTTTCTCTCTGTAAAATATCAATAAAATATTTTTAAAAAGAAAAAAAGAAGAAAATCAACCCTAGATTCCCAGTTGTGGTGTGCAAGTACACAGCCTACATTCTTCATGTCGTACCCTACCTGTCTCCTAACCCCCCATGGACATTCTGCTTTGGAAGACCAGTGGGCTGGAGTTGCTTTTTCTCGCGTTAAAAATGGGCACAACTCCTGTGGCAAAGGGATCCAGAGGCTAAGTCAGGATTCTTAAGCTAGAGTCCATGTAGGGCTTTAGAGTTCCATGAATCCCCTGAAATTATATTAAAAATGTATTAGATTCTCAAAAGGCATTGAAAAAAGCTTAAGAATCACTGTCTTCCGATTTCTCTTATTTGCTCCCTTCCCCTTACTACTTCCTCCTATTTGTCTGCCTTGTCAAATACCATCAGCCACTGTCTCCCACGTCCCTGGTGCCAGTGCACATTGCTGGGGAAGTTGGGTCTGAGCTACATTTAAAGACAAGCTCACTGTTTAAGATGACAGTGGCTCTGCCAAAACAAGTATGTCCTTCACAGCTGCAGTGATTACAACCTCACACTGTTGTATAAAAGATAACTTGGCCAGTTACAACTCTGAGGATGCAAATTTCAACAATTTTTATTTCTCTGCAACAACTTTAAGAGAGATACTATTCAACTACCACCTATTTTGAGAACCACCAGGATAGTGAGTACATTTTAAGCCCTTTTTTGGAAAAACCATTTTAAAGGAACTGCTTCCTTCTAACTCCCTGGCTCTGGGTGTGCTCTTTCCCCTGGAGTAGGTCTCACCCCTCAGCTCCAGTGGGAATGACAGCCCATTCTCTACTCCCAGGAGAATAGCGACTCCCTGAGCCCAGTGACCACATCTGTTTGTTTCACTATTGTCAACACAACACTTAGCACAGTTCCTGGCACGGTGTCAGTTCTTGGCAAATGGTTGATGAGGTGATAAATTTATTCCATAACAACCAGCACATCATCTCTGTTGTAGCAGCTAGTCTACACTGTTGTTACCCGGCTCTTACTTCCCTGTCTTTCCCCACCTGACTGGGTGCCCTGACAGCAGGATCAAATACCTGGCCTTTTGGTATTCCCAAGAGGCCAGGTATCTGATAGCATGGATACGTGAACGAACATATGCACACATGGAAAATAGGTGGCTCCAGGTAGAATCTGATAGTAGTCCTTAAGCTGTGTGTGGGCTATCCTGTACAAGAAGGATAAAGCATGAAGATGACTCCAGAAGGCAGGTTCCAGGCGGGTAAGTGTGGCTCAGAGTCAGGCAGGATGATCGGAGGGGCAGCGTGGAAAGGACTGGCTCCGGGAGTGCTGAGCTCCTCCTCGCTGGAGATGGCCGGGGGATAGTTGTGCAGCTGCTCCTTGGGGATCTTGTAGAATGCTTTCTGCCTCCGTCTGTGTTGTCCATGATGCCTTTTAACCCTGCGTCCTCTGGTCCCTTGACCTAGGTTGCAGGGCGTCTCCACGTGGAAGTGATGCGCGTCACAGGGACTGTCCCGGAGCGCGTGGTGGAAGACGACTCCTCAGAGAACTCCAGCGAGAGTGGGAGTCTTGAAGTCGTAGACAGCAGTGGGGAAGTCATTCACCGAGTCAAAAAACTGACATGCCGGGTGAGAGGACAGAGCTGGGAGGCTCGGAAAAAACGACTTCTTAATTCCAAACAATTTTATAGAAAATGTTATGAGTTTTTTCACAGAGCATAGTAGAAGTTAAGCTTTCTGGCAATAAATACAATGATGAACAGTCCTTTTTTTTTCAGAAGGATAGCACGCTCTCTGATGACCTGTGTGTGGTATTTCAAAGGGCTGTGTATTTGGCATGCAAGGAATGTGTTGTTTGTTGAATCATAGTTTTCTAGAAAGGTTGTATCTATATCAGAAACTCAATTACTAGGAAAATTTTAGAACATTGGATGTATTTGTTGCCAAGTTTATATGCTAATTATAGAACTACAGATTTCATTACAGATAGAACCCTAATGAAGTGGTGGCAAATATTTTCAGATATCATATGGATGACTGATTATTTCATCGCTTAATCTTAAATTTGGGGAAATTGAAATGAGAAAAGAATGCATAGTTTAATGTTTCCTTTATAGAAATTATAGTTGAATTTTTAAAAATCTGTCTCTTCAGGTAAAAATTAAAGAAGCAACTGGGCTGCCCTTAAACCTCTCGAATTTTGTCTTCTGTCAATACACATTCTGGGACCAGTGTGAGTCCACAGTGGCTGCCCCAGTAGTGGACCCAGAGGTACCTTCCCCACAGTCCAAGGATGCCCAGTACAGCGTGACCTTCTCTCACTGTAAGGTATGAAATGAGTTATGTGGGAGACAACAAATCTGAGTATAGTTTAAAAGTCTACTTGTGCCGAAACCAGTTTGGCTCAGTGGATAGAGCGTTGTCAGTCGTCAGCCTGCGGACTGAAAGGTCCTGGGTTAGATTCTGATCAAGGGCATGTACCTTGTTTGAGGACACGTCCCCAGTAGGGGGCGTGCAAGAGGCAGCTGATTGATGACTCTCATGGATGTTTCCAACTCTCTCTCTCCCTTCCTCTCTGTAAAAAATCAATTAAAAATATATTTTAAAAAATAAAAAAAATAAAAGTCTACTTGTACTTTAGAAATTTCCCCCATAAGAAGGTTTTATAGACATAATATGCTTATTGGGCTTTATAACCTCAAAGTGTTCTTCAGTATAATTTCAAAAAATTTAAAACTATTTAAAATAAAATCTGAAAAACCTGTACTCGATATCGTACTCCCCAGAGGTATAATGACCAATGACAGTTTGCTACATATTTTGATAAACTATTTTCTGTATTCCACAACATTTATATGTGTGGTAAACATATGCTCATAACATATGAATGGGCATAGATACATACTCTTAATGTCATGCACACAACTTAAAACACTTTTTTACAAAAATGTGATTATATCATACATATTGCAAAATTGTATCTTGTTACTTTGATATGTGTGGACATCTTAACATGTAAGTTGCTATAGATATTTTTATTCTTTTGAATATAGTATAGAATTCTAAGCATAGCATTCTTAGAATGTATCATATGAGGTGTGTGTTTTTTTCCTGAGTTTTTTTGTTTTTGTTTTTAAACAGTATGTCTTTTATTTTATTTTATTTTATTTTATTTTATTTTATTTTAATACTAGAAGCCCGTTGCATGAAATTCATGCAAGGGGCTCAGCCCTCACAGCTGCAATGGCTTGCCTCAGCCCTCGCAGCCTTGGCCTCATCCGGAAGGATATCCAGAAGCTTGTTCGGCTGTGCAGTCTAATTAGCATATTACACTTTTATTATTATATATGTTTTTATTGATTTTCCAGTAAGGAAGGGAGAGAGATAGAGAATTAGAAACATCTATGAGAGAAACACATTGATCAACTGCCTTCTGCACGCCCCCTCACAAGCAGAATGACATGGAACAAGGAGCATTCTTCATTATCTTCATTTATAAAAGAAAGGAGTGGGGTTAAATTACCTCATAATATCACTTTCAGATTTTATATTCTTTTTTTTCTTGATGGTGGTCTATAAAAGATGGTTTTTACGGTTGAGATCTAGCTAATATACTCCAAAGTGAACTATATATAGTTAAAAGGTAAAAAGAAAAATGACACGAATTTCTCTATGTGTAATTTTTGTCACTCTCTCTTTCCTTCCCCTTACTCCAGGACTATGTGGTGAACGTAACCGAGGAATTCCTGGAGTTCATTTCAGACGGAGCACTGGCCATTGAAGTGTGGGGCCACCGGTGCGCTGGAAATGGTAGCTCCATCTGGGAGGTGGATTCTCTTCATGCGAAGACAAGAACGCTGCATGACAGGTTCGTACTTTCCTGTGTGCTGCAGACACAGAGCCAAGAGTACTAGTAGCACTTGGACAATTGTTAAGAAAATGGATTCTCTGAGCCTGTTTCCTCATTTGTGAAATGAGAATGGTCAAAGGAACTTCTGGGCAAAAAAGAAATTCAATTGGGAAAGGAAAATCTTTTCAACAAACAAGACTGAAAAATTGCATACCATTATGGAAAAAAACAACTTCAATTTTTACTTCATACCATACACAAAACTACATCACCATAACTATAAAACTGTCAAGCTTATAGAAGAAAACAGGAGAATATCTTCTTGTAAAGTTAATCATTTGCCTGTTCTGTGGCCCAGCAATGCCACTCCTCCGTATTTACCCAAAAATATGAAAACAAGCTGATTTGTACACACAAAGGTTTATGGCAACTCTATAATATCCTAAACTGCAGATAATCCAAGTGTCCTTCAATGTGAGAATAGATAAACAGATTATAGTAGTATTCATATAATAGAATAGTACTCAGACTATTGCTATGCACTTAACTGAATCTCAAAAACATGCAGAACCAAATAAGTGAGACCTAAAAGAGTATATATACTACTATATGATTTCATTTACATGAAGTTCTAGAAAAGGCAAAACTAATCTATGAGCTTACATGGCTGCTGCATGGAGGGGTAGTTGTGGGTGAATGGGAAAGGGCAAGAGCAACTTTTCTGAGGTTAACGGTGGGATAGCTTACTCAGATGTATGTATTTGCCAAAACTCATCAAACCCTGTGCTTGAGGTCTGGACATGTCACTACATGTAAGTAATACCTCAATAAAATATAAAGAACGTACACCGAAAGTTTTTGAGAGTTAATAGAAAATAGTCTACGCAACATCCATAGCACAGTTCCTAACACATAGCAAGTGGCCAGTGAACGGTGGCTCATTCCTAATAGTGTCCCTGGGCAGTGAGAGTGCTGTGTGTTGGAATGCGTTCTGCAGGTGGAATGAAGTGACTCGCAGAATAGAGATGTGGATCTCCATACTAGAACTGAACGAGTTAGGGGAGTATGCCGCAGTGGAGCTTCACCAGGCGAAAGACGTCAACACCGGGGGCATCTTTCAGCTCAGACAGGTACTCGGTTTGTTTTTGTCTCATGGTTTCCTTGTCCCACTCTTAACACACAGTCTCTGGAATTTTTGCATTATTTGACTCTTTGTTCCCTAATTTGTTTCCCTTCTTTTTCCTCTTCCCCGTTCACTCCCCATTCCCGTTCCTGGCCCCCATTTCCACATCACTTCCTCATGGCACCCTCACCGCCACAGGGTCATTCCCGGAGAGTGCAAGTCACAGTCAAACCCGTACAGCATTCAGGGACACTGCCACTTATGGTCGAAGCCATCCTGTCACTCTCTATTGGCTGTGTGACTGCCCGGTCCACCAAGCTCCAAAGAGGGCTGGACAGTTACCAGGTAAGACCAACAGGTTTGAAACAGTACCTAACGAAGATTGATTAATGCAGAATTAAGGAAATCCGTGATCTGTGATGGAGACACCTATTTGGGAATACAACAGAATTCCTTGCCTTAACCATCTTTTTGGCCCTGCCCTCATATTTCCACCCCTTGCCCTTTTTCTAGATTTAAAATACAATATTGGTTTCGTGTTGATTAATAATTATTTTATTTATAAATATACATTTTAATGCTACAGTATTCATTTACTTTAGGCTACTTTTGTTTTATTTTTGGCCCAAATTATGTTGGATGTTTGGCATTGCTGCCTGGCCTGATCCACTTCTATTAACATAAAATTGCCCCCATACACTGGCATAAATAATAAGTTCTTTAAAAGCTTTATTATTTTTTTAAAAATTAAAAGTTGCCTTGATCATTTTTGTCCATGAATTTTCCACTTACTAAATCTAGTGTTTTCATTTTTAAAAATTAAAAGATAAAAACCTCTAGGAGTTGATCTTCATATAACTGGAGTACTCCTTGAAAATAAACTTTAAGATTAGGAAATTGTCCCCAGTGTCCTGAAGGAATGCATGTGCTTCCTCAAGACCTCAGTTTATTCTCAGGTATGAATTAGGGACGGGAGAAATCAGACCATAACGGGGCTCCCTCACTGTCCCACGAGAGGGAACACTGTCCCTGTCACAGGAGGAAGGGGACTCCTCTCGTGGAGTCTGGGCGTAAAGCCCGTCCGTCCCCAGAATGATTCTCCTATCTCTCTTTCCTTTTGGTTTCAGGGCATTCAGGCCAAGACTTTTCTGGAAGCTAAAAAGAACATTGTTGGACTCTCAGGCCTTAGGGAGGAATAGCTTTGTTAGATAACCGCTTTCCTTATCTTAGGCCGGAGTTCCCTAGGCCTGGGGGAGAGTAAGAGTGAAACTCTGGGGACAGTCTTTTCCACAAGACTTCCTTGTGGGTGGAGGAGGGAATTGGACTGTCTGTATTCTCATCCCAGTTCAGTCCCTCGCTTGGCTGTCAGCTTTGGGGTGGCCTCGGGCCTCGTAGAAACCATTAGAGTGGGGAGACCTGTGTGCTTAAGTCTAATTTGGCCTTCCTGCATAGTTACCTTGACTGGATAATTTTTAAAAGTTCCCTTTTTCTCTTCAAAATGATGAGGTAGACTTAGTAGTTTTCTGAGCTCCCTTTCTGCAGTAAAATTTTTGTGGCTTAACAAGTTTCTGATCTTAAATAAAACTTTCAACCCATGTGTCCTAAACTGTGACCTACAAAATATGGAGTATCAACTGACTAAATACCCCATTCTAGGAATATTATAAGGATTGCCTATTTGCACTTTGTTAAACAGCTATACCTCTTGAGTTAAAACTTGTTTTTGTCAATATTTGAGCTCTCAAATATCAGCCTTTCCCCAGGGCTAAGTGTTGTTCTTTAAAAAGCATAGCACCAGTCATGCAAATTTAAACTGTGGCTATTTTAAAGTGTTTATTTATGTATTTTTACTGCCATGTCCAGTCAAGGACATATCCAGTAACTTTTTGTTGTTGATGTAGTACTTTAGAAATTTTCTGATTCGGTAGCTCAGGCCAATCCAGAATATGTTGGCATCACAACAGTTATCCATCGTAGAAGCTCAGGCTAGTTTTCAGTTAAAAGAAGTATCTCCTATATCTCAAAATAATGATAAATGAATCATTAATATGGGGAATTAATTTATGAAAACTTATTTCAGTATTTTGCTTGCATTTAATGAATTACTTACACAAAAGATAATGGTGGTTGCCAAATTGAAACAAAGGATATTTTTAAGTCTAGACAGAGAATAATCTTAACTGTATTTTTAAAGCACTTTTAAGTAGCAATATATTTTGAAATATACTTAGGTATGAGGATAATATAATTATGTTTTTAAAACTTGAAAAAAAAAGTTTGTCTTTTTTATGACTAGACCACTATTTGAATACTAACCTTCCAGTAACCATAGAAAAAATGGAAGTTGTTACAAGACCCAGCATTCATTTTGAATAGAACCTGCCTCCATATGGATGAATATTCTCTACAAGTGGGAATTTCATTCTTATTTTTAAGGAAATTGTCTTAACTAAAACTTTTATTTTCAACACTGTGATTTTATTTGCCAAATGTGTTTGCCAGAATTGTTATTTTATGTTATTGTAAACAGTTCCTGTGGGTTCAATACAGTTCTGATTTTTCTCAGCTGTTGTATGGATGGTGATATACACAATAGTGAATAATGACAGATTCGTATATTTTAAATAGTGACCTTTGCTTTTATTGCAGTGGTCTAGGGCAGAGCCCTGAATGTAGATAGATTTAGGTTCCCCAGTGAGCTTTCACTGAGATGATTTCATCAGTGAGAGTGGTTGGTGAGGTGGGAGACTACAGGCCTGCCCCTACCATTATGTGTGTGATTTTTGGATTAAATCACTTCATCCTCTGGGCCTTAGTTGCCTCAAAGGTCAAAGGTCAAGCGATGTAATCTCTAAAGTCCTTTCTCTGTCATTCTGTGTTTCTAAACCTACTCTAAATCTCAAGTAGCTCACCCACAAATACACAGCAACTATTTGCTTAACAATGCATTAAGGCAGGTAGTCCCATCTAAGAGAGTTCTTGATTTTAAATTATTCCTTTCTATATTATTTTTTAATGTGTGTTTCCCCCCCTCCCCCAATTATTTTTAGAGAGAGAGGAAGGAACAGAGATAGAGAGATAGAAAATCGATAAGAGAGAAACATCCTGCTCACCCCCTGCTGGGATGGAGCCCGCTACCCCAGGCCTATGCCCTTACTGGGAATCGAACCTGTGACTTCTTGGTTCATGGGTCAACACTCAACCACTGAGCCACACCAGTGGGACTCCTTTCTTTATTTTTTTTAAACTTAAATTTTGTAATTATTATAGGCAAGTTAATTAAATCTACTAAACCTTTTTGCGTTTCAGTTAAATGTTTTATGATGCTGATATGTGTGTTGTCCATTGTAATGTGTGTGTTAAGCTTAAAGAATTATTTAAGTGTGCTGTTTGAGAAACAAAACGCATGTCCTTTGTGTTTATTTTTTTTCCTGCCAGAGAGATGATGAGGATGGTGATGATATGGATAGTTATCAGGTATTGCTGCCGTCAATCCTATGGCATGGGGCACAGCTGCTGCTAATTGCCAGCACCCGCGAAGCAGAGAGCAGGGCGGAGGAAGGAGGAGCGTAGAGCAAGAAAATGCAGTTTTTCACTTGCTTTTGATTTGCTTTAAATGTAATCAGGGATACAATACTGCCTCTATTTAGATTTCTCTGCCAGCCTAAAATTTATAACCAAATACTGCTATTTTGCTATGCCGTCTCAAATGACTAGCTTATAAAGCCTTTCTAAGCAAGACCATGATTGCTGTATTAAATTGGTGACATTAAAATTTGTGCAGTTATCTATCCATGTTCTGTAAGTAGATTCTTGTCTTTCCTACGAGAAACTACACTTAGCTCCTTACATCCAAGAGAGTAGTAGTATTCGAATATGCCATTTTACTGAAGAGATTTTTGTTGGATAAGAAAATTGAAGGCATTTTATGCACACAGTTTTGTTTTGTGTAACCAGTTTTCTTCTCTCATTAAGGCCAAGGTTAGTTACCTATGACCTGGAGAATTTAAATCTCAACTTTTTAATATGTGCAAATGTGAGGTTTTACCCAGTCACTGCTGACGGACCTGCTCTCACAGAATGAGCAATAATAGCAGTGGTCAAGGCAGCAAACTAGGATGGACTATTTGGGGTTTGGTTCCCAATCTCTCTACTAATTCTCCACATAAACTTCAAAAGCATGTTTTCCTGGTGTGCCTTCCTGTGCTTAACATGGGTGTGCATTGTAGGTAGAGCCTCGGAGGTCTGCAGGTGTCTGCTCTGAATGTAATGTCTTAAGGGTTAGATTAGAATTAAGCAAATTAGCACATTTTGAGTAGAATTATGGGTTCTTTCCCTCATCATAATTTCACTAAGAAGCAAGCAAAAACAAACTATAAGAGAAACGTCCCCTTGGATCTCAGCAACACCATTAGGTCACTCCTGCAGCTGTCTGCGCTTCCTGCCACGTATCCACGTGAAGTCCGTTGGCTTGCTTCTGGGAGTTTGGAGAGCATGGCTGACTGCATGTTGGGTTTTTGCATGGGAGATTTTTTGTTTCCTTATGGTAGGGGCAAATTTGGAAGGTTCTCTGCTGATCTATCCTTTGCGTTTCAGAAAATACAGGTCATCAGGCCATTAAACTGTGAACTATGAAAATAGCTATCATTTTCCATTCCATTTGCTGTTACATGGTTTGGGCTCTGTTCATGGTGTCATTCAGCTGAAAATTGCAAATCTTTCAGATGAATAGCTACAGCTTAAGCACACACACCACATAGGAATCATCCAACAGCTGGTGTAGTTTGAGTCTCTCTTGCTTTTAGGTACAAATTATCCTTTTGGAAATACATGGGCTTTGATTTCTGAGTAACAGGATTCTCAATCAGCATGCAGTGTCTGTGAGGCCTCTTTGCTTTCTTGCATCTTAATCACACTGAACTTGCAATGTTCAATGGCCTTTCCTAATGAAAAGTTTCTAATCAATGAAACATCTTCTTTAAAATAAAGAAATACTAGTTGTTTATGCACTTTATAGAAAAATGCTTTCCTTCCCTCATTCCAGGAAGAAGACTTAAACTGTGTAAGAGAGAGGTGGTCTGATGCACTCATTAAGCGGCGAGAATACTTAGATGAACAGATTAAAAAAATCAGCAATAAAAAAGGTATGTGAGATTAAACTTTCCCGGGAGTAGCTTTTTCACTTCTAGATACTTGCAGTGGATTGCTTTCTTCTCTTCGTTGGATAATGGTATCTTAGTTTTTAACTTTATAACAATTATAGGTATTTGTGTATCATATTGTACAGTGTTAGTTAAGTTCTGAATTTGAAATTAATACATTTTTATAAAACTCTGAGTTAACTGTGATATTAAATGTTAAACTGAAATTATGTTTTGATGAATGCAAATATGATCAATACCATATCTCAGTAATGAGCTATGTCAGGCTCAGAACATGGAACTGACAGCAGCTAAAGGGTCACTTCTAAAAGCACAGCCTTTGGCAGATCAGCCCCAGCAGCTGTTGGAAGGTAGCCAGGTACTCAGCCAAAGCTGGCTGCAGCGCCAGCCACTGCCCGAGCTCCAAGGATGCAATCCGATTATGCTGGCAACTGCCTCCTGGTTTCCAGAGTAGAAATATGCTCTTGAAACCCATAGCCTCGCATCCTCACTTTATGATTTACTCATTGCGGATGACTCGGCACCAAAGGACACATCACAGCCAAAATTCTCCCAACACAACATCTCAGCTCAATGTTCTTAGTGTCCTTTGTGCATGCGCTTCACCTATGAAACTCGCTCTGTCATTATAGCTCCAGAGTTGTATCATAGGTAAAAAGATCTCAAAATATATAAAATAAAATCTCTTCATAATGAGCATGAAGGAAAATAAAGTTAGTTTTGCAGGGTGCAGGATATGGTATTCTTTAATTCTCTCTATAAAATGGTATTTAGTTTTTATAAAGCCATGTCACATCCATCATTTCATTTGATCATTCCAACAAGTGCGTGAAGTAGATACGACTTGATTATACCTTTTTGACAGAGTAGGAAACTAGACTCATGTATTGAATCACTTCCCCACATTTCACAGAACCAGTAAAATAACCCAAGACTTTTAATCCCTGTTTAAATGTTCTTTCTACTCTCCTGGTTTGTGGTTCATTAGCTAGTGTCCTAGCCTCTCCAAGCCCAACTGGGTGCCTCAGATCCTTTGTAATGTAGCAGATGTTCAAGCCATTATGGATATCACCAAGTACTCATCTATTTTAAATGTAGAAATTGTACTTTTTCCGTTCTTGGTACTCATTCCCTCATTCTGCCCCACAGAGAAAACCGAGGACGAAGTGGAGCGGGAAGCCCGCCTTGTGGAGCAGTGGGTGGGGCTGACTGAGGAAAGGAATGCCGTGCTGGTGCCAGCCCCAGGCAGTGGGATCCCTGGGGCACCTGCCGACTGGTAAGTCCACCCTTCCTTCTGGGCAGGTCTGACTGGATGGTTCAGAGGGCCTGTGGCCAGAGTCCCGCAAGTCACTTTCCCGGATTATCACAGGAAATGTTAAATAGCATGAGCTGCCCAGGGAAGGGGCACCCATCTCCAGTGCCGCCTTCCCATTTTCCTCCCAACCGCAGACAGCCTCCTCTCACAGGAAGCCAGAGAGCATTTATTACCTTGCCGGGAGTCTACTACCACACTCCTCAGTTCCTCTGCATACGCAACTTGGACATGGTTTCCTGATCTCCAGAAATTCTTATTTTGGCTCAAAAGAAGGGTGTTTCCAGGGTGTAGTCAAAGAGGGCAGAAGATATATCTAAACTACAATCGATTGATATGTCAGTCCTCATGCTCATAAGAAACAGGGTGATATCCTCGACTCTGCAGTCTATTAGATCTGGATGCTATAGCTCTTAAGTGTTGTTCACTTACCTTCTCTGAGGCTTCATTCTTAATCATTAATGGGGCTACCTTTATGATACTGTTGTGAGGATTAGAGATAATATATACAAAATACCTTGTTTGTAGGGCCCATTCATTAAAGGGTAACTGCTGCTGCTGCTTAGTCTCATTCTTATTCTTAAGAATATATCCTAGGCGTTGAGGAGAAATCAGATTTCTTTTGAACACATGCCCAAATCATTACTTTTGGATAGGCACAGCAACATGAGTGATGTTACTTGTGTCTGTAATGATGACTGGAAGTGTAACTGGTTCCATGAGATTATATAACTAGAAAATCTGAGTTTGCAGGCACAGAATTTTTAACCTGATGTTTCTCCCTGCAGATTTTCCTCTGTGCTGGAATCCTATAAGTCCCACGTAGCATGTGGCAGCCACTTGTGATAAACAGCCAGCCCAGTCCCGTTGTGCTCTGCTCTTTGAGGCCCTCTTTAGACTTTTACCTCATTTGTAAAATGTAGAGTCCTGGTCCCCTTCCTAATTAGTCTGATTTGGAAGAAGAAGGATGTGCCCAGGACTTTCATTTTAAGAGTGCCCACCCCAAAGCTGACTGATGCAGATGGGCAAGTTTCTGATGAAACACGGCTTTGGTCTTTCCCGCACACAACTCTACCTCCTTTCCTCCATCTTTCATTCTCTCCTTCTTTGAGCTTTTGAATATTGTCTTTTTTGTATACTTCCTCAGGTCTTTGATCCTCTCCCTTATTCCTACTGTAACAACATCCCCATCTCTTTTCCCCCATCACTAGAATTACTTTTAGAAAGGCTTCAATAATCTTTGTCTCAGTTAATTACATGTAATTCATATACACAACTGGTAGTTCTTTATGTAAGTCACATAATTCCCATGGTTTGTATTAATAGGAATGTCAAGAATGTGAACATATTTCATTAATGGAGCCTATATCTCCAAGAGCATGGTTCTCCTCTGCATCCGTGCCTCTGTGCTGTCTGATTACCTATCACGATGTAAGACACATATTTGGTTGTGATTAAATTTTGTTATTAAACTTAGGATCCCTCCACCTGGAATGGAAACCCACATACCAGTTCTCTTCCTTGATTTGAACGGTAAGTAGACCCCTAACTGTCTAGGGGTTATCACGTTTAATTTAGGTTTGTAATCTCTTCAGACCCACATGATTTTGATCCTTATTGAATCACTTTTCTGATTACTCATATGCCTATCTAGGTGATACTGTTAGTCCAACTAAATTATTATGGCCATGACATGTAAGAGGTATGGTTACTTAATCTTTAGAAGAGAAATTATAGATACTTAATCTTTAAAGAGAAATTGAGAATTTCATATAGAAACACTACTGCAGTTATTGCTCTGAAATGTTTACAGACATGGAAATTACCCTCAGGGACTCTGAATCTCCAAGCTTTGCAAGGGAGCAGGCATCTGCGTTTCTGACTGGTGTCCTTTGCTCCCACCACAGTGGTGTTGGTACCAGAACATGACAGTCCCCCTACGTTAGGATTGTCCTTCACTGTAGCAATTAGATCAAACCTGAGTGACTCTAGAGCAGTGGTTTTTAATATGTTTTAGTAGTAAAACCCATTTTCACACTGAAGTCTTAAATGGAACCCCAGACAAAAGCAGAGTGGCTGAGTTGGGGGAGAGACAGGCTCTGGCAGGCCCTTCTGCATGGCCGTTGGGATCCTCAGGACACAACCTCAAAACCTCTCTCCTGGAGGCAAGTCCAGTGATGGATAGAAGGCAGACATGAGGAGATTGGCTTTGGCTCTTCATAGGAAGAATTTTTTAAAAGCCTAGAAGTAGACTGTACCTCGTGAAGTGATGAGTTCCCCATTATTGGAGGTGTACAAGCAGAAACTGGATGGCCACTTACAGAGATTTGTGAAGGTTGAATTCCGCTTTGGTACGACATTGGAAGGCTATCAGATTTCTCCAAAGTGCTCAGGGTTTCTATTCTAAATTGATCATTGAACTCCTCAAAATCTAATTTAGTGTAAGTTATATGAGTAGGACAATAAACCTAACACTAGGTTACAGGAGGAATTTGTATCAGAAACCATCAAAATTTTAGTTGTGTATATGTAATAAAAATATTTGTTCCTTGGACTACATATAGAATATACTCAGTTCATTTGGTAGGAGACTCACAAAGGCCCATAGTTGATCCTGTAAAGAATAAAAGTGATTGTGGGGGAGTATTGGAGTCTCTGTCAACTGCAGGAGAAGGAATGAAAGAAAAGTTGAATATGTCACATGTAAACTTCATCTATTTGGTCTTAACTAAAAACTGACTTTCCCCCACTTTTGTTTCTGTGCCCTGGTCTCGTTAGCGGATGACCTCAGTGCCAATGAACAGCTTGTGGGCCCCCATGCCTCGGGCGTGAACTCCATCCTGCCCAAGGAGCATGGCAGCCAGTTTTTCTACCTGCCCATCATAAAGCACAGTGACGAGGAGGTAATTGACCCCTAAAGTTCTCTTTAAGGGCTTCATGTGCCTGTGGGCCTGTCTTCCCATTAAACTACTTTGGTGGGGAGGACTGGGAACTTTAAAAAAAAATAATGGATGTTGAAACCGGTTTGGCTCAATGGATAGAGCGTTGGTCTGCGGACTAAAAGGTCCCAGGTTCGATTCTGGTCAAGGGCATGTACCTTGGTTGCGGGCACATCCCAGGTAGGGGGTGTGCAAGAGGTAGCTGATCGATGATTCTCTCTCATCGATGTTTCTAACTCTCTATCCCTCTCTCTTCTTCTCTGTAAAAAATCAATAAATTAAAATATAAAAATAAATAGATAAAATAATGGAACTTGTGGTTAAGGACAATATTATTCAGTTGAGTTGCATTTGTTTTCTTTCTCTAATGGGTGATACACCTGACTTGTGTCTTGTTTCCATCTCTCCATTCTTCTCCCTTTTCTAGGTTTCAGCCATAGCCTCTTGGGACTCCTCGGTGCATGATTCTGTTCATTTGAATAGGGTCACTCCCCAGAATGAAAGGATTTACCTGATAGTAAAGACCACAGTCCAGCTCAGCCACCCGGCTGCCATGGAGTTAGTGTTACGAAAACGGATTGCAGCCAATATTTACAACAAACAGGTACTACAGGCCCTGGTTCTGCAGTTGCATAGATGAGCTCGAAGTTTTCCCTTCTATCACAGAGTAGTGTTTGTGATGTTAACACAGTGGATGTGCAGATTGTTACCATACTGGCCAAGTTATAGTCTGATTCTCATTTATCCTAAATAGTGGGGTCTGAGGATAGCAAAGTTAATGTCATCCACAAGGACTTTCCACCTTGGTTGATTTGAGACCCATAATCCTAGCAGGCAATGGAACTATGAGATTTTGCTGTTTAAAGGGTTAAGTGCCGGGTCCAAGAGGATTAGTGGCAAAAGCAGGACAAAATGCAGGCCCCAAATAAATCCTTGTCCGAATGCCTCCCCAGGTCTCATCTCAGAGGCACTGTCCACAAAACTGATCCTGCCCAGTTTTCTGCTGATGATGCCAGGATAGACTGATTCAACCCTGGCATGATCAGAAGAAAGGCAACAAATGGGAGAGAGAGAAGCAACCACAATAAAAACCCTGCAAATTCTATACTCTGCCCAAATAATAACAGGACATCATTGTGCCTCCTGTGTGGACACAGAGATTATTTTTCTGTTTTTTTGTTTTGTTTTGTTTTTTTCTGTTCCTTTTCTGTTGTTTTTTGAGTATTGTGGGTGTGGGTGTATCAAAAACAGTGACTGGTAATGCTTTTACAATGTGTACAAAACTAAATAACTTATATTTTCAGATCACTTAATTCAGTTTTCCTTTTCTACCAGAGTTTCACCCAGAGTTTGAAGAGGAGAATGTCATTGAAAAATATATTTTATTCCTGCGGTGTAACCTATGAAATAGTATCCAATATACCAAAGGTAAAAATATATATCACTTTTTTAAAAGATCGCAATATATATATATATATATATATATATATATATATATATATATATATATATATATACTGTTCATCTAGAAGTATTATAATTGTCTTCTTGTCACTTTAGGCAACAGAAGAGATTGAGGACCGGGAGACACTGGCCCTCATGGCAGCAAGGAGTGAAAACGAAGGCACGTCAGATGGAGAAACGTACATTGAGAAGTACACGCGTGGCGTGCTGCAGGTGGAGAACATTTTGAGCCTTGAGCGGCTCCGGCAGGCAAGTAACTGGGCCAGAGGATAAGTCACCAGTTCACTGCAAATGGACAAAGATGAATTTATTTACCAATCACCTTCTCTCTGTACCTATCCAAGAAGGAACACTTGAGTAGTGGTCTCATTAGGAAAAAAAAAAACAGTTACTTTGACAAAATATATAGTTAGAGATATTTCTTCTACATTTCCTCCGCTCATCTATAAGAAATTTGACAACATTTTTAATTCAGCAATTTTCCTGGTTTTATTTAAGAGAAAATTTTTTGATAGATTAAGCAAAAAAAAAAAAATTAGTGGGTACAAAAAGTTTCCAGTTTTGTAAATATGGGGGAGTGTGTGTGGGCTTGACATGATCTTTAGTTCTGTATTTCTAAGTCATCCACAATAAACATGTCACTTTTGTCATCAAAGGAGAGAAATTAATATCATTTCCAAATTTGCAGGCAGTCACAGTCAAAGAAGCACTTTCCACCAAAGCGCGGCACCTGCGGAGGAGCCTCAGCACGCCGAATGTGCACAATGTGAGCACCCCCTGCAGGCCCGGGCGCGGGCGTGTCCCACAGGAGGGGGCCGAGGTCGGGGTGTAGGAGGGGGCCGAGGTCGGGGTGTAGGTGCGAGTAGGACATTTGGCACTGATGTCGGCGTCCCTCTGTCCTAGGGAAGCACACCTGGGAGCACAGCTGTGTAACATGAGGGGCCTTTAGTGGAATCTTACAAAGATAGACAGAAGAGAACATGAAAGCATGAGAGCTACTAGGTATTAGCACATTTGTAGCTCTTGTGTTAAAAAGAAGAGTAAAAAGTAACAAGGGGAACATCTATCTTACAAAGGAAAGAAAAACCACCTATGAAGTATTCCACCTTCCCCCCCCACACACACACACACACACACACGCACACACATACAAATAGAACCTAAGTATGATCAAGGCTCTAGATCTAATTATTAATATTTACAAGGGCTAGAGGAAAATGTTAAGTGACACCATGGGAATTCCATTAGCAAAATCCTAACTATGGGGAATTTAACAGGAAGAATGACCTAGACAGAAGGGAAAACTCATAAATTAAAGAGATAAGATATATCCAATTGCAATGTATGAACTATTTTGATCCAGATTTAGGATTAGCTGTGAAATGTTTATGAGACATTTGAACACTGACTGGATATCTGATACTATACAGGAATCACTTAACTTTTTAAAATGTGATAAAGCTATTATACTTATGGTTTTTATTTTTTACTTATAATTTTTAAAGGAGGAGGAATAATTACTTATTTTTAAGAGACTCAGAGAAACATGATAAAAAAATTTAAATATTTTTAAAAGAAGGTAATAATAAGTATTAGAACAGAACTATAAATTCAATAAAGAAGGAAATATCAAACCGAGGTATATCAAATAGAAGAGAAACAAAGCTATGAAAAATGGTAGTTTTTTTAAAGACTAGTCAAATGGATTGACTTGTATTTTTATTGATTGGGACAGAAAAAAAACTGAGAGAAGATAGTAATATTAGAAATAAAAAGGAGAAGTGGAAATTTCCTACAAAAAACAAACACACACAACAGAATCAAGAAGAAATAGGAAATCTGAATACCGTTATCACCATAAAGAAGGCCTCAACTCATGGGCAGACTATGTTCATTGATGTGAATACACAATATCAAAATATTGGCACATCTTCTTAAACTGATCTATAATTCCCAACATAATTTATTTTAGGATTTGGTAAGCTGAACCTAAAATCCCTATGGGAGATCAGAGCTGACGGTGCCTGAGCCTTATTAGCAAGCAGAGACTCCATGCCTCAATATATGCTCAGAGATTCTCAGATACCTAGGGTACGTTTAGGACTAAAAGATGCTGAAATAATACACATGTTAGTACTGGTTGTGTGTAGAAAGAGTGGTGATTAGAGACAGCAGCAATACGTTTTATTTCATCATAGTTTATAATAAAAACAATTAGAAGCAGCCTGGATGTCCATCTAGAATACAACACAATAAAGTATTGGACTATTGAGGAAGACCATCTATAGTAAGATACTATTTAATGAATTATATAAATGCGCAAAATAATGCCACATATTATTTATAGTGCATATGTATAATATTACATAAAACCTGAATGGGAATAATAAACCCCAACTTTAGGGTAGTCATTGCCCCTAGGGAGGGAAGGAAGAAAGAAGAGAGAAGGTGGTCATACAGGCTTCACTTGTACACATAGCATCATGTTTCTTAATACACGTATATATAAATTTATGTAAAATATATAAGCCACATTGGTAAAACCATCTCTTGCAGGTCTCTTCCAGTCGACCAGACCTTTCTGGCTTTGATGAAGATGATAAGGTGTGTACCTGTGGGCATGGCTAGGTTATTAGCAATCTCTAAATTGGGAAAGGTAGGATATCTTGGTGTTTTTTAAATTTCTGGACTTCCCATCTTAATCTTATGCAGATCATTGTCTCCATATGTCCATTTTCAAGTTCAAATACTTGATATGAAACTGCTGCTGTGCACTCTGAGTATTACATTGCTAATTAGTATAAAACACTGCTTTTCATACCAGAATAATACCACACATAATTGAATATCTGTGTTTATAAGACTAATTCTAACCAATTTAAGGTGTTATATCCACCATAACAAAATCACAATTATTTCAAGTGAGTAAAATTAGAGATATAAAAATCAAGGACATTTGCAACATTATCTTATTCAGCAAACATTTCTTAATTATATATTGTATGTAAATTACTAAGCTAGGGACAATGGATGATTCAGAGTGTAAACACAGATTATGTCCTCAAGAAGTTTAAAATTTAGTTCTTAGAGGCAACCAACTCCTGAAAAAGTTGAAATAAATTAAGTAAGCTTGTATGATATACAAGAAGCATTTTTTCCCTTAGGATACCAGTATCTTATGCCAGTTTGGTACTCTTAAATCTCAGGTGTACATAGAGTAACCATATCACCTCGTTTGCCTGCTAGTGCCTGCTACTCAGGAAAAAGTATTAATAGAACCATTTCTCTCTAAAAAGTGTTTCAATTGGTCTTTAAATGATTCAGCCTCCTTAGTTACATAACAAATTCATAAAAGTGACTGCTTTGGGGGAGGGAGGAAGATGAATGGCACCTGTAAGTCATTCTGTTTGAAATGATTTTATTAAATTTTGAACAAATGCAATTAAATGTTAACATTTATTCACTCTAAGTATACCTTGTATTTGTATGACAGTACTGATCATATTTAGGACTTTAATATGTGTTGAAAATATTTTATAGTAAAAATAGAAAAAAGTACATACTAGTATCCCATTAAAAGATAGGGGGGAAAACACTCAATTCAGGCTTCATTTTTCACTTCAGAGGAAATTCATTACAGCTTAACCTACATTTTACCTTGTAGGGTTGGCCGGAGAACCAGTTAGACATGTCTGACTACAGCTCCAGTTACCAAGATGTAGCGTGTTATGGGACTTTACCCAGGGATTCACCTCGAAGGAGTAAAGAAGGTAGTGGTGAGATTGTTTTTCTATGTTATCTGTATATATAAGAGGCTAATATGTTAAGTCTCCATCCAGGTAATGACATCACGTAGCAGCAAGCTGCTTCCTCTCCCTAGCAACTAGCCTCCTTGGAGTTTCTTCAGCCCAGAAACATGACTTGCTTCAGAGCCAGGTGGAGACATTTTACATTATAACCAAATGTCTGTGAATTGTTTTCACGTGCCTCATCTCATTTGATCCTCACAGAAGTCCTAGAGTAGGTAGATAGGAGATGGTGGAATCCTATTTTCTTTTTATTAGCTGGAAAATTGAGAGTTAGAAAGCTTAGAAACTTGACCCGACTGAAAAGAAGTAAGAAATGGTGGAGCTTGAAAATGACTTCAGATTTTGTCATTACACAGAATATAGTCAAACACTGCTGCAGTTAAATATTTTACCCTTTGTTCTCCCTGTGTGATCTACAATAATAATTTGCTTCATGTTGATATTTATTTCTGTGTTGTTGACAATTACCTGAAAGAGAAGTTGGGGTGCTTCACTGGGTTGGAAAAAGTTTAGATAAATCAGAAAGCAGGTCTAATTAAGCAAGTTTATTCTCTATCTATAAAAAGCTAAGTTGACTTGTGCATGAGCAGTACATAGATAGCTCTTGCTGGCGCCAATCACATTCATGTGTTTTGACCTGTCATTGTAGATTGTGAATTTGGTTGACACTTCTATTATAGAGAAAGGGCGAATAGCGATATTAAAATTTTTTTTCATTCTTGGGGAAATGGGGAGTGGAGCGGGGTGGGAAGAGACTGAACATAAACTGCACCTATGGATGAGGACAATGGGGGATGGGGAAAGGGCAGAGAATTGAATGGAAACTTGGTGTAGGGGAGCAATGCGGGGGGCTGGGGGATGAGGAACATTTGTAATAATATGAACAATAAAGATTTATTTAAAAAATAATAATAAATAAATCCATCTAAAAAAAAATTTTTTTTTCTAATTAATTTCCTTTCAATGTACACACATTCATGCACCAGCCCACTAGTTTCTTTATATTCCTTAGGAAAAGCGGGGAGTAAGATTATTTTATATATGGCAAATAATAAGATAGGAAGCTGAAATTCTAGCTTGCTAGATATTCCAAAACTATTTTCTTGAATGGAACATATGTTCACTTATTTTATTTCTTTTTGCTTTGTATGCAGTATATCATGCAAATAATAATAGCCCTTTTGTGTAACACTTTGGGATTTTCAAATCATTTTTCATACATCATTTCCCGGGTTGGAAGTCAGTTTTGAGACATCCACAAATCTTATTACATTATGATTAGACTTCATTCTTCCCCAAAAGTATATCCACTTCTGTCATGTTTTTGTACTCAAATTAAAGGATTATTTAGGAGAACATGTCTCTGATTCCTGAACCAATTTTTAAAATGATACCAGAAAGTAATTTAATCAGTGACAACATTATTACCTAAGTATTATCATGTTTCAATGCCCTGATGGGACCAGCATTCTGTGGATGTGCAAATCAGTTCTATTATCTTACACCTTGTATTTTACTTAAGTGTCATTGTACCAGTGAGCTGTGGAGAAAATGTAGTAGGGAAAGAAACCCAAAAATGAAAGAAATGAGTAAAAGCTAGAAAGAAAATTGTCCTTTCTTAGTCATATGAAGAAGGCTTAAGGCAAAAGGAGGCTTGCAAGAAAATTTACACAGTATTCACTCATTTATTGAGCCTCTATTTGCTATCTGCAATGAAAGGTACAAAGAGGTATTGTTTTTTAAATTATAGATCTTAAAACCTGACTTTGGAAATGAGATACATAGAAAATTAGATATTAAATGATAAAGTGCTAAAAATGCATGTGCAGATAATAACTCTGAGAATTCAGAGAAACAAAATAAGCATGGGTCTAAATTGGTCTGGGAAGTGGCGCTTAAGCTGGATCTTGAAAAGAGTATAGAAAATTTGGTTTCTCATTTCTTTGATGACTCTTCTTGATTTTGTAGTAATATCTCCATTCTTTTCTACCTCTGTTTTAATGCTTAGCCGTGTATTAGCATATTAATTTCTTTGTCATACCAGATACTCCTGTGACTAGGTTATACCCTGCTTCCTGTGTGTTGGTTAAAGTGCTCTGTGCCTATAAACCTGACTTTGTCTTCCCCAGGTTGTACATCAGAGAATCCTCATGCCTTAACAGTCAGCCCTTTTAAAGCATTCTCTCCTCAGCCACCCAAGTTTTTCAAGCCCCTAATGCCTGTAAAAGAGGAGCATAAGAAAAGGATAGCTCTTGAAGCAAGACCTCTTCTAAGCCAGGAGGTAAATGCTTAACTTGTCGCTACCATGTAAGATAGAAAAGAATCAATCGTGTTGCCTATGGGGAAGTAGCAGTTTGCATTAACACGTTGGATGCTGCATGTATGATCACTTCATGGGCCCTGTTCTGGAATATCTCTTTCTCAAGCACACAGGGTCATTTTTTAATTTGTTGTAATTGCTGTTGTTTTCTTTGTATCTATGGATTCTCAAAGTCTTTTTTTTATCTTTCAAGTGAGAAAGAGATGTTCCCGGGGTGTTTTTGAAAATATTAAAGACCTTATTTTAATTTGATGAAAACCAATTATGCTATTTGCTGTAGAATCTGTGTAGTCTTGTCAGATTTCATGAGTAGTTTAACTCGAGCCTCTGAAATTGTTTGCTGCACTACTCACATGTAATAACGGTGTTTACATCGCTTTTCTAACTTGCTCGTACTTAATATGTATTTTGGCTGTCATCATCTCCTGTGTGTGATGCATCTGTGTGTCTTAACCTTTGCAGAGCATGTCTCCATCTCAGGCACATAACCCTGGCTGCACTGTCCCCTCAGGAAGCAATGGCAGCAGCATGCCAGTAGAACTCAATAGCAAACGTGAGAAGAAGATTGTAAGTTCTGGAACCGTTTCTGTCATATTGCCTGGTGGTGGGTTTAAGGCCCTTTCACAATCATCCAAATACTTGAAGAGAAAAAAAATAAGACATGTATTGGGTATTTGTTTTGTTGCTGTTGTTTTTTAAATGTGACCATCAGTGATGGAATTTTGCATGATCATGGCTGTGTCCTGTGTTTTTCCCTTAAGTGTTTATTCTACTTATTTGAATTTATTTTTTGGCTTAGTGTAAATTTGCTTAGAAAAAGGCACTTTTCATGATTCTAGACTTTATAAAAAAGTATAACAAAGAGATCACTTTAACTAATATTGAATCTTTCTGATGTGCCTGTACATATTGGCCAGATTCTGAAGTTAATCTACCTAGAGGAATTGCACTTACTTGGAGTAAGTAATCATGCATCTAGCTGTGGGTGTGTTTGCAAGCTTTCTCCATGTCGCTCAATGCTATTGCCGAGATTGTTCCGTAGTTTGTAGCTGCACGCCAGTCCATCATCCCCACTCATCGTCGTCGTCTCTGCATCCCGGGTAGCCTTTTAAATTTGCTCTCTAAACATATTCCACATCCCTTGGTGTCAGTCTCGCTTCCCAGTGGCTTATCTATATTTTACCACAGGTAGGTTGGAACTCTACCTGTAAAACCTCATTCCCCAGCACCTGGTTTTCAACTTACAAATTTGAGAAATTGTTTTTAAAACACTGCATGCCAGGTACTTTGGGTTATAAATGAAACTTCTATTTTAAAAAAACAAACAAAAAACAACTGGATTGGCAGACCTGGAAAGAATTCTCTAATTTTGTGTCTCGGCTTTCACTCTCTAGACTTTGGAAAAGGTAAAGCAGCTTGAGCAAGAGGGGCTGCTTAAGGTTGACGTTTGTGTGCGGGCTGCTCTCTGGGCAGAGTGTGGGCAGTTTCCCTTCCCAGCTGCGCCACAGGAGAGCCATTCCAGAGGCTCATTATATGAGGCCCGTGAACAGTTCTGGAATATGCTGCTAATGCACACCGTGTGGAACTAACTAGTTGGGCTATGCAGTTGGCCGCTCTGCTGCATGCTTGGAGTGCTAGGGGATCTTAGGAAATGACCTTCTCATTCCTCCTGTGCACTGAGGGAAGGAGAAGAGGCACCATTTCCCCCTCTCCTTTCTGTCCTCCTCTGCTGCCTTTGCTGCTGTGTTCTCCCTGTCCCTCTCGCCCCAAATCCCTATCCAATTCCTGTGGGAGAGGAGAGTGCACAACTGCAGCTGCTCCTCTGAATCTTAATGAGCTGCTCAGTCACTTGGTTGCCCACCCCCTGCTTAATTAATAAGGGCTGCAGCTCAGGCTAGAAAGGCCAGGTGGCTTTGTTACCCTCAAGTTTACTGGCTCTGTGCCTGATTGGATCTGTTTGTTTAATTGACCCTTAACCCCATGGTGCACAGGCACTACATTGAAACTCATTTTAACAACAGGTAGGATTGGGTAGAACACATTAAAAGGCAACTGAATGACCCTTCTGGGCCGCCCAGCAGATAGTTCCACTGAATTCAGTCTGCCTAATAGTTATTTTCTATACATTAATGTTTTAAAATAAAACTTATCTCAGGACTTCTGGCTAGCAGGGGTAGACTGGAACCAGATTCTCTTGACCTGGGAAGTCTCAAGCAGCAGCAAGCCTCTGGTCCACTGAGCAGGACTCAGTGGTACCATCTTACTTGAGAGATGGGCCTCTGCTCTTCTCTGAAGCTATTGAACTGTATATTTTATTTCAGATAGCAGCTTTTCCAGGATGTTTTGGTGGACTTTAAAGATATCACTTGCTTGATCTGAGATTCTAGTTTCTTCTTAGGAAGAGTTTATTTCTCCCCTTATAAGTAGATATATACTGCTTTCTTCCTTTGTTCCTAATCCACTTTCTTTTTCCACTCTTGAAAAATGAAAGACTGAATCAATGGCTCAGTCTCATCAAGGGAGTTTGAAATCATTTTTGAGAAGCAATATTGAGATATCATTCCTTTTATTTTGTAGCCCATCTATTTACCAAAGTAACCTATAATTTCACACACAAAAAATATAGTGAATATAACTATGCTTGGTCCTTTAAAGCAATATTTTGTCATCATATAAGACAAGTTCTTTGTATCATGTGAATAAGATAAAGGTAACCATATGCATTTGGAGTCTTAAGTCATGAAACAGAGAAAAGAGCAACAAGGAAGTTATTTCTCCCTCTCTTAGGTCTTATATACACAGCATGTGGCTTATTTCTCCCATTTTTCATAAAGACTTGTTGAGTGACTTGCCCCAGGTCTCACAGCTAATGAGATGTTGGAACAAAGGCTCTGTCCCTCAGCAGAATTGGGCTGGGCCCGTGACCCAGAGATAGTGCAATTTCAGTCACTCCTCTGCTGCACTTTCTAAAAGATCTGCCCATCCCTTAGCACCACGGACAGAAATACTGGGAGTCCTTGGCTGGTACAATCTTTCTGAAGACTTGAGACCGATTCCCTGATGAACAATACAGAGCCAATTATAGTGGGAATGAAAATGAGTTTAACAAGTGAAACTCCTTATAGAGTCATTGCTTTATGTGGGTTTTGAGTCCTTAGAATCAAGATATTTTTTCTTTATATAATAATTTCAGTTGCATAACATAAATTGCAAAAATCAAATCATGAAGATTATAGCTATAGAGAAGCTGGAGAACTTGATTCCATGATCCACTTTTAAGATTAGTTTTCATTCTTTTTCCCTTTAAGGACATAGTAGGAAGGTGGTGCTTAATTTAGTCTTTAAGCTGCAATGATACTAGTAAAGACTATTTCTAGAATAAAAAGTCTACGTAACCAAATTCTCTTAACATACAGTTTAAGACAATTAAGTCCTCTCTTTTCTTTTTGAAGACAATAACTTGATAAACTTTCAGTCTCCTTTTATGAGTTAAGAAATATTTCCTCTATACTCAGTTTTCTTTTTTCTTGAATTAGTTGTCCCTGCTGCTTTAGCCCTTCTCCGCCCCTAGCATAGCCCCACCCCCAGTGCAGAACTATGTACTTATCTCTATTTGAACTTAACATCTTGGGTTTTTTGTAGACTCTGCAGTTTTACTAAAGGTCATTCTAATCCTTTACGACTAATTTTTTATCTTTGTGAGTTTGGCAAATGTACACCGGTTTCTACATGTTCGATTTGTGATTGAATATTTCATTTATTTTACGTGTTTTAGGATGACAGGCCTTTCCTCAGTCTCCAGAAGAAATAACTTCAGGCATAAAAAGGGCCCCAAATTTAATTAATCTCACAACAACTAGCTCTTTAGTAAGGATACCTGGGCTTGGGGGAGTTATGTTTCTTTGCTTAGTTAAAAGAAAATTTAGGAGATACAAACACTCTAAATTCAGTTTTGAATCTAAACAAGTCAAGTGAAGAATCTAGAAAATACTGCCAAAGGCTACTAATCCAGACATTTATCCTCAATCTTTGTTCCTTTACTAACAATCCCCCAAACCTGGAGAAAGAACACTCTATTCCACACATTGGTTAGCAGTGCCACTTAATTTAGAATTCAGCTAAAGATAAGATGGCAAGAGATTAGTGTCGCCAAAAATGTTTTGCAGATTTCTGGAACTTTATTACTGATATTTGATATCCACCTTTAATTAATAGCCAAGGAATTAAGACCACTGATGGTTTTAAATAATTTATATTCATTATTTTTAAAACTAAAAAGTACTGAAAAGTATTAAACTAGTTTGAAGAATTTAGCATCTAATAAGAAAAGAAAATATTACAATATAACTCAGTGGGTGAAATTTATGTTGATTTGTGAACTACCATCTGCTCTATCAATGGGGTGTGGTCTTCCTCCTCCTCCTCCCCACCCTCTCTCTCTGCCCCTTTCCACTCCTCTCATCCCCTCCAAGTGTCGCTCTGAACGGTACGGTTGATTTTTGGTTCCAGGAGATTTCCATCCATCTGGCAGTGTCCAAGATTGTTGCTCAACATTGGCATTCCCAGTTCTTGGGACAATGGCTGGCACATAGAAGGTGCTAGATGAATGTTGAATGAAAGTCATATTTTAAAAGAGGAAAGGAATATTTGCAATGTCACCAAATGTTTGTAAGGTTAATTAGAAAGGACTAGATAGTAAAGTCATTTGTTTTTATTTGAATATAATATACTCATATGTTTTACATTGTTTTCCACAAAATATAAAAGAATCATTCATTGGAGAGAGAGACTGGGGAGTAGATAACACCCACTTTTGCATATTTACCAATCTTTGTAAACAGAATTCTAAAGCTATTTGACAAAGGGGATTTCCATTTAAATCTTATCTTCCTCACCTTCTAGCCAAATCCTCTCTCCATGCTTCCCCAAACCCTGCAAAGGCAATGCTAGTGCTTTACAGCCTTCCAGGATTCCGTATAGTGCTGAGAATGTGTGTTGAGATTGTGTTCTAGCCCTTTTGCTGTTGGGGCCTTATTTTACTGCCCTCTCTGCCATAAAATAGCTCAGAAATCTTTCACAAATCACCTTGCGGTTTGTCTGCACTGTCTTCCCAAGGTGAGGATTGTAAAAACGAGTAGAGCCGCAGCTCCTCCCTTGCTATTCCTCTTCCTCTCTCCTTTAATTAGAAAAGGGACAACATCCAGCTGAAGACCAATCACAAGTTACTAATTCAAGTCCGCTGCATTTTGGTCCAACCTTTTTCTTAAACCAGGGGAGCAAAAGTTTTTAATTAGCACGGCGTGAGCATAGATTAAATAAATCTTCACATTAGGAGATAATGGGTTTGCGTTTACAAGTTTCTGAGAACAAAGTACCTGTGTCCATAACTGGTGACAAGATTTAACCAAACTCGAAAGAAAGGCGGGGTTGGGGGGGGGGGGGAGACATTAAGCATGAATGCCTGTAGTAGTAACGTATTTAAAACCTATCTGAACAGTACAGCTGCTCTAAGGAGCTAATGGCTGACTTCTGCTTCACTTCTGTAGGACTCTGAGGAGGAGGACAGTGACCTGGAGGCTCTTAACAGGAAGCTGGCAGGCTCACAGCCTTATGTACCAGTGGAGTTTGCGGACTTCAGTGTTTACAATGCCAGCTTGGAAAACAGAGAGTGTTTTTCTTCTAAAGTGGATTTGACGAACTCAAGGGTCTTGGAGAAAGAAGTATCCCGTAGCCCTACCACCAGCAGTATTACCAGTGGCTACTTTTCCCACAGTGCCTCCAATGCCACCCTGTCCGACCTGGTGGTCCCCTCTAGTGACAGCTCGGATCAGCTAGCCCTTCCGACAAAAGACACAGACTCCAGTGAGCATTCTGGACTATCGCTTGGGCATGATCTCCGACCTCCCTCAAACAAAGAGTTGACAGAGCTAGAAAAAGGTTTGGTAAAGGATAAGATCATTATGGTGCCACTCAAGGAAAACAGTGCCTTAGCCAAAGGGAGCCCATCATCCCAAAGTATCCCTGAGGAAAACTCCAAAATGCCCTGCAGGACTGGCTCGTGTTCAGAACAAGATGCCTGCTCCAGCAAGAATGGCCATGCCACCCGGGAGTTCTGTCCCAGGGAGGTGACCGTGGAGCACACCACCCACGTCCTCGAGGACCACTCTTTCACCGAGTTCATGGGAGCGTCAGATGGGAATGATTTCGATGCTCTGACAGATTCTGCTGCTGGAGAGATTGCAAGTAGGAAGAACCTACCAAATAAAATGGACAATGAGAGTGTCTCAGATGAGCCCCAGGACCCTGGCCAGCTGCATTCCTTGGCAGAGAATGACCAGGTAATAAATTCTGGAGGCATTCCTTTGGGTTCTGTGCTGTAAGTGACTCACCTGATTGTGCACCAACCCCAGAGGCCCTTCACCTGGGTGACTTGTCAGAGAGATTCTTTTGATGTTTCTGACAGGGAAGACGCCCCCCCCCCCCCCCCCCCGGGAGCAAGCTCACATGTTGCCCAGCGTCTGTGGGGGGAGAAGTTTGTTTGCATAATTTCAGAGTAGAACTAGGAAATACATAGGAGCAGTGGCTTTTCAGCTGGCATGTGGGTTTTGTTGAAGGAAGCATTCATGTGGATAAGGATCAGTCAGCCTCATTCATTCCCTGAGATGTTTAATTCTGGTAGTGTCTGCCATATTTCATCAAATTAGTGACTCCTTGGCTTATTAGATACACCACTATTTTATGTATCATTAAGAAGAAATGCTTCCAATCAAACTGCATCATATCAGTAGTTGTAAAACACAGTTCAGTTTCAGAGATGTTAAATGTTGGGGGAAATTACATGCATCGTAGAATTGCTAAAATGCAATCACTTAGGTGCCCATAGGGTAACAGGTGCTTTGGGGGAGTACAGGTGAATTGCTTGAGCAACTGAAGTTTGGAACCTCTCTCCCCAACTTAAGAATAATAATAAAGTTACTCGTAACTGTTGTTACAAACCAAAACACTTGTTGCATCAAAAGTCTTCAATGTCCTCTACACTGACCTTCAGGCAGAATCTGCATTGCTGGCCTACCTCACCTTTCCAGTCTCTCTTCCAAGCAGGGCGTGGACCAGAAGCCCAGGATAATGCTTCCCAGGAACAGTGCTTCTGAACCTAAATGTGCAGTGAACCCCTCGGGGATGCTGGGAGAGGGTGCCTCTTAAAAATTCAGATTCCCAGGAGCCACTGCCCCCCACCCTAAGATTTTCCTTCCGTTGGGATGGATCCTGGAGGATGAGCCCCTCCACTGAAGTACTGATAGCAGGTGTCTGAGGGCTGCGCCCGGAGACACAGCCCGTAGGAGGGGGAAGAGGGACAACCACCCCTTATTTCACTGCCCAGCTAACGGGAAGCTTGCCTCGTTGTTTGCTTTTGTGAAAGTCTCCTGAACTGTGTCCCTGCCAGATACTTGGTTTAAAGGTGGAATTTAGGAAAATATTTGTTGTATAAGGGTGATGTAGGATTATGGTGACTTTTTTTTCCTTTTCCTTCATTGCTCTACTATTTTTGTAAGTTGCTTCGACATTGTAACAGTTTGAGAACTTTTTAAGTACTAAAGCTTGACTTTTGAACTCACCTGAATATAACTTAGTGTGTGGGCCCAGAAGTAATGATTTTTTACTTTAACTTTGGGTCTTGCTTTCCATTACCTTTCCTGGAACCTTCACCTTGGGGCCAGGTTTCTCCCCTGTATACTGTAAATTGTAGAACTGGATTTCTTCATAAACCGAATCCTGGGGGCTCCTTTAGGAAGATCCTTTGTGCAGGGTGGGAGCGGGTGGTCCCTGCGGGTGGGGAGGGCAGGTGGGAACTGGAGCTTGAACTCACTAGCTTCTGAATTCCAGGGGAGCACGACCTCGACTACGCGGTGAAAGACAGCAAGCACTTCCTCCGCAGGCCCCAGCGTCTTCCTCCGGGGTCTCCCTCAAAGCACCAGCCTCATCTTGAACATGCTGCACCCAGCAGGGCCTCACACCAGCATGGAGAAGCCGCGCACTGCCTGGGCCACCACCTCCCCCCTCCCAGCGAGGAGCAGCAGCAGTGCTTTGCCGCCTGGGTGAATCAACAGCTACTGCTTCTTCCAAAAGGCCAGAAAACCGAAAATCCTGGATTAATTAAGTGGCAGTATTTTTGTTTGCACTTACTACACACCGCACTGTGTAGACACCTCCACAGAGTCAAACGGACTTATTCTTGTACAATTTTAATCAGTTCTTACTGTAGAGTCTGGAGTCAATACTCTAATGTGGTGTTTTTTTTATAAATAATATATATTATGTATATGAAATGTATCTATTGTACGTCTGTTCTGGGACAGACAGAACTGCACACTAGAATACACATAAAATGGTTTGTAGAAATCATAAGGTACTGGACTTTGTTACAAAGCACCTTGGGCAACCTCTATACACGAGCAGATGAGAGACATTTCATTGCCTAAGAATGAGGTTGCAAATCCCTCTGCAGAAAAGGTTACAGAATGCCGTTCTTTATAACCAAAGAACTTCTATACGACCGACCGATTTTGCTGTCCACTCTTGTTTTCTGTGTACATATATGTTCGACTGCAAGTTTGGTGCCATATTCCCCTTGGCTACCAGGGCCACATGCTGCCGTCCTGTCCTGTTTCATAAGCACACTGAAAACTCCCGCAGCTGTGTTCTTCGGTCTTCCACCTGGCCTGCCACCTGCTGATGTGACGCTGTATTATAACCGCTGGCAGTGACTGGGGCTCTGCCTCCAGCGTTTCTCATACCTTGGCCCAGCCCAGCAAGGCAGGCAGAGTGCGGAAAGCAGTATTACTGTAGAAACACAGGGGCATACCAAGAGTTGGATTGGGGTGGGGGCGGGGTGTGGATTTTTTGTCTCTCCGTGGTTTTGTTTGGATTGGTAGGGTTCATTGTGGTATGGTTTTTACTGTTGCTATTGTACTTAATTCTGGAAAATGCTGAAGAGTTGGAATGAGCTGTAAAGTGCACAGGTACTCACTTCACCGTGTTTGCAGGAGACGATTGAATACCGATGACCCTGCTGTCCCTGTCTCCATGTGGAAAATCCTCCTGCGCATGGAGACATGGAGAGAGAGGCTCATGTGTGCAGAAGGTCTTACAAAGGTGCTCTGTGTGCCTGTTCTGAAGATGCCTGTGCAGCTGGCCTGGAGGACAGCAGTCGGGGTGTGTGAGAGCGAGGGACGGTGCACAACCCTCTGCACCTTCGCTCTTTAAGTTCTTAGCATCAGTAAGTAAGATATTGGAGACTTTAATGAAAAGCTGCTGTTCATGATTTTTGTGTATAGTGAGCTGACTGTAGTATTTTACTATTGTCTGTTTTGAAAAAGAAAAGCTGTAATTTATATCCCCTTTCAACTTGATCGTATTTAATTGGTACAGATTGTATGTGTGTGTGTGTGTGTGTGTGTGTTTTAGAATACAGACGGTCTAATTCAGGTTTTAAAACAGCAGTTGTTTGTCTTTAATACTCTGTCATTAGTTTCAAATCTGATGGTTCACACTTGTGTGTCTCCTGTCCCTGCAGCTTAAACAATAATAGTCACAGCCAACATTCATTGAGGGTTTACTGTGTACGAGGCACTGTTCCCAACAGACGATATTTATTATCTCCTTTAATCCTCACAGCAGTCGATGCCATGAGTACTGTTGTACTGTGTGTTTGATGAATGGAAAACTGAGGTGCAGAGGTTAGTGACTGGGAGAGGGATTTATCTCACGCTTCCATCAGTTCCTCCGATCCGTGTTCTGTCTGGTGACGTATCATGGAGGCCAGGCAGGACTGTGGTGAATGTCAGAGTCCCAGACCGGCCAACATTGGTGGGGCATCTGCAGCGGAAAGGACAGGATGTTTGTTATTCATGGTCATGGTGCTTAAACAAATATTTAGAGCACGTGGCAGTGCCTGCCATCCATGAAATAGTAGATAAAAGGTAGCTTAATATGAAACTTACCTAAAAATGCTATTATAGGATCTTTTCAGAAAAATCTCAGTTGTTTACAGTAGCCTTTCTGAAATATCAAGAATTAAATCTAACTTTTGGACAGAAGTGTCTTATATAGACTGCCAAGAAAAAGTAGAGGGAAAAAGTCTAAAACTTCTTTGGATTTTACAAGATAGGGTTGGGGTAAATAGCAGCTATATAATGTTTAAGTAAACTATGACAAATACAAACACAGCTCAAGACAAAATGGACAAATTATCATTCCCTTTACTAGTGTGAGATCAATGGCATTGTCATTTGCCATTATGATGTGGGAGAGCAAACTGGTTTTAAGACATAGTTTATTGGATAGTTAAGTATAAGCATGTGTTTAATAATTAATTTCCAAAGTACATTATTTCCATTGTCATCCCATTTATTTATAGTCATTTGAACACATTTTATTGTAACAAAAATATAGCCTTGTGTTTCTAGGGAACCCCCTAAAATGAAAATTAGCTTCATAAAAACACCTTTAGGGTTAGGTAAGAGCAAGAGGCTATCTTCTATTAAATTATCTGCTCTAGCCAATACTTTTTATTATTATTACAATATTCAAGTATTAGAACTCTATTGGAAAAAACAACTAATTATATGATGAAGCCTTATTTTTTAAATATATTTTATTGATTTTTTACAGAGAGGAAGGGAGAGGGATAGAGAGCCAGAAACATCGATTAGAGAGAAACACTGATCAGCTGCCTCCTGCACACCTCCTACTGGGGATGTGCCTGCAACCAAGGTACATGCCCGTGACCGGAATTGAACCTGGGACCCTTCAGTCCGCAGGCTGATGCTCCATCCACTGAGCCAAACTGATTAGGGCCGGGCTCTGCTCTTTAACTTGTCATGAACTGGTGCTAACAGCAATGAAGGCAAAAACCTAGAGTCTAAATTAGCCTGCTTGTCATTTGTTTCTAACCCCTCAAGGTGCGGGAGAGAGAATTGCGGATTTGAGTGCCACGAGTTAATTTAAGTTGAAATAAAACGTAGTCGTCATTTTTCAGGTGTTCCAGGACACACACTCACCTCTGTGCATTCTTAGGAAAACAAGTTATTTTCCCTTCTCTGAGGCCCACGGGGCGCCTCTGCTACTGCATGGAGTTCTTGGAGGACCGGGCGCCTCGGCCACTGTGACCTGAGCCCAGTGGGCAGCATCCACCACCGGGGAGCTTACTGCAGGTCTTCCCAGCACCAGAGTGTCCCAGAGAAAGGAACTCTTAAATCCTTATGGGACCCTATTCATGGAGATAGTGATACGCTCGTTCATAGAACAATGAATGTCTTGTAAGAAAAAGGTACCTTTTGAAATTGGAGACTCCGGAAGAAGAAAAGATTAACTTGAAGAGAGGAGAGAAAAAAAATGCCCAGTTTGGTTTTATAGCGCACACCAACTTGACCCTTTCTCAATACATATCTAAAGCACTTGTAACTTTGGACTTCAAAACTGGAAAACATTGGTGTTTGTAACAACTTTCAACAGTTATTTTGGACCTTTGTCTTCTAAATACCTGCCTGAACCCAACCACTTAAAGATGTTCTTAGGTTTCTTTGTTATTGTTTCATAGTCTAGCATTTGGGGGAATATCAAGCAGAGTAGATGTATTTTTCTTTGACTAAAATTTTTGGAAAGTACATATGAGCCAAAAGCTACATGTGACTCACCCATTCTGAATCAGCATAATCTTTACCCAGTGTGTGGTCAACCACATGTAAGCCAAGCTACTTGCAAACCCCAGTGTTAAGATACTTAGCTTCAGCAAGTGCCTAGAAGAACAATTCTCACGAAAAAGGATATAAGATCTTACCTCAGTACCATGTGCACCCAAGGATGTCTTGATATGAAATGCCAAATTACCGAAATTATTTTCTAGTCCTTTTATCTGTAGTGGGAAAGCTAGTTATTAATCTATTGCTGCAAAATAAATTACCCTTAAACTCAGCAGCTAGAAACAGCCAAAAACACCATCTCACAATTTCTGTGGGTCCAGAATTCAGGAGTAGCACTTCTAGGTAGTTCTGTCTCTAGTTGCGCATAAGGTCACAGTCAAGAGGCCAGCTGGACCCCTGGCCGGTGTGACTCAGTTGGTTGAACATTGTTCAGTGCACTCAGAGGTCCTGGGTTTGATTCCAGGCCAGGGCACATGCCCACGCTCTGGGCTCGATCCACAGTAGGGGGCATGCAGGAGGTGGCCCATTGACGTTTCTCCCTCTCTCTCTCTCTCTAAAATCAATTTAAAAAATTAAAAAAGAGGTCAGCTGGAGCTGCAGTGCCTAGAACTGAAGAAACCCACCTGTGGGTGCTTCCGCCTCCTGACACTGTCGCTTCCTGGCCGTGCACTCCTCCCCACGCCGCTGAGTGTCCTCACGGCATGCTGTTGTCTTCCCCTGAGTGAGGGGTCCAGAGAAAGCAAGCAGAAGCCACAACACAATGACTTTTATGACCTGGTCTCAAGTCACATTTGGTTACCTCCACCGCATTCAATTCTTTAGAAATGAGTTACTAGTCCAGCTCCCTCCTCCCCCCAAGGAGAGGGAATTAGCTCTTCCTTTTGGGAAGAGGAAAGTCTAAGGGTTTGTAGACATTTAAAACCATCATCACTAGTTAACAGTTATAGAGTCAAGACCATGGGCCAAAGCAAGCCAACTGGAACCTTTGAGTGAATACAGGAATCCAACTCTCACTTATAAACAGCAGCAGGGTGAAAAGGAAAGCCACACTTCCCCAGAAGAAGGAGGAGATACTAATTAAAAGGTGAACTAGGATGATCTGAATGTGTGAGTTTGGGCTGATAATGAAATAGCACTAATATTTCTGGTACAGGCAAATGATCAGAAACCTAGTTTTGCTTCTTGTTATAGTTAAGTTACTGGATCCCAGGGCAAAAGGAATAGGGAAACTGAGGCAGGAAAGTTAAAACCAGGCCAAACAGTGTGGGCAATTTGCAGCCAGCTTGTAACCAGCCATTATCATCCCCTGCGAAGGACACAGAGCTCATAGTTCAAACAAACAAACAAACAAACAAACAAACAAACAAACAAAAAACACTCCCTAATGAGAGAATGCAGAAAGGGAAGGGGAAGGGGGAAAAGGAAAAAACGGGCAGTTTTATTCCCTAAACAGAGAAGCCAGCAGTCTCAGGGTTTGGCAAGATACAGTTACCAGGTGCTTCTCATGATTTCCTGGAAGGTCACAACAAAGGAAAAAATTAGGGGGAATCTTTAGAATTAATATGTACCAAAATGTTCAGCAGAGGAATTTTGAGACCTATAGATTGGGGGAGGGGAGAGTAATATAACCCCTCAGACCCCCACCCAGCTTGCTCTTCAGATGAGCTGAGAGCCCATCTGTGTTTCATAAGCCAGATGTATAGGTTTGCTTGCTTTGCTTTTTCAATAAAGGTTCATGCATTAATTGCTTCCCTAAATTGGCTTTTCACAACACAGTCAAGGTCTCTCACATAAACTCATTTATATGAGAAGACAAGGATAGATGTTGGGGACAGCCCTCTCCCACTAGCTCAGGGGGCTGTCCTGTCTGGTGACACCCCTCTGGTGTTGGTGAGAGATGCCTATAACAGTTATATTTTCACATTTGATTCTTTTCAGATTTGGTTCATTAGAGGCAAAAGCACATAAATATATTGGATGGCTTTGCTCAAAAAAGGAATTGACTCTTAGGAAATTCAAACACATCTTTGCTTATTAAGGCAAGCAATAGTAATGATTGGCTTTAGGCATAAACTGCCGATAAGAATTTATGAATGAAGTTTTTTGTTTTGTTTTTTGCTAAAGAGACAGACAAAGGTGAGATTGTTTTATTATTAAAATGTTATATAGAACCAATTGTTTGAAAATTAGCAAAAGAGGCCCAAGACTCTTAAAGTTTGTAAAATGAAACTTTAAATCCAAAACAGAATAACTGGAAAAAGAGAACTAAAATAAAAGGGTTTTTAAAGGAATAGTTTAAAAAGAAAAACAGGCTACCAACAAATTAAAAATAGGCTAACAAGAATGGTTGCAAGTTCGTACAAAAGGATTCCTAGATAGTTTTTTCCTGCTTAAAATTTAACTCTTGCTGGAACCGGTTTGGCTCAGTGGATAAAGCGTCGGTCTACGGACTGAAAGGTCCAGGTTCGATTTCGGTCAAGAGCATGTACATTGGTTGTGGGCACATCCCCAGTAGGGGGTGTGCAAGAGGCAGCAGATCGATGTTTCTCTCATCAATGTTTCTGGCTTTCTATCTCTCTCTTCCTCTCTGTGAAAACTCAATATATTTTAAAATAAAATAAAATTCAACTTTCAGGTAAATATTCATCCAAACTCAGCATGGGAGCTCTTTCACACACACACACACACACACACACTCCATCCTCCCCCCCTTGGTCTGTCCCTTGGCCCTCCGGCCTCCCAGGATGGGTCTGAAAAGCACTATTAGTTGTCCTTTCAGCCAAGGTCCATGCCTGTAATCTTGTGTCCTCTGCTGCCTCCTGCTGATCCCTGGTTGAGGAGCAGCTTTTCTTGTTTAATTTTTGGGCAGAGTTTTGACCCAGCTTCCCCCACTACTACTGTCAGTAATGGTCTATTCTCTGGGGAAGCTTTTGGCAGGACAGCGGCTCCCAGGAAGCTTAGCAAACTCCCACTGCTGACCAAATCCCCCCTGGCAGCCTCCCACTGGTAATTGTGAGGCTCAGCTCTGCCTTCCTCTGGCTCTCGGATCTTGGCTACCACCGGGCAGTGGTGCCTTGGCACTCCTATAACATGTTCATGCATGGCGAACCTGGGCAGTACTCTTAATTCTTAGCTCTCTTCTGCATCATACATGAGGTTTCCCAGGAACTCTTCCGTGCCCCAAGGACCAGCTGAAGGCTTTCTGGAGCCCATCTCTCTCTCCCTCCATTCTACCAAAGCAAGGCTGATAGGGTACCAACTGAGAGAAGCAGAGCACCTTCAAATTCTCTCTCAAGCTGTCTTAGCTTTTAAATGAATGTCTTACTTCTCACCCCAGACCAGGATATGGAGAATGGTCTTTTCTGTGGACTGGAAGCATCCTCATCACAGCCTGAACCTCTGAATCTCTGTGTTTCTTCTCTTGTCCCCTTCCCTAATTGCTCCCTTCTTCTATCCTTCCTACATTCTATCCACATTTTGGCTTATAAAAAAATTATCTTCAAGCTTTGCTAGGAACATATAAAGGAACATATAAAAGGAAAGCTTTTGGAATTTAGGGAACTGTTCTCATTCAGCAAAACATGGCTAAGTTTACTTATCGCTTTGATGAAGTCTGAAAGCTAAGCTGTGCTCAAGATAGTACCCTGTTTCCCCGAAAATAAGACAGTGTCTTATATTAATTTTTGCTCCCAAAGATGCGCTAGGTCTTATTTTCAGGGGATGTATTATGTTTCCATTAAGTAGGTCTTATTTTCGGAGGATGTCTTATTTTCGGGAAAACACGGTACCTAAGAAGGCATGCCAGTGATGCAAAGAGGAGAACCAGAGGTTGCATGATTTGTAAGCAGGAAAGATACTCGGTGAGTTACAGCAAATATCTCCATTGCTTTGTTATTTGTTAAGAGTAAAGGGATTTGTTTTCTTTGTTTCCTGAAATAATTTCAGCAACCTAGTTGGGTAAGTGCTGACATTACACCCATTGTGTAGTTGAGGAAACTGAGTCTTAGAGAGGTTAAGGATTTGATAGGATTACAAAAACCAGAAAATGATAGAACTGATAAAGGCAGTCTTCAAATCCAGTAAGACTGTCTTAATCAAATTCTGTCAGTCTCAAACTCTTGTTTGAAGAACTGCACAGTGGTTGCCACTGATTATAATTGACTCTTAGTTTCTTGGATTTCCAGAAGAAAAGGCATTCTTCCCTTCTCTTAGTTAGTTCAGTTACTTTGCTCTCTGTATGTCCATTATTTGGTAATTTCTAGCCTTCAAGGAGATGAAAGGCAGTTCTTAACCAAAGGTTGGGGCACCCCTGATACAGATCCTGTAAAGAGGTAAGTTAGGTCACTCTTTAAAAAATTAATTTGAAATAATATGCTTATTCTAGTTAAAATGCAGTAAGAATAGGGTATCATGATTCTCCACTCATCATTATATGTGAGCTGTGTGGTGACTTCCTTCTAAAGAGTATGGAAAGGAGGAGAAAAGAGGAACTTTGTAAAGGAGAAACCTGCCATCCAGGTAACCAAGGTCAACATCAAGAGCGATGTCATGTTGAGAGCAGGTACCCTTCACATGATGTGATGAAAATGGCACTTCACCTCTAGTCTCCCTCCCATAAACTCAAAACCCCAGTCTAATCATATTAAAAACTTTAGACAAATTCCAGTAAAGGGCACCCTACAATATGCCTTACCATACTCCTCAAAACAGTCAAACATCAAAAACAAATAAAGCTTCAGATACCGTCACAGCCAAGAGGAGCCTATGAAGACATGACAGCTAAATGTAACATAATGTGGTATCTTGGATGTGATCCTGGACTATAAATGGGAATTAAGTTTTAAAATTATATATATTACGCACACACACATATTCCATTTGACATATATACTGAGTGGTCAGATTATTATGACCACATGACATTTGTAGGCAAATTAGCCATACGCTGCATCATATGGGATATGGAAGCCAAAGACCTGTTCGAACATCTTTGCTGTCTGCAATTACCAAGATAAAACATCTCCAATTCGCACAGGAACACAAAGATTGGACAGTCAAGCATTGGGAAAAAGTCATGTGATCTGATGAATCACATTTCCAGTTGCATCATGCAGATGGCAGTGAGAATTCTGCGGAAACAGCATGAAAGCATGCACCCCACATGCATGAATACAACCCTTCTAACTGGTGGGGGCAGTGTTATGGTTTGGGGCATGTTTTCCTGGCATGATCTGAGCCCTTTAATTCATGTCGAACAACGTCTGCATAGCACAACATACCTAAGTATTGTTGCTGATCAAGTTCATCCAATCATGTTGATGGTGAATCCCAATGGAGATGGCTTCTTCCAACAAGACAATGTGCCATGCCACAGTGCTCTGTTGTGCAGGAGTGGTTTCAAGATCATAAGGGAGACTTTACTTTGCGTAGGTGGCCCCCACATCACCAGATTTCAATCCAATTGAGCATTTGTGGGACGAAGTTAAAAGAGCCATCAGGCAGTTGGTTCCACAACCATCAACTCTCACAGAACTGGACAGTGCTCTTCATCAGGCATGGCGTCAGATTCCTCGCATCACCTTTCAACATCTCGTGGAGTCAATGCCAAGAAGAATCACTGCAGTATTGAAGGCAAAAGGTGGCCCAATGAAGTACTGATGGAGTGGTCATAATAATCTGTTCCATTTTATATATATATTTCATTTAACAACTAACTTCTGAAAGCCTACTAAGTACTGGACAGTGCAGTAAGTAATGGGAGTACAGTGTTGAAAAATATAACATTGGCCCTGCTGTCACATAGACAGTTTGGTGAGAGAAGGAACACAAATCCCCTATCTAATAAAGAGGGCATATGCTAATTGACTATCACACCCTCACAAAGATAGCAGAGCCCACAGCCAATAAGGAGGGAATATGTTAATTGCCATTTGTGGAACATCTAAAATTCAAAGATGGCAGCACTCAGTCACCTCAGTCCTCCTGGGGTGACAGATGCACGGCATGGCCGGACCCACTCCCAGGCAGGTCTGGCCGCTCTGCATGCCTGCCTCTGGAATCCCCTAGTCCTCTAAGCCCCTGAGCTGCCCAGGGCCAGCCTGAAGCACAGGCAAGCCTCAGATGGCAGCTGCCTGGCCACCCAGGGCCATCTGAGGCTCAAGTAACCAGGGCCAGCCAAGGTTTGCACTGCCGGAAGTGGAAGCAGCAGAGGTGTGATGGGGGCATCGCCTTCCTGTGATCGCCAGGTCACCTCCTACCCCTGAGGGCTCCCAGACTGTGAGAGAGGGAAGGCCGGGCTGAGGGACCCCCACTCCAGTGCATGAATTTTCATGCATCAGGCCTCTAGTTGATCTATATAAAAGGCTAATATGCTAAGTATCCCTCCGCCTGTCCAACTGGTTGCTATGACACACATTGATCACCAAGGGACAGATGCTCAATGCAAGAGCTTCTGTGACACACACTGGCCAATTACAGAGACACAGCAGCACCTGGTGCTGTCAAAGCAACACTCAGCTTCCCCCAAGTGGGACACAGGCCCCACCACACCAGAGTGACAATCCACCAAATTGCAGCTAATACTGCCATGGTACAAAATGCGGCCCACAGCCCAGCCCAGCCCAGAAACAGTGGCTGTGGGCACTGGGTAATGATGTCATGTAACAACGCCCAGCTTCTCCTTAGCAACAGGCCAGCCTATCTAATAAAAGAGTAATATGCAAATTGACCATCATTCCAACACACAAGATGGCCACCCCCATGTGGTCAAAGATGGCTGTCCCATGTGGACACAAAATAGCCAGCAGGGGAGGGAAGTTGGGGGTGACCAGGCCTGCAAGGGAGGACATTTTGGGGGAACCCAGGCCTGCAGGGGAAGGCAGTTGTGGGGGACCAGGCCTACAGGGGAGAGCAGTTGGGGGAGACCAGGCAAGCAGGGGGGAGCAGTTGGGAGTGACCAGGCCTGCAGGGGAGAGAAGTTTGGGGGGGCACACCTGTAGGGGAGGGCAGTTAGGGGTGACCAGGCTGGCCGGGGAGCAGTTAGGCATCAATCAGGCTGGCAGGGGAGTGGTTATGGGTGATCAGGCTGGCAGGGGAGTGATTAGGGGGTGATCAGTCTGGCAAGTAGAAGCAGTTAGGGTAAGGTGACCAGACGTCCCGCTTTTAGTGGAACAGTCCCGATTTTTAACAATTTGTCCCACGTCCCGTGCCATTCTAAAAAAGTCCTGATTTTTGGAAAGATTGGAAATATTCTTTCCAAAAATCAGGACTTTTTAAAAATGTCACAGGACATGGGACAAATTGTCAAAAATCGGGACTGTCCCGCCAAAAGCAGGACATCTGTTCATCTTAAGTTAGGAGCAATCAGGCAAGCAGGCAGGTGAGCAGTTGGGAACCAACAGTCCTGGATTGTGAAAGGGGTCCCAGATTGGAGCGGGTGGAGGCTGGGCTGAGGGACACCCCCCCCCATGCACTAATTTCGTGCACCATGCCTCTAGTCTATATCTATATATCTATATCGGCTAATATGCTAAGTGTCCATCCAGATAATGACATCACGTAGCAATGCTCGCTTCTTCTTCCTAGCAACTAGCCTCCTTATAGTTTCTTCAACCCAGGAACTCCACTTCATAGCCAGGTGGAAATATTTCACACTGCCAAAACTGGTTTGGCTCAGTGGTAGAGCGTCAGTCTGCGGACTGAAAGGTCCCGGGTTTGATTCCGGTCAAGGGCATGTACCTTGGTTGCGGGCACATCCTCGGTAGGAGGTGTGCAAGAGGCAGCTGGTCGATGTTTCTCTCTCATCGACGTTTCTAGCTCTATATCTCTCTCCCTTCCTCTCTGTAAAAATATCAATAAAATATATTTAAAAAGAAAAAAAAAAGAAATATTTCACACTTTAACCAAATGTCTGCGAAAGCATTTTTCCATGCTTCATTTCATTGGATCCTCACAGAAGTCCTAGAGTAGGTAGATAGGAGACTTAGTGAAATCCTATTTGCTTTTCATTAGCTGAAAAACAGAGATTTAGAAAGTTTAGAAACTTGACCCAACTGAAAAGAAGTAATAAATGATGGACCTTGGAAATGACTTCAGGTTTTCTTACTGGGCAGAATATAGTCAAA